>OY755239.1:98357110-99557110 GCA_963576725.1 Azorinus chamasolen
TTTGTTTTACCATTTTATGTTGTTTAGACTCTACCATTAAACAAAGATGAACCATTCAACTGTGACAATTCAGGGTTGAAAGGTTTAAGGCAGGTGGTTGTTTAAAACAGATCGAACGTAATGTAGAAAGCACTAACAGAACCAACTGTCCGCTTTTAACCCTTTCGGCGCCAAATTTCTAATTGTCGTCTGTTAAGTCATTCAGTTAAATAAGGAAATGAGATAAATAAATGTAAATTTCAAAGGAATAAAGCACAGATATAGAAATAGAGTTTGAGACAAAAAGTGAAGTCCCTGATCAGACGCCGCCTTTGAAAAGGCGGCTTCAAAGGCGGCGTATGATCTGGGACTGCACTATTTGTTATGGTGCATTCAAATTGCGACATTGGCGGTGAAAGGGTTAAAGACACGAACGCTTGCTCATCAAGATGTCGCTATAGTTTTTCTAGTTAACTCTTTTGCTGCCAATGTCGCATCTGTGATTACCTATGCAAACAGTTTGGAACCCGATGAGAAGCCGAGTAACTCGGCGTCTCATCAGGGTCCAAACTGTTTGTTACTGTGACTGTTTCTTGAAACAAAAAATGAAGAAAAATAAAAATGAGAAATTGTAGCAGACCACAAAAAATTGGCAGCGAAAGTGTTAAAGTAGATCTAAGGAGTCTATGGAGTAAATTGTCGTAAGTTGGTTGGTTGGTTGGTTGGTTGGTTGTGTCGGTTGGTTGGTTGTGTCGATTAATGTCCGTTTCTGACAACTATGGGCTAATTGGACGCCCCAGAAAGAGAGGGTGGATACAGAGAAACTCTGAGGTCATGCCCTACTCTTATTATCGATAGAGTTTCTCTGGTTCTTATAGATGCCCAGTGTAAAGCACTGATACACCGGACCTTGGTTTATAACGTCTCCCCGAAGGACTTGGTCCGGCGGGGGATCGAACTCGAGACACCTGGTATTGTAGGTAGTGTACTATGTTGTGGTTGTACGAACATCTACATGCTTAACCGTATCGCAATGTCTGTACTATTTCATGAGATTGACATCTTTTCCGAGCACAGCCGCCGAATGAGCCGAGTGGGCACGATTGTCACAGGATACAAACATGTAACACGTGATCATATGAGTACTGTCAATTACAATGACTTAAACGTAGCCATGTCATTGTTCCTCTTGGTTTAAACCATTAGCCCATAGGCTATTTTTAGACCCAACCTCTTTGAATAAATCTACCGAAAAGGAGCATTTATTAGAGGAAAGGAAACTTTTAGAATTGTGTAGTAGAGCATTTGCTCCTATGGAGGAAATGCTATATTAATCACAATGGTTTGAAAAAAGTGACTTTTGCAGGGACGTTAAAATGCGCCAATATGAGGGAATGTGTTAAGGTATCCAAGCACTGTGAAGTTAAAGGTTCTGAACTGTTTCCATAACCAAAATTAGACATTTTGTTTTTATTTTGTGTCTTTTCATAACCAGATGCTTTAATGCATATAGAAAGTGTCGTTGATATATTTATTTCGTCAAAACACATTGATTTACCTTGGGCATTATTCTATTCCGTTGAAATGTAAAGCTCGATTGAACGCAGTTTGTCGACACCGGTACATGTATTTGTCACTTACTCTGCGATACGCTGTTGCAGTGATAGAAAACACCGAAGAATAACAGTTCATTGATGAGGTCACCTGGTTTAACCCTTTCGGCGCCAAATTTCTAATTGTCGTCTACAAACTGACTTTGTTAAATCATTCGGTAAAATAAGGAAATGAGATAAATAAATGCAAATTTCAAAAGAATAAAGCACAGATATAGAAATAAAGTTTGAGACAAAAAGTGAATTCCTGATCAGACGCCGCCTTGAAAAGGCGGCATCATCAGGGACTGCACTATTTGTCGTGGTGCATTTTTGCGACATTGGCGGTGAAAGGGTTAAATTGGTGGTAAAATGAGCATTTGTTTTGGTTCGGTACTAAAACTCAAATCGCCTATGCAGCTGAAAATTAAAAGTCGCCACAGGGGGGTTTGCCTCTTCACAATATCATAATACATGTTTCGTGTCTCGTCACTGGTTATAATTTCGTATTTATAAGTATGTTAAATACTCACACTTTCGTGTTAATGGTTGTTAACGATTAGATCAAGATGAGGCGATTGATAACCCGGATTTTGATTGTTTGACACGATTAATTTATGGAAAATAAACGGAAGAAAAGTCCTTTAAATTTGGATCAGACTACATTATATTCAAACGACGATCGCTTAGATTTCAATTAATGCTTGTGACTATTTTGGACTTGTGTTCTGTATTCGGACGATGTACCTGCCAACAATAACATGTCACACGGCAGGGAATACATACATTAGGTGTCACCGTGATCGCTCCGTGGTGACAAATGTCAACTATGACACTGTATTAGAGAATTCAGAAAACCGAGGCGAAACAGATTGAGAAACATCACATAGCCTTGACACATAGTCGTATTGTATGCTTATGTTCTATGCCAATCTTACATTGAATTGTGGAGTGCTTGAACTGCTTCAACATTTGCAATACTATTAACTCCATAAGGCTAATTTTACACCCAACCTCTTTGAATAAATCTACCGAAAAGGAGTATTTAACAGAAAAAAGGGGAAATTTAGAATTGTGTAGATATAAAACTACTGTGATAAATAGAGCATTTGCTCCATAGACAGGGGCGTCAAAAGGCGTCAGTAGAAGGAAATGGGTATGGTAACAATATTTAATAATCTAAACACTGCAGGTACGAGATGGCAGCCTTGCAAAAACAAATTAGACTAAACTCTCGATTCTACGAACACTCAAATACGTATCATTATCGATCTTTAAGACATATGGCAGCTTAATGCAGGGTGAAAGTCATGCAGAAAGCTCCTACAGGAGCTTTCTGCATGACTTTCACCCTGAATTAAGCAGCCACTACAAAGACATATAGTTTACAAAGACATAATTCTTCATTACTAAAATTTCATAGTATCTAGTTTTTACTAGGGCTGACTATTGGGGCCATATTTGACTATTGCAATACTATTGCTATTGCTGAAAGTACTATTGCAATACTATTGCTATTGCTGGAAACTATTGCAATACTATTGCAATAGTTATTGCCAAGATTTGAAAACTTGTAAATGCAAATTTGCACAGTGTAAGATATACATTTTGTAACTTTGCTGTATATACTTACTAAAAAATGTTTGTGGAAATGATTTAAAATTAATTGGGCTTTGCCACTTGTGTTTTACCGCTTTTGTTTTTAACAAACTCGATCTCCCCGATGGTCGACACCACCTTGAAAACACAATGCCAATTATATGAAAGAACTATCGAAATTATCGATAGTCGGAGCAACTATCGCAATAGTCTATCGTCAAATGGAAATAACTATCGATAGTGTAATTGGGATAGAGAACTATCATGATAGTTCGATAGTTTGATGTATTGTTACACCACTAGTTTTTACTGTATTACATATTAATAGAATCAAGCATGGGTTTTGTTAAAGCCGGGGGTTTCTATACCCGAGGTTGGTCTGTTCCAGTCGGAAACGAGCTTTAGCGAGTTTCCGATAGGAACAGACCAACCGAGGGTATAGAACCCCCCGGCTTTAACAAATCCCATGCTTGATTATTTTTCTCGCTGAAATACGCCCTAAAACCAAGAAAATTAACGACTTTTGTGAAGTACTACGTTACATTGCGTAATACGACTTCCATATCTAATAGCAACAGACCGCAGCATAACTTTAGGCGTGACACCAAATTCTTGCCTAAAACGTGCTGTTGCAGTCCCGCTAGACCATGTATTAACAAGGCGATTCTCGTGCTCACGCGCTGTTGTTGACCGGTTTTAATTATACCTATTACGGGCCTAAGGTAAACAATGGACGCGAATGTTACAGCGTTTTGGCCTAAGCTAGGTGAACGCCGGGATGTGAGTATTTCCAGGAGCACCGACAATGAACTGTTTTATTGATAGACATATTGAATGAAATTCCGTGTAAACGGTATTTGATACAATCATGAATTGACGTCGAAAAGAAAACAGTGGCCCGGAAACAGCATAAATCGACGAAATGTCAAAGAAGTGTATAGTTTTGCTGCCGTTGTTTTGCTTGTATTTTGAAGAATTAAATTGATGCAGGAGAGCAGAAAATTGTTTTATGCAAGTATAGCGTTAATAACCGTTTGTTTTCGGGCAATAACATCTGCAGTGTCCCGAGGGAATGTTGTTGCCCTCGCCCTTCGGGCTCGGGACAACAACAGTCCCTCGGGACACTGCAGATGTTATTGCCCGAAAAAACGCGTATTAACCCTCTAATGACGTCATTTGTTATGACAACCACAAACGTTACGTTTTGGCGTAAATATAAAAGACTGAGTGACTACAAAACAACGTCTTCGGTTAATTAAATAGGCTTTTAAAGTGTTTATATGATAAATAGAATTTCATATTCGTGCTAATTACTTATATTAATTTGAATTCATAAGGTTGTTGCCTATAGAAATGTTGGTATAATTCTGTAAGAAGTCCTTCCCTTGTATTGATTTTACCCAATCGCGCGTATGAATACACTAGTCACGGGGTGTTCCAGATAAGGATTTCTAGTACGGCTATTTTTAGTAACTCAGCTTATCTAGCACGACTGAGAAGCGAGAAACTGTGTTGTTGTCCAGTCATAAAAAATGACAAACACGGGGTAATGAACAGCTTCCACACTAGTTCAGCCGAAATCCAGGGTGTCATCACAGTTTTCATGTTTATTTCTAGATTTCACTGCGAATCTGAAATAAGAAAGACACATTTATCAAATGATAATTAGTCCACAACGATGGCAAATCACTAAGGACTGTACTGAAAACATACATTCAGGCTACAGTGTTCCCTCCCTACAACGACCCTCTCAATAACGATTCCCTCCTTACAACAACGCTTGTTACTTTTTCCGAAACAACAAGGCTCCAGAAACAACCTTTTTCCATCGTATTTTCTTTATGCCTCCATCAAACCCTATGTTGTGACCACTCTTTAGAATCGTCACTTTGTGACGATTCTAAAGAGTGGTCACAACATAGGGTTTGATTGAGGCATAACGGTTTTAGTTCTCGAAATACACCTTATCTGGGGATCTGCAAACAAGCTAATTATGTTTGATTTTACCCCACCCCTCCCCCCTATAACAACTCCCTCTGACCAACACATACAATATTCGTATCCCAAAGGGTGTCGTTGTAGAGAGGGAACACTGTACAGTGTGCCTGGGTTGTCCAAGAAAAGTTGATAAGAAAACCCAACCACAAATATCAACGTGTTTTACACAAATATCCTTTAGGAGCTTTCTGTATTACTTTGGCCCTGCATTAAGCAAACACATGCTTTTTAAGATTCCTGTGTTCAATAAATGAATGGCCGCTTAACCCATTCCCTCACATTGAGGCTTCTGACGTCTCTGTAAAGGTCACTTTCTGAAACCATTATGATAAACAGAGCATTTGCTCCTATGGAGCAGATGCTCTATTTATCACAATGGTTTCAAAAATACACAACTCTAAAAGTTTCCTTTTCTCTAATAACTGCTCCTTTTCGGTAGATTTATTCAAAGAGTTTGGGTCTAAAAATAGTCTATGACGTAATGGGTTAAGGCAAAGTCTACCGTACATAGTGTACGTATATATGGTGCAATGCTTATATTCCTATTTATAGTTATCGGGACCTCTCATTAATATCCAAGCTGTTTGAAATTTTTTGAAGAGAAATTATGGAAAAAATAACTTCCAGATTAGCCGCAAACGATGAGTTTGGCAGAAGGCATTTACTTAGCATGCAAAGAGACGCCAAGAAACTTTCTCCATCGTTGTTTTTGTTGCTGGTTTCCCCATGTTCTCTGAAACATTCATCTATATTTGTCTACAACAAAATATGTGCACAATTTCAAACTCTTTTCCTCAACTCTTTGCACGCTAGCGGTGAAACTGTGATTACTTATACAAACAGTTTGCGTCCAGATGAGACGCCGCATACTGCGGTGTCTCATCAGGATCCAAACTGTTTGTCACCTTGACCATATTTTTGCAAAGAAATGAGAGAACATTTATTTTAAGAATTGAAGCAGACGACAATTGCTGCAGACGACAATGACTTAGCATGCAAAGAGTTAATCCTTTCAATACTGTATTTGGAGAGTGGACTAGTCCGTCAATATTGTACTATACAGTCCACTCTGTATGAGAGACTTTTACAACCCTTTCCTCCATAAATACGCATTTCTACGCCTCCGTAAAAGTCACTTATGAAACCATTGTGATAAATAGAGCATTTGCTCCTATAGGAGCAAATGCTCTATTTATCACAATGGTTTAAAAACTACACACTTCTAAACTTTTCCTTTTCTCTAGTAAATGCTCCTTTTCGGTAGATTGATTCCAAGAGGTTGTTTCTAAAATAGCCTATGGAGGAATGGGTTAAACTTGTTACAAGAGTTTGATTGGCAAACAGTGTAGATCCTGATCGGATGGCTCCTCTGATCTGGGTCTATACTGTTTTGTGAATGCCAGTACATGCGTGTCACGCATTCAAAGGGTCAATGTCCCCCCAAAAAGACAAAAAGTACTTTCTGATCAAAGGTTGAAAATAAAATATAATGTGTGCAGCTGTGACATGTAAACATGCAAGTCTAGAGAAGACAAACCTGTTTAGTGCATGTTTATAGCTCAATTGTTAAATGGGGTATTCAAAAGTTGAACATCCTTTTATGTGAAGTAGTTAACAATAAAATTGGACGATTGAATCACATGGGGTTAGTACAAATTTGATGAGAAAATTTTATTCTAAACTGATACAATTTGCGTAAGAAGGCGCTTTATCCTTAAAAATTAAAATTAAACTTTAAAATTGCAAATTACATATTCAAGCGCCACTCGTCCTTTCCACAGATAATACACAATCCGGAAAATTGCGTAATTAGGTATACAGTAAACCCACTCTAAACCAGAATTCTAGTAGAGAGGAATTTAGATACATGTACATGTACTTACAGACAGGTGGCAGCTTAATGCAGGGTTAAAGTCATGCAGAAAGCTCCTAGAGGAGCTTTCTGCATGACCTTCACCCTGTATTAATTTAAGCTGACATTTGTCCCCAAGACCGATATCTATAATAAATTTAATTTCCAGTTTAGAGAGGTTTACTGAATGATTTAAATTCTAACAAATCATGACACACACGCAAACACATATTAAGGTGAAAAACAAAAAGCAAAATGTCGCTTTTCTCTTGACATTCAGATTTAAATCATTCGAAACAGAGGTATAAAATAACATGTCCATGCATTTTAATTATTGAGGTCCTTGTCTGTGTCAATGCGCACCTTGTTTACAAAACATTTACCTGAAAGGGTACATGGGTTAATAATAAAGACTTCGATTATAGCGCTCTTAAATGATCATGGTCTGATAAACTGTTTGATTCATTGAACATTAAGAGAAATTTTAGATATAAACGCCTTTTCTGAGATCGTTCTCAAGCTTTTGATTGGTCAGATTTGAGCCTTTGGCTCAAATCTGACCAATCAAAAGCTTGAGAACTCAAATCTGACCAATCAAAAGCCTGAAAACGAAACTCAGACTCAACTAAAAGCTTTATAAGCATGGACCCAGACAGCTCCTTATGCGTAATCTGATTAGGATCTGCTTCATATACTTATGAAATTAATAGATCTGACTCTACAATTTCTGCCAATACCAAGAAATCCTGTGTACATATGCCATTATATAAAAACAGCTAATAAATATTCATGTTGTTATTATGCAACAGGGAAAGGGTTAAAGTTGGTGAAGCCCTCGAGTGCTTAGAGCAGGAGTCGTATGCTAGGTCAAGCACCTCTTGTGCGCTGATTGCGCAAAATGCTTCCGTGATTAATTTGAAACAGATTCTGTTTACAAGATGTTTATGCCAGGATTAGTTTGTAATATGACCGAATGGCTCTTAATTATCCAACGGAGTTTTATATAACCAATATTATCAAAGTCGGTAACACTGCCAGACACCTGACAGGTTTCAAATTAAAATTAAACCCACTAAAGGCGAATATGTGGTATTAAATCATCATTGCAAACTGTTTTGATCCTGATTAGATACCGGGTAGATCGACGTCTCATCAGGATCCAAACTGTTTCACACGTTGATTATGTTTTAGATTCCACCCTTTCACCGCCAATGTCGCATAAATGCGCCACGACAAATAGCGCAGTCCCAGATCAGACACCGCCTTTTCAAGGCGGCGTCTGATCAGATACTTCACTTTTAGTCTCAATCTCTATTTCTATATCTGTTCTTTATTCCTTTGAAATTTATTTTATATTAATTAGCTTTTCACTATACAGCTTTTTATTATTTCCTTGCTAGATTTCGTTATACATATCTATTTACCTGTTTTGATATGGTCAGATTCATTTTTCAAGTAATAATTAATTACCAGTAAATGAACACAGTACATGCACCTCTAATAAAGGTCAGCATCTTAAAGGCAAACATCGGAATTTGATTTTACAAATTTTGTTAATAATCTATATTTTTCTCGAAACGTATAAGCACCCTAAACATTACTATAACGAACTTAAATTTGATTATGAAATGCAATTATCTATAATTGCAATTATCTACATATCATATTTGACACTTTTCTTGTGATATCGGCAAAGAAATATGGCGGGAAACTAGCTCATAGCCTACATTGTCTGTCTCGAGATACCCGTCAGATTATTTATAACTAAGAGAAAAAATACAGTCAAACATTGATATGTATATTATTATAAATCCATGCATTTATAATGGATTATTTCTTGTTGTACAAATAATATTTTAGCATGCTTAGGTGTTTCAGGAATGCAATTTATCAAGGAAATTTGCAAATCAAAACTCTGACGTCTGTCTTTAATGGATAATAAGTTTTAATCGTAGTATACCTTTGGCTATCCGTTTGACCATTGTAAAACACCCCAGTCTGTGACAAAGGCGACACAATTATACGAGTAACTACTTACATAAAGATAAAGGATTGCTTTGTTGTTGTTGTTGTTGCGTCTATAAATATGTACAGTATGGTCCATCCCATACGGCATCGTATTGTGCCAGCTGAACTTGCCAGACAGTGTGACGTTACCATAATATAACATTTCGAACACATTGTTGGAAATAAAGTGTTGGTTAACTTAGGCCATACTGTATGTATAAAGTGTAGGTTAACTTAGGTCATACTGTATGTATAAAGTGTAGGATAACTTAGGTCATACTGTATGTATAAAGTGTAGGATAACTTAGGTCATACTGTATGTACGAAGTGTAGGGTAACTTAGGTCATATTGTATGTATACAGTGTAGGGTAACTTAGGTCATACTGTATGTATAAAGTGTAGGATATCTTAGGTCATACTGTATGTATAAAGTGTAGGATAACTTAGGTCATACTGTATGTATAAAGTGTAGGGTAATTTAGGTCATACTGTATGTACAAAGTGTAGGGTAACTTAGGTCATACTGTATGTATACAGTGTAGGGTAACTTAGGTCATACTGTATGTATACAGTGTAGGATAACTTAGGTCATACTGTATGTATAAAGTGTAGGATAACTTAGGTCATACTGTATGTATAAAGTGTAGGATATCTTAGGTCATACTGTATGTATACAGTGTAGGATAACTTAGGTCATACTGTATGTTTACAGTGTAAGATAACTTAGGTCATACTGTATGTATAAAGTGTAGGTTAACTTAGGTCATACTGTATGTATAAAGTGTAGTGTAACGTAGGTCATACTGTATGTACGAAGTGTAGTGTAACGTAGGTCATACTGTATGTATGTACGAAGTGTAGGGTAACGTATGTCATACTGTATGTACAAAATGAAGAGCATTTGCAAATGCGACATGTACTTTTCCTGAATTTAGCGGTTGAAGTATAAATATGAACTGTTCAGCTGTTCTTGGCAATTAATGTATTTGTCTGAGCTAGTCCTATGAGAGAATCTTGACACTTTTGATTAATTTGTGTATGAATTTGTGACAAACTCCCGTACAAGTACATTGTACATTTATAAACGATAACCGACTGTAGTACTACCAGGTCTGAACGGATTTCCCCTTCTTGACTTAGAAACAAAGCAGACAATACAGTTTATAGTAAAATGAGTCAATTAATTTGATACCACAGTATAATCCGTCTTAAGCGGCCATCAAAACGAGGTCTAATTATGGTTTGTAAGGCAGGTGGTAGCTTAATGTAGGTCAACAATAATACAGAAAGCTCCTATAGGAGCTTTCTGCATTACGTTTACACTACATTAAGCAGCCACCTTCATTTTAAGACTCCTGTATTCAATTAATGGTTGTCCACTTAGGACAGGTTCTGTTGTAATAGACTATTACCTAACAGCATGTATGTTTCGCGTGTATCTATCGTGCGTATAATTCTCACCCTAGATAATTATGATGAGAGATGGCTATGATAATTTTTGAAACCATTCTTTTCACGAGCTTCATGCCATCCTCATATTGCGGTAATCACATGCCTTCGCTTTTGAAATACATTTGATAGGTATTTACTTAACCCTGTTCATGTTGAATATTCATGTAGGTAAAAATAACATTAGGTAGTAAGCTGATTTTTAACAATTGCGTATATATGTACACGGTCTAGTTAGGTGTTAGAAGAAACTGCAGTCAGATCTATTTTAATTTCGCAAATAAACACAGCAGACCCTGGGTCTACTCAGTTTGCAAAGGTGTGAAAGATAGTTTGTATTGGAGAGAGGGTTAAAAGGTGTTTAGTTTCATATCGAGTTTATGACGCTATATAATGATGTTCAGATTGGAATGTACCTGCAATATACCCCCTGCCCCCCAAGTCTCGAGACTCGTCTGGTAGCAAAACTTGTAGTTTTGACCGGTGAACGATAAAAACGGGACGCTATGTTTTCGTTTATCTTTAGAATAAACTCGGAATGTGAAACAGTTTGGATCCTGATGAGACATTAGGTAACACCGAGTCTCATGTGCATTTAACCCATTCCTCCATAGGCTATTTTAAGACCCAACCTCTTTGAATGAGTCTACCCAAAAGGAGCATTTACTAGAGAAAAGGAAAATATTAGAATTGTTTAGTATTGAAACCATTGTGATAAATAGAGCATTTGCTCCTATGGAGTAAATGCTCTATTTATCACAATGATTTCAAGAATTGACTATCCCATGGGCGTAGAAAGGCGTATTTATGGAAGAAAGGGTTAAATTGTTTGTAAAGGTCAATACAAATTCGCCATGTTAAAGGTTGAGGACTATGCACGCCAACAAACGTAACAAACAGTTCGAAATTTAAAACACCGGATTGCTCATTAACTGACCCAATCTAGAATTTGAAACTTGAATAAACACTCCACCTGTCCTAGCATAGATGTTATTTATAAAGATATGCACGGCTTAAGTAAGTAAATATATGTTTCAAAGAGCTCTATAATCTAGACATATTGGTCGGATATTTTTCATAAAAAAAACTAGGTTGTGTAAATATAACCTGTGATATGATATAACAAGGTGTTGACAGATCTGCACCTCCTTCATCAAACGAAACGAGCAAATTACATGTCCGTAACATTTTGGCCAGTCCCTGGAATTTGATAAAATTTTCAACCAGTTGAGGTCTCCAGGAGATTACAGCATTAAATCCTCTTAACTCATTTTTAGACTCAACCTCTTTGAATTAATCTACCGAAAAGGAGCATTTACTAGGGGAAATGGAACTTTTAGAAGTGTGTAGTATTGAAACGATTGTGATAAATAGAGCATTTGCTCCTAAGGAGCAAATGCTCTATTTATCACAATCGTTTCAATAAGTGACTTTTACAGAGGCGCGGAAATGCGTATTTATGGAGGAAAGGGTTACCACCCTGAAACTGTCGTTGAATACGTAATCGTCTCCTCAACTCTTTCGCCGCCATTTGCAAGTGCAAACAGTTCGGATCCAGATAAGAAGGCGAGTAACTCAGCGTCTGATCAGGATCCAAACTGTTTGGCAATCGATTGCATTTGGTAAAGAAATTGAACGATAATACACTTTGACATCTAATATATACGGTCGATAAGAATAGCTGACGAATTTTATTTGGCGATGAAAGAGTTAACCCTTCCCCTCATATAAACGCATTTTCACGCATTTGCAAACAGAGAAGACCCATATCAGACGGCTCCTAAAGGAGCCGTCTGATCTGGGTCTGCTCTTCTTGCTGATGGACTTTGATAGATGCGTTTCTTTACTTTCTAAAATGGCTACAGTGTTTCACCTTCCATATTTCACTATAACTATTCTGTCCATGAATATTCAATAGGTATTGAAATTTGTAATAAACATAGAACAGGGAAAAGCTTAAATTGTCAATGAATCCAGATTGTTTATCAGTTTGGGTCCTGGTGGATCTACACTGTTTGCAAGTTTTATTATTATGTAACCCACATTGATTTCAACAATATTTTATTCAATGAAGAAAAAGGATTGGACAATAGGTATAGCCTATATATTAAGTCCTCTCCAGATTTCACCCACATTGTAACAACAGTTACATTCTCTTTGGCTACCGTGAGAGAAGCTGTGGCAGGCTTTGCCAAAATCTGGATCTAGATGAGACGCCGAGGAACTCGGCATTATACCAGGATGAAAACTGTTTAATACTGTTGGTAAGATTTTGAAAAATGAAAGGGAAGAGAAGTATACACAGTGAAAACAGCTACAGTAAACCTCTCTATAACGGCCACTAAGTTGTACTAATTAGTTGGTATTTAGGGCAGGTGGCTGCATAAAGCAAGGTGAAAGTAAAACAGAACTCTTCTATAGGAGCGTTCTGTTTTACTTTCAAGTTGCTTTACACAGCCACCTGCCTTTAACACAAATGACTTGATGTAATTTAGTGGCCGTTATAGAGAGGTTTTACTGTAGTTGAAACAGACGAAAATACAGTAGAACCTGTCTTAAGCAACCATCAAATCGAGATCTTATTATGGGCATGTAAGGCAAGTTGTAGCTTAATGCAGGTCAAAAATAATGCAGAAAGCGCCTAAGAGCTTTCTGTATTATTTTCACCCTGCATTAAGCATCCATCTGCTTTCTAAGAATCCTATGTTCAGTAAAATGAGTGACCGCTTAACCCTTTCCTTGTTCTATGTTTATTCCAAATTTCAATACATGTACCTACTGAATATTCATGGACAAAATGGTTATAATCTAATATGGAAGGTGGAAAGTAGTAGCCTTTTAGAAAGTAAAGAAACAGACCTTTCAACTTCCATTAGCAAACCGAGCAGACCCTGATCAGACGGCTCCTCTAGGAGCCGTCTGATCTGGGTCTACTCTGTTTGCAAATGCGTGAAAACATGTTTATATGAGGGAAAGGGTTAAGACATGTTCTACTGTACATGGTAACGACAGAGCTCAGCCTTATCCCACCGAACATGGACAGACAGACATTAACAATCAGTATGGATCCAGATCAGACGTCGAAATAGCAGCTGGATGTTAGCTGTTTGACGTTCGGTCAGTTGGTTCTTCAAAAGCTTGAACAGATCGGATGTAAGCTAAAGTTACAGTAGACCAGTGTTGTAACAAGTATATCTTTCCGACATGATGCAGGTTACATGTAATATGAAAATGGTCTCGTTTCAAAGCTTCTCATTTCCTCTTAAATAGATTTTTACTATACTAACATATATACAATTCATTTCTCGAGCGTCGGTCATATCTGAATAGAGACATAATGTGCGTTTTTATTTCTTTATGAATAAATAATTCTGAAAAGGATAATCAGCCTAACACGTCCTGTATAAGTGTCTTGTCTAAAATTGTCGCCCGCTTAAATACATCTTCTAGAAGTGTCGACCGCTTAAAGACATCTAAAATTGTCGCCCGCTTAAACATATCTTCTAAAATTGTCGCCCGTTTAAACACATCTTGTAAAATTGTGGCCTGCTTAGCCATTTACTCCAGGAATAATCATCTTAGAAATGATGAAATCACAAATATAAATAAATGTAGATTAAGTTTTAAAATGGCATGTTAACACATCATATTTGTTTTTGCCAAAGCATGAACTGTAGAATCAGATCTATATTATTTTCATAAGCAAACAGAACAGACCCTGATCAGACGGCTCCTATAGGAGACGTCTGATCTTGGTCTACTCTGTTTGCAAAGCGTAGACGACGTATTTATTGAGGAAAGTAAATATATCTTCTAAGATTGGCCAGCGATTAAACACATCCTACATGTATGTAAATATCTTAATAGCTAAAAGTTTCGTCTACTTCAAACAATTTTCTTCTCTAACCTATCCATGCATTTGCAAACAGAGTAGATAGACTCAGACCAAACAACTTTGTAGAAACTGTCTGATTAATGTCGGCCCTGTTTGGATATAGGAATATGAGTTTAAAGTTTCTCCCGTGACAAAAAAATCAAATCCTATTTTTATTTAAAATTATCATGTAATTAATAGTCGTGTTGCATGTTATCAGGAAAAGGATTGCAAAGAATAAGGTGTTTCGAAAAAGTATTAAATTTGTTTGAAAAGTTTATCATATATAATCCATAGACATGTGTATGGTCCGAGGTCCCTTTTTAGAGCTAACTCGAGCAAATTAGTGTCTGCCAGTATGCTCTATTCTACATATACTCTGTAAGCATGTGCATGGTTCGAGATCCCTTAATACGTGCTAACTCGAGCAAATTAGTGTCTGCTAGCATGCTCTATTCTACTATTAATCCGTAATATAAGCATGTGTATGGTTCGAGATCCCTTATTAGAGCTAACTCGAGCAAATTAGTGTCTGCTAGTATGCTACATATAATATATGAGCAGTGTATATGGCTCGATATGCCTAACTATTATGCTCTATTCTGCTTTTAATCGTTAATCTGATTAAGATTAAGGTTTCAAGGAGATATAAGAACCCATTTTAACACCATTTTCCAATTCTTGTTTACAAATACAGAACTCTCAAAATAGTCTGATAGTCCGCGTAAAGTCAGATATACAACTAGTGACGTATAATGTCCGATAAGTATTTGTCTGCAAAACGTGTTGTCTGCTATAAGTCTCGATATTCTTATTTATTCTTCTATTTCATTTCTTTTAACCTTCCGCCTGCTATGGGCGGATGAGTGAATACTTAATGCAAACAGTTTGGATCCAGATGAGACGCCGAGTAACTCGGCGTCTCATCAGGATCCAAACTGTTTGACACCCTGATTGCATTTCTTTAGACAAATTGATTATAACTTGAATTTTAAAAATGTAGTAGGTGAAAAATTATGTAAACATAATTTGGTCAGCAGGCTAAAGGTTAAACATAAGCGGACTGTCAGTGTGGATCGGCTGGGATACTTGGTGTTGAATATCGATCCATACGGTTAGTACAGTAGAACGGACGGTAAATTCAGTATGAATATTTGTCTTGGAGACAGGTGACAGCTTAATACAGGCTGAAAGTAATGCAGAACGCTCCTCTGGATGGCCTTCACCCTGCATTAATCAGCCACCTGTCTAAATGTATTTAAATTATTATCAGCTAGAATTCCAGTTTAGAGAGGTTTTACTGTATAGTGTACCAAGAATCCACTGACGTCACACCTACAGTAAAGTCTCGCTAATGTGACCACATAATTCATTAAGATAGAGGTCTGTAAAAACAGGTGCAGTAAACCCTCTCTATAACGGCCACTAAATTGTGTTAATTAGTTCGTATTTAGGGCAGGTGGTTGTTTAAAGCATGGTGGAAGTAAAACAGAACGCTCCTATAGGAGCGTATAGGAGCGTTCTGTTTTACTTTTACCTTGCTTTAAGCAGCCACTTGCCTTTAAGACAAAATGCTTAATGTAATTTAGTGGCCGTTATAGAGAGGGTTTATAGAGTGGTCCTTAATGCAGATCAAACGTAATACAGAAAACTCCCATAGGATCTTTCTGCATAGCCTTTGTCCATCTATTTTTATACAGAAATATACTTTTGTTGAGTGATCGGTTTAAGCAGACGAGAAATTAACTCTTACCCCGTTGCGAAAAAAATACTGTCTGCTCAAATTTGAATCTTATGCAGACTTTTGAGAAACTATTGACCGAGGGTCGAGCAGCGTGACTCCAGGTAACACGCCGAGTTACGCCGATTTACTCGGAGCCAGGTCAGTGAATTAAATAGCGGGATGAGGGTGACTAAATGTAGCGAATAGGTGTTTTACAGATTTATACAGAGCAACGGGTAAGGTGCGTTCTCAAATACTAAAATCGTCATTTCTCCACCAAACCCTACGTTATGACCACTCTTTAGAATTGTCTCGAAGAGACGATTCTAAAGATTTGTCACAACATAGGGTTTGGTGGAGATATAATGGAGTTATTCTTGAAAATGTTTTAATTTACGCATCTTATCTGGACCTTTGGTAAAACGATACTTCAGTTGTGATGACTTGGATGTATGTCTCAGCAGATGACAACATTGTCTGGGGGAATAAAGCAGTGTACATCTCAGTCAAACTGTAACCACGGTTTTATGTAAATTATTGTCGAAGAAAAAACACGAAATAATATGCATTTGAGTGAGTTCTCACAACGTTGAAACTTACACACGCTATGTGCGAATCCGTAATTACTTTTGCAAACAGTTTGGATCCAGTTGAGATGTCGAGAGTCGAGTAACTCGGCATCTGACTAGGTAACAATGTGGCTATCTGATAGGTTAGAAAGAAGTCTGTCCCTAAATCTAAATTAGAAGTCGTTTACTATCGAAGTCATTTAACCCTTTCGCTGCCAATGTCGCATCTGTGATTACCTATGCAAACAGTTTGGATCCAGATGAGACGCCGAGTAACCCGGCGTCTCATCAGGATCCAAACTGTTTGTTACTGTGACTATTCTATAAAGATATAAAGTAAAAAAATAAAAATTGAAAATTGTAACAGACGACAAAGTTTGCAGACGACAAAATTGGACAGCGAAAGAGTTAACTCGGCAAACTATATTGTGATACATGCACAGACTGTAAAAGGTCCACTATGATAAGACACGGGTTGACGTAAACACTGTTGTATTTCCTACTGGGTAAAACATATCAAAACCCTGGACTTCTTAACGTGATGTAAAACTTATCTTTTTAACAAACAACTGAGCGAAATCCCATATGTGATAAAAAAAAGTCCTGTGTTAACATAATATCATACTATACTCATATAAGAGACAGACTTTGTAAGCAGTTGGAGCCCGAATCATGGAATATCAGGGTCTATACTCACTGATACTCTCGTTAGTAAAGGAGTGAAAGTTTGAAGAAAATAAGCAGACGACTGGGTTTGAACTTCGCAGACGACAATTGCTCTGCTGGTAAAAGCCTTTAATTTGGATTATATCTGTGAGGGATCGCTAACTTTTTGATAACTTGCGTTTTTGTCGAGTGACCCGCCCATCTCTAGTGTGAAAGTGGTGAACGCACTGTCGTTACGCGCTGGATGATATCGGGGGATATTTTAGGACTAGAGGTTTAAAGTAGTGCTTGTAAAAGTGTTGGGCATGCTATGAAAAGTGCCAGGTTTGAATCCAAGTGACTTGTGAATTCAAGTGACTAGTTTGGATTACTAACTTAATGCTGGAGTTTGATTACATCGATTTGGATTAAAGAGTTATATTCCAGAAAAATGAGATTGAACTATATGTACATGTAAGTTGAGATTTAAAATAAAGTAAAAATCTCGCTAATTCGAACTTTAAATAAAACTTGAGACAAAATAGGCAGGTGACTGCTAAATACAGGGTGAAAGTCATGGCATTCTAATTTCAGACTGCATTAAGCTGTCCCTTGATAATGGTACTTCTGTGAGTGTTCCAATTAGCGAGGTTTTATTTACTGCATAGTAATGTTTTATTTACTGCATAGTAATGTTTCCAAACTCTAAATAGGTCATAACTGTGGTGTACTCTAAATGGGTCACAACTGTGTTGTACTCTCAATGGGTTATAACTGGGTTGTACTCTAAATGGGTTTAACTGTGTTGTACTCTCAATGGGTTATAACTGGGTTGTACTCTCAATGGCTTATAACTGTGTTGTACTCTAAATGGGTTATAACTGTTTTGTACTCTCAATAGGTTTTAACTGTGTTGTACTCTAAATGGTTTATAACTGTGCTGTACTCTCAATGGTTCATAACCGTGCTGTACTCTCAATAGGTTATAATGTGTTGTACTCTAAATGAGTCATAACTGTGTTGTACTCGCAATGGTTATAATTGTGTTATACCCCAATGGGTTATAGCTGTGTTGTACTCTCAATGCTTGCACTTGTGTTATACTCTAAACTGGTCTTAAACTGTGAAAAAGATCTGAATGTCAAAGTACAATGTACACGTCGAAGGTAATAGCTCTGGATGTAAATTGTCTATAGATGACATCAAACGGGCTGCCTATAATGTTCTAAATACATGTAAAACCTCTCTATAACGGTCACTAAATTACATAAATTATTTTGTGTTAAAGACAGGTGGCTGCTTAAAGCAAGGTGAAAGTAAAACAGAATGCTCCTATAGGCGTTCTGTTTTTACTTTCACCTTGCTTAAAGCAGCCACCTGCCCTAAATACCAATTAATTAACACAATTTAGTGGCCGTTATAGAGAGGTTTTACTGTATAACCATTTCAGCACTATATACTTTTCATCTGTATTAGTTGACTTGTGTCTCAATTCTATAAATGTTTAATCTTTCATATTAAATACAGTAAAACGTTTCTAAACCGGACGTTCAATTTGATATAGATATCGGTCTTTTGAGACAGGTGATAGCTTAATGCAGGATGAAAGTCACACAGAAAGCTCCTCGGTAAGTTTTATGCATTACTTTCACCCTGCATTAATCAGCCACCTGCCTAAAAGTATGTTAATTCTTCTCTACCAGATTTCTGGTTTAGAGGGGTTTTACTGTAACTTATCAAACAGTTTTTGTGTTCTAATAAGACGCATGATTATATATTCGCTGTATCGTAGATAGTTGGTTCGTATTTACTAACATTTGGAGTCTAAATTTGAGACTCATACTCAAAATATCCAAATTCAAATTTTGTTGTAACTTTACCATTCTTCAAAATATTTTCCTAAAAGTACACATATGAGTCATGCAGGAAACACCACATACAGAACAAACAGCCGCCCGAACAGCAACACAAGAAAACACAGCAAATGTACATATTAATAACTATCAAAAACATAAAGAGACACACATGGACAAAACAAACATACAATAGGGGGAGGATGGCAGTACCGCCTTGGAACGGTCAGTGACAAAAGTCACTGGAGTTTAAACCGGTTTATGGGTGCCCAACCTCACACTTATTCCACCCCTATTCTAAAATATCGTCTCTTCTAGACGATTCTAAAAGTGGTCACAACACAGGGACTGGCGGAGAAATAAATGAGTTACCCCGGTATTCTTGAAAATGTTTTAATTTAAGCATCTTATCTGGACATCTGAATTGTCTATATTCAAAATTATTCAGCCAAAGTTTCTAATTAAGACGAATACGATCTCTAATTTACCACAAGCTGGCCTGTAGAGCTAGCCCACTTAAGCCTCAAAATCTAAGTGCACTTGTTCAAATACACGTAATAAACCAATATAATGTTCATTTGAAGGGGTATGCTTGCAAGATTTGTTTTGTCGATGTGTTCTTTGGACATTGCTTAACTCATTATCTGTCCAATATTCATGTAAGAAATAATGACACCATGAGCTGAACTTTTCAAGGAAATCTTTTACCTTGACAAATCTGTAGAATAAGATCTATATCATATCAAAAGCAAACAGAGTAGACCTTGATCAGACGGCTCCTATAGGAGCCGTCTGATCTGGGTCTACTCTGTTTGCAAATAGGTGAAAATGCGTGTTTATGAAGGAAATGGTTAAGTAAACAATACGTGTCGTGATCCGGAGTCTAGACTGTGTCTACACTGTTTACTAGTCTATGTTTACACTGTTTTCGTGTCCACATTTAAACACACTGGACAAAACTATATTGGGAAATGAGAATAAATGGATGTGTATATATCACGATGCAAATTGCATTCCGCTGAAGACATTTTCAACAGCGTTTAACCCTGTCAAACGTGAACTAACTTTCTTGAGCAAAACTGTCGTCCGCTTTCATTCCAAGAACACGTTTTCTCTTTTCTTTTCAAAAACTGTCAGAATGTCAAACAGCTGGACTATAAATCGTAACTACTCGCCGTATTCCGTCAGAGTTCGGAATATAGAAATAACCGAGGTGTTACGAGTGCTGGACTATCTGTCGAGATGTCGAATTACAATACATGGTGTCTCATCTAGATCTAAAGGGTTTACTATTTAAACTCCTGCAGTGCGGGACACGAGTCACTAATGTCCTTTGCAAACAGTGTAGATCCAGATGAGAGCGCTCCTAGAGGAGTCCTCTCACCAGGGTATGCACTGTTTGTTATGTTACTTGTCTTTTTAGAAAAAAAAACCCTAAATATTCATCATAAGCTTGACCTGTGTGAATTTTGGAATAGTCCATTAGGAAATTCAGCATTGTAAGGGTTAGACTCGCCTAGTAAATTCATTCACCAATGTACCTATCATTAATTTTTGGTCCTTGCCTGATAGAAGTGCATTTTAACGTATGTGCATAGTAGATCTAGATCAGATACCTCCTGCAGGATCTGTCTGATCAAGTCCCCGTTTCACGAACATTCTTAAGTAATTATGTGTACTTAATACCAAGCTTAACTTATTAAGGGTATTGCATTTGCATATAGAGAAGATAAGTTAAATGATTTTATCTAAACGCAATCTTTAGAGACATTCTGTTATATTTTTAAATAGAAAATGAGGGGTTTTGCATGAAATATTTAATTAAGCCAAAATGAATTTGGTAAAATTCTTAAGTATGTTACAAATTCTTAAATATTGTTTTTTATTTAGATCACTTTCCATTAGTATCAAATATAATATTTATTTTTAAAATGATAACGGAGCAAACCTCTTACCCCTTTGTGTCACAATAAAAACTAATTTATGAAAAGTTATGCTATTGTGTATTTTTTAAATAACAGGCTTAGCTAAGTAGATGTAATAACTTAAGAATGTTCGTGAAACTGGGGCCAGGGCCTGCTCTATTTGCTTATGAAATAACATAAATCTTATTCTACAGTTTCTTCCATTGGCAAATATTTCCATGTTTATAGTCAAATGAAAATTCAGTCATGTTTATTACAGAAGACATTAACCATTTCCTTGTTCTACATTATTGTAAGAAATGATGACATCTAGAATATTTCTTAGTGGAATGTTTATAACAGCAACTGTACAGAGGAATCATGTTACAGGTAGAACTGTAGACTCACATCTTTATTACTCCATAAGCAATGTACTGTTATAAGCAGGTGGTTGCTTAATGCAGGACAAAAATAATGCAGAAAGCTCCTCTAGGAGCTTTCTGCATTACCTTTGTCCTGCATTAAGCTGCCACCTGCCTCTACCACACAGAATTATACCTCTTTTAGGTGGTCGCATTAGAGGGATTTTACTGTTTATTTTTCTAAATGCACATGTACACGGGATTTTTGGTATTGGTATGTATGTTATTCCATAAGCGAACAGTGCAGACCCTACAGGAGTCGTCTGATCTGGGTCTACTCTGTTTGTAAAGCGTGAAAATGCATTTCTATGAAGGAAATGGCTAAATATTTGCACGCTCGGTAATTATCATCTACACAAAAATATGGTCTGCTAAAATATTGTCATTAATATTTACTTCCACTTCTCCTCAAGAGTAGAACGTGTTTGACAAACAGTATGTCTCCTGATCAGACACCGGGTGATTCCTCGTTTCAGTTGTCTCCCAACCTGTTTGTATTGGTTATCGCAAACTCGTTGTTAATGTACAAAGCGTTATTTATGATTTGCCACAGGCATGCCGCAAATTAAGGTCCTTGATAATTAGCCTTTGATCTACAAAAACGTTGCATGCGTTGTCATTACTCCAGCCATTTCGCTAATAATGCGTGTACATTTTCTTATTTTCTTCTTTCATTACATCATTGTTCTCAAACAGACTTCCTCCTGTTCATTCACACAATCACGCTGCCTTCAGACACTGTCTAAAGCATTTCTAACCATAACTCAGATCATTGTTTTTTTTGTTTCTTAAGGGGGATCACTACTCAAGGGATATTATTTCAAAAGATACTGGTCGGGCATAATCGTACATGACAAACGCGATGGGGTTTGTTTATATGTCAACCCTATACCTGATAGATACACATACTTACGCAGTCTCAAGGACAGTGAACTCAGATCAGACAGCACCTGTAGAAGCTGTCTGACAAGGGCCTGCTTGGTATGCCTATAAAATAGTATAAATCTGATTCTACATAAATGCAATACACATTAACTATAACAACAACAACAACAACAATAAAATAATCACACCACCAACAACAAAATTCATGCGCAATTCGAGATTGCATTGTCACGCTTACATCATTGATGTGTTTTCATCCGTTTTCACGACGTCTCTTTCCGCAGAACGGAGTTAGCTGACGGAGAAATAATGCAATGATGAAATGAACATTTTTCTAGAACATACTAATAAAGTATTATTTGTTACCGTATTTACACTAATTATCAGGACATCCCATTAACCCATTCCACTGGTCTGTAAAGGTGAATACAGTAAAATCCTTCTAAACCGGACGTTCAATTTAGTATAAATATTGGTCTTGGAGACAGATGGCAGCTTAATGCAGGGTGGAAGTCATGCAGAAGCTCCTCTAGGAGCTTTCTGAATGACTTTCACCCTGCATTAAGCAGCCACCTGCTTAAACGTATAGAATTCTTCTCTATCAGAATTCCGGCTGAGAGGGGTTTTACCTTAATTAATTTCGGCGCTATTTTGATACATATTAATTTTATTAAATTGACGAAGTAGTATATAATGTCTGTCCGGATATTTAACAAATTAACGGTAATACCGAGTTGTATAATTTAGTCTTTAAATGGACAGTAATAAGGCCGCTGATATAAATGTAGTTTATATATAATCCAATATTGTGTTTGCTTTAGAATATAGCACTGAAAGTGTGTGTGTGTGTCCGTGCGTGCGTGCATGCATGCATTCGTGTTTAATTCTGGGGAGCAGTTTGGACACATATTTATGAAGCATATAACGCAGACCTTGGTTAAAGGGCCTTGACATCTTGTTTCATGCTACAGCAAAATCTACCTTATCTAATGGATAAACGGGGATAATGCGGCTGCTTTAGTTAAGGCAAAAAGTAACACAGAAAGCCCATATATGGGAGCTTTCTGCACACTGTTCGTATTCCATTAAGCTTCACCTGCTTTTAAAGATCTGGTACACGTGTGTTAGACTTGTTTTGTGTGGCAGCTGTACAATTATGGTCTGAGAATACAATATTTTAATGTGGCTTAATTTGGTGAATATATTAGTCCCAGGTGATGTTGTGTATCCAAGGAAAGCCTGCAACTAATCAGGCCAATTCAATGAATACACATGCACACATATTGTTTTCAATGCAAGACACGTCTAAAATCTCTTATTTACTTTTGATATGCAAAGTCATACCCGGGGACCCACACGTATCCATATGGTTCGTTCAATAGTTACATGTACGAGGAAATGAGTTATATTAGCCAATACTTATCAATAGAAACCAGGGTTTGATTCCAGTTGGAGCCATCTGGTCAAGGTCTGCGCTGTTTGCTTATGATATAAATATTGGTGTACAGTACCTGTCATGGCAAAAATATTCCTGTCTCCATGTGCTGTTTGCATCAATTGGTTTAATTAATATTCTTGATGGATTTATTTTTACATGAATATTAACCCTTCGCTTGCTATTCACGTCAATATACCTACCTGTAAATAGTGAAGACCCAGATGAGACAGCTCCTGCAGGGTCTGCACTATTTACAAATTGATTGTGCAACCAGTGCACTCCACGGCAGTGATTGCACAGCGCAATACTTGTACACAGTGAAGATATATGTAATTATACAACAGGACATGGGTAAAGAAGGGTTAATTGAGTAAAGGGTTAAGTTAAAATGGACATGTCCGATTATTTATGCTACAGTAAACTTTCGCTAATGCGACCATAATTTATTTACATAGCAGTATACAAAAAGAGATAGTTACGTGCAGTTGTCGAATTAGCGAGACTTAACTGTATAAACTGCCTCATCCGCCAACACAACAAAAACATTGGACACCCTGACTGTCACGTGATCACAGGCGACTACAGAGTGACATCGTTAGTGATGTGATGAGGAAACTGTTATGATGTAACCACACGGTATACCGATTAACACTTTACATGATAGTGAGACTTGTTGACATCTTTGCAAACAGAGTGGATATGATATAGTTTCTGTCATGACAAACAGTCATACGTTTATATACCATTGCAAAAACAATTAGTTGGTACATATTAATAATGCTGTTATTTCTTGCATTAATCTTTAGCCTGTCACCAGCGATTTTATGATTATCTTTGGAAACAGTTTGGCGATTCGTTCTCAAGCTTTTGATTGGTCAGATTTGAGTTCTCAAGCTTTTGATTGGTCAGATTTGAGCCAAAGGCTCAAATCTGACCAATCAAAAACTTGAGAACGAACTCAGACTCAACTAAATGTTTTATAAGCATGGACCCTGGATCCAATTTGTTTGACACTCTTGTTGTATATTGGTAGATTAACTGAGTATAGCTTGAAATAATTTGCTAAGCAGGCTAAAGGTTTATATTCATGAGGTAAAGAGTTCAAAGATATGTCCCTTGTAACGTATCCCATTTAGTCCAGGGATATGTCCCTTGTAACGTATCCCATTTAGTACAGGGATATGTCCCTTGTAACGTATCCCATTTAGTTCAAGGATATGTCCCTTGTAATGTATCCCATTTAGTTCAGGATATGTCCCTTGTAACGTATCCCATTTAGTTGTAATGTATCCAATATAGTCCAGGGATATGTCCCTTGTAATGTATCCCATTCAGTTCAGGGATATGTCTCTTGTAATGTATCCTATTTAGTTCAGGGATATGTCCCTTGTAATGTATCCTATTTAGTTCAGGATATGTCCCTTGTAATGTATCCTATTTAGTTCAGGGTTATGTCCCTTGTAATGTATCCCATTTAGTTCCGGGCTTCCTAATATGTACATAGACAAAAAGACCATTGCCACCATTAACATTTAGCCAAATACCTTTGTCCAAATGGAATTGAAACTTTTTCCCAAAACTAAAGAAAAATGAGGTTTATTTGACATGTTTTACATAATATACAGATAGCGTGATCGATCGTTATACTGTTGTATTATTATTACACACAGTAAACCCCCTCTAAACTGTACGTTAAATTTAGTGTAAATATCGGTAAAGGAGACGGCTTAATGCAGGATGAAAGTAATACAGAAAGCTCCTCTAGGAGCTTTCTGCATTACTTTCACCCTGCATTAAGCAGCCACCTGCTTAAATGTATTTAAATTTTTCTCTACTAGAACCCGGTTTAGAAGAGTTTTACTTTATTTTGAATTGGTTTTGGCTGTACCAGGAGATTCATTACTACGGACCACTTTGTCATACGCTTTCCAAACATGTAAACAGTATTTGGATTCAAATGTATAGACGTTTTATTTGAATTCAAACTAGTAAACGTTTTTTCTTTTTCTTTTTCTTACAAGAACTTTTGATAAAAATGTACGTTGAACCAGGGTTGAAACATGTGATAATATTTTCGGCGACACTTGGTTAGAGTGCCTGAGGTGATCTACTGTATGCTAAATCCTATACACGGAACCAGTCAAGGCACAACAACGCCCACAGTGTCATGTTTGAAAACCCAGGCTTTGAATAAAATAATTCGCACAGTGAACGGTGATGGCTTCGATAAACTGAATCCATCATGAGTCCTCTGGTCTTGGCCCAGCATTTTAAGTAAACAGAAGATATCGTCTCGTTCAGAGTTAAAGCAGAACTCGCCATTTTTCGTATTTGTTCTAGTTTTGTGATTTAATTGTCGTTACGGATGTGAGAGATGGAAAGTATAATCCCATTCGATAAGAACTGAAGTAAGACAGAAGCATGCAATGCTTTGTTACGAGTCATAGAGATAGCTGACTCCAAATGTAATGTACACACCGTGGCTATAAGGATCTGGAGGCATGCTCCCCTGTAATAATGAGAATTGTGTAGTTTTTAAATCATTGTGATTAATAGAGCATTTGCTCCTATAGGTGCAAATGCTCTATATTTCCCAGTGGTTTCAAAGGGTGGCTTTTACAGAGGCGTCTAAAGACGCCAATATGAGGGAGTGGATTAACGTTTACATGACAAGACAGAACGTTTATCAAAGTCTACCCTACTTGGCCATGATAATGTTTTCACTTCTCAGAGTGATGTTACGCACGTGCGTAAGTGTACATCGCTAGCTACACCCCTGCGAGTGAGATTATTTTTAATTGCGCCATCCGTCTCATTCTCATCTATTATCAACTCATCGCTCATTGGCGCTCTTAAAACACTCGCTGACTGACTCAAAGACATATTCAGAGGATAAAACAGCATGGATCCTGATATGATATTGAGTCACTCCGCGTCTCATATAGACCAAAATTTGTTTAAAAATACATTCATTGATTCGTCCGTAAAACGTACCAAATTCTGAAGGGAGGTGATCCCCCGAAAGCAAAAATTGCAACACAAAAAGAGAAAATTGCAGACTCGGTTTTATTGAGTCTGTTCATGAGCAGTAATTGAAAGTGCAACACTACTCACGCCCCCTAGCACCGGCTTAAGCGGTATTCAATTTTCAGAACAAGAAGTACTGAAATTCTAAAAACTAAAGTTTATTTATGTCGCTTTCTTACTTGAGTTTCATTACTTACCACTATACCAGATTTGTATTACATACCATATTATACATTTCCACACTACATTGTACTTGCAAGCTGGCGAACCTTCAAATATTGTTTACCTTTTACTCCATGAATATTCATGTAGGAAATAATTACATCATGAATATTAATTTGATTAATTGTTATAATAGCACATGGACACAGGACATTTTGGCCATGGCAGAAACTGTAGAATCATATCTATATTATATCATAAGCAACCAGAGCAGACCCTGATCAGACGGCTCCTACAGGAGCCGTCTGATCTGGGTCTACTCTGTTTGCAAAGGCATAGAAATGCGTATTTATGGAGTAAATGGTTAAGTCAGATAAGGCGCCATGTTACGCAGTATCTCACCGGAACCAATCTGGCACTAAGTTTGAAAATCTGAGGCAGACGCCATGTTGCAGACGGTATTTACAGAGTGTTCAAAGTGTTATTACTTCAGAGGTTCTACCAGACGTCACTGAACTGCAGGTGAAAATTTCTTTGCACTTAATGTTTATCTCAATTTTATTGATGTTTACATTTAAATCTCCCCAGGTGCAGTATTTGACATACATGTTGACATTCGTCATTGAGTTATTGCTTTTTTCATTCAAAGTGTTTGCAATATGCTCTGATGTAACGTTCAGTCCAGATGAGAAATATAATTCGGACTTTGTTGTATTTCTAGAACACTTCAAACATTGACCAGGAGCAGAGACACTTACCTGTAATATAATGTGAACCGCAAACGAGTTTCGTTTAGCCGTTTTAAAATGAAATTTAGTAAACTAGTAAATTTAGTAGGATTTCAAGTTTCGATATATTATACTCAGCGTCACTAGAAAGTTACCACCTTATATAACTTTTTGAAATAATAGTATCATATGCAAAATTACGATATCGTTATTGATTTATATATGTAGTAACGGGCGCTTATATTGTCCCGATACGGTGCTCTCCTTTTCGACCACGGACTGCACGTGCAAACTGACGTTTTCGTACAAAGTCGACATGTACTCGAAATTTGTCATGAACCATTTGTGGTTTATGAAAGTCAGTATTTATGCCAACATAAAGACGCTAAATTTCGTAAAAGATTTGCTCAAAATGGGACGTTTGACGGACGCCCAACGTCAGCAGGCCGTCGGTATGGTCGACGCTGGATTATCGTATCGAGACATAGCAGGTCGAATGGGGTGTCATGAAACTCGTACAAAGACACCATCAGATAGAGTCTGTGGGTGATAGGCCGCGCCCAGGACGCCCAAAGGTGACGTCAAGACGGACTGACCGTCAAATCGTCATCGCACCATCGCAATAGGTTCCTGTCGGCTACAAAGACAGCACGGGAGACACCAGGAATTCACAATGGCCGGATAAGCGCATCTACTGTTCGCCGTCGCTTAAAGGGGACAGTGTTACGTGCTCTTAAGGCTTACCGGGGTAACGTTTTAACGCCAGAACGTCGACAAAACCGGGTAAATTGGTGTTCGTTGCACCGGAGTTGGCTTAATCGGCAGTGGCAAAGTGTACTTTTTACCGACGAATCCAGATTTTGTTTAGATATGGTCGACGGGCGAAAGAAGGTATGGAGACGTCGGGGAGAACGGTATGCGGACTGTTGTGTGAGACAGGCTAAGCGGTGGGGTGGGGGCAGTGTAATGGTGTGGGCAGGCATCTCTTGGAGGCATAAAACAACACTCGTCGTGGTTGACGGAAATCTGACGGCACAGTGGTATGTTGACAACATCTTAAAACCAGTTGTTGTCCCCTTTCTACAGACACACGGTGACGTTAACGTATACCAACAAGACAATGCCCGGCCTCATTCTGCAAGGTTAACACAGGGTTTACTGAGAAACAATAATGTCAATACACTCCCTTGGCCTGCTTACTAGCCAGATCTCAGCCCTATAGAGCATTTGTGGGATCAATTAGGACGTGCAGTGTATGACGGTCGACGTCACATCGGGAACCGTTAGCAGCGCATCCAGGCCCTCATAGACGAATTGGAGGCTATCCCCCAGTACCGTATACGACGTCTGATACAGAGTATGCAGCGCAGAAGCACCGCAGTCCTTCGTGCACAAGGAGGCCATACCCGTTACTGAGGTTTGTGACTTTTGTTTTTCAGCTGACCTTCTTAAAGCAAAGAATTGTCACACTTTTTCGGAAAAATGCGTCCCAACCCATGTTTATCATTTCCATAACACATTACCGTGTACAATATTAAAGAATTGCATCTATATGTAATTTAGTAAAGGAATTATGGGCATACATATGGGTGGTAACTTTCTAGTGACGCTGAGTATATACCTTAGAAATGGAATTCAAGCTTCGATAAGTATAGTTACCTTAGAAATGGAATTCAAGCCTCGATAAGTATAGTTACTTTAGAAATGGAATTCAAGCTTCGATAAGTATAGTTACCTTAGAAATGGAATTCAAGCTTCGATAAGTATAGTTACCTTAGAAATGGAATTCAAGTATTCAAAGCTTCAAAGAGTATATTTACCTTATAAACAGAACTCAAGTTTCATTGAGTATACATGTAGTTACCTTGGAAATGGAATTCAAGTTTCAAGGATTATAGCTATCTGAGTATAGATATGTACACTTTAGATATAGATATGTAGATACTTTAGAAATGAGATCCAAATTTCTCGAGGCGCTTTATAATTGTTATTGAAATTGATACTTTAGAAATATAGCTCGCCTTTCAATGGGTCTAGACGCTTTAGAATTATCATTAAAATTTTCATTTCTGAATGGAATGCAAGTTTCGTAGAGTCTAGAGTCTTTAGACTTATCATTAAAGTTTACACTTGAGGATGGAATACAATTTTCGTTGAGTCTGAAATTGAGTTGTTTTGATAGCTCATGTATTATGTACATGTAAAGAAAACAGAGCAGATGATTAATCCAATTTCAACATATTATTATTGAAGTACGGGCACTCGAAACAGAAAAAAACTACCGCCAGCTGTTCCGTACACCCGCTTACAGTCTCCGAGAATAATTAAATAGACTAAGTGGATTAAACTACCGTAGTCTTTACATAAAGCATTACATACACGTAGGGAAACCCGCGATAATATTTTTTGTAAGTTTATTTCCAGAGAATGTTTCAGATAGGTCGGTGTCCAACTATGTCATTTTATGCGTTCTTGAAAAGATGTCTAAATTTCCTTTTAGAATTGGAGCAAACGGCAATTTTCGCAGACGACAGTACACTATACTAGAGGACAATTGATGTTGGTGCTGAAGGTTAATGAAGATCATTTTGCCCCATTACTTAATTTTATTTCGCCGACGAAGTGACAAAGAAATTTTTAACTGGACCGTTAAATTGGCGTGACAGTTTACGCGCTAGCGCTCTCCCAAAATTACTTCTGGATTAATATTATAATAACAAAACGAATTGTCACAGAACGTTAATAATCCAATTGGTTTAATGACAATTAACATGAGCGTGGTCACGTATTAGGAATACTTTTTATTGAAAGAAGGAGAGGACCGTAAACTTGGGGATACGTGAGGTCAGCGATCTATAATAACTAATGATAAAAAAGAACACACCTTTAACCTGCTGGTAAATTTTTGATGACAGCTAATAGCATCTATATATTATTCTCATTCGATGTTTCTTACTTTCTGAACATTTTGTCTGCTGGATTCAGGACTCGACATATGTTGCGTGCTGATTTGTCAAAATATTTCATTTCTCAGCCGTTATAAAGAGGTTTTACTGTAGCTACAAAGTAGGGGTTGACGGAGAAATATATAAAAAAAACTTTATTTAGATTTCCCCACTACAATAAAACCCCTCTAAACCGGAATTCAAATAGAGAAGAATTTAGATACTTTTAGACAGGATGCTGCTTATTGCAGGGTTAAAGTTATGCCGAAAGCTCTGCGTGACTCTCACACTTCATTAAGCTGTCACCTGTGTCCAAGACCGATATTAATACTAAATTAAACGTCCGGTTTTGAGGGGTTTTACTCTACACCTCATTTCTACAACTCTGTGGATTTTTAATCCTTTTGTTCAAATTTTCATGCGTCTCATTTTGAATATTTGGGATATTCTATCAGGAGGAGTTGATCCTATCTCAATACATCAACCCTGAAATATCGACGAGACAATAGATCGAATTAAATGTAATATATAACATACAAACGGGCATATACAGTAAAACCCCTCTAAACCGGACTTCTAGTAAAGAAGATTTTAGATACTTTCAGGCAGGTGGCTGCTTAATGCAGGGTAAAGTCATGCAGAAAGCTCCGAGAGGAGGCCTTGTTACAGATGTTTTGGCCTGCCTTTCATTGCCTCTCAAGTTTTACATGTTACAGATGTATCATAAAATGGACCATCAAGCGGAGACTATTATACTCAATTCAAGGGAAAATACAAAACTATGTTAAAAGTAAAAACTGGAAACATTTTGACAACTAAAAGCGTATGCGATGTGAATTTACAATTTAACTCTTTCGCTGCCAATGTCGCATCTGTGATTACATATGCAAACAGTTTGGATCCAGATGAGACGCCGAGTAAATCGGCGTCTCATCCGGATCCAAACTGTTTGTTACTGTGACGAGTTTTTTATTGAAGAAAAACTAAAACAAAAGACAATTGCAGCAAAGGACAAAGTTTGCAGACGACAAAATTTGGCAGCGAAAGAGTACAAAAGCCTTATTCTGCTGATTGCGATCTGAATGGAATTTGTAAATAGTTTAGATCTAGATGTGACGTCACGTATCTCGACGTCTCATCAAGCCCCATGCTGTTTGACACATGGCCAGCAGTTTCATAAATGTTTGCGCGAAGTAACTAAATGTGCAGTATAGGTTTGAATTGGTGCAGACATCAATTTCCACAGGAGGATCATTGCAACTCTTACAATGATGAATTTTTATGAATGGACTATTCCAAATATCAAACAAGTCAAGCCTATGGTGAATGTTTAGTGATTTTTCTAAAGTAAAGTATAGCATGACAAACAGTGCAGACCCTGATGAGAGGGCTCCTAGAGGAGCCCTCTCATCTGGGTCTACACTGTTTGCAAAGGACATTAGTGACTCGTGTCCCGCACACTAAGGCTTAAAACGTTTCGTCTCCAACTTGAAGGACACGACTGGCAATTCACGTAATCAGCGATATGTTTTTAGCATGTAAGACAATAGTTTATTATATGACATCAAGTCAGAGGTAAACTTTTTGTACTTGTTTGTTGTCAGACGACCAGTTTTGTATACGCGACCGGGGACAAAACATATTCCGCTCGATAAAAACGCGTATCCTGAACACATTACTTCATAAATACGCCTTTCCATGCCTTTGCAAACAGAGTAGACCCAGATCAGACGGCTCCTATAGGAGCCGTCTGATCAGGGTCTGCTCTGTTTGCTTATGATATACTATAGGTATGATTCTACAGTTTCTTTCATGGCCAAAGCATTCTATGACACTGTGCTATTATAACAAATTAATCTACGAGTAATTCATATTGATGACGTCATTATTTATTGTATGAATATTCATGGAGGAAAGGGTTAACTCTTTCAAACCTGACTGTTCAGAGTGGACTAGCCCATTAGTGTTTAACTATAGAGTCCACTCAGTATGAAAGGCTTAAACATGACAGGGGATTTTGAATGACAAACAGTTTAGACCCTGGTCACAGGGCGCTTTTGCTTGCAAATGACAGTGCATGCGTGTCTGGGATTTAAAGGGTTGAGATATTACTTTTTGCACGTTTACCCGTATCGCGGTCAGCGCGACCTGACTTGCATTGTACAACAGTTTGATTCCAGGGGAGATTTCGAATAACACGGCATCTCACGATCAAACACCGGCAAAAGCGATAACGATTCGGCTGTTAGTAAAACACTGCAACTAAGAGATAACTGTTTTCAGCACGACAAAGGTTAATCCTTTGAATGGCGGACAAGAGTGTACTGGTACAGTAAAACCTGTCTTAACCTTTCGCTTGCTATTCACGTCAATATACCACTACCTGTAAATAGTGAAGACCCAGATGAGACAGCTCCTGCAGGAGCTGTCTCATCAGGGTCTGCACTATTTACAAATTGAGTTTGCAACCAGTGCACTCTGCAGCAGTCATTGCACAGCGAACTACTTGTACACAGTGAAGATACATGTATATGTAATTATACAACAGGGCATGGGTAAAGAAGGAGAAATGGATTTTAAAATTCAGCAAGAGAAGGGTTAAGCGACCATCTAAGAGAGGTCTAGGTATGGGTCTGTAAGACAGGTCGTAGTTTAGTACAGGACAGAAGTAATGCAGGAAGCTCCTTTAGGAACTTTCTGCATTACTTTTGTCATGTATTAAGCAACCATGTGCTCTTTAAGCTTACTGTGTCCAATTAATATAATGTCGCTTAACCCTTTCCCTGTTCTATGTTTATTCCAAATTTCAATACCTACTGAATATTAGTCAACAAAATACTTATAAAGAAATATGGAAGGTGGAACATTGTAGACATTTTAGAAAGCAAGGAAACAGATCTTCCAAATTTTAATAGCAAACAGAGCAGACCCTGATCAGACGGCTCCTCTAGGAGCCGTCTGATCTGGGTCTACTCTGTTTGCAAATGCGTGAAAGCATGTTTATATGAGGGAAAGGGTTAAGACAGGTGCTACTGTATTGGCAAATAATTCACATATCCTAGGGGGGGGGGGGGGGGTCCTTTAGCAGTCCTCTTATTAGGGTCTACTTTGGCATTCAAAACATCTCTCGTAAAGAATAAACTGATCAAGACCATTTCATATTTCATGTTGAATTGACTCTATAGTTAAGCGATGATGACTGTCACATTTCATGTTGAATTGAGACATTTCATATTTAATTGACCCTACAGTTAAACAGTGATGGGTCATTTCATATTGAATTGAATTTATAGTTCAACAATGATGGGCATGTCACATTTCGTATTGAATTGACTCTATAGTTCAACAACGATGGATCATTTCATATTTCATATTGAATTGGCGCTATACTTAAACAATAATGGACCGTTTTACTTTCAGTATTTAGAAATGAAAAGATTAACACGCTAACCCTTTCCTCCTCTGCAACGACTGTGAAAGGAATTGTATTAGATCCAGATAAAATAGTTTATGAGTCTGTACGCCAGTATGGCGTCAAATGTGTATCTTTCTCTATGGTTTTGACAACAGCTTGGAAAATTAAATAGCTGGTGGGACAGATAAATGAAAAGCGGAAATACAACGAATAAATGTCAATAGCGCCAATATAAGGAATAGGTGTCACTAGCGCCAATATAAGGAATAAATGTCACTGGTGCCGAAATAAGTAATTAACGCCACTGGCGCCAATATATGGAAATTATTGTCACTATGCCAATATAAAGAATAGATGTCACTGGCGCCAATATAAGGAATAAATGTCACTGATGGCAAAATTAGGAATTAATTATCACTATTGTCAATATAAGGAATAAATGTCATTGGCGCCAATATAGGGAATAAATGTCACTAGCGCCAATATAAGGAAAAAAGTCCATGCATTCACACGCCCTTATAAAATTTATCTACAGTAAAACCTGTCTTAAGTGGTCATCAAAATGATTTCTAATTATGGGTCTGTAAGGCAGACGGTAGCTTAATGCAAGTCAAAGGTAATGCAAAATGCTCCTATAAGAACGTTCTGTATTACTGTTACCCTGCATTAAACAACCACCAGACTTTAATATTCATATGTTCAACACACGAATGGCCACTAAAGACATGTTCTACTGTAATTAATATTCATGATATCATTATTTCTAAATTAAATTTTAATACTGTAAAGTGTTTAACACATCTCTATTACTGTCACTCAAACTAACCCAAATCATGCTGTTTGAAAGACAGACAGGTGATGTCTATGTTGCATGGGGGAAATACAGTAAAACTCGCTGAACCAGACGTTCAATTTAGTATGAATTATACCGGTCTTGGAGACAGCTGGCAGCTTAATGCAGGGTGAAAGTCATGCAGAAAGCCCCTCTAGGAGCGTTCTGTATGACTTTCACCCTACATTAAGCAGCCACCTGTCTTAAAGTATCTAAATTATTCTCTACTAGAATTACGGTTTAGAGGGGTTTCACTGTACCTGTACTATATATCTCTCTTATTGATTTGTGCATTGCTTTTAACCCTTCCCCCCAAGACTATTTATGAGTGAATTGGTCACTTCATGAAAATTCATTAAATTACTTTTATAATGAAAATTTTCAAGGGAATGTTTTGTTTTAACAAACACAGTAGATCAGATTTATAGGATCCTATCAGCAAACATAGCGGGCTTTGATTCTACAGAAAGTATACAGGCCAAGCTTATCGGGAATATTCAGGGAGATATTTTAAAGAAAAGAGTAACATGTAAAACAGTGCAGACCCTGGTGAGAGGGACCTGATCTTCTAGGATCCCTCTCATCTGGGTCTACACTGTTTCCAAAGGGCGATATTGACTCATTTCCCGCACTGAAAGGGTTAAGAATGAACTACGACTCAAACAAAATGTTTTAAAAACTTCAGAGTCCAGTGTAAGGTACACGCGTGTCCTCCTGATGAGGAGACTTTCAATCAAGTCTTATTGTATATCACGCAAAGAAAGATGAGAACACGTGCAGACTAGAGTGTCTTGATATAATATGTCGACTAGAACCTAATATAAAAATATTACCTTGAATTTTGACTTTGCCCTTGGGACTATTATAATAAAACATATGCTTTGCACATGAATAGACTGAACGCTGATAATTCATCACACTCACATGTTGGCAAGTAAATGATAAGATGATAGAAACTGCATTTAACCTTTACACTACGGGAAGCGAGTCTCTGATTTCCTTTGCAAACAGTGTAGACCCAGATGAGAGTGTTACTAGAGGTTTTACACTTTTCTTTAGAAAAATCCCTAAATATTCACCATAAGCTTGACCTGTTTGAATTTTAGAATAGTCCATTTGAAAATATAGTGTTGTAAGAGTTATTTTGTGGCGTAGATTTCTCTTCGATATGATTACTGCATTTCATAAAACTGGCGACGTTGTTTCAGACATTTATACACCAAGCCAGGTAAAACATTTTTAGACAGGAATTTTACACCATGTTAATAGGATATAAGACATGACAGCGTGCAATTTAGCTGTAAAAAAATACAATTGCACATCTCCTTGGAAGTAAAAGATATGAATTTGCAGTATAAAACTGTTTATTTTAGGATGCTATTTATGTAGGTTGTGGGTTGTTTCACAATATCAACTGCCCATGAGGAGTTCACATTGAAACTGCAAGGTTGTTATATTGCAGGCAATGTTCTAGCAACAAAGTCTATAAGTGTTAACCCTTTCCTTCAAATAAACGTGTTTTCACGCATTTGCGAACAGAGTAGACTCTGATTAGATGGCTCCTATAGGAGCCGTCTGATCAGGGTCTGCTGTGTTTGATAATGGAATTTAATAGATATGTTTCTTTAGTTTCTAAAACTGCTAAAATGTTCTACCTTCCATATTTCATTATAACTATGTTTCCCATGAATATTCAGTAAGTATTGAACATTCGAATAAATATAGAACAGGGAAATCTCTAAATAACTGTCCTATACACAGTTTCTACAGACTATAGTTCTGCATACTTACTTACGTCTATATAAGTTAAACTTCGATATCTCGAACTCGGATAACTCGAAATTCGGGATAACTCGAACTAAAACTTCGGTCCTTCCAAAATTTTACAATATAGATTTGTTCTAAAATGCACCACTGCACATATCTTAAAACACATGTGACAGCTGAATACAGGTCGAAAGAAATGCTTGCTGAAAGCTCCTACAGGAGCTGTGAACTTGAGATATTTATCTGATTATAAATTGGATGCTTCGAACCTCTGTTATCTCGAACTAATTTGCATGGTCCCTTGAAGTTCGAGATATCAAAGTTCAACTGCAGATATCGAGGATGTTGAAGCGTATCCTGACATCTGTGTGTTATAGAAGCAGTACTGTAGCGTTTGAAATAAACGACATGCGAGATTGTAATACTGTAACCCTCTACTGTATGTCAGAATTGGTGTATACAGTACAACCTCTCTAAACCAGAATTCTAGTAGAGAATAATTTAGATACGTTTAGACAGGTGGCAGCTTAATGCAAGTTGAAAGTCATGCAGAAAGCTCCCCGAGGAGCTTTCTTCATGACTTTCACCCTGCATTAAGCTGCCACCTTTCTCATAGACTGATAATTATACCAAATTTAGCGTCCGGTTTAGAGACGTTTTACTTATACGAATATTATAATCTTGATATGTATAATTGCATATGAACAACAAAAAGTTTTGGCTCTGATAAAACCTATTAAACCAGATCTATATAATCCCCTAAACAAACACTACTTTCTTTGATATTCATCTAACAGGTGTGTACTTCTTTGCTTTCCCTTAAAAAAAGGCGACCAAGTTGTTCCCAGATATTTTAAGGAATGTGGAGATATGAAAGTTACTAATTTGCTTTGATATGTATGTTCAGCTGTAAGGCAGAAAGTACACGACAGAAAGTACATGACAGAAAGAAAATGGCAGAACTCGCACGACAGAAAGTACACGGCTAAAAGTATATGGCAGAAAGTACACGACAGAAAATACATGACAGAAAGTACATGACAGAAAGTACACGACAGAAAGTACACGACAGAAAGTACATGACAGAAAGTACACGACAGAAAGTAACGACAGAAAGTACATGACAGAAAGTACATGAAAGATAGTGCATGACAGAGAGTACACGGCAGCGAAAAACACGACAGAAAAACACAATAGAAATTACACGACAGTATAGTAAGTTCATGACAGAAAGTACACGGCAGAAATTACACGACAGAAAAACACGACAGAGAGTATACGACAGAAAGTACACGACAGAAAGTACATGGCAGAAAGTACACAACAGAAAAACACGACAGAAAGTACACGACAGAAAGTACATGACAGAAAGTACAAGACAGGAAGTACACGACAAAAAGTATGACAGAAAGTACGTCACAGAAATTACACAGCAGAAAAACACGACAGAGAGTATACGACAGAAAGTACACGACAGAAAGTACATGGCAGAAAGTACACGACAGAAAGTACACAACAGAAAAACACGACAGAAAGTACACGACAGAAAGTACATGACAGAAAGTACAAGACAGGAAGTACACGACAAAAAGTATGACAGAAAGTACGTCACAGAAATTACACAGCAGAAAAACACGACAGAAAAATACACGACGGAAAGTACACGATAGAAAGTACACGGCAAAGAGTACATGAAAAAAAGTACAAAAACAGAAAGTACATGACAGAAAGTACAAAACAGAAAGTACATGACAAAAAGTACAAAACAGAAAGTACATGACAAAAAGTACATGAAAGAAAGTGCATGACAGAAAGTACACGGCAGCGAAAAACACGACAGAAAAAACACGACAGAGAGTATACGACAGAACGTACACGACAGAAAGTACATGGCAGAAAGTACACGACAGAAATTACACAACAGAAAAACACGACAGAAAGTACACGACAGAAAGTACATGACAGAAAGTACAAGACAGGAAGTACACGACAGAAAGTATATGACAGAAAGTACACAGCAGAAAGTACACAGCAGAAAAACACGACAGGAAGTACACGATAGAAAGTACACGACGGAAAAAAAACACGACAGAAAATACACGGTCTTGGACGACACATATATTGTGACCATAACAGTTATTGTTGTAATAGATTTCCCTCTTCATTCCATTGTATTATCAAGCCTGGTTTCATCAACCACTTGACCTTAATAAGACTGCCGATAATATTGTCTTAATCATATCTGATACTACAGTAGAAACTGTCTTAACCCATTCCCTCATAAGCTATTTTTAGATCCAACCACTTTGAATAAATCTACCGAAAAGGAGCATTTAACTAGAGAAAATGATTTTTTAGAATTTTGTTGTTCTGAAACCATTGTGATAAATAGAGCATTTGCTCCATAGGAGCAAATGCTCTATTTATCACAATGGTTTCAAAAAGTGACTTTTACAGAAGCGTAGAAAGGCGTATTTATGGAGGAAAGTGCATTTATTGAATATAGGAGTCTTAAAAAGCAATTGGTTGGCTTAATGCAGGGCAAAAGTAATGCAGAAAGCTCCTGCATTAAGCTAACACCTGCCTTACAGACTCATAAGTATACCTCCTTTTGATTGCCGCTTAAGACCGGTTCTGCTGTACGCTATAATTGAGGTATGCAATGTACTCTTGGAAATTGAAATTCATCTCTAATAAAATGCGTTTGAGTTTCAGATAACTTGACAACTTAATTTGTATCCATTTGAACATTCATGTAAAAAATGACTGTATGACTATGAATTAGCTGTAAATGTTTAGAGCACTTTATAAACTAGGGATTGACATGACACACACACACTGTAGAATTAGATTTGTTAGCAGACCGTGATCAGACGGTGCTGCAGGAGTCGTTAGATCTGGGTCTACTCTGTTTGCAAAGGCGTCAAAATGCGTATATATGGGTTAACTCGTTAGAACGAACCAACTTCAGCAAATCCCTTCTAAACTGGAGGTTCAATTTAGTATAAATATCGGTCTTGAAGACAGGTGACAGCTTAATGCAGGAGCTTTCTGCATGACTTTCACCCTACATTAAGCAGGCACCTACCTATAAGTATCTAAATTCTTCTCTACTAGAATTCCGGTTTAGGTTTTTTACTGTACTCACAACATCCCCTGGTAACTGAGTAATGACCCTTGTTGTTTTTATACTCTTATCGCATTTCCCATTGTGTTTTTCCTTCCCTTGCTTATTAAAACAGCCACCTGGCACAGTTATTTAAACAAACAGTACTGGCAATATAAAACGCATTAACATAACATGCGAGACCGAAGACAAACTATTAGCCTATCAAATCCTCGTTTTCTGAATGAACTCGTCCAGATGTGTTTTGAATGAATCTATTTTTAGTTTTTAGTTTTTTCCCTTTGTGAAACAAACAACGTAGGCCCTGATCAAAAGGCAATGATCTGAGTCTACACTGTGTGTATATGTATATCTCCCTTTTAAGAACACTACTGGCCCTCTACATGATATCGTTTATAATGTAGAGAACTAGATGCACTTACATTAACCATTTCCTCCATAAATACGCCTTTCTGTGCCTTTGCAAACAGAGTAGACCCAGATCAGACTGCTCCTATAGGAACCGTCTGATCTGGGTCTGCTCTGTTTTCTTATGGAATAATATACTAGTAGTTATACAGTTTCTGCTTTCAAATTAGCAATTTTTAAGTTTCATGTCTTAATATGCCAGTTTAGATATTGATCTTATTAATATCTTTCATGAATGAGGGTTTAAAACGTCACCAATGTGTACTTCTAGATAACTAGGTACACATCTTCATAGACGAGAGATGAATACTTTGTCTTTCGTCTCTGTGGATATATCCATAGTGTTGGACACTCCCACGTTTGCAAACAGTTTCGAAACTGATTGCAACTGCGACATGTGAAAAGTACACTGTATTTAAATCCTTTACCTACTAAATATACAGTATGCCTAAAGCCCCTCGTAAACCGGACGTGCACTTTTGTAAGTGTGGGACTCGCCAGGGTTCGATCCTATACGAGTAATGAGACGTGCCAGTACGTATGGGACTAGTGTGGGACTGTTGTGGGTCTCATCAGGGTTCGATCCTATACATGTAATGAGACGTGCCAGTAGTGTACGTATGGGACTAGTGTGGGACTGTTGTGGGTCTCATCAGGGCTCGATCCTATACATGTAATGAGACGTGCCAGTACGTATGGGACTAGTGTGGGACTGTTGTGGGTCTTATCAGGGTTCAATCATATACAAGTAATGAGACGTGTCAGTAAGTGTGGGACTAGTGTGGGACTGTTGTGGGTCTCATCAGGGTAATGAGATGTGCCAGTAAGTGTGGGACTCACTGTTTGACACTCAAATGACACTCTGGAATGAATATTAGACGACAATCCGAGCAGACGACAATTGTTCAGCGTGCTAGCGGTTAACATGATCTTTCATCAATGTGTTACGTCGTCTGCGCCTTGTTCAAATATCATGTGAACACTTAAACGCTAAGAAAGTTTCGTCTGCAAAAAGGTCGTCTGCTTCCAGTCTCAAATCCAACTTTTATTTTCCAAAGAAATGGAAGAATATCAAACAGTTTTGATCTTGATGTGGGGATGCCGAATCACTCGTCGTCTGATCTGGAGCTACCCTATTTGTACAGGTTATCGCAAATACAAAAGTTAAATGTTTGGAGGTAATATATGTGCACGTTTAATTTCGTATCAAGTCAAAAGTCAATATTTGATCAAGGACCAACATTCCAATTTGGCAAAACAACACATTTAAAAACATGCCATCAAGAAATGAAAGCCTTGATCTTGTAGAGGTGTTACTGGTTGCCATGAAAGTTTTTATGTACAGTAGAACCTGTCTTAAGCGGCCATTTATTTATTGAATATACATGTAGGAGTCTTAAAACACAGGTGTTTGCTTAATGCAGGGAAAACGTAATGCAGAAAGCTCATATAGGAGCTTTCTGCATTACTTTTGCCTTGCATTAAGCTACCACCTGTCTCACAGACCCATAATTAGACCTCTTTTTGATGGTCACTTAAGACATGTCCAACTGCATTTGTATACATTTTGAAGCCAGATATGATGCGGAGTGAACATGTATCTTGATCGAAACCGTTTTATATTTTCATTGATAATGATTCCATGTATATAATGGTGAGCGAAAAACTCTCTAAAACAACCATTAAATGTAATGTGCCTTTTCTCATAAACATCGAAATACCAGGCGCTGATTTAGAGCGGGGCGGAGCCGGAGTACGCCCCCTTAAAATTGCCAAAACAAACTTTTTTGAGTAATTCTATTAGATCTAAAAAAAAGTGATTCATTTTTTTTTTATTTCTCTCACTCAATTACGGTCTTTCTCAACATGCATTACAAAGACACTAGTGATGTCATCCAATTTTTAAAAAATCTACGCCCCCCCCCCCCCCCCCCCCCTAAAATCTACGTCTCCCCAACCTGAATCCTGGATCCGCACCTGAATACAATAAACCCTCCCTAAACCAGACGTTCAGCTTAGCATCAATACCGGGCTGGCAGACAGATGGCAGCTTAATGAAGGATGGAAGTCGTGCATATAGCTTCCATATGAGCTTTCTGTATGACTTTCATCCTGCATTAAGCTGTCATCTGTTTATAAAATATCGAATATTAAGTTACTAAAACCCAGTTAAGAAGGGGGAGGGGTTATTATATAATAATGTTTGGGTGGTTTATGAAGAGGAAAACTTACAGTCCATTTATGGATAAAAATATCTGTTTACCTCGTTTTGTTTATTGCGCTGTCGCGAGCTCATACGGAAACAATCGGAATGCCCCGGGAAACCAATCGGATCACCGCCGAAGAGCTGCGATTGTTACGGAACGCGTGCGAAATCCATCGGCGACATCGATATATTAAAATCAAATTTACGCAATTAAAATGATTATTAGTGATTTATTTCCATCGCTACTACTTTTCGGTAAACAGACTTACAATTGTAAATCCATTTTACAGACATTTAAAACGCATCATTTACAGACACGTTTAAATCATTCCCTCAGAGGCTATTTTTAGACCCAACCTCTTTGAATAAAACTACCGAAAAGGAGCATTTACTAGAAAAGGTGGATTTTTTAATAAATCTGTAGTCTCGAAATCATTGTGATAAATAGAACATTTGCTCCTATGGAGCAAATGCTCTATTTATCACAATGGTTTCAAAAGGTGACTTTTACAAAGGTGTCAGTGGGCGCCAATATGAGGGATTGGGTTAATGCAGGCATCAGCGACGAGGTTGCAAAATTACTCCTTAAATTATATTTACCAAACACATATATGCTCAAACATGATTATGACCAATTTTGAGTTCAATATAGCTGTAACACTTTATAATAATCTACATTTCGATATATTTACCATTTTAATGCTTTGTCTCGGCCCAAACTTCAAGAGTATGGTAATCTGATAAGAAACTGGCTAATGGCTTTTATAGTCCACTGATGGATTTCCCCGCTAGACTTTTTCTATGCTTGAATTTATGGCCTGGACACAATTTAAAGAGTCATCCATTGGTGTGCATTTTATTTCATCGCATAACTTCCCTTGTATTCGAGTTAATATAGCCATCACATATTTCTCAATATCACACGCGTTTAATATTTATATAAGCTGTAACGTCATGTAGTTCTCTACACATCACGGCGTCATGTAGAAATATACATGTAGTGTACATGTCAAAAACGGCATTAGTTATTAGAACATGGTGCTCGTAGTCATTTTGTACAAACTGATATTAAACGACAGAGTGAGTGAGTGAGTGAGTTGGGTTTTACGACACTGCGACACTGAATAGGTCAAATAGCGGCCGATGAGAGAGGCTCGCTTAATAACATTTCAGTATGTACAAAATGACTTCTCGCCACATATCCTATATATAAATCTTAAACTTTAAAATGAAATTTCTTTGTAGTAATAAAGATGTTTCAGCACGCTTGTGTAAAAGTGTTTCGTGAAAGAAGTTTATGAAGTAATTTTGCAAAATCAAACTTAATGGCTGCTTTTAACCTTTAGCCTGCTTACAGAATTTTTCACCAACTACATTTTAAAATTTCAATCCATAATCAATTTGCCTACCAAAATGCAACCAGTGTGTCAAACAGTTTGGATCCTGATGAAACGCAGAGTTACTCGGCGTCTCATCTGGGTCCAAACTGTTTGCATAGGTATTCACTCATTCGCCCATAACAGGCTAAAGGTTAAAGATAAGTCTTAATTCTGGGTTTTAGAACAGGTGGCAGCTTAACGCAGGACAAAAGTAACACAGAAAGCTTCCAAGTTAGCTCTCTGTTATACTTTGTCCTGCTTTATGTAATCAATTTATGGTCGATTTAATTAAAACATGCTTAACTGTAATTCTTAAACACTGAAGAGAAAATAATGTAAGAAAGTTTGAAGATCATATATTTTGTAGTTGTCGAAAGATTAGAGGACAATGTGTTGTATGGGTTTGATCCAATAAACATGCTTACTTGAATCAACTGTATACCACTATAGACGAATGTATTGACGTCACAATGAAAATCAAACAATAAAAATACAAAAACCCGAAATATATACAGTAAAAACCCTGTATACCGGATGGTAAATTTAGAATAAATATTGGTCCTAGACACAGATGGCAGCTTAATGCAGGGTGACAGTCATGCAGAAAGCTACATGTACTCTGGGAGCTTTCTGTATGATTTTCACCCTGCATTAAGCAGCCACCTGCCTAAAATATCTACATTCTTCTGTACTAGAATTCCGGTTTAGAGGGGTTTAACTGTATATTATTGACCACTTTTTCCATGAATATTAATCAAAGAATTTATCACTACTTGAATATTCATAGCTGATTTTTTGTTATCATACATGTATATGAACAAGGATTTTTTTGACTGTGACAGAAACTTTTGAATCAAATCTATATTTATCCATACGCAAGGTTAAAACTTCAGGTTAACAAAGTAAATAGCCCGACCAGAAATATAAATTGTAGAGTTTGTTCATTTTATCTCCCTTATAATGCATGCACGTGTACTGAATGCATGATTTCTGGTTTGTGTGTCAGTAAACTGGGGTGTATATGCCCCATGTATATATATGCAAAACTTAGACAACGTTACGTAAAGTATATGCTAATTCCACAAAGCGATAACTATCAACAATCCAATCTATAATTCATTTATTATGTTAAAATAAGCAAATATCTATCATTGGCTAGATAGACGCTGTTTCATTTCTTCTCTCACCGTCTGTATTAAACGTTTATTTTAAATATGCTAATAAAATTGCCGGTGTAGCTCACATTGCACTACTAAAGTATTGAATTAAATTAGGTAAAATACAGATTGATATCAGAAACACACAAATATATTCGATATTTGGTTTTAGCTCCTATCGTTCTCACAGAAAACTAGTACATGTATTGTCATATCAAATACGATGTTGAAGGTGCCCATGCCATGAAACCAATGAGTCAACAGCTTTACCCGTTCCAGTAGAACCCCACTAATGCGACCGCTAAATGAATAAACATGAGTGTCTTTATAAGCAGGTGGCTGCTTAATGCAGGACAAAAGTAATGCAGAAAGCTCCTCTAGGAGCTTTCTGCATTACTTTTGTTCTGTATTAAGCTACCACCTGCCTCTACCATCCAGAATTATACCTGTTTTAGGTGGTCGCATTAGCGGGGTTTTACTGATAGCCCGTGAAGACAGTTTGGATCCAGATGAGACACCGAACTGTTGATTAATTTTATTGTAAATAAATATTTACCATTTACGTAATGAATATTCAAGTAAGAAATAATGGCATCATGAATATCAATTAGCAGATTATTTTGTAATGGCCTATGGAGACAGGATTTGTTTCAACTGTAGCATCAGACCTATGTGATCCACAAACAACTGTTTGCAAACATTTAATAATACTATCAGGTTACCTCATATAGATGTCATTTCTCACCTTGACAAACAGAGTAGACCCTGATCAGACGGCCATTGTAAGAGTCGTCTGGTTAGAGTCTGTTCTGTTTGCTTAAAAAATACTATAGATCTGGATCTACTTTTTCTGCCATAGTAAAACCTTCTTTTTTTCGTTAAAAATAATTAATATTCATACACTCATTATTTCTTACATACATATTCATGGCATGAAGGTTTAACATTGAATTGGCCTTTATATTGCTGAGCAAAGTGACGCTGACAAAAAAGTGGCATCTCCACGGATTCTCTAAGTAGCATTTCTTTTACAGTAAAACCTCTCTGTAACGGCCACTAAATTACATCAAATATTTTGTGTTAAAGGCAGGTGGCTGCTTAAAGCAAGGTGAAAGTAAAACAGAACGCTCCTACAGGAGCGTCCTGTTTTACTTTCACCTTGCTTTAAGCAACCACCTGCCCTAAATACCAACTAATTAACACAATTTAGTGGCTGTTATAGGGAGGTTTAAATGTATTTCTTTATTAACCCTTACTTTATTATAAACGTGTTTTCATGCATTTGCAAACAGGGTAGACTTAAATCAGACGGTTCCAATAGGAGCCGTCTGATCACGGTCTGCTCTGTTTGTTAATGGAATTGGAAAGAACTGTTTCTTTTACTTTCTAAAATGGCTACAATATCCTGCCTTCCATATTTCGTGATAACTATTTTGCCCATGAATATTCAGCAGGTATCTAAATTTGGAATAGACATAGAACAGGGAAATGGTGAATACACGTCAAAAACCCAGTAAGGGTTCCCACCAGACCCTTAGTTACCCATTGCCTCATCTTGGTCCTCTGAGGTACCCATTGCCTCATCTTGGTCATCTTGGTCCTCTGAGTTACCCATAGCCTCATCTTGGTCCTCTGGGTTACCCATTGCCTCATCTTGGTCCTCTGAGTTACCCATTGCCTCATCTTGGTCCTCTGAGTTATTGCCTCATCTTGGTCCTCTGAGTTACCCATTGCCTCATCTTGGTCCTCTGAGTTACCCATTGCCTCATCTTGGTCCTCTGAGTTATTGCCTCATCTTGGTCCTCTGAGTTACCCATTGCCTCATCTTGGTCCTCTGAGTTACCCATTGCCTCATCTTGGTCCTCTGAGTTACCCATTGCCTCATCTTGGTCCTCTGAGTTACCCATTGCCTCATCTTGGTCCTCTGGGTTACCCATTGCCTCATCTTGGTCCTCTGGGTTACCCATTGCCTCATCTTGGTCCTCTGAGTTACCCATTGCCTCATCTTGGTCCTCTGGGTTACCCATTGCCTCATCTTGGTCCTCTGAGTTACCCATTGCCTCATCTTGGTCCAAACTATATGCGAATTCGCACACAGCATGCAAAAGGTTAAACGCTCTCAAATAGCACGACAGTGAAATAATCGACTTTTCGCCGACCCGTGTTGATCTTCATATCACACTGCGTACCTTTAAATACATATTGTAAACTGAGTTTCAACCATAATTTATTAAGCGCCTCCGCTGAAATGATGTAGTGAACGATTAAAGAGCAATAAAGATTATACCCAAACTATTAGCAGCTATCTGAAAAATCTACAATGAAAGGATCATGATAGTTCGTTGAACCTTCAGCGTGCTACTAGAGTATCTGTATATAGCAGCAGTGTCACTTTCGCCTGACCACTAAACTGTTCAATTTCAAATTATAATATCTAGTCCTCAGACCTTCATACATATGATAATTCTTCTTTCTTTCTTTCTTTCTTTATTTCCTCCTCCTCCTTCTTCTTCTTCTTCTTCTTCCTCTTGATGTTTTTTGTTTATATACTATCATATTGTCAAACTTATTCATTTGCAACATTAAGTTTTGTAAGGAAGGACCGTAACTAATGTTGGTAGAACTTGTGGCCCAACCCCTTTCAATCTTCATTGAAATAAAACGTTTGAACCAACGTATCTGTAACAGCTTTTATAAACACTGTTGTTCCAGACGTCAGGTAAGATCTAAACCATATATTATATTATACTCTGATTACATCTTTTAAAAGGATGTTCATAGAAAAGCCTGTCTTTAAATCTTAACCATTGTCCTGCTAAGCATATGCCGAGTCACCGAGTAACTCGGCGTTTCATCAGGTCTCAAGCTGTTTGATACTTGGTCGGTAGTTTCTCACAAACTCGAACCAATGGGAAGAAAGTAAAACTACAACAGATTATAGAGCTGGAGATGACACTACAAGAACTCGTGTTAAGCGGTGGTCACAACCCACCGTGCGTACAAGTGCGTGTTGTCTGCGTGCAAAAACGTGGGAAAATTTTGGGGATCCGTACGTGGTGAGTACCGCCTCCGTACGGACTTAGGAGCACGCAGACACGCCGTAGCACTTTTAGTGCATGCGAAACTTTCGCTGCGTTCGAGCTACGGATTCACCAACGCACGGGTGACGCACGTGCCTTCTACAGCCAACGTGAGCACAACGCACTGACTCCGTGAGTGTTTTAATATATTCCCCACAGTCGCTTGCTCTACAGACGGCGCACTTATCACGTGCGTGTTGCGCACGTGATAAGTACGTGGTCTGTGTTCACTCGGCACTTCCCCAGTTCTACTGTCCAATGAACTGACAAAACTCACGTGGACCGTACGTGAGCAGCACGTGTAAGTACGTGTAAGATGTGAAGAAGTGTTTGTATAAGGGAAATTATTAAATGAGTTTTGTTTAAGTAAACCTCTCTATAACGGTCACTAAATTGTGTTAATTAGTTGGTATTTAGGACAGGTGGCTGCTTAAAGCAAGGTGAAATAAAAACAGAACGCTCCTATAGAAGCGTTCTGTTTTACTTTCACCTTGCTTTAAGTAGCCACCTGTCTTTAACACACAATACTTGATGTAATTTAGTGGCCGTTTTAGAGAGGTTTTACTCAGTAAAACCTCTCTGTAACGGCCATTAAATTGTGTTAATTAGTTGGTATTTAGGACAGGTGGCTGCTTAAAGCAAGGTGGGCGTTTTGTTTTACTTTCACCTTGCTTTAAGTAGTCACCTGCATTTAACACAAAATACGTGATGTAATTTAGTGGCCGTTATAGAGAGGTTTTACTGTAATTTAGTGGCCATTATAGAGAGGTTTTACTGTAGTTGCATATGAAGAAGGGAACTTGTTGCATTAGCAAAACCTGTACAATTTTATCAAAACTTTTCCATACATAAACAGACCATCTCCAGTTAGCTGTCGGATCTGGGTGTACACTGTTTGCAAGGACATATTAACACATTCCCTCATATTGACGACTTTTGATGACTCTGTAAAAGTAACTTTGTGAAACCATTGTGATAAATAGAGCATTTGCTCCTATAGGAGCAAATGCTCTATTTATCACAATGGTTTCAAACTACAAAATTCTAAATTTTTCCTTTTCTCTAGTTAATGCTCCTTTTCGGTAGATTTTTTCAAAGAGGTTGTATCTAAAATAGCTTATGCGGTAACGGGTTAAGATGTGTGGTTATATGGAAATAAATGATTTCAAGCAGGAGACTTCTTCAAAGTAAATGCAGAAGGCTGCACAATATGTTTCCAGCATAAAGTGCGTCTTGCATTAATCTCATTAATCTGCATTAAACCGTCTGCCTTAAAGACAAAGAATTATGACCATTGTTGTGCCATATAAAATCATGTCTATGCCATAACGTACACTTCTGAAGGTCGATTACTTGCCAATGTCTGCACGAGTTAACCCTACATCTGCTCAATTCTATCGTCTGCTAACGTTGTCGTCTGCTACAATTTTCATTTTTCTAATTTTTCATTTTAAAAAATAGCCACAAAACAAACAGTTTTGGATACTGATGAGACGCCGAGTTACTCGGCGTCTCATCTGGATCCAAACTGTTTGCATCTAAAGGTAATCACAGATGCGACACTGGCAGCGAAAGACTTAACCCTTCGTCTGCTAAATGCCACCAGACTGACATTTGCAAATAACTCGGCTACAGATGAATTGCCGAGTAACTCGGCATCTCATCAGGGTCCAGCAATTTGACACTCGGCTAATATGCTCTCAAAGTTTAAACGAATCTAAAGTAGATCAGAACTGTGGCAGATCAGAGATTGTGCTGGCGTCATAGTATATTTACAGTATAGGCTAATGGTTCAAAACAATGCTTTCAGGGATTCTCGTTTAAAATAAATAACGATCGCGTCTTCAAGGTGTATTTAATCTATGTTCGAGTTGAAAGTTATTGTTTAGTATGAAAGCTTAACATAAATGTGATCTCAGCTAACAGAATGTACGAAAATACATACCTGCTCACTATGATTACAAATAAGGTTTTAACCCTTTCCTTCATATAGACGTATTTTCACGCATTTGCAAACAGAGTAGACCCAGATCAGACGGCTTCTATAGGAGACGTCTGATCAGGATCTGCTCTGTTTGCCCACGGAATTTGATAAAATCTATTTCTTTACCTTCTAAAATGGTTACAATGTTCCACCTTCCATATTTCACTGTAACTGGTTTGGCCATGAATATTCAGTACATATTGCAATTTGAAATAAACATAGAACAGGGGAAGTGTTAACTTGGTCGCTTATATCGGTAACGGATATGTAATTCTCTTTACAAATAGTTTGGATCTAGATGACACCTCCAGTAACTAGGTGTCGTCTCATCAAGACCCTGTCCCGAGGTTATTAAACGTTTTGCTTGAGTCAGAGATCATTCTCAAGCATCTGATTGGTCAGATTCTGAGCAAGCTCAGAATCTGACCAATCAGATACTTGCGAATGTCTCAGACTCTGAAGATTGGACCCAAATCTGATTGACACTCTCATTTGCCAAAATAATGATAAAACTCATTATGTCTTCTTCGAAATGTGTATTAGAATTTGTTTTCTAACGACGACGGTTTGCTTAGCATACTAGAGGGTTAATACACGTTTGTTAGAGCAATAACATACATTGTATGCAGTGTCCCGAGGGGCTGTTATTGTCCCGAGCCTGAAGGGCGAGGGCAACAACAGTCCCAAGGGATACTGCAGATGTTATTGCCCGAAACAAACGTGTATAGTCAAACAACTAGGTCTGACGTGTCAAAGGTCAGCCGAGTCCATTTTTTAGGGAGATCAGCATTCCGCATGTTCTCGGACCATTTTTTAAACAGACGAGTTTAGTATATAAGATAAAATTAAAGGCGGAATTGTTGTCAGCAGTTTAGCGCAGTGGGTAAAGTCTAGGTACGCAGAAGACATTGCGAGAGTAGTTTTTTATTGAGCGTGGGTTCGAATCCCGTGTCGACCTAACTTTTTTTTTTAATTTTGAATGAATAGTAGAGTAATATTTTATGTCATATTGTATAATTGTAATGGCCATTTATGCACATGTTCGTCTATGTAAGGCAATGATGCCTTTGTTTGAGTTCGAGTCCTATATTAGCCATATTTTCAATAATAAATCGATGCTAAAATATGAATATCAATATAAGTTTTAGCAAATGTCTTGTACAAGTGGCTTCTTAATGCACAACAAAACTAATGCTCTTAAGGGGACTTTCCTTAATATTTTTAGCAAAAAATATTTTAGGTTGATGCGAGACTCGAACCTGCGCCTAATACAATGTTCGCCGATCATATATTTCTTTATGGTCCTACGACTTATCCACTACGCTATATTTCCGATAACTAACGCGCTTATTATTTATACCTATAACTGAACATTTTCTTTTATAAATGGCACGTGGATATCCGAAATGCTGATCTCCCTTAAAAATGGACTCGGCGAACCCGTGACCCGTCAGACCTAGTTGTTTGACTATAGTATCACTATTCTTGCATAAAGTCTTTTTCTGCTTTCCTGTGTTCATTTAATTGTTCGAAATACAACCATAGCTATACGCTATGTCTTTGACGGTTAATTTGATTTACGCTGTTACCGGACCACTTGTGAAACGCTGTAGTACTCGCGTCTATTGTTGACGTTAGAACCGGTCAACAACAGCGCGTGAGCACGAGAATCGAGCTTGTTATTGTCGATAAGGTTTGACCTGGCACTGCATGAATATTCCGCCTTTTTCCGTAAGCTGTTTTTATCCTTCCAAACACACACGTGAAACACGCGTCACTATCACGATTTTTCAACGACGAAAGTCGGCGGAAATTGATGAGTGCCAGTTCAAACCTTACGGATAATAATATACATGGGAAAACGGGACTACAACAGCACGTTTTATGCAAGAATAAATGCTAACCCTTATACCCGCTATGAAACAAACATGTCTACTCAAAGATGAATCTCGTGCAATTTTGACTACTTCCGGTTCGATCAAGCTTTTGAGAAACTATCGACCGAGTATCAAAGAGCTTAGAATCCAATGAGCCATTGAATTACTCGGCGTCTCATCTGGATCAACACTGTTTGCAGATGCGAGTCAGATCACAGATAGCGGGATAATAGTTAAAATGAGTAGTTACTACTTTTAGAAACGTTTTGACAGATGAGATGAAAGGTGAAACATCTGACTGATATTTTCCTGCCAACTGTAGGTTGAAAACTTTCGTTAAACAAATCACCGCTGCCATACGGTAACTCTGTACATCGATGCCTGTAGTGCTAAGTGTGGCTTGGCTCGTATTTACAATCAGATTAACCCATTTCCCTTATGTAAGCGCATTTTGACGCATCTGCAAACAGAGTAGACCCAGATTAGACGGCTCCTATAGGAGCCGTCTGATCAGGGTCTAGTCTGTTTGCAGATGGTGTAATATAGATCTGATTCTACAGCTTCTTTTTGAGCCAAAATGTCATGTGTTCATAAGCCATTATAAAAATAATCTTATTAATATTTATGACGTCATTATTTCCTATATGAATATTTACCAGGGAAAGGGTTAACCAGTATATCGGTGCTACAATTGTAGTGTTAAGTGGGCCTTGGTTGCTATTTATAAACAGATTGGGTCCAGCTCAGACGCAAGATGAAATCTGTTTAACATTTCCTTGTTGAATATTCGCGTAAAATAATGACATCATGAAAAGATATTAGCTTATTTTCTATATTGGCATTAGTACACAGATCTGTTATAATTCATTGAGCAAACAGAGCAGATCCTGACCAGACGGCTCCTTAAGGTCGTAGTATTCCTTACATGAATAGTCTGATCTGGGTCTGCTCTGTTTGCAAAGGCGTGAAAAGACGTTTTATATGAGGGAAAGGGTTAAAACACGATCAACAGTTTCTCAGAAACTTGCACGAGTCGATAAATAGTAGAAGTAGCAGTAGCTCAGGGTGTTTAACCCTTTCCTTCATGTAAACGCCTTTTCACGCCTTTGCAAACAGAGTAGACCCAGATCAGACGGTTCCTATAGGAACCATCTGATCAGGGTCTGCTCTGTTTGCTTATGGAACGATATAAATATGATTTTACAGTTTATGTCTGAGCCAAAATGACATGTGTACATTTGTCATTATAACAAATTAGTAAATAAATATTCATGATGACATTATTTCTACATGAACAGTTTTTGTCAAAGCAAAAATATCATTGAAAAGTTAACATTATAAAAATTCAGCTAATAAATATTTTCATCATGTCATTATTTCTTACAGGAACATTGAACAGGAAAAGGGTTAAGCCGATATTAATGTTTGCATGCATAATAAACTCAGATTAAATGCGCGTGAAGCAGAATGAAACCATGCAAAGTCAATTATAGTTTTAGTTTGTGCATAACTACACGTACGAGTAGTAGTTTACTCAGTCCATTACAGAGCGTTGAATAACTACGTTTTGTGACATATCAACACATAATCAAATCCATTATAACTCTTTACCAGCTAAAGCATACCCGTGCACAAAAATGGTCGATTCTACAATTTTCAATGTTGATATTGCATACATTTCTCCCATAACATACAGAGTGTCAAATAGTTTGAATCTTGATCAGTTACTTGACGATCCAAACTGTTTGCATAGGCAATCACAAGTTCACCGCTAGTGTCCAGGCGCGGATTTAGAGGGGCGGAGCCGGCGTACGCCCCCTAAAATTGCCCAAACATTTTTTTGGAGTATGTTTTAGATCTAGATATACCAAAAATTAATAAAACAATGATTTAATCTGAGTTTTTGTATTACCCACACCCAATTACGCGTTTTTTTCAACATGTATTTAAAAAACGCTATTTAGTTATGTCATCAAACATAAAAATCTACGCCCCCCTCCCAAAAAAATTCTACGCCCCCCTAATCTGAAATCCTGGATCCGCACAGGGTGTTGACAGTATAAACCACTGACTACATTTTGTTTCGTGTGCTGAATTTGGTTAAGTTTCATATATTTGAAAATGTTCTCTGTCCCAGATATCGAAATAAAATAATTCTCTTAAGCGGACATGGCATATATGTGTTTTAAATTAGGTGAGTGATTAATGCGGAACGAACAATATATAGTAAAACAAGCTGCCAAATTTGAATTCCTAACTATAGGCTACTACATTCTTTTGAGTGGCCATTGTAAAAATGTTTTCCCTGAAACTATTTGAGGTATTTCAATGTATTCCTTAGTAGTGGTAGTATTCCTTAGTAGTAGTAGTACTATTCCTTGGTAGTGGTGATATTCCTTAGTAATGGTAGTATTCCTTAGTAGTGGTGATATTCCTTAGTTGTAGTAGTATTCCTTAGCAGTAGTGGTATTCCTAAATTGTGGTACTATTCCCCAGTAGTGGTAGGAATATATGTAGCGGTAGTATTCCTTAGAAATGGTAGTATTCCTTAGTAGTGATAGTATTCCTTAGTAATGGTAGTATTCCTTAGTGGTAGTATTCATTAGTAGCGGTAATATTCCTAAGTTGTAGTACTATTCCTTAGTAGTGGTAATATTCCTTAGTTGAGGTAGTATTCCTTATGCCCCTATTCCTCACAGACCACGAATCTCCGCGAATTTTAGGATTCGTAGTGGAATCGTAATCAGTTCGTGCAATTCTTGAGCTATCGTGAATTCGTGACAAAAGTTTTGAGCTGTTCGAAAGTTTGGCCACGAACTCCCGAATCCAAAAGATCGTAGTTAATTCGTAACAAATTCGTAGTGCTTTCTTAGGAATCGTAATTAAATCGTAATTGATTCGTAGGCATTCGTAGATATTTTAATCTAATTAACTCTTAACTGTTAACTTAATTCGTAGTGATTTCTTAGGAATCGTGATCGAATCTTCCAGCCTCAGCTCCTGCATCAGTCTGTGGTAGTGACTGTATTCTAGCCTTCTACGTGGTGTCAGCCACGGTATAACCCATAACTTGGGTGGGGGGGGGGGGGCTCCTCTCCTTCTTCTTCGAAGCAGTCTCCTAGCTATCAACAGCTGGTGCTGATACTCCAAGTCCAGGACCAACACTACATCTGCTCTACGTCACTAATTGGACCAGAACATTTACAAAATTCCACGAATCGTCACGAATCCTAAAATTTATCAATTATTGCCGATTTGTTGGATTCGTGGTCTGTGTGGAATAGGGGTATTAGTAGTGGTGGTATTCCTAAGTTGTGGTAGTATTCCTCAGTAGTGGTAGTATTCCTTAGTTGAGGTAGTATTCCGTAGTGGTAGTGGTATTCCTATGTTTTGATAGTATTCCTCAGTAGTGGTAGTATTCCTTAGTATTATTCCTTAATTGAGGTAGTATTCCTTAGTAGTGGTGGTATTCCTAAGTTGTGAGAGTATTCCTCAGAAGTGGTAGTATTCCTTAGTAGTGGTAGTATTCCTAAGTTGTGAGAGTATTCCTCAGAAGTGGTAGTATTACTTAGTAGTGGTGGTATTCCTTTGTTGAGGTAGAATTCCTTAGTAGTGGTGGTATACCTTGATTGTGATAGTATTCCTTAGTAGTGGTAGTATTCCTTAGTAGTGGTAGTATTACTTAGTAGTGGTAGTATTACTTAGTTGAGGTAGAATTCCTTAGTAGTGGTGGTATACCTTGATTGTGATAGTATTCCTTAGTAGTGGTAGTATTCCTTAGTAGTGGTGGTATTCCTAAGTTGTGGTATGCAGTATTGCTCAGTAGTGGTAGTATTGCTCAGTAGTGGTAGTATTCCTCAGTAGTGGCAGGAATATATGTAGCGGTAGTATTCCTTAGTATTCCTTAGTAGTGGTAGTATTCCTTAGTGGTAGTATTCCTTAGTAGTGGTAATATTACTTAGTAGTCGTAGCTTAATAGAAATAGTATTCCTTAACCCTTTCCATATTCAATATTCATGAAAGAAATAATGATGTTATGAATCTTTATTAGGTGATTTTTTATTATGTTAACTTTTCAAGGAATGTTTTGCTTTGACAAAAACGATGTAGAAACCCTGCAATCTATATCATGTCAAAAGCAAACAGAGCAGCCCCTGATCAGACAGCTCCTACAGGAGCCGTCTGATCAGGGTCTACTCTCTTGGCAAATACATGAAACGGCGTTTATATGAAGAAAATGCTTAATGCAAGGTATATGTTATAACATTTGTTCTGCATCAAGCTACAACATGTTTTTAAAATCCAGTACTATACCTCTTTTGAATGATCGCATTAGTGAGACTTTTCTGTAGTTTTCATTGGTTTTGTTGGTCGGCTCAGTGGTAAAAATGAACAAACCACACAGTCTCTGTTCTAGGTATATGCTCATAAATCATTACAACTTTCATATTCAACTTTTCTAGATACTTTGTCAGAGCAACAGATAAAGGGGGGCTTACTCAAATGCTAAAATCGTCATTTCTCCACCAAACCCTGTGTTTTGACCACCTTTTAGAATCGTCTCGAAGAGACGATTCTAAAGAGTGGTCACAACGTAGGATTTGGTGGAGAAATACAGAAGTGATACTTGAAAATGTTTTAATTGACGCATCTTATCTGGACATTTGCTTTCTTGTAGTTTTAAGTTGAACATATGCAGAGAACCTTCCTATTAAATTTCATTTGTTTCACAATTGAAGCCCTTCTCACCTTTGCTTGTATTCCGAAACTCATTGATTTTTTTATCTGTTTCGATATGTTGTTATTGGAAACGTACATATTGTCAGTGTCATAAAAATTGTCTTAAAGTATTGTCAGGGTTCAGAGTATCGATACAAAGTATGAGAAATTATCAAGAAAATCAAACGCATTTTTTTTAAATTGCTTTATTTTTTAATTTAATGGGGCAACAGGGTCCAAAATGAGTTTGTCAAAAACCTTATTCAATTTAACACAGCTACATATGGTTCGAAGGTTGACAATGGTCCTGGTTTGCTGACAAACCCCCAAAATGTTCGCAAAGCAAACGAAAACTTTTCATATGGACATAGTTGACAGGACTGACTCCGTAGCAACTTGCGCTGAACATCGGTCACATTTTAACCCTTTCGCCACAAAATACAGTGAAGCATCGGTTATTCGAACACTCACATACGTACCATTATTGATCTTGAACACATGTGACAGCTTAATGCAGGGTGAAAGTCATGCAGAAAGCTCCTAAAGGAGCTTTCTGCATGACATTCACCCTGCATTAAGTAGCCATCTACCTACAAAGACATAAACTCATCCTTACTAAAATTTAGTTAGTATCGTGTGTTACAGCTACTTTCAATTTATTGTTCAAAACAAAATTAGAGTGCCAAACAGCTTGGATTCTGATGAGATGCCGAGTTTATCTGTGTCTCATCTGGATCCAAACTGTTTGCAAACGGTTTCGCCTTTGGAGGGGAATGATTTAAAATCACATTAATTTGTTTATGCTGAAGTATGTTTAACCAATTCCCTCATATTGACGACTTTTGACTGCTATGTTTGACTGTCGAACATGCACTGATCCCTTATTTTGTGTTACATACAAATAGGTGTCGACGTGAGTTTAATGTATTTTTTGTGTAATTGTTATGTTTACGACTTTACAAGTTAAAAGTGCAATGCAATAGGCATGTGACTCTACAGTAAAACCTCTCTATAAGGGCCATTAAATTACATTTTTGTGTTGAAATCAGATGGCTGCTTAAAGCAAGGTGAAAGTAAAACAGAACGCTCCTTTACTTTCACCTTGCTTTAAGCAGCCACCTGTCCTAAATACCAACACAATTTAGTGGCCGTTATAGAGATGTTTTACTGTATAACATGGACACTACGACTCAGTAGTCCATTTCAAATACTTAACCCTTCGCTTGCTATTCACGTCAATATACCTACCTGTAAATAGTGAAGACCCAGGAGCTGTCTCATCAGGGTCTGCACTATTTACAAGTTGATTGTGCAACCAGTACACTCCACGGCAGTGATTGCACAGCGTAATACATGTACACAGTGAAGATATATGTAATTATACAACAGGACATGGGTAAAGAAAGAGAAATATATTTCAAAATTCAGCAAGTGAACGGTTAATAATATATTTTAAATGTTAAACATAATATATGTGAAGACACTAATGCAATATTTCAAAAGCGTTTAACCCAGAAACCCCAATGAATAGATACATCGTTTTCAACCTTCTGGACCCTACTGGCCCATTTGTGATAAACTTTGCAACCAGATTGGGACCAGATGAGACGCCGAAAGAGTTGGTGTGTCATTGATCACCAACTATTTGATGATGTGATTATGGTTTTTAAATCAATATAGGGAAGAAAATTAAAAACTAAAAAAATGTAGCAGATGACAATATTTGCAGACGACACTTGCTCAGGGTGCAGAAGGTTAAAAAACACATGCACTTGGTTCCCTTTGACCTTTAGCAAGCTATAAGCGACATTGTTATAACGTTTCTGACAAGGTTTGCAAACAGCTTGGATCCGTTATGACACGGAGCCTTTACAGATAAAGGTGCGTACCCGAATTATAAAACCGTCATTTCTCCACCAGACCTTATACTGTACTCTTCAAGACGATTCTAAAGAGTGGTCACAATATAGGGTTTGGTCTAGACGATTCTAAAGAGTGGTCACAGTATAGGGTTTGATCGAGACGATTCTAAAGAGTGGTCACAGTAATGGGGTTGGTGGAGAAATAAAGGAGTTATTCTTGAAAATGTTGAAATTTACACATCTTATCTGGAGCTCTGAGACAAATAAACTTTACTCAGCAAACTGCATGTTATAAGACATAAATGCATAAGAAAAAAATGCATGAAGGCCCAGATCAATGGAATTCTCAGCTTTTCATGTCATTTTTCATTTAAATGAAAAAAATGAATATTGTAACAAGTAGATTTCATTTTTAATGAGTACATTAAAACCTCCCTAAAGTGACCACTTAATGAGGAGACATTGTTGTCTTTAAAAGCAGGTGGTTGCAGGTGGTTACTTAATGCAGAACGAAAGTATACTCTGTCTACAAATATGTGAAGAGGCGTTTACAGTAACACCCCCCCACACACACACACACACACACACACACACACACACACACACACACAACCGGAATTCTAGTAGAGAATGATTTTGATACTTTTAGGCAGGTGGTTGGGCGAGTGTCATGCAGACAGCTTTCTGCATGACTTTCACCCTGAAATTTAACTGCCACCTGCGATATCTACATGTATACTAAATTGAACGTCCGGTTTATAGGGCGTTTTTACTGTATATGAAGTAGAGAATTAAAAAGATAAAGCTGCTTTACTGTAACATATAATACACGTCCCTTCCAAATAATATTTCTCCACGAGAAGGCGAATGTTATTAATTTGTTTTGAGATTTAGATAAGATGAACAAGTTGCAGATATGTGTTGATACTGTGTCAGAACGCTGGTGCATTGTTAGACTGTGGTAGATAGGTGGGAAAATGTCCCACTTAACCCTTTCCTTCATATAAACGCCTTTTCACGCATCTACAAACAGGGCAGACTCAGATCAGAGGACTCTTATAGGAGCCGTCTGATCAGAATCTGCTCTGTTTGCTAATGTAATTTGATAGATCTGTTTCTTTAGTTTCTAAAATGGCTAAAACGTTCCACCTTCCATATTTCATTATAACTGTAATAACTGTCTGTGAATATTCAGTAGGTATTGAAAGTTTGAATAAATATAGAACAGGGACAGGGATACTATCGTACCTACACTGTTACCAACGTCCTACTTTGTAGCTTAACACTTAAAATATAATTATATATCCAGAAGGAAACAGGCTACTATATAACAGATTTGTGCTCAGGAACGGAGTTGATATTTTGACGTCAACATGTCAACATGTTGACGATTTTCAGATTTAAAAAAAAACGAAAAAAAATCAATTTGATTACAAATTGTACTTGTGAAACAGTAAGCTCTTCTTTCTTAAAACATTAGTCACGCGGAAACGCAATGACACTTTTCAAAGACATTACAGAAACAAACGTAACAAAATTAGGTAGGGATGACGTGTATTATGTTTTGTGCTTTGCGAGGTTGTCAAGCACAAACCATAGGATAATATTTAGAGCATAAACTTTCATTCTGACACTAACAACCTGTACGAATTTATTTGCACGCGTGAAGTCGCATATGAGAGTTTTTGTAAGTACATCTGGATTAAAGTTTTTTAAGCTTAACACTTGTATCAGTTGAACTAGCGTCATTAATTAACATTCAATACACACTCTGTTTCTTATTTATATCTCTCTTCAAAGCCTAGTACAGCCATTTTAACCGTCTACTATCATCCAGTGCTGTGAAGCATTCGTATTCAGTGTATGACCGTGTTTTAGCCACAGGGGGTCATCTCGTGGGTCTAGATAGTCTAAAAAGTAAAGAAAAATTGATTGGGTCGATTTAGTGTTATATTATATAACACTAAATCGACCCAATCAATTTTATTTTACTTTTTAGACTATCTAGACCCACGAAATGGCCCCTGTGGTTTTAGCATTTTACGTGACAAACCCCGGCTTGATACACCTTTGCAAACACCCAGATCATACAGTTCATGTAGGAGTTGTCTGATCAGGGTCCACCCCTTTTGTCTGTATGTTACAGATCTGACCTCTACTAGCTGTCGTGATTTCATTTTGATACAATAATTGATTTAGTCAACCTTTTCCATGTTTTATGTGTATTCCAACTTTCAATACCTACTGAATATAGTTATAAGAAAATATGGAAGGCGGACCATTGTAGCAATTTTAGAAAGTAAAGAAACATATCTTGCAAATTCCATTAGCAAACAGAGCAGACCCTGATCAGGCGGCTTCTATAGGAGCCGTCTGATGTAAGTCTACTCTGTTTGTAAATGCGTGAAAAGGTGTTTATATGAAGGAAAGGGTTTATATCCTTCATGAGTGGTGCCTTGTACAGATATTCACCAATTTAAACATTTACTTCATGGATATTCATGCAAGAAATAATGACATCATGAATATTGATAAGATTATATTTTATACTGGCACATTGACACTAGAACGTTTTGCAAATGCAAACACTAGTTAATTAGATTGCAAACACTAGTTAATTAGATTGCAAACACTAGTTAATTAGATTGCAAACACTAGTTAATTAGATTGCAAACACTAGTTAATTAGATTAAGCTTTATAATGGCATATGAACAAGACACATTTTGAAATTGAAATTGAAGGAAGCTGTAAAATTATTATTTTACACATAGCAGAACCTGGTCAGACGGTTCATATAGGATGTACTCTAGGTCTATACTGTTTGCAAATGCTTCAAATGTGTATTTATGGAGTAAATGTTTAAATAATCCATGTAATTAATCAACATTTCATAAATGAGGGTTATACTAAAATTCAGTGTAAGACGTTCACCAGATATTGTATATGTTTTGTGTGGGACTGCGGCTATAAGCCTAATCGAAGCTATCTATCTTTACAGTATAACCTGTCTTTATTGAGCATAGGGTTCTTAAAAGTAGGTGATAGCTTAATGCAGGGCAGACGTAACGCAGAAAGCTACTAAAGGAGCTTTCTGCATTACTTCTGTCCTGCTTTAAGCTACCACCTGCCTTACAGACCCATGATCAGACCTCTTATTGGTGGCCGCTGAAGACAGGCTATACTGTATGTTTAAACAAACGTGCAGTACTGACAACCGCCAAATGTAACATGGTGAAAAAGTTGTGACTCGACAGGGACTTGAACCCAGGGCCTTTGGTTTAGCATGCTGACACTCTACCGATTGAGCTATCAAGCCACACAGTCTAAAGCCTATAAACTGTTTCACCACAGTCTCTACCCGGCTACATATAGCGAACGGTTTCTTATTCAGATGACTGGACAGACTTTCTTATTCAGATGACTGGACATACTTTCTTATTCAGATGACTGGACAGACTTTCTTATTTAGATGACTGGACGTACTTTCTTATTCAGATGACTGGACAGACTTTCTTATTTAGATGACTGGACAGACTTTCTTATTTAGATGACTGGACAGACTTTCTTATTTAGATGACTGGACATACTTTCTTATTCAGATGACTGGACAGACTTTCTTATTTAGATGACTGGACATACTTTCTTTTTCTTATTTAGATGACTGGACATACTTTCTTATTTAGATGACTGGACAGACTTTCTTTCACATAATCAGAGTGTCAAATGAACTGGACTCCAGTGGCACGCTGAATTTCTCAGCGCCTCATCTGAATCCAAACTGTTAGCTAAGACTGTCAGAAACTCACTTGTAATATGTTACAGGTTAAATGTGACAAGGGAATTTGAAATTATTTTGAGATGGGCTTCGTGAGGTAAGGTTCTAGCCAGTTTCCATTACAGTAAAACCACTCTAAATCGAACGTCAAAATTAGTATGAAAACCGGTCTTTCGTACCGGTGGCAGTTTAATGCAGATGAAAGTCATGCAAAAAGCTCCAAAAGGAGCTTTCTGCATGGCTTTTACGCTGCATTAAGCTGCCACATGCGTAAAAATACCTAAGTTGTTCTGTCATAAAATTTCGGTTTAGAGGGGTTCTATTGTATTGCTAAATGAGCTGACATAACATAGTTCAAAATATCGTATTGTTTCTAATAAACGCCCCCGGGGGCATTAGATTTTTAAAGCAGCGTCCTACATTATATCCTCGAAGCCAGGACCCAAGCTTGTTTATACTCAGAAGATAGGTTTTAAAAAGCTTGAACGAAGAAAGTGAAAACTGTAGTAGATCAGAGTTTGAGCAATCGTCATTGTTTTCGACAGTACAGTAAAACCTCTCTATAACGACACCTAAATTGTGTTAATTGGTTGGTATTTAGGACAGGTGGTTGCTTAAAGCAAGGTGAAAATAAAACAGAACACTCCTATAGGAGCGTTCTGTGTTACTTTCACATTGCTTTAAGCAGCCACCTGCCTTTAACAAAAAGTACTTGATGTAATTTAGTGGTCGTTATAGAGAGGTTTTACTGTATAAGCATTAGACAGTGATGTGTTGCCGCCTTACAGATTGTAACGTTTTAAGTTGTGTGTATCACAAATAAATCTATTCTATTTATTTTTGTCTGATAACTTAATGCGATCTTTAAATAGAAATGCTGTCTACTGAAATAGGGCCAGAGAAACGCGAGTGCATATCCACAGTACATAGCAGGATATTTCTTTGAGTATACAATCTTTTACAAATTGTCTTTCTGAACGTATTCCTTCCTGGACATTGATAACTTCATAATGACAATACTTAAAACATAATACCACGAATGATGTTTCCGATTCCATCGGCATTTGCAATCAGTTTTACAAATATGTGTTGGGTTTCTTTTGCAAATGTTAATGGCAGTGTTTTGATATGTGAACATTTGGTACACGGCACTCCTAACCCTTTACCTCATGAATATTCTTGCAAGAAATAATGACGTCACGCATATTTATCAGCTGAAATTTTATATTCGTATATGAACACAGGAATGTGGCCATACGCAAACACTGATCAGACGGCTCCTATTGGTAGATAGCACTCTTAACCCTTTTCCACATGAATATTCATGTAAGAAATAGAGACGCCATGAATAATTAGTGTCATTATATTTTCTATAATGACACATGATCATAAGAGGTTTTTTTTTGCAAAGGCAGAAACTGTAGTATCGAATCTATACCATTCATCAGAATGGGAAACTTCACTGTTTGGACGAAATGGTACGTACTTTTATGATACACATCCAGTATGCAATATACCAGTATTATACACTGGCACCAGTTTAAATTATACCATCCTCCAAGACTATTTTTAGAAGCAAACTCTTTGGATAATTCTACCGAAAAGGAACTTTTACTAGAGAAAAGGAAATTTTAGAATTGTGTAGTTTTGAAACCATTGTGATAAATAGTAGGAGCAAATGCTCTATTTATCACAAATGGTTTCAAAAATATTTTTTCAGAGGCGTCAAAAGGCGTCAGATGGGGAGAATGGGGTTATTATACCATTTTGTTATATGACACCTTATAATGCTTACTAAAGTTCCTCCATATGTATGCTTAAGATATTAGATAAGGGTATTCGAGACTTAGATTTCATGTGTGCTGAAAGATGTGAAAGATTTATTACAGTGACCTAAGAGAAAAATGAATGGTATTAAGACCCAGTTTTTGTGAGAAGTTGACTATGTTTTGTAATTTGGTGTAGCTCACGTTGGTGTTTGAATGCCTAACTTGTTTGGGTAGTGTTTACTTACTGAATTGGGATACAACTGAGCAATTGTATGTTTAAATCTATTGGTGTCCTCCGTCTCGAAAACACATATAATGAGGTCTTGAAATAGGAAACCAGAATAATTCTTCTGTAAATCAGACAAGACATGAAAGATACTGTCATTTAGGTCAATTAATTTAAGTACATTTACTAAACTCTTGCTTCTTTCAATTACAAACTTCAAGGAACCATTTGTCGCTGAGAGATCATCTCACTATTTCAGAATGCTTATAAGTATCTTCAAGGTCAGTCTCCCAAACGGTGACATTAATTCGCTGACGACTGGTTCTGTGATTCAGTAGAGTGAGGAAAATATGAACTAAGATTATACAGATTTATTTTACATAGTTTGTGTGAATGTATGGGTTTGTTCCTATATATGTACGAGCTCCATACACGCCTTTGTCTCACTAGTTTATTGGTCAGCTTACTCGACAATAGTTTCCAACTCTTTTCTTTAATGGTCCTACTTACATTCTGACAGAGCTACAGATAAAGGTGCGTACCCAAATACTAAAATCGTCATTTCACCACAAAACCCTATACTATGACCACTCTTTAGAATCGTCTCTTCGAGACGATTCTAAAGTGTGGTCACAGTATAGGGTTTGGTGAAGAAATAAAGGAGCTATTCTTGAAAATGTTTAAATTTGCACATCTTAAATGAAGCTCTGATTAGCTTATCGAATATTCTTACTGTGTACTCTGACATATAATGGGCGACCAACAGAATCTCTTTATTCCAAGTGTGACTTTGTCATTAGGTTTAGAAATCTCATTAGTCTAACCGCGGCTTTTTAAGGCGGTTTCATAATCTTTATTCTAACCGTGATTTTGGCTCATTTTAAAATGTGTCCCGAGAACAACGTATTGTTCAAGTGTAAACTGTTTGCCAAAGTTTAGGATTAAACTTACACTTCATATGTAAGAACCTTTTGTAACTATCACACATTTACATCGAAAACTTGTAGAGGAAGTGAAGAGAATATTGTAAATGTAAACTTTAAATGTGGCACTGTAGAATATATACGGGGTGGGGGGGGGGGGGGGGTAGAGCATACTTACATGCGTAAATTAAAACATTTTCAAGAATGACTTCTTTACTTCTCCACCAAAACTATGTTGAGACTTTTTAGAGACGATTCTAAAGAGTAGTCACAGCATAGGGTTTGATGGAGAAATGACGATTTTAGTATTTGGTATGCACCTTTATCTGTTTGTCTGTGCAAATAATTTTGAGTGTGAACACACGTGCACAATATCAACACGTGACACTTACCCGTAGTGAATGCATGCTTCTGTCCAAGGTGATGCTCGGGCATGCCTTCTTCAGTACAAATGGTTTTCAGCTGAGAGCATACCTAACTCGTGGACACATTCTAGGTTATTTATGAATGGTGGGCATAATGTATTTATTTCTGGATACTCGTAAATTACTGACCTTGCATTCCTTAAACTCACTGCACGCTCATGTTTCACTGGTACATATATCATAGTGTTATAACACTAACAAATAATTAATAGTTTCACATTCTCCAGGCAAAGTAGTATCTGCCTTAACAGTTAGAGTGCTTCTCCGAATTATACTAGCATTTGAAATCAGTTTTGATCCAGATCTTACGCCAAGTCAATCGATGGTTGTAGACAGATATTGACCGTTGTCTTCATTATACATTTACTGTTTCGGTTAGAGACGAGCGTCAGGCGTCTGTCAGGGGCGTGGCTAGCGATATGCACTTTCGCACGTGCGTAACATCATTCTGAAAGGTGAAGACATTATTGTCGCCAAAATGTAACAAAATATCGATGGTAAAGGGGGGATAGACTTTGATAAACATTATGTCGTGTCATGTACGCTTTAACCCATTCCCTCATATTGACGTCTTTTGACGCCCCTTTAAAGGTCACCTTTTGAAAGCATTGTAATAAATAGAACATTTGCTCCTATATAGCAAATGCTCTATTTATCACAACGGTTTCAAAATTAAACAATTCTGATTTTTTCCGGGGGAGCATGCCCCCGGACCCCTATAGCCACGGTGCGTACATAACATTTGGATTTAGCTACGCTCATCTCGAACGAAATGCACAAGAAGGGCACACTGTTGAAGCGGCGTTGTAACCCTGTTTATGCTGAGTGGAATTGTCATCAATGTTTAACACTACCTGTTCTGTATTTCAATACCTGCTGAATATTCATTGACAAAGTAGTTATAATGAAGTGTGGAAGGTGAAACATTGTGGCCATTTTAGTAAGTAAAGAAACAGATTTATCAAATGTCATAAGCAAACAGAGCAGACCCGGATCAGACCCTGATCATATTGGGGCCGTCTGATCTGGGTACATCCCGTTTGCAAATGCGTGAAAACACGTTTATATGAGGGAAAGGGTTCATACTTTACCTCGTGTGTATTTATAAAAGAGTTCACTTTATGATTATTTGTTAAATTAACTTTTAAAATGGTCGGTGAAAAAAGGAATGTTTGGCCTCGGCAGACACTGTAGGGGCCAGGTCTATATTATATCATAAGCAAACAGGGTAGTTCCTGATCAGATTGCTCCTACATAGAACGTCTGACTGGTTCTACTCTGTTTGCAAAGACATTAAAATGTGTCAATGAAATAAAGGGTTAACTGCAGAGCCCATTCTGTATGAACGGATTTATTTTTTATTGAAATAGAAGATTTTCAATGATAAACGACGCAGATCTTGATGAGAGAGAGTTCCTAATTGCGCCATCTGATCTGGTATACACTGTTTTCAAATAGCAGTACACATACCCTGATGAGACAATTCCTGATAGAGCCCTCTGATCCTTGTATACATTGTTTGCTAATGTAAATACACTCCTGTATTCAATGGATTAAATTTCTATATTAAGTGCTGGACAATATTTCAAATATTCACCTGACAAGAGTACTGTTTCGTTGACACGAGTCCAAATATCATTTTAAACGACCCACAACTATCGTGTTTCAACGTGTTGTTAGTTAACACCAAACTCGTTATATATATATATTATATTTTATTAACCCTTCTTACAACGCTGATTTTTCAAATGGACTATTCCAAAATTCAAACAGGCCCAGCTTATGGTGAATATTTAGGGATTTTTCTAAAGAAAAGTGTAACATGACAAACAGTACAGACCCTGATGAGAGGGCTCCTCTAGGAGCCCTCTCATTTGAGTCTACATTTGAGTCTACACTGTTTGTTGAGGACCTTAGTGACCCGTTTCCTGCATTGTAAGGGTTAGCCCCAGGACGGATGTGTGATTACCTAAGCAAACAGTTTGGATCCAGATGATACACGGAGTACATCTCGTCAAACTCCAGACTGTTTTGTACTATGACCATGATAAGAAATGCAAAATAAATCAACGGTGACACCTGGAGTCTATTGCATTTTCTACCAGCAAGACTAAGGTTAAATATGAAATGATACTCGTATTGCTTATTGCGGTATTTGCTGACCCGAAAGTGGCAAGATAAAATACCGTTTACCTGATAAGGGAGGCGGAGGGGGAGGGGGTATTTTGTCAAGCATGTCCAGCTAGCGTATCGTTGATCAAAACGTACACACAGAAAAGGAAAGAGACTTGTTTTGATATTATATAATGGAAGCCTGGTTTGGACCTACCATCAACTATTTAATTTGAATATATAGTATAATTTATATGCATGCTAGCTTTGGTATTTCTAGAGTTAGTGATCACGATTTTGGTATCTGTTATCGCACCTCCAGATAAGAATCTACACAAAATGTTTTTTTTTCTATTTCTCCTTCAAACCTCATATATCGGTTCTCATTACAATAATATCTCTGATGTTATTGTAATGAGTACCAGTAAGTTTAATAGGGGTTGGTTGAGAAGTAAGGCAGTAATGAATAAGGCCAATGATCCTACGTTTTGGATATGTCGCATTGGAACCCTGCCTCTTGGACGTAGGATCTGGCCTGTTTGAGGTGTCACATTGAGATCATGCCTTTTTGACGTGTGGCATTAGGATCCTGCCTTTTGGATGTGTCGCTTTAGGATCCTGCCTTTTTGAGCGTGTCCATTAAGTTCCTATCTTTTGAGCGTGGCGCATAAGGATCCTGTATTTTTGGCGTGTTGCATTAGGATCCTGTCTTTTTGACGTGTTGCATTAGGCTCCTTCTTTTTGTACTTATCGCATAAGAACCCAGCCGTTTGGTCTTGTTGCATTAGAATCCTGTTTATTTGACGTGTTGCATTAAGATCCTGCTTTTGGACGTGTCGCATTAGGATCCTGCCTTTTGACGTGTTGCATGAGGATCCTATCTTATTTAGGTGTCGCATTATGAGCGTGTTGCATAAGAATCATGTCTTTTGGTCGTGTTGTACAATGTATTAGGATCCTGTCGTTTTAGCGTGATGTATTAGGATCCTGTCTTTTGAGCGTGTTGTATAAGAATCCTGTCTTTTGAGCATGTTGTATTAGGATCATGCCTTTTGAGCTTGTTGTATTAGGATCCTGCCTTTTGAGCGTGTTGTATTAGGATCTTTTTGACGTGTCGCATTAGAAACATGTCTTTTGATCGTGTTGCATTAAGACCCTGTCTTTATGGCGTGACGCATCAGGATACAGTCTTTTGGTCGTGTTGTATTAGAATCCCGTCCTTTTTGACTAGTCGCATTAGGATCATGCTTTGTTTACTAGTCGCACTAAGATCATGTCTTTCTGGTGTGTCACATTACGATCCTGGTTTTTGGTTGTGTCGCATTAGGCTCCTGTTTTTGGTCGTGATTTTGACGGACAATATTATCTTTAGATAAATGATCGGAATATCTACTTTGAAAATGGTAGTAGGCAATACAGTTGGATACTACATGTATATTCTTACCCTATATACCTATATACAGTAAAACCTCTCTATAACTAAATTACATCAAGTATTTTGTGTTAAAGGCAGGTGGGTGCTTAAAGCAAGGTGAACGTAAAACAGAACGCTCCTATAGGAGCGTTCTGTTTTACCTTCACCTTGCTTTAAGTAGCCACCTGCCCTAAATACCAACTAATTAACACAATTTAGTGGCCGTTATAGAGAGGTTTTACTGTATAAACATTCGAATTATAGTGTTTGATATACACTTCTTTCTTGTCCAACATCACATGATCAGTTCACTGTTAAGACTGGTTTATATTTCAAATATACAAAATGACTGCCTACTGTCTCGAAGTTACACACAATTCAATGGTTCAAAATATAATCTCCTGTTGAAGTAAATGATAAACTCATCAGTTTAATGGTTCGAACCGATATTTCATATGTTAACAAAGTTTATGAAGATTTGAATGCCCATTTAAATGTACTGAACATTTTCTTTCCATGGCGAACGGGCAAGGGGCAAGCCGAGAAGCAATTTTACGAAACGTTTAACACAGTTTAAAAACTGCTTCAAAAAATTTAATAATAAATAAGCGGTATAATACAGACAGATACTTACATCTATCTCACTGAATATATTAGCATAATATTTTGATACACGGCAGTCGGTACAATGAAAGACTTCTTTCACGTAAATTGGTTGCACTAGCAAAAATGCATACTTTGCAATGTGTTTGACGTCTAAATGGGATAGGCAATACAAAAAATAACCCTATTTAATGCTCCAGACATCTTAAAAAACTTTCAAATGTGTATTACTTGTACGTGTGTCATGTCAAATTCGGTATATTGACATTATTTCGAACACTGTTTACATACACTGTCTTGTAACCGACAATTAGAATTCCGGTGAGCGTTTGTAGTTATTGCAAAATAATAAAGTTAACGGTGTTGTGAAAGAACAAAATATGTTGGAATCACGAGTCTTTAGGTAGTGTTGCACTTTTAATTACTACTTATGAATAGACTCAATAAAAACCGAGTCTGCAATTTTCTCTTTTGGCATTATTACTTTTGCTTTCGGAGGATCACCCACTTTTAGAATATATGTACTTCACAACAACAGGTGTTAAGTAAAAAGTCGCCCCATATTTCATTCTTAGTGTTGTTATATGTTCTGGTCCTTCGGGATCATTAGTTTTGATCGTGTAAGCTTTGATGATTGAATACTGCTTAAGCCGTCGCTAGGGATGTGAGTAGTGTTGCACTTTTAAATACTATTCATGAGCAGACTCAATAAAACCGAGTCTGCAATTGGCATTATTGCTTTTGCTTTGGAGGATCACTCACTTTCAGAATTTAACATCGTCTAACAACGTCCAGGGCAAGTCGTACGAAAGGAGATACGGCACAATGTAACGCAAGTCCTAATTTACTAAACTCGTCACTACTGTCATAGCCGAAATTATCGCATAATGTAGCGTACTGCCATTTAAACAAACGTCGAATAATAAAGCGTAAGTTGCAATTTAGACTGACATCGTATAGTGTAACGTACTGCCATTTAGACTGACATCGTATAGTGTAGCGTACAGCCATTTAGACTGACATCGTATAGTGTAGCGTACAGCCATTTAGACTGACATCGTATAGTGTAACGTACAGCCATTTAGACTGACATCTTATAGTGTAGCGTATTGCCATTTAGACTGACATCTTATAGTGTAACTTACTGCCATTTAGACTGACATCGTATAGTGTAGCGTACTGCCATTTAGACTGACATCGTATAGTGTAGCGTACAGCCATTTAGACTGACATCGTATAGTGTAACGTATTGCCATTTAGACTGACATCTTATAGTGTAGCGTACTGCCATTTAGACTGACATCTTATAGTGTAACTTACTGCCATTTAGACTGACATCGTACAGTGTAACGTACTGCCATTTAGACTGACATCGTATAGTGTAACGTACTGCCATTTAGACTGACATCGTATAATGTAACGTACTGCCATTTAGACTGACATCGTATAGTGTAACGTACTGCCATTTAGACTGACATCGTATAATGTAACGTACTGCCATTTAGACTGACATCGTATAATGTAACGTACTGTCATTTAGACTGACATCGTATAATGTAACGTACTGCCATTTAGACTGACATCGTATAATGTAACGTACTGCCATTTAGACTGACATCGTATAGTGTAGCGTACAGCCATTTAGACTGACATCGTTTGGTGTAACGTACCCATTAGACTGACATCGTATAGTGTAACGTACAGCCATTTAGACTGACATCGTATGGTGTAACGTACAGCCATTTAGACTGACATCGTATAGTGTAACGTACTGTCATTTAGACTGACATCGTATAGTGTAACGTACTGTCATTTAGACTGACATCGTATGGTGTAACGTACTGTCATTTAGACTGACATCGTATAGTGTAACGTACTGCCATTTAGACTGACATCGTATAGTGTAGCGTACTGTCATTTAGACTGACATCGTACGGTGTAACGTACTGCCATTTAGACTGACATCGTACGGTGTAACGTACTGCCATTTAGACTGACATCGTACGGTGTAACGTACTGCCATTTAGACTGACATCGTTTGGTGTAACGTACTGCCATTTAGACTGACATCGTACGGTGTAACGTACTGCCATTTAGACTGACATCGTTTGGTGTAACGTACTGCCATTTAGACTGACATCGTTTGGTGTAACGTACTGCCATTTAGACTGCCATCGTACGGTGTAACGTACTGCCATTTAGACTGACATCGTTTGGTGTAACGTACTGCCATTTAGACTGACATCGTACGGTGTAACGTACTGCCATTTAGACTGACATCGTACGGTGTAACGTACTGCCATTTAGACTGACATCGTATAGTGTAGACTAACATCGTACGACAGAAATCATCGTATGTTACAACTTAAAATAAGTTTACTCATTTTATTAATATTCACACATTCAGATATACGTTGTATTAGCACATACGATAGCTTTTTTTGTCAAATCAGAACAGATGGACACACCGTCTTAGAGTCTACTTTACTCTGATTACATGCAGACAGTGTGATATTCTTTCCCACATATATTTTAAAAGAAATGGAGATGTGAATGTTTATTCCGTACGTTTAATTACTATTTTATCAAGAAACAAATAGAAATTTATTTGTGCACGCATGTTTGCACTATTATAGTTCCAGTTATGCATTTATTCACATTTCTTCTTTCAAAATACTTGTAATTTTGAAATGAAATATGCGTTGTTATTACTTTTCACATTCGAACAGCTTAGTTTTATCATTTCGATCTGCACCCATGGTGTTTTCGCTCTATCAGTTTGTCTTATCAAATATTACACTTATAAGAGGGAGATAATGAAAAGGGAAATGTTTTAATGTTTTGACTAATTATATAATATGATAAAATCCCACTTTATAACTTAACTATGTTGCAAAAATCGAGAGGAAATGTTTTACTGTTTCAAACAGATATGTTGATTTAAATGTTCTTTCTTTTACATTGGCAACAAACTTCTCAGCATAAAATGAACTTTACAACTTCGAGTCCTCTGTAGAGCCCATTGTAGAGCCAGTTGTAGGGCTGTCTGTAGAGTCATTTGTAGAGCCTAATGTAGCCCCCAAAGCAGAGTCATTTGTAGAGCCTAATGTAGCCCCCAAAGCAGAGTCAGTTGTAGAGCCAAATGTAGCGCCCACTGCAGAGCCAGTTGTAGATCCTAATTTAGCGTCCACTGCAGAGTCTAATGTAGTGTCTACTGTATAGCCTAATGTAGCATCCACCGCAGAGCCAATTGTAGAGCCTAATGTAGTGCCCACTGCTTAGGCAGTTGTAGAGCCTAATGTAGCGCCCACTAAAGAGCATTATGTAGCACCCACTAAAGAGCCAAATATAAAGCCAAATGTAGCGCCCACAGCAGAGCCAAGTGCAGAGTCCACTCCTGATCCCATTGAACAGCCCACTGTAGAGTCCATTAGACAGCCCATTGTTCCCATTGAACAGCCCATTGTACAGCCCATTAGAAAGGTCATTGTATTGCCAACTGCAGAGCCCCGTGCAGTACTCTTAAAGCCCATTGTAGTAGTGTCCATTGTAGAACCATTGTATATACCACCATAGAGGTCAATGTAGTACTCACCGTAGGGTCTATTGTAGAACCATTGTATATACCACTATAGAGGTCAATGTAGTACTCACCGTAGGGTCTATTGTAGAACCGTTGTATATACCACTATAGAGGTCAATGTAGTACTCACTGTAGAGTCCATTGTAGAACCATTGTATATACCACCATAGAGGTCAATGTAGTACTCACTGTAGAGTCTATTGTAGAACCATTATATATACCACTATAGAGGTCAATGTAGTACTCACTGTAGAGTCTATTGTAGAACCATTATATATACCACTATAGAGGTCAATGTAGTACTCACTGTAGAGTCTATTGTAGAACCATTATATATACCACTATAGAGGTCAATGTAGTACTCACTGTAGAGTCTATTGTAGAACCATTGTATATACCACTATAGAGGTCAATGTAGTACTCACTGTAGAGTCTATTGTAGAACCATTATACATACCACCATAGAGGTCAATGTAGTACTCACTGTAGAGTCTATTGTAGAACCATTGTATATACCACTATAGAGGTCAATGTAGTACTCACTGTAGAGTCTATTGTAGAACCATTATATATACCACCATATAGGTCAATGTAGTACTCACTGTAGAGTCTATTGTAGAACCAACGGTAATGTCAAGTGTAGAACCCCATGTAGAGCCAATCGTATAGAGCCTGCGTAGAGCTAACTGTAGAGCTCATCGTGGACCCAACTGGAGTCCACTCTAGAGCCATATAGAGAGCCTAATGCAGAGTCCATTTTAAAACTGATGTAGAGTGAGATGTAAAGCTCATCTTAGAGCCCTATGTATAGCCAACTGTATAGCTCACTGTATATAATCTATTATAGAGCCCCTTACAGAGCCAATAGTAGTCATTTATACAGTCCAGAGCTACAGATAAGATGCGTATATTTAAACATTTTCAAGAGTATCTCCTTTATTTCTCCACGAAACCCTATACTGTGACCACTCTTTAGAATTGTCTCGGAGAGACTATTCTAAAGAGTGGTCATAGTATAGGGTTTCGTGGAGAAATGGTGATTTTAGTATTTTGGGTACGCACCTTTATATGTAGCTCTATACCCCATGGTAGAGCCAAATATAAAGCCCCGTATAGAGTCCCAAACATATCTCACATGTTCCTAGTACCCATCCCAGATTGATTATGTTAGCAATAGCTACCATTTTATCCTTAGCATTCTGAGAATGTGTAATGTAACAAAACATTATCAAACAACAACGACAACTAGGATAGAAGAATTAACTGGTGACCACACAAAATAAGTATAATTCTGGTCTTTTAAAACAGGCGGTAGCTTAATGCAGGACAAATGCTACGCAGAAAGCTCCTATAGAGCATTCCGTATTTCTTTTGCCCCGCATTAAGCAACAACCTGCTTTTACAGACATTGTGTTGGTAATGAATTAGTAACTTTATTGCACAAATGTTTTGCGTGGCATTTACATTTGTCCAATTCCAGACCTTGCTTGAGAACATTTGCAGATATAACACAGTTAACACTTGGATGACGCCCATTTTCAGGGACATCTTGATCTAACTATAGACTACTTTTAATCCCCTTCGCTGCCAAGGCTTCGTCGTCTACTTTATACAATGTCGTTGCGCCAAGTTTTGGAGTGGACATGTCTTCAAATTCTTTATGGAACGATAAGACTACTCGTCATCTCATCTGGACCCCGATCACAGATCCGTCTTCATGACAGTGATGGGGCGCATACCATCGAGCAGGACATCTCATTCTGTTCGTACATAAGTTTACAAGAAGTCCACCTCATGCTTCTCTTCCTTTTAATCATTTTATGTCAATTTCACTGACTAAATGTAATGTGGTTGTCAATCCGGTTTCGACAAGAAAATGACACGCACACACGTGTATTTTGGTGTTAATGTGTTGGTATTGAAGACCATTTTATTGTGTCATAAAACTTTTTTTTTTCAGGTCATTACATGGGCGGATCTAGGTAATTTGCATTACGCATGAAACGCCCCTTGTATATGACAATTTTCAAAATTTCGAATTAATGCAATTATAAAGGACAGTTTGTTTGCTTCTGTTATTGTCATAATTGCAAATGTCTCACTATTGGAATTACATGTTCTTATATTATGCTCCGTTAAGTCTTACAACGCTGAACTTTCAATTTGACTATTCCAAAATTCAAACTGACCAAGCTTATGGTGAATATTTAGGGATTTTTCTGTGGAAAAGTGTAACATGACAAACAGCGCAGACTCTGATGAGAGAGCTACTATAGGACATCAGTGGCCCGTCTCCTGCGCTGTAAGGGTTAACCCTTACCCTGCTGAGGAGAAAACACTCACATCCATGTCTATATAGCATGTATACATTATTTTTACATTAGTTTTAGTTACAAAACGCTTACAAGTTTTGAAATCATCGACCTAGTGACAAACAGCTTAAATCTTGGTGAGACCCAAACTATGTGCTAATACCTATCAAATAGCGTATAGAAGGACAAGTATTAGGAATATGTCTTTAGGTGTCATTTCAACTTATTTTTCATTAATATCTGTATCGATGATCTTTTTCAGCTGCAATACTTATATGGTTTACATTTTCGTCATTTTGTATATTTTACATGCGATGTTTGTTTATTTTTCAGACTACTGCAAGTCAGACGGGCAGTTATTGTTTTAGTCCTCCTTTCATGGTCGCACTCTATAGCAGCAAAGGTAAGTTACATAGAGTATTGTCCACTGTTTGTCTCGTGTGATAGTTTTAACCCTATAGGCTAAGTTAGCAAACTGAACTCACCAGGATCCCACCTGCAAGACACTCTGATCGTGTGAACTATGTACAGTAAAAAACCTCTAAACCGGAATTCTTGTAGAGAAGAATTTAGATACTTTTAGGCAGGTGGCAGCTTCATGCAGGGTGAAAGTCATGCAGAAAGCTCCTCTAGGAGCTTTCTGCATGACTTTCACCATGCATGAAGCTGCCACCTGTCTCCAAGACCGATATGTATACCAAATTTAACGTCCGGTTTAGAGGGGTTTTACTGTACACTGAAATAGACAAAATGTTCAATCAACGAAAGTTTGTTCAACAGGCTAACGAATGAACACAGCTGTACATACCTGCACAAATACACATGTGTCCCTTCTCTTGTATGTCCTGATACTTCTGTACATACCTGCTCATATACATCCGTGTTCCTTCTCTAGTATTTCCTGACACTTCTGTAGATACCTGCTCATACATCCGCGTTCCTTCCCTTGTATTTACTGACACTTCCGTACATACCTGCACATATACATCCGTGTTCCTTCCCTTGTATTTCCTGACACTTCTGTACATACCTGCTCATACACGTCCGTGTTCCTTCTCTTGTAGTTCCTGACACTTCTGTACATACCTGCACATACACGTCCGTGTTCCTTCTCTTGTATTTCCTGACACTTCTGTACATACCTGCACATATACATCCGTGTTTCTTCTGGTATTTCCTGATACTTCTGTACATACCTGCTCATACATCCGTGTTCATTCTGGTATTTCCTGACACTTCTGTACATACCTGCTCATACACGTCCGTGTTCCTTCTCTTGTAGTTCCTGACACGGCTGTACATACCTGCTCATACATCCATGTTCCTGCTTGTATTTCCTGACACTTCTGTGCATACCTGTTCATATACGTCCGTGTTCCTTCTGGTATTTCCTGACACTTCTGTACATACCTGCTCATACATCCGTGTCCCTTCTCTTGTATTTCCTGATACTTCTGTACATACCTGCTCATATACATCTGTGTTCCTTCTCGTATTTCCTGATACTTCTGTACATACCTGCATATATACATCCGTGTTCCTTCTCTTGTATTTCCTGATACTTCTGTACATACCTGCTCATATACATCCGCGTTCCTTCTCTTGTATTTCCTGACACTTCTGTACATACCTGCTCATACACATCCATGTTCATTCTCTTGTATTTTCTGACACTTCTATACATACCTGCACATATAAATCCGCGTTCCTTCTCTTGTATTTCCTGACACTTCTGTACATACCTGCTCATATACATCCGTGTTCCTTCTTGTATTTCCTGACATGGCTCTACATGTACATACCTGCACATATACATCCGTGTTCCTTCTTGTATTCCATTACGCTTCTGTCCATACCTGCACATACGATGTGCACATTTGTTTGTTTCTTGTATTTCCTGACATAGCTCTACATACTTGCACACAGACATGCACATGCTTTCTTTCTTGTATTTCGTGACATAGCTGTACATACCTGCACATATGCACGTGTGTTTACTGTGTTTCGCGGACATTTTATCTCATGTGGCAGTCCAACTTACATTATTTTCTCTGGTTCTTTGAACTTCTTTCTGTTAAAAAAGAGGCACTGAGTTTGGTTGTTTGTAAAATTGCGAAAAAAAAAAGAATCTATTGTGAAATCATTAATTGATTTTGTTGGTAATATCCATGCTTTTACTGAAATAAGGAATTTCATACAGTATGCATATTCTTCAAGTGCATGTAGTATGCAATATTTTGAAAATGGGAATGAGATACACGAACTTGGAATAAAGCGGCCATCATAAACAGGTCTAATCATAGGTCTGTAACGCAGGTGGTAGCTTAACCCATTGCCACCATAGGAGCAAATGCTCTATTCATCACATTGGTTTCATAAAGTGACTTTTACAGAGTCGTCAAAAGTCGTCAATATGAGGGAATGGGTTAATGCAGGTCAAACTTAATGCAGAAAGCACCTATAGGAGGTTTCTGTTTTACTCTTGCCAGGTATTAAGCAACCACCTGAGTTTTAACCCTTCGCTTGCTATTCACGTCAATATACCTACCTGTAAATAGTGAAGACCCAGATGAGACAGCTCCTGCAGGAGCTGTCTCATCAGGGTCTGCACTATTTACAAGTTGATTGGGCAACCAGCGCACTCCGCAGCAGTCATTGCACAGCGAAATACTTGTACAGTGAAGATATATGTAATTATACAACATGGCATGGGTAAAGAAGGAGAAATATATTTTAAAATTCAGCAAGAAAAGGGGTAAAAGACCCCTATGTTCAATAAACGAGTGGTCGCTTTGGACAGATTCTATTGTACATTATATCAGTTCTTGACTAGTGCCTTAAATTACTTCTAATTACTGAAGTATTTGCTGATCCTCTACTCACTTCATACATTTTTAACCATTTTGGCGCCAATTTTCTAATTGTCGTCTGCAAACAAATTTTGTTAACTAATTCGGTAAAATAAGGAAATGAGATAGATAAATGCAAATTTCAAAGGAATAAAGCACAGATATAGAAATAGAGATTGAGACAGAAAGTGAAGTCCCTGATCAGACGCCGCCTTGAAAAGGCGGCGTCTGATCTTGGACTGCACTATTTGTCGTGGTTCATTTTTGCGGCATTGGCGGTGAATGGGTTATTACGTTGTTTATCTTTTTTAAAAAAGAAATTTCTTGTTACTTCTCTAACCTTCACAACCGTTTGCCGTATCAGCAATGTAGCGTTTAGTTCAGATGCATATTGAGTACAAGTGGGAGGATACTCTTCTAAACAAGGTGATAAGCTAAATGTTTTCGGTGCAAACAAGTTTTAATGCTTATCAATTTAAATGCAAACACTTCACATTCCATTGTTTTGAATGTTTATTTGGACTTTATGATTTTAGGTCAAGACAAGTAGCATGTTCAACTTGTTACCAGATGCTCACACGTGTAGCTGGTGTTGAATACTCTACATATAATTTGGCAATATAACCAGTCTGTAGTTCGGTAACCTTTATCCTGCTATGGGCAAATTGGTGATATCCATTGCAAACAGTTTAACACATTCTCTCATAGGCTATTTTAGACCCAACCCCAAATCTATCGAAAAGGAGCATTAACTAGAGTAAAGGAAATATTTAGAAACAATTGAGTCAATTCTGATAAATAGAGCATTTGCTCCTAAAGGAGCAAATGCTCTATTTATCACAATTGTTTGAGCAGGTGACTTTTGCAGAGGCGTAGAAAGGCGTCAATATGAGGGAATGGGTTAAATCAAGGTGATATGTTTATTAACCCGATGTCCCGAGAGGATTTAAACTGTTTGACTTTCTAAGCCAGGAGGTCACGTGTTGGTCTTCAGCTACCTACATGTACACATTGTATAATCATACATTACATACTCGGGGGGTCTTTGGAGAGGTTTAACTATATAATATCATACATTAGCTACTCAGGAGTATTTGGAACCAAACAATTCTGTTTTAGCCCTGTCCCATACTTCAATATACATGTCCATATGTATAAAATTGTAACATGCGTCATGTTTATGTTCATGATATTTATCAACAATGACATACCCGTACAACTATCTGCATGCTAGCTGCGTAAACCATGCAAACCGTTTGGACCTTGAAGGAAATTGCACTTATAAAATTGCTGTAGACTAGATATACTCGTATAAACCAGGCAGACGACAATTATTGAGCATGCAGGGTTGACTCTTATATCGGAACAGTCATACTAACTCGAGAAACTTGTCCAGTAACCATTTCCCTGTTCTATGTTTATTCCAAATGTATAATGAAACATGGAAGATAGAACATTCTAGCCATTTTAGAAAGTAAAGAAACATCTATCAAATTCCATTAGCAAACAGCAGACCCCTGATTAGAGGTCCCTATAGGGGCCGTCTGATATGGGTATACTCTGTTTGCAAATGCGTGAAAACGGGTTTATTTGAAGGAAAATGTTAAAATGTTTAGGTGTTATTGAGTCTTTGCTGTTGTTGTAATCTTGTCTGTCGTAATTTTGTCTGTCTTGTCTGTTGTTGTAATCTTGTCTGTCACTGTACAGTTGTACAGACAGATGTACACGATGATCGCGTAACCGATCCCAACGCCGAGGTAAATAGTCCGTCATTGTTTATTGGTAGAGTCCATACAGTATGAAAGGGTAAAGATGCGAGAGGATTTAGTTTGACAAATTTTAAAGCATTTTGTTAGTTAAACAAATACAACTGAATGTGAACTTTGGGGTTCTCCATGGCATTGGCAAACATTGCAGACCCAGATCAGAGAGCTCCTAGAGAAGTCCTCTGCTCGAGGTCTGCCCTGTTTGTCATTCAATATCCTCTAGCATGTTTAAGCCTTTCATACTGTGTTGACTCCGATTGGCCATTACATTCGGACTGGTTGGCACACGAAGTTCGCAAATGTAGTACTTAACTCTTTGCACGCTAAGTAAATTTTCGTCTGCAGCAATTGTTAAAATAAACTTTCTCTCATTTTTTTGTAAAAATATGGTCAAGATGGCAAACAGTTTGGATCCTGATGAGACGCCGCATTATGCGGTTTCTCATCTGGACCCAAACTGTTTGCATAGGTACACACAGTTTCGCCGCTAGCGTGCAAAGAGTTAAAATATTTATTCTTTTCATATTTTCGAAACGTTTGCCTTACAAAATCGAAATAAATAGAAATGTATTACTGCAGAAACCACGAGAAACGCATCTAACATTCACCGAAATCTTATTTTAACACTTAGAATACGGGACACGCACTGACACTGCAAACAACGACGACCCTGATCGGAGGGCTCATAGAGACGCCCTCTGGTCAGTGTCGGCACAGTTTGTCTTTCAAAATCATCAACAAATTGTACCCTTCATACATTCAGCCTTAAGAGAATGAGGGAATTATTGAAAGAGACACAGACGCAGACAGAGAGGGGGGGAGACAGAGAGAGAGAGAGAGAGAGAGAGAGAGAGAGAGAGAAAGAGAGAGAGAGACAGAGAGATAGAGAGAGACAGAGGAGACAGAGATACAGAGCGCGTGTGTGTTGTGTGTTTAATCCGGAAATGAATGCATAGTAAAATAAATGTAGGTATTACTCATCAAATAGCAAAAGGAAAATGTATCGCATCTGGTAAAATTTAATTCGTAAATATTTATAAGAGCATTTTACAGAAGTGGTTGAGTCATGAAACTTGCGCTTCCAGTATTCACATTAGAGAATGGGTCAGACAAATCAAACGTTTATTCCTTACACTTTTACACGTGAAGTAAGTGTCGTCTGCAAATATCTTCGTCTATTGCAATTCAGAAAGCTAATTCTCGTTTTCATCAGAAATGCTGTGAGTGGGACGCTTCATTAAATTACGATTTTACAGGTACGGTAAAACGCCTCTAAACCGGAATTCTAGTAGAGAAGAATTTAGATACTTTTAGGCAGGTGGCTGCTTATGCGTGGTGAAAGTCATGCGGAAAGCTCCACGATGAGCTTTCTGCATGAATGTTACCCTGCATTAAGCTGCCGCCTATCTCCAAGACTGATATTTATACTAACTTTAACGTCCTATTTAGAGGGGGTTTACTGTTATCACTATTTCGCCTGTAGCGTGCACAGAGTCACTAGACCTGCACAATGCTCATAGTGTGAAGATAATACCACAGCGTAAATAAATAAAGGAAGAAAGCAATTGAACTGGAATATTCATAGCAGAAATAGTGACATCATGAATATGTATCAGATGAAATTTTACAATGGCAAATGTACCCAGGATATTTTGGTATTGTAAAGTTAGATCTAGTTTAATTTCAAAACGTTTTCAAAAACTGAAATTGCGGCATATTTATAAATGCAATTCAAAAGTCAATTGACTCCAAAAATGAATCATTTTGAATGCTGGAAACAAGGAGCCCTCTGGTCAGGATCTACACTGCGTGTTGTTCTAAATTCTTTAGCAAATTTAATTCAAACTGAGCGGTGGGCTCACTGACATTGGATCGAAAAAGACTATATTTCTATACATAACTCCTGTCATATAGAACTATGCATTAATATACAGTTGAACCTCGATAACATCAAGGGATTATACAAATTGCTTCGAGATAAAAGAGGTTCGAGCCATCAGAGTTCTTATCTGAACAACTTCTGAAGTTATGCAAGAAAGCTCCTGTAGGAGCCTTCAGCATTACTTTGGATCTGCCGTAAGTTGTCACTTGTGTTTCTTGGTATGCGTAGTGATACATTTGAGAACAATTCTCTATTGTAATTTTTGGAAGGACTTAACGTTTATTTCGAGTTATCCCGAAGTTCGAGTTGTCCGAGTTAAAGCTATCAACTGTAATAGGTGTTGTATATTATAGAATTATAGTCTGTATCGATCTAATGCCAGTGGATGGACTCTATCGCTATTTTAAAGACGAATGGACCTTTGTCCTTGGAGAATTTAGCATTAACCCTTTCCCTGTTCTGTGTTTATTTCAAATTTCAATACCTACTGACTATTCCTGGACAAAATAGTTATAAAGAAATATGAAAGGTGGAACATTGTAGACATTTAGAAAGCTAAGAAACAGAGCTATCAAATTCTATTAGCAAACAGAGCAGATCCTGATCAGACGGCTCCTCTAGGAACCGTCTGATCTGGATCTACTCCGTTTGCAAATGCGTGAAAACACGTTTATATGGAGGAAAGAGTTAACGAAACCAAAGATACATGCACACAATTTAGCATCCATGTATAGGCACAGGTCCAGATAAGATGCTGCGTAAATTAAAACATTTTCAAGAATAACTTCTTTATGTCTCTACCAAACCCTATGAAGAGACGATTCTAAAGAGTGGTCACAACATAGGGTTTGGTGGAGAAATGACGATTTTAATATTTGAGTACGCACCCTTATCTGGAGCTCTGCATGTCTTCAGATGGTATGTCCCACCATGCACAGTGGTTCTGTTTACTAGTGAATGGTTCTGTTTACTGAGATATCCAGTACCGAGCTCACACTATCATTACAACCATCTTTCCACCGCCCTTATTTTTTAGAGACATGTTGATAGTCAGTCTTGACATACCATACATTATAAATAGACAGAGATAATTCTGAACGCACGAAATAATGGTATGTATCGCTATAGGAGTGTGATAAAACATTTGAATACAGTAGAGCATGGCTTAACCCTTTCCCTCATATAAACGTGTTGTCACGCATTTGCAAACAGAGTAGACCCAGATCAGACGGCTCCTAGAGGAGCCGTCTGATCAGGGTCTGCTCTGTTTGCTAACAGAATTTGATAGATATGTTTCTTTACTTACTAAAATGTCTACAATGTTCCACCTTCCATATTTCTTTATAACTATTTTGTTAATGAATATTCATTAGGTACTGAAAATTGGCCTAAATACAGAACAGGGAAAGGGTTAAGCGGCCATCAAAAAGTAGTCTTATTGTTGGTCTGTAGGGCATGTGGTAGCTTAATGCAGGACGAAATGTGTGCAGAAAGCTCCAGTATGAACGTTCTGAATAAGCTCCGTCCTGCATTAAGCAACCCCTTTCTCTTATAGACTCCCGTATTTATTCATATTGTGGTGATTATACATGTATACATATTCTAATGTATCATCGAATGCGTGTAAAAGAAGTTTGGTTTCGGTCAGACAAAACGAGGACGACTGACTGTTTGACAGTGACCATGACAAGTGACAAGAAGAAAGCTGTATTTTGAGAACAGAAGCTTAATACTTTTTTTTCGCAAAAGTTTAAACGTGTACTAAAACAGTATCAATGTACTGATGAAAAATTAAACCTTTGCATCGGTAAATGCCCAAAGAACTTGCCTTATGCCATATGAAGTTGTCATTTATTAAATCATAATCTACATAATCAACACACTTTTACAATCAAAATTGATTCTCTTTTATCTCGGGCTCTGTTGCAAGCCTTATAACGAACAGCAGGGTGTGGAATAAATAAGTATTATGAATATATGAATCAATGAATATTAAAATAGTATGAATTTACAAATACAGTAAAAGTAAAAAAACTCGATACTATGACATTTTATTAATGAAGAATTTATGTCTTTGTAGGTAGGTTGCTGCTTAATGCAGGGTGAAAGTCATGCAAAAAGCTCCTAGAGGAGCTTTCTGCGTGACTTTCACCAGCATTAAGCTACCACATATGTTAAAGATCATTTATTGTACGTATTTAAGTTTTCGTAGTATCGAGTTTTTACTGTAAATAAATAAATAAATAAATAAATAGATAAATCAGTCAATTAATCGACTGGCCTAGGTTCAAGGCTATTTGTCAACTAAAGATTCTGAACGGCTTAGACAAAACGCTTTTGATAAATATAATATATAATTTCATAAATAAACAGAGCATACCCTGATCCGAGAGCTACTCTACACTGTTACACGTACAGACCCTGATCAGAGAGCTACTCTACATGTTACACGTACAGACTCTGATCAGAGAGCTACTCTACATGTTACACGTACAGACTCTGATCAGAGAGCTACTCTACATGTTACACGTACATACCCTGATCACAGAGCTACTCTACACTGTTTACAAATGTCAGTATACTCGTACAGATCTTGACCAGGGAGCCACTTTACACTGTTACACGTACAGACCCTGATCAGAGAGCGAGCTACTCTTAAACTGTTTACAAATCTCAGTAGCCTACTGTCGTACAGACCCTGGTCAGAGAGATACTCTTACACCATCATACGTACAGACCGCGAACAGAGAGCTACTCTACACTGTTACACGTACAGACCCTGGTCAGAGAGATACTCTTACACCATCATACGTACAAACCGTGAACAGAGAGCTACTCTACACCATTTACAAATGGATCTACTCTGTTTGCAAAGGCGTAGAAAGGCATATTTATGGAGAAAAGGGTTATGTAAAAGTTCTTCAGATCGGAGTTTGAGCAGACATGTATGTTTCAGCATGAAATTTAAAATAACCTTTCTACTCCATAATTATGCCTTTCTATGACTTTTTAAACAGAGTAGACACAAAGCAGACGGCTCTTGTAGGGACAATCTGATCAGGGTCTGCTCTGTTTGCTTATAATATAATATAGATAATGATTCTACAGTTTCTGCCATGGCCAAACATTCCTTAGCTCATGTTCTATTGTAAAATTAATATAATGTCGTCTGTACATATTTTCGTCTGCTGCAATTCAAAAAGCTAATTTTCGTTTTCATCAGAAATGCAGAGAGTGGATCCTAATGAGAGGATGCTTCATTTAGATACGACTTATACAGGTACAGTAAACACCTCTAAACCGGAATTATAGTAGAGAAGAATTTAGATTCTTTTAGGCAGGCGGCTGCTTAATGCAGGATGAAAGTCTTGCTGAAAGCTCCTAGAGGAGCTTTCTGCAAGACTTTCACCCTGCATTAAGCTGCCACCTGTCTCCAAGACCGATATTTATACTTAATTGAACGTCCGGTTTAGAGGGAGTTTACTGTTTTCACTATAAAATAATACAATCAATATCCATGACACCACTATTTCTTACATGAATATTCGCCGAGTAAAGGGTTAAATTCCTCTCTCACCTTGTCGGTCAATAAATTTCGCATAAATAGACCAAAACATGCATGACCCAATTTACAGTCAAACAGTATTGAAATGAAAGCGTCAGGCAAATCTACTTATTTGAAAGTATTAAATGATAGGTAAATAATCCAACATTTAGCCAACTTCACCGATAGAGGAGAATTTGCGATTGCTTTGGCAAATAAGACCAAAGAACTCGAGTTCTCGGTATGATCAAGTCTGTTTAACGAAGCAGTTTCCATGTTTAGGGATAGAAAAGATAGCTGAGATTTTGAAGACGCCAAAACGAAGTCAATGAATATGCTAACAGTCGACAGTTATTTTAACACGTCAAAGATTAACTTTTGAATGAAATGCCTGTACTCCATTGCTGACAGAAGTCATATGTGTGTCACGAGATATGAATAATATTTTGGTACCCTGCTGGATGTTATTATAAGTTTAAAATGCCTCTGAAAAATTGAGACTGCCTTTATAAAACAGATGAGACGTACATGTACTCTGTACAGTAAAACCTCTCTATACCGAATCATAATGAAGAAGATTTTAGGTCCGTTTAGGAAGATGGCTGCTTAATGCAGGGTGAAAGTCATGAAGAAAGCTCCTAGATGAGCTTTCTGTATGACTTTCACCCTGCATTAAGCTGCCACCTACCTTCAAGACCAAATTGAATGTCCGGTTAAGAGAGGTTTTACTGTACTTCATTGGGGAATAAACTACAGTAAAACCCCTCTAATGCGACCACCAAAAAGGGACATAATTCACAGTGGCAAAGGCAGGTGGTAGCTTAATGCAGGACGAAAGGTATGCAGAAAGCTCCTATAGCAACCACCTGCTTATGAAGACAGTCATGTTTGTTTATTAAGTGGTCGCATTAGAGGGGTTTTACTGTAGTTGACATTTTGATCATGGTTTTGGAGATGATATAAGTAAGCATTTCTTCCTTAACGGTTTGAATGCGGGACAGGCATGGACTGACATTTGCAAACCATGTAGGCCCAGATCAGAGGGTTCCTAGAATAGTGTCTGCACTATATGTGTTTCAAACTCCTGTAGCAAGTTTAACCTTTCTAATTGTCGTCTGCAATCCAATTTTTGTTAAATCATTCTGTACAATAAGGAAATGAGATAAATAAATACAAATTTCAAAGGAATAAAGCACAGGTATATAAATAGACATTGAAACAAAAAGTGAAGTCTTGAAAAGGCGGCCTCTGATCTAGGACTGCACTATTTGTCGTGGTGCATTTATAAATGCGACATTGGCGGTGAAAGGGTTAAGCATTTCATACTAAGTTGACTCTAAACCTCTTTCTTGATAAACTCTAAACTAAGTGTAACACTAATGGGCTACATGTATTTCAATCAGAAATCTTTGTAGACAACTATAGTTACAATTTAAATGCAATTTGAGTTCTGTTGATTTTACCACGAAAGTGAGAGAAATGTAAAATCAAAGATCGGATTTCAAATCTAAAACTAAGTACATCGTCTTCAATCAATGTGTTTTCTCATTCAGATGTTTTTGGGGGGTTTTTGCTGAAAAAGTTCCAAAGTTGTTATATTCTGGCAAGTGATTACCTATACAAACAGTTTGGATCCTGATAAGACGCCGAGTAACTCGGCATCTCGTCAGAATCCAAACTGTTTGTTACTGTGGTAATGTTTTTGAAAGAAAGAGGGGGGATTAACCCGTTCCCTCATATTGACGACTTTTGACAACTCTGTAGAAGTCACTTTGTGAAACCATTGTGATAAATGGAGCATTTGCTCCTATAGGAGCAAATGCTCTATTTATCACAATGGTTTCAAACTAAAAGATTCTAATATTTCCTTTTCTCTAGTTAATGATCCTTTTCGGTAGATTTATTCAAAGAGGTTGTATCTAAAAACAGCCTATGAGGTAATGGGTTAAACAAACGAATATTGTAGAAGATGACACATTTTGCAGACGACAAAATTTGGCAGCGAAAGCGTTAACCTTTACAATGCTGAATTTTCAAATGGACTATTCCACAATATAAACAGGTCAAGCTTATGATGAATATTTAGGGATTTTTCTCAAGAAAAGTGTAACATGACAAACACTGCAGATCCTGATGAAAGGGCTCCTCTAGGAACCCTCTCATCTGGGTCTACACTGTTGGCAAAGGACATTAGTGACTCATTTCCCGCATTGTAATGGTTAAAAGAGCGTTTCAAATTATCAAAGGGGTATTTATTAACTCTTTCCTTTCTTGTAAACGCTTTTTCACGCATTTGCAAACAGAGCAGACCCAGATCAGACGGCTCCTATAGGAGCCGTTTCATCAACCCTGGTCTGGTCTGTTTGCTTATGACATAATATAGAACTGAATCTATAGTTTTTATCAATTCAAAACTTTTACTTGAAAAGTTTACATTATAAAAATTCAGCTAATTAATATTCATGATGTCATTATTGTTTGCATGAATATTCACCGGGGAATGGGTTAACCCTTTCCTCCATAATTACACCTGCCTACGCCTCTGTATTAACCACTTCTTGAAACCATTATGATAAATAGAGCATTTGCTCCTATGGGAGCAAATGCTCTATTTATCACAATGGTTTCAAACTACAAAATTATAAAATTTTACTTTTCTCTAGTAAAGGCTCCCTTTTGGGTAGATTTATTCAAAGAAGTTGGGTCTAAAAATAGCCTATGGGGGAAAGGGTTAAATTGGCGGTCAAAACATTTAACTCTTTGCACACTAGCTGGGAATTCTCTCTTGACAATCTTTGTAATCAGTTCAGGTTCATATGAGCTGCAGATTAACTTTTAGCCTCATTAGAATCCAATCTAATGTAGGTCTCTGACTAAACGTTAGGACTTTGATCATTGTCACGTGACACATATTAAGCATGCAAAGAGCGAATTTTAAATTTCGGTTTTTAAACTTTTTGCATGCTAGCGGCGAAACCGTGACTTTCGTTAAATGACATTGGTTTGGTGACATGTGTTTATTGACATTCGTTTTAGTGACATTCGTTTTTATCGATTTAGCTCAATAAAAGTAACGATAAAACTCTTACAACTCTAAAATCCTTGAAAGTGTTCATCTGGTTGGTAAATCCAATGTATAACTATTCTTTCTATCACAACCAAAATGGTGCAGTGGCGAAAATAGCCGAAGTTGAGTAGTCAGTGCTCTGATGAAGGACACAGACGTGTCCGAAACCGTTAGCAGGTGAATAATACAATTTGGGTTGTGATAGAAAGAATATTTATACGTCTTTCAACTCTAAGTTTCAATTGGACTATTCCAAAATTCAAACAAAATGAAACTTACCGTGAACATTCAGGGAATTTTAAAAGAAAGTGTGAATTGGCAGAAAGTGCAGAACCTGATGAGGGAGTTCCTCTATGAGCCCTTTCATTTTGGTCTTCGTTGTTACAAATGGCATTAGTGTCTCTTTTCTCGCACTGAAGGGGTTAAAATAAAACTCAGTTTTTGTGAGTGTAAATTAGTTTTGTTTTCACACGTCTAAGCGGTGAACGTGTCTTGTAAAAACATCACCCTACATGCATATGTATCTGTCGTTCCTTGATTTCACATAAGTATTTTATATTGAAATTCTTACTTATCCCTTTACTTCATAAATACGCATTTGCAAACAGAGCAGACCCAGATCAGACGGCTCCTATAGGAGCCGTCTAATCAGGATCTGCTATGTTTGCTATTGGAATTGGAAAGATCTGTTTCTTTAAGTTTCTAAAATGACTACAATTTTCCACTTTCCATATTTCGTTATACATGTGATTATTTCGCACATGAATTTACAGTAAATATTGAAATTTGGAATAAACATAGAACAGGGAAAGGGTTACATGTACCACCCAGAAGTAACTTACAATCAATTCGGGCAAATTTTTATTTCCCGTAACTACATTCATTTTGTTGCGAAGTAATGTCAATTTATCTATTAACCCTTTGACTGTACAGTCCATCATTGTATCAATATCAATAGTGGATATTTAGTAAGAAATGGTGCATTATAATTACTACTGGACTTTGAATGACGAACACTGGATACTCTGATCAAATTGCTCCTGTAGGTACTCTCTGATCTGGGTCTACACTGTTTGCAAGTTACAGCTTATTCGTGTTCCGCATTCAAAGGTTTAATTTTTTTTATCCTGCCGAGACATTAGACCCCTGATCTACTGTAGGTCACTCGCCCTGTCTATGTGGTCGACAGCGTGCGGGTTACCTTGGTGACTACTATTTATTATAAGGAACATGGTGAACATTTTGGATTCGGATTGTTGATGGCTCGGCGTCTCATCAGATTCAAACTGAATAAAGCTTTAAATCAAATTAAAGAAAACCTATTTTGCAAGATATACGCAGACGCAAAGTCTTACAGGTGGCAATTACTTTGTGTGCAATGAATGAAAAACATTGGCGCGTCTGTTTAAACCGTTATATTAGCATAACTATATACGTTCCAATTTTCTAAACGATTTAAATTTACTGCAATAAAGTTCAGTTTTATCAAACACAGGTTTGTGAAATTGGCGTGTTGATAAATTAGCACAATTTTCTATTCATATTATTACAGCGACATCACTTTGAGGTGACAGTAGTCGTATTTTATGTTGTTAGCAAGTCTGAATTGTTATACTGTACAGTTTCGCAACAATACAATTACAATTTAACCTTTATTCAATAATTATTCATCTCAAAGTCATTCCATTTTGAAAAGTAACTGTTTCATTCTGTTATGTACACGGCCATACCAAATAGTACATAACCATATATATCGCATAAATTCTATAAGCAAACAGAGAAGAAGGTTACTATTTTCAAGAAATTTTCAAAGGTGTCCAAATGGGTCACTGTCTGTATGGAGTAAAGGGTTAACCCTTACAGTGCAGGACACGGGTCACTAATGTCATTTGTAAACAGTGTCGACTCAGATAAACGGGTTCCTTGAGTTCGCACGTTTATCATGGATTAAACTTGCCATTTTGTTTCGTGTGTTTTTATCTTAAATCCATACTTGCAAATTTTGTCACGCTAATGCCGAATATCTAATCACCTTTGGTGACAGTTTGGATCCAGATGAGACGTTGAGTAATAACCATGTTACATCAGGTCCCACACAGCTTAACACGTTACTCAATAATACGTCTTTCTATGCATTTGCAAACAGAGTAGACCCAGATCAGACACCTCATGTGCTTCTGTAACAATTAATCTATTAAATATTCATGATGTGATTATTTCTAACTTGAATATCCAAGGTTTAAAGTCTCTAAAACACTCCGATTGTGGTTTGAAAAGACACTCAACTTTTAAAACTGATTCAGGTGACATTTTACTCGGACGAAACTTTGGCCAGCATGTAATGTTAACCCTTTCATAGTTCTATGTTTATTCGAAATAATTTCAATACCTACAGAATATTCATGGACAAAATAGTTCTAATGAAATATGGAAGGTGGAACATTTAGCTATTTTAGAAGCCAAATGAACATATCTATCAAATTCCATTAGCAAACAGAGCAGACCCTGATCAGACGGCTCCTATTGGAGCCGTCTGATCTGGGTCTACTCTGTTTGCAGATACGTTAAAAGGCGCTTATATGAAGGAAAGGGGTTAAGATTATGTTCGTATATTGGTGAGAGGTGGTGATGAGATCTCCAACTCTCTGATAATGGTTATGAAAAACTAGACGCGCCATTATCTTAAATTCCAGGATCATATTCTAAACGAATTCCATCCTATTTTATGAAGTATTTATTCCTCTTTTGCGACCCAGGATCAGGTGTAAATTGATTTAAAGAGATATTTAAGGACGATATACTGAGTATGTCACGACTCCTATAAAAAATGGCCCGCTAATTGTCAGTATTATGAATATATTATAACAGATAAGAAGATATACCGTCTACAATAATCGTCGTTTGTTTCCTTTTTATGCCCCCAACGGCGGGTATATAGTAATCGCATTATCCGATCTTCCGTCTGTCAGTCCGCCTGTCTTACACCCGTCCGTCCCAAATTTCGTGTACCTTCTACAACTGGGTTTTTTTTTTTATCTGTGAATGGATTTCAAAATAACCTGGCATAAATGCTCACCGCACAAAGACGATGTGTCGCGTTCAACTCCCTGGTCCATGGGTCAAAGGTCAAGGTCATTCTTCAGGGTCAAAGGTCGGGGACATAAGTGATTCACAAACACACTCTTGTTTTATTTTTTAGGTTGTCTAACCCCTTTCCAAAGCATTTTCCCTGTTCATTATTCATGTAAGAAATAATGACACCATGGATATTTATTTGCTGATTTTTTATAATGGCATATACATACAGCAAACAGAGCAGACCCTGATCAGACGTATTCTATAGGAGCCCTCTGATCTTGGTATTCTGCGTGAAAAGGTTTTTATATGAGGGAAAGGGTTGAAACCCATATCAGCCGTATGATCGGAGTCTGCCCTGTTTGCTGATGCAATCATATAGATCTAGATAGGACTCAACAGTTTCTACCAGTGCACAAATAAATTATGTGTACATATGCCGTTATGAAACTTTGTAATAAATATCCACGATGTCATTATTTCTTACATGAATATTCTGCAGGAAAAGGGTTGAACAAATCATACAGTTTGGATCCTGATGAGTCGTCGTTAGAAGCAAAGATGATCAACGATACGTCAGTTAACCCTTTCCCTGTTCCATAGGCATGTAAGAAATAATGGCGCCATGAAGACTTATTTATATTAGCTGTTTTAATGGTACATTGTATATGCATGCAGGTATTTTGGTATTGATAGAAACTAAAGAATTAGATCTACATGTGTATTTTAAGTTTTTAACCCATTACTTCATAGGCTATTTTTAGACCCAACCTCTTTGAATAAATGTACCCAAAAGGAGCATTAACTAGAGAAAAGGAAAATGTTAGAATTGTGTTGATTTGAACCATTGTGATAAATAGAGCATTTGCTCCTATGGAGCAAATGCTCTATTTATCACAATGGTTTCCAGCAGTGACTTTTACAGAGGCATAGAAAGGCTTATTTATGGAGGAAAGGGTTAATTTCATAAGCAAACAGAGCAGACCCGTCTGATCTGGGTTTTCTCTGTCTGCAACTGCGTGAAAAGGTGTAACAATGAGGGCAAGAGTTAACATGTCTTAAAGCGTGATGACCTTTGCAAAAATGTGGATTCCGAGTTTGGGTCTATTTTCTGTTTAACATAATTTTATGTTAAGTTTTAGCCTGCCGAGCAAACTTATGTTTGTAGAAAATGTCGACTTCAGTTATCGCGGCTGATTTATCTTGCATTTCTTTTCAACATCAAGGTCATAGTATCGAATAGTTTGGATCCAGATGAGTCGCCGAGTCACTTGATGTCTCGTCTGGATCCAAACTGTTAGCATAAGTTGTGAGTTATTGGCCCGAAGCAGGCTAAAGGTTAATTAGAAATAAAATTCAGATAAGTCACGTGCTAGCCTGACTCGTCGTGCCACAGACTTCACTCTATCGCTGCCATATTTTGTCGTCTGCAAAATTTGTTGTCTGCTGCATTTTTAATCACAAAATATAATTACAGTAACAAACAGTTTATACCCTGATCAGATTCCCAGTTATTCGGCATCTCATCTGGATAATAAAAATCCCAATACAAGTACTTGAGCAATACAATGAAAGAAAGGGAAATATAACTGATGGTCAATTTTTCACAAGCATTTACAGTGTCCTTCGATACTTCTTTACCTGTACCATGCTGTATAGATGTCCTTTATAAGGATTTAACATGTTTCTTGAAAGTCAGCTTTGACCCATTATAAGATGAATATTCATGTAACAAATAATGATAACCCCAAATTCTCTTGTACAGTCCCAAATTCTCTTGTACAGTCCCAAATTCTCTTGTACAGTCCCAAATTATCTTGTACAGTCCCAAATTATCTTGTACAGTCCCAAATTCTGTCCCAAATTATCTTGTACAGTCCCAAATTCTCTTGTACAGTCCCAAATTCTCTTGTACAGTCCCAAATTCTCTTGTATAGCCCCAAATTATCTTGTACAGTCCCAAATTCTCGTGCATAGTCCCAAATTCTCGTGTACAGTCCCAAATTCTCTTGTACAGTCCCAAATTCTCGTGTACAGTCCCAAATTCTCTTGTACAGTCCCAGATTCTGTCCCAAATTATCTTGTACAGTCCCAAATTCTCTTGTACAGTCCCAAATTCTCGTGCATAGTCCCAAATTCTCGTGTACAGTCCCAAATTCTCTTGTACAGTCCCAAATTCTCGTGTATAGTCCCAAATTCTCGTGTATAGTCCCAAATTCTCTTGTACAGTCCCAAATTCTCGTGTGTATAGTCCCAAATTCTCGTGTACAGTCCCAAATTATCTTGTACAGTCCCAAATTCTCGTGTACAGTCCCAAATTATCTTGTACAGTCCCAAATTCTCTTGTACAGTCCCAAATTCTCGTGTACAGTCCCAAATTTCTCGTGTACAGTCCCAAATTATCGTGTACAGTCCCAAATTCTCTTGTACAGTCCACAATTCTCGTGTACAGTCCCAAATTCTCTTGTACAGTCCCAAATTCTCGTGTACAGTCCCAAATTCTCAGTCCCAAATTCTCTTGTACAGTCCCAAATTCTCGTGTACAGTCCCAAATTCTCTTGTACAGTCCCAAATTCTCTTGTACAGTCCCACATTCTCGTGTACAGTCCCAAATTCTCGTGTATAGCCCCAAATCCTCGTGCACAGTCCCAAATTCTCGTGTATAGCCCCAAACTCTCTTGTACAGCCCAACAATCTCTTGTACAACCCAGTTATTTTGTTTAGCCCCAAATTATCTGGAATAGAATTTTCTTGAAAGTCAGCTTTGACCCATTATAAGATGAATATTCATGTACAACAAATAATGACAGTCCCAAATTCTCGTGTACAGTCCCAAATTCTCGTGTACAGTCCCAAATTATCTTGTACAGTCCCAAATTCTCGTGTACAGTCCCAAATTATCTTGTACAGTCCCAAATTCTCTTGTACAGTCCCAAATTCTCGTGTACAGTCCCAAATTTCTCGTGTACAGTCCCAAATTATCGTGTACAGTCCCAAATTCTCTTGTACAGTCCGCAATTCTCGTGTACAGTCCCAAATTCTCTTGTACAGTCCCAAATTCTCGTGTACAGTCCCAAATTCTCAGTCCCAAATTCTCTTGTACAGTCCCAAATTCTCGTGTACAGTCCCAAATTCTCAGTCCCAAATTCTCTTGTACAGTCCCAAATTCTCGTGTACAGTCCCAAATTCTCTTGTACAGTCCCAAATTCTCTTGTACAGTCCCACATTCTCGTGTACAGTCCCAAATTCTCGTGTATAGCCCCAAATCCTCGTGCACAGTCCCAAATTCTCGTGTATAGCCCCAAACTCTCTTGTACAGCCCAACAATCTCTTGTACAACCCAGTTATTTTGTTTAGCCCCAAATTATCTGGAATAGAATTTTCTTGAAAGTCAGCTTTGACCCATTATAAGATGAATATTCATGTACAACAAATAATGACAGTCCCAAATTCTCGTGTACAGTCCCAAATTCTCGTGTACAGTCCCAAACTCTCTTGTACAGTCCCAAATTCTCGTGTACAGTCCCAAATTCTCGTGTACAGTCCCAAATTCTCGGTCCCAAATTCTCGTGTACAGTCCCAAATTCTCGTGTATAGTCCCAAATTCTCTTGTATAGCCCCAAACTCTCTTGTACAGCCCAACAATCTCTTGTACAATCCAGTTATTTTGTTTAGCTCCAAATTATCTTGTACAGTCCCCAAATTTCCTTCTCACCAAGAAGGACTTAAACTTTAGCATGCTGCTGTTTGACACGAATGTCTCATTTTAAAAAACAAGAAAATGGAGAAAAACACAAGTTAAGAACAGTCAAGTGATGTACCTGCATTTGCCCTCATCACTGTGGTTCGAATCCCCGCCTATGTATTTTCATTTATCATGTGATGAAGCCTCCCAGCTGGCTTGTGATAGATCAGTGGTTCTGTCCGTGTGTCTCTGTACGGAACAGTGCAATTTGTTACGTGCACAGACAATCTTCTACGGTCTTCTTATACCTGTAATTAGCTGGACGTCGCAATATGGCTGAAATAAAAACGACGTAAAAGTGATGTAAACGGCGACGTAACCCAAAACAGCACAAACATGCTCTGCCGACTTACATTTACACAACAAATAATGGTTATTGGGGGTATACGTACAGCCGCTGTATTTAAAAGAGTCCAAAATAGGTAAATAGGTAGAAGGGCACGTTCATGTGCACGTCTTGTTTATATACATGAACCTTCGAACAGCAATTACCTGTTTCCCTTACATTGATGTTTGATATCGATTTTTTATTTTGTTTACCTGTCAAAATAGCGCCACGGAGGGCATGGATCCATACAATTTACATAGCATGTTATGATTATTGGGGGTAAAATGTACATAGCAAGTAATGGCTATTGGGGCTACAATTTACATAGCAAATGCTTATTGTTGTACAGTTTACATAGCAAGTAATGGTTAGTAGTTTTGGCAAAATATTCCCATCCGACAAGAACTGTGTGGAAGAACTCGAGAGTGATGTTAGCCCTATGTGCTCCAATTGCAGCATGTGATATTTACCGACGGTATCATTGTATCATCTTGAGTCTTATCATTTACTCATCAATCATCATCACCCTCGTGATCTCGTTCGTCGGAGACGCTGTAAACCCCAACTCAGTTTCTCTCCGCTTGGCATACATTTATGACTGTCGAGCTACAGATAAAGGTGTGTACCCAAATACTAAAATCGTCATTTCTCCACCAAACCCTATACTGTGACCACTCTTTAGAATCGTCTCGAAGACACGATTCTAAAGAGTGGTCACAGTATAATGTTATGTGGAGAAGTAAAGCAGCTATATCTGAAAATGTTTAAATTTACGCATCTTATCTGGACCTCTGTATGACTGTGCAGCAATAGTTTCCCACACACTACTAGTTTAAAATTGCTTTATCCCATATCCAGCCTTTAAAATAACATTAGTTCACAGTGTCGGGTATACTCACTTTAGGAGCTGTTTTTCCCATTTCAATAGTTTTCTCATATATACGGGTAGGTTGCCTCACCAAACGGTGTGAGCCGCACCGATCAAATCATAGCGCCGTTTCCAATTTCAATTACTTCTTCATTACCTAAGTTGGTATTTCGGGTATCTCGGGTGGATGCGCCTAATAAACTTTGGGGCTATCAAACAGCTAATATCTTAAGCATGATTAAATAAATATTTTCTACTTTAATTTAATGTGTCGACAGGGAAGACAAGAACTTGACATATAAAATAGCAGGGATGGTTAACCTTTTTCAGCGCTTCCATATGCAAAAATATGTCGTCTGCTGCAATTTGAAAAGTATATTTTCTGGCACGAAAAAGAAACGCAACGCTTCTTTTATTTTTGACGAAATACTACACAAATATAAGGGCATATAAATCAAACACATGGAAGAGATGGGTGAGTTTTCATATTAATCACAATAGATCATTTTTGCGATTAGTTTAGACTGAGATATCGTACAAACCGCAAAATATCACCTCGATAGCATCCTCTCTACTTCTGGTTATACAGAACAGAAGAGAACAGAACAGAACATATTTTTATTAAGACTTTTACATAGTACATCGTCTATTATACATGATTTTTTAACAATGTCAACTTGAGTTATATACATATAAACTACATACATTGTGTAATGTACAAGGTGTTTGTCGGAGGAAAACAGGTAAACGTTTACAGTATAATCCCTCTAATGCGACCACTTAATGAACAAACATGGCTGTCTTCATAAACAGGTGGTTGCTTAATGCAGGACGAAAGTTATGCAGAAAGCTCCTATAGGAGCTTTCTGCATAACTTTCGTCCTGCATTAAGCTACCACCTGCCTTTGCCACTGAGAATTATGCCCCTTGTTGGTGGTCGCATTAGAGGGGGTTTTACTGTATAACGTAATATCAGGTAAAACGTATATAACGTAATATCAGGTAAAACGTATATAACGTAATATCAGGTAAAACGTATATAACGTAATATCAGGTAAAACGTATATAACGTAATATCAGGTAAAACGTATATAACGTAACATCAGGTAAAACGGATATAACGTAATATCGGGTAAAACGTATATAACGTAATACCAGTGTCTGCTTTTAGCCCATTACCAGATAAATGTTCATGTTATAAATAGTAAATAGTGACTGCATAAAGATTAATTAACCCATTCCCTCATAAGCTATTTTTAGACCCAACCCTCTTTCAATAAATTTACCGAAAAGGAGCATTTACTAGAAAACATTTTTTTTTAGAATTGTGTAGTTTTGAAACAACTGTGATAAATACAGCATTTTCTCCTTTGGAGCAAATGCTGTATTTATCACAGTGGTTTAAAAAATGACTTTCACAGAGGCGTTAAAAGGCGTCAGCTCATTTTTTTTATTATTTAATTATGAACAAGAGACGTTTTCATGACAATGGATCTTTATTGTTTCATAAGCAGAACATACCCTGATGATGTAAATGTGTCTCTACCACGTTTATTCATTCACTGGTCAGTTTATAAATAGAGGTTCTATAATAGTGGCTTTTTAACACACCCCAACATCCCAGGGCCCATATTCATAAAGCTCCTTAGGAATATTTTAACCTTAGGAAAACTTAAGAAGAATTTTTCTGTCTATATTTACAGCACAACTATTGAGTAAATCTTTATTCAACGACTTCTAGAATATTTGGTTCAGTATATATTTTATATACAGCTTTATTTCTCATAAATACCTTCACTTGTATTGATTTTATAAAATTAAGGAATATTCGGGAAACTTATGAATTGTCTTAAGTTTCTCCTAAGGTGCTTTATGAATATGAGCGCATGTTGTTACAGTTCATGTCAAACTTTAAAGTTACATTCTGCCCAGCTTTCGTACAAATCAATCAAAACCAAAAGTTGTACACATTCGTATAATGAAAATGATGGTTAAAGCTCATTTTCCAACAATTTGTATTTTACTCATCTAAAAAACGGTATCTGAATATTGCTAAATCCTTAGAAAACCGCCGACTTTTTAAGAGACGGAAAACTTAGTAACGCGGAAATTAGCCAAACTCGGATTTCGGAACAACACCCTTAAACCCCAGTCACATTCGCTCTACTGCTGCCGTACGGCGGCCGTAGATCGCTGAAATCGAGAATTTTCTGCGGCGGTCGCCATAAGGTGTATCCCTATTCTTTACAGGCCGTAGCGAGGAGTTATAATTTCTACGGCCGCCTTAGCATTTTACAACCAAGTGGTATTGCCAGACTTGCCGTGCTACTTTCTTGTGGCTGTCGTGGGATAAAAAAAAATGCAATGACCGTACGGATACCGTAAGGTGACCGTGGGTTTTTATCACTTCAAAAAGGCCGTACGTATCATATATGACCAGTCACTATATGGCCGAAGGAATTCTGCGGCGCCCGTAGAAATACTATTGGCCGTAGAAGTTATTTTGTTACGCAAAAATGGCGAAACTATGAGCAAAGTACATCTTTAAGTAATGGTATTTCACGCACTTTTATTTTGTAAGTGTGAGATTGAAATATACTCGAGTCTGCAGACAGTATTCCCCAGACAGAAATTCCATTACACTTGTTTATAGTAACACACGTGCTGCAAATGCTACTGATAAACGGGGAAACAGAAAAAAGTAGACCACCTAAGGTTTCATCTGTCTGATTAAAGAAATCATCGTTTGATTTTTATTAAATATGATGTTTGAGATACATTGATTACATTTTGGTGTTCCAATTTGAAATGTCCTTGGTCCAAAATAAAACGTAGAATCTTTTTTATCTACTTATCCATAGTTCTCTGAAAGACGCCCAAAATCTGTACAAGAACATGCGTGTACTTTCATGCACGTGCAAAATTGACACTAACATTGACTACGTAAGATTAAATGCCAGTTCATGAATATATTTAGAATGTTCAACTTACGTGTTTCAGACAGCCCCTGTCAACGACACATCGCAAGGCTGGGCTCCATGGTCCGAGTGGTCGTCATGCTCCAGTTCATGTGACGTAGAATTATCGCAGCGGTCAAGGTCATGTGAATCGTCCCCTAGGTATGTACATGTTGTAACTACGGCAGGAATACAGTAAAAACGCTCTTAACCCATTACCTCATAGGCTATTTCTAGATCCTACCTCTTTGAATAAATCTACCGAAAAGGAGCATTAACTAGAGAAAAGGGTGTTTTTAGAATTGTGTAGTTCTGAAACCATTGTGATAAATAGAGCATTTGCTCCTATAGGAGCAAATGCTCTATTTATCACAATGGTTTCATAAAGTGACTTTTACAGAGGCGTAGAAAGGCGTATTTATGGAGGAAAGGGTAAAGTTACTCGGAGTTTTATCAGGATCGAAATGCGTGTCCTTGAAGAATTTGCAAATTGAAGCAGACAACACTTATTAATTATTCAGACGCATTATTACTTAGCGTGCAAAGAGTTAATTTCTGAAAATTGATTTGTTGTGCTTATAGATCTATGTTTTACTGTTTTGTATTTTATAGGAAATGCTTTTGTTTGAGGGCCTCAAGGTAGATTGGTCATTATGACTAATTGAGCTACCCTCGTTAAATAAAGTATTTAATTTCATTTCATGTCTTCTTAAGCAGCTACTCAAAACAAGACTAATTGTATGCATTTTGTACAGGTGGTGACTGAATGCAGGAGATTTCTCCCAAAAGCAGTCTACTGCAGGTGGTATCTGAATGTACTAAATGCGTTTCCTCTCAAACAAACTTTCTGTATTACTTTTGTCCTGCATCTTACAGTCAGATGTATTAACCATTTCCCTTATGTAAGCGCATTTTCACGCATCTGCAAACAGAGTAGACCCAGATCAGACGGCTCCTATAGGATCAGGGTCTGCTCTGTTTGATTATGGTGCAATATGGATCTGATTGTACAGCTTCTGCCTGAGCCAAACTATCCTGTAATCATATGTAATTATGAAAAATAATCTTATTAATATTCATGACGTTGTTATTTCTTACATGAATATACAACAGGGAAAGGGTAACCCTTATCTTTCTAAGCCCGTCTTGGCTCGCACCTTGCAAACAGTTTGAATCCCGACGAGACGTCGGGTAACTCAGCGTCACCTCAGCATCCCAGCTGTTGAACCAATTGGAAATCAATGAGAACTGTGAAAAACTGAGATCGAGCAGACATTATCAGCATGAGAAAGAATCATATATTTATTAAGTGGCCTGTTAAAACAGGAGTCTCTGTAGTTAGTTTACTGTCTTGATCTTAGCCGCGGGACAGTATGAAACGTAGTCTATAATTAAATTTTCAGAAAGTAACAGAACAGAACACATGTGAATGAATCAACATAATGGCAGTAGGAGGTAGTGGAATTGTTGAATTGTTGCAGTATATATTAGTTAGGTGTGGTTATGGGTGGGGAAGGTGGTAAACATATTTAACACTTTCATAGATACGCTTTTCTACGACTTTGCAAACAGAGAAGACCCAGATCAGACGGCTCCTAGAGGAGCCGTCTGATCAGGGTCTGCCCTGTTTGCTTATATGGAATAATATAGATATGATTTTTATAGTTTCTACTTAGGCAAATAATTATGTGTTTATATGCCATTTTAAAAATTATTCTAATTAATATTCATGATGTCATCATTTCTTACATGAATATTCGTGGAGGAAAGTGTTAACATTAGTAGACTGAGTACCAAGATATTAATCTAAAGCAGATGATGAACTGGTCACGCGCTTTGATGTAAGAGACTACCTACTCATACATTAATATTTTCCAAGAAAACTTTCCTAAACATTTAACCTTTAGCCCTTTATGTCATATTCATACACGGGATTTTCACGCCTTTGAAAAAAGAGTAGACCCGTATCAGACGGCTCCTATAGGAACAATCTGACCAGGGTCCGCTGTTTGCTTAACAAATAATAATAGCTCTGACAATGTCCACGATACCAAACTTCACTATGTACATTTACCATTATAAGAATTTAGTTATCATAATGTCATTAGTTCTTACATTAATGTCCAACGGGGAATGGGTAAACTGGTAGAAATAATTCTGTATAATATTTATCTTTTGTTCAAATACTTGGAGTGATATTTGGTCCGCTATTTACAACATTTCCCACGACGTTTGCCAAATTATTTTTTAAGGAAAGTATTATGACTATTTAATATACAACTTAATTATTACGTTGCCAATGAATTGTCGTCTGCAAAATTGGTCTTCTGTTTTGATACTAAAGAGATGCCGATATACTCGGTGACTGATCTGGATCCAAACTAATTTGTTTCATAGGTAATAAATACAGTAGTAAAAGCTCTCTATAACGGCCACTAAATTGTGTTAATTAGTTGGTATGTAGGGCAGGTGTGGCTGCTTAAAGCAAGGTGAAAGTAAAACAGAACGCTCCTATAGGAGCGTTCTGTTTTACTTTCACCTTGCTTTAAGCAGCCACCTGCATATAACACAAATGTTTACATTCACAAATTCGCCATTTGCAGCGAGGGTGTTAGTTTTTCATCAACACATTGGTGCGCTTCTAAAGGAGCCCTCTAATCTGGGTCTATATTGTTTGCTGAACCCATGAATGTCATTGGCTTATACCAGCAAATAGCTTGTTTACTGTGTCCCCTCCACATGACAAATGGACTGGTTCCAAAATTAAATGTGAACGGGATTTCCTTAACTCACTCCTCCATAAATGCGCCTCTCTACTCCTCTATAAAATTCACTTTGTGAAACCATTGTGATAAATAGAGCATTTGCTCCATAGGAGCAAATGCTCTATTTATCACAATATTTCCTATACTACACAATTTTGACGTTTTCCTTTTCTCAAGTAAATGCTCCTTTTGGGTATATTTACTCAAAGAGGTTGGATCTTAAAATAGCCTATGAGGGAATGGGTTAAATAATATGGGAACAAACGGGTTAAATAAAGTACCCTGGCAACAAAATGTGTGATTTGTGTGTGCTGTTTGAAATACCCAGGCTCCAGTTGGATGGCTCCCACTAGTGTAGTATTTGAATACGTCGAATTGCACAATTTATGCTGAGATTTACTTTGATCGTCAAATAAACAGTTTACCGAATTCACCTTGCGCAAAATATAATCGCTCTGGCGAATTTTGTTATACCTCCAAAGAAGTTTTTTTCCTGAAATACCTGTCGTTTGCTAAAGTGTTATCCTATCTAATATTAGTAAAAATGGCGTCCGCTTCGAGCGTTTTGCCTGTCGGTTATTTATAATGTTTTAGTGTATTGTTTCATATTAACGGGTATCATGAGATTGGAATCAGGCTCCTTGTTATACCAACATATGTGCATTCGTTGTAAGTAGCTTGCCTCTGACAGATACATGACATTACAGAAGAACATGTCTTAAGGGACGAGTAAAAAGGAGGTATAATTATTGACCTGTAAGGAAAGTGGTAGCTTAATGCAGGTCAAAACAAGGCAGAAAACTTCTTCTGCATTATATGTGTCCTGCATTAAGCAATCATCTTCTTCTTAAGACTCCTATGTTCAATAAATGAATGGCCGCTTAGGACAGGTTCTACTGTGTAGTGCAGACTGCCTATCAATTACATTCCTCTATATGAAACTGTAGTATGTTTTCATAACTACATGTACATGTATGCCTTTTTAAGCATTTGCAAACAGAGTAGACCCAGATCAGACGGCTCCTATAGGATCCGTCTGATCAGGGTCTGCTCTGTTTGCTTGATAAGTAATATAGTTCTGATTCTATAATGTCTACTTTGGCAAAAAATTATGTGTAAATTAAATATGCCATTTTTTAAAAATCAGTCTAATTGATATTCCTGATGTCATTATTTCTTATATGAATATTCATGGAGTAAAGGGGTCCATATTTATACAAACATAACACTTTTTTCAAAATATGTATGAGTTGTTTTCTTACATTTTTAAAATGATATCAGGTCCGTTTCGAAATACCGTTATTCAAAATACCGATACTGCATTTCCGGGTCCGGAGATTGCATTGTGATTCGTAACAACACGTGTATTTCGTAGAAAATAGCTGAGGTGTTCCGAGTGGCACAATTTTAGCGGGAATGGATGCTGCGTGTATCGAATCTATCAATATAAATCAAATTCTCAAAGTATCTCATATAGTTTTGTTTGTTTGTTTTCCAGCTCATTACCTGGGGCATCAGAGGATTCTCGTTTATGCAAAGGAACTGAAAAACAGTACAAAGTCTGCGATAAACAGGTAACACGTGCAAATGGATGAAATAGAATTCATAGCCCTTAGCCACTGTTAGGCTAGACTGAAAAATCTAGAAATCTTATTGCATTGCAAACAGACTAGATCAATATCAGACATCATGCATATGATGAGCTAACTACTCAGTCTGGTCAAGTTTATGGAAAGATGGGGGACTATTCAGATACGTGTGAGTGAGGACCTGGCCAGACACGACGGGAGGGAGACGTTGCGTCTGGTCTAGGACTACACTGTATGCGGCTCATCTACAATCAGTTCAGCAGTGAATTTAGCATCGAAACTTTGTTTTTATTTTAAGAACCAATATGTACATATGTACATGTATTTTGTTAGTAAACCTTAAGCGAATTCTGCATGGACAAGTGATAGATCAACCTTTAACCATGCTACTGTCGAATCTATGGCTTCCACAATTTCTGGAAGATGACCAATAACATCAACAGCTGCCACAGGAGTTGTCTAGTCTGGGTCTGCTGTGTTTATGAATTTTAGAAGTTTTGGTCTGACTAAATTTTCTGGCAAAACACTTTTACCACAGAATTGGGAATTTTTCAATCAAATTTGAGGAAAACCACACTTTTTGCCATTGGAGACATTATAGCCCAGTGACAGCTATAAACTCAACTTGAAAAAAAAGATCAGGAATCTATGATGATCCTTGTTATTAGTTTTGAACCAAACTTTAGGCAGATTAATTCATCTCCCCTAGATCTATATATCATTTCATCAGCAAACTGAGCAGACCATTCCAGACATTGGCTACAGGAGCAATCTAATCTGGGTTTATTCTGTTTAAAAATTAGCAAAAAATGTGTTTATTTGGGGTAAAGGGTTAACATGTGTTATGTTCAATGTAAACAAAATGAAACAACCTGATAAACTAGCCTTTTTAATCCTTTGAATACAAGACACATTTGCAAGACACAGGAGCCCTCTGACCAGGGTCTGCACTGTTTATAATTCAAAATCCTCTCGAAAATGTTTCCCTTTTATACTGTCTGGACTCTACAGATAAGCCATGATGGATCATTCCACATTGAAAATTCAGCTTTCAAACAGGAAATATCTAGATCAGACAGGTCATGTAGACATAGATCAGACAGGTCCTGTAGACCTAGATCAGACAGGTCCTGTAATCATAGATCTGACAAGTCCTGTAGACATAAATCAGATAAGTCCTGTAGACCTAGATGAGACACTGGTCCTGTAGACATATAAAACAGGGAAAGGGATAATGGGAAACACCCAGGAGAAAAGCTTTTAATAATTCTATAAGCAAACAGTGTAGCCCTTGATCAGAAAGGTTGTTTAGGAACTGACTGATCTGGGACTACACTATCTCCAAAGACATCAAAGGGGTTTGTATCATGCAAAGGGTTAGAATGACAAGTAAACATCAGCAATTTGTGCACTATGTCTACCCTGTTTGCCTAAACCTTTCCCTGTTCAATATTCATGAAAAAAATAATTACATCATGAATATTTATTAGCCTAATTTTAATAATATGTACCTAGTATTGTTTGGTATTCACCAGGTAGAAACTGCAGACACAGGTCTATCATAATTTCATTAGCAAACAGAGCAGACCCTGATCAGACAGCTCCTATAGGAACCATCTGATCTGGGTCTACTCTGTTTGCAAATGTGTGAAAAGGCATTTATATGAGGGAAATGGATAACAAATTAATTTTCAAGGCCACATTGATAATAGAATTCTTGCAGAAATATCCCTCAAATGAAAATTTAATTTAAACTTAAAAAACAATTTCCATTAGTATAATTTAATACAGGCTAAAATTAGTTAAGTTTTGCATATGAAAATTACTTAATAGGAAAAGGGTTGAATTGACTCACTGCCCAGGGTATGTTTTCATCTGCTGTGCATTGACATATCAAGTTAACCCTTTATTCCATGAATATCCATGTAAAAAATAATGACGCCATGAGTATAATCAGATCAATTTCTATCATTGCACATGGACACAGGAAATATTTGTGATAGTAGAAACTGTACAATCTTATCTCTCTATATATATATATATCCTATAGGAGCTGTCTGATCTGGGTCTACTCTGATTGCAGATTGAGACATAGAAAGGCGTATTCATAGAGTAAAGGATTAATGTGTTCTATAAGGGCCTGGTTTACTATTTTTTTTCATATTTCTTTGTAACATAAAAATAACAGCAAAAGCATTATTTTTATCGTAACCAAGAAAACAAATGTATGATATCCAGGAATAGATTTTTTATAATATAATGTTTTTTTCAAGAACTAAATTTTGTTATTTTTTTTATTTTTTTGACATTCATTAAAGATGAAGAATTATGTCGTACATCTAAGATATGAACAAATCAGGTTCCCACAGGAACACACTGATACTAGATCCCTGTATGAATAAACTATTTTTTTTCTAACAGTTGTAGAAATAAGTTTAACCCTTTAAATGCGGGAACCGAATGCACTGTCATTTGCAAACAGTGAAGACCCAGATCAGAGGGCTCCTCTCGGAGCCCTCTGATCAGGGTCTGCACTGTTTGTCATTCAAAATCCTCTCGCAAATTCTACCCCTTCATACTGTATGGACTCTACTAATAAACAATGATGGACTATTCCATTGTGAAAATTCATCATTGAAAGGGTTAAACATTGAATTTAGACCATTGTATCTGTAACAATCTCTTTACCTACTGTAATGTAACCTATCATCAGATGGAGAAAAAACACTATCAGTTCTCTATCTCCTTTCATTTTCTTTCAGATTATATATGTAACGGTTGATAAGGCATTGCACTGCTTGTTTTTGTAGCGTTTTATGTGCAGATTTCATTTAAATTATCAGAGATGACAAGTTTGATACACACATTTCATGGTTGTGCCAAGATTCTTTCTCTTGCTACTGATACCATTATAAAGCCTATGGATGCCTGGAAGTTACTACAGCCTACTTATCCCTTTCCCTGTTCTATGTTTATTTCAAATTTCAATACCTGAATACTGAATATTCATGGACAAAATAGTTATAATGAAATATGGAAGGTGGAACATTGTAACCATTTTAGAAAATAAAGAAACAAATCTTTCAAATTTCATTATTAAACAGAGCAGATCCTGATCAAATGGCTCCTACAGCAGCCATCTGCTCTGGGTCTACTCTGTTTGCAAATGCATGAAAAGGCATTTGTATGAAGGAAAGGGTTAAAATGTTTTTATTATATTTCAGAATTGCATTGGGGCTTCCAAAGATTACAGAAAGGAGGAGTGTGATAAACAGATACATATACCCTTCAGGGGTCGGCGATATTACTGGGACCCATTCATAGACCGTATGTATATTTCTTGCTTCAGTATCACCTTAACCCTTTCCATCATATAAATGCCTTTTCACACACTTTCAAACAAAGTAGACCCATATCAGATAGCTCCTATAGGAGCCATGTGATCAGAGTCTGCTCTGTTTGCTTTTGACATTATATAGATCTGATTCTACAGTTTTTGCAAAAAATAATACCTTGAAAAGTTTATATAATGAAAATTCAGTTTATAGATATTCATGATGTTATTATTTCTTACATGAATATTGAACAGGAAAAGGGTTAACCCTTTGATTGTGGGAAATGAGTTCTTGAGGACCCCACAGATCAAGGTCTGCATTGCTTGTCATTCAACATTCTCTGATTTTTCCTGTATTATTTGATACACTTAACCCCTAATACTCTATAAATACGACTTTCTACGCCTTTACAAAAAAAGTAGACCCAGATCAGGGTCTACTCTCTTTGCTTATGATATAATACAGACATGATTCTACAGTTTCCACTATTTGCAAAGTTTCTCATGTCAATGTGCTATCATAACAAATTAATCTATTTAACATTAATTACATCATTATTCCTTGTATGAATAATACAAGTTAGACACCTAGAATGCTATATATAATTTGTAAAAACGTTTACAAAATTTACTAGATCCGTATCTCGAGGATCCAAATTATTTGATATTCAACATATTTGTTCAACCCTTTGCCTAAAGAATATTCTTATAAGAAAGAATGCTTTCATAAATGTTACTTCAATAAAATTTGATATTTGCAGAGGAACATAGGAATGTTTGACCATGATAGAAACTATAGAATCAGATATATATTATATTCCATAAGCATACACTGCAACCTACTCTGTGTTTGAACTCTTTGCACGCTAGTGGCGGAACCATGATTACCTATGCAAACAGTTTGGATCCAGATGAGAAGCCGCATAATACAACGTCTCATCAGGATCAAAACTGCATAACACTTTGACCATATTTTTTCCAAAGTTATGAGAGTAAATTTTATAAAATAAGAACTGAAGCAGACATCAATTGTTGCAAACGAAATTTTATTTAGCTTGCAAAGAGTTAATAAGAAAGAATATATCTTTATCAGGTAGAATGTTATGAAATGAAGATTGAAGTTATATCCAGCCAAGTTATGTGACCTGTGAATGTAAAACATGATGTTGTTGACATGTCTTCACATAAGTCTGTCGTTAGAAATGATATCTGCCTATTATCGTCGGCCAATATATTACAGCAAAACCCCAATAAACCAGATGTTCAATTTAGTATAGATATCGGTCTTGAAGACAGGTGGCAGCTTAATGCAGGGTGGAAGTCATGCAGAAAGCTCCTAGAGGAGCTTTCTGCATGTTTTCCACCCTGCATTAAGCAGTCACCTACCTAAACATATCTAAATTCTTCTCTACTAGAATTTTGGTTTGGAGGAGATTTACTGTACATGGGACTGATGAATTTGTTATACAAACCAGTTATATTTCATATGGCAATCAGAATTATCTTAGTGGCTACATTATTTAGCTGTCACATATTGGTGGCCCCTTTCACAACCCTGAGTTTTCAAATGGACCCTTCCAGATTTGACATTGCACAGTCTTATGCCAATTCTGGAGGTGTAACTTTTTCTGTAAAGTGTAGCAAACGGTGGAGACCCTGATCAGAATCTCTAGAGCCTGTGATCTGGGTCTGCACTGTTTGCAAATGCTATATAACTCGTTCCTGCATTGTTAGGGTTAAAGGAAGATACATCTGAACTTCTCTAAAGATACATGTATGCAAAGATTAACCCTTTCCTTCATAGAAATACCTTTTAAATGCCCTTGCAAACTGAGCAGACACAGATCAGATGGCTCCTGTCTGACCAGGGCTACTCTGTTTGCATATATTCAACTAATACATTCTCTGTTGAATATTCATGTAAGAAATAATGATATGAATATTTTTAGGTTGCGCTTTTATAAAGGCATTTGTACACATGATATATTGGTAATGTCAGAGTCAGATCTATTACAATTTCATAAGCAAACACAGAAGACCCTAATCAGATGGCTCCTATATGACTTGTTCTGATCTTGGTTAACTCTTATTTGCAAAGGTGTGAAAAATCGTTTATATGAAGGAAAGCATTAATATAGATCTGATTCTACAGTTGCAGGTATGGTAAAAATTGCTTATAAAATTTCATGTACAGTAAAACCTCTCTAAACCGGAATTCTAGTAGAGAAGATTTTAGATACTTTTAGGCAGGTGGCTGCTTAATGTAGGCTGAAAGTCATGTAGAGGAGCTTCTGCATGACTTTCTCCCTGCATTAAGCAGACACCTGTCTCCAAGACCGACATTTATACTAAATTTAATGTCCCGTTTAGAGGGGTTTTACTGTAATTGATATTCATGATGTTCTTTCTACATGAAAAGGCTTTGGTGACCAGGATGTTCAGTACAGACCCTGGCCTGTATCAGCCCTCTGTGTCTACTCTGTCCATGATAAGTTCTGTATTTTAAACATTTACCCTTCAGCACAGTAGGATTATTCAGCATTCAAAGCATCAGTAAATTGATTCCTTTTTTATTTTCCATGCCCATTGCTCCATCTAAATGCTTACCTTCACTTGGGACTTATTTATGATGATCTAACTCATGGAGACATGAAGAATATTTTTCAGAATAACAATGGATGACAAGTTTTGCAGATGACAATAACAGTGTTTGCAAGGAGTTAAAAATCCGAGTTTAAATACCGTACTGAACTTCCCTTGTTTGGATATTTGCAAATGTATATATTATACGACCCTATAAAGCCTACTTGATCCCAGTTTACCGGATATGGTGGTGAAAACATTTGACAGATGCAATTCTTTCTTAATTTATCATAAGTTTATGGGGAAAACAGGATATAAATGTGGCTGTACAGTTTTTATTGAAGATTTTGTTTTGTATTTGTTACTGCCTGAATGTACGTACTTACGACTTCTTATATCAAGAAAGACATGTGTATGATTTCCTGCAATCAAGCATTGTGACTCTCATAAACGGTTTACATTAACTCGTTACCTCATAGGCTATTTTTAGATCCAACCTGTTTGAATAAATGTACCGAAAAGGAGCATTAACTAGAGAAAAGGATTTTTTTTTAGAATTTTGCAGTTTGAAATCATTGTGATAAATAGAGCATTTGCTCCTATAGGAGCAAATGCTCTGTTTATCACAATGGTTTCAATAGGTGATTTTTACAGAGGCGTAGAAATGCGTATTTATGGAGGAAAGAGTTATTGCAGAGCTCCAGATAAGATGCGTAAATTTAAACATTTTCAAGAATAGCTCTCTTATTTCTCCACCAAACCCTATACAGTGACCACTCTTTAGAATTGTCACGAAGAAAGCGGTACGTTCACAGTATAGGGTTTGGTGGAGAAATGACAATTTTAGTATTTGGGTATGCACCTTTATCTGTAGCTCTGTTAGTGACAAACTTATGATAACCTACGGAAATAGTTTAGATCCAGATGAGAAAGCGAGTAACTGTGCAACCCATGAGGATCCAAACTGTTTGACATCCTGACTAATATTGGAGAGAAAGAAGAAAAAAACCAGTTATCAAAATCCTTCATATAAACACCATTTTACACAGTTGCAAACAAAGTAGACCCAGTCCAGACACTAGCTCCTGTAAGAACTGTCTGATCAGGGTCTGCTCTTTTTGCCTACGACATGATATAGATCTGATGTAATAGTGTTTGTCAAAACAAACAACAGCAAAACCTCTCTATAACGGACACTAAATTGTGTTAATTAGTTGGTATCTAGTACAGGAGGCTGCTTAAAGCAAGGTGAAAGTAAAACAGAACGCTCCTATAGGAAACACTCAGATAACACTTCATAGTAAATAATTTCTATTATGGAAGTTCTGCAAGAGTTACGCAACTTGATAAAAGATGGCGGACTCGAGTCAGAAGATTCGATAGATGCCGTGGTAAATTGCATTTTTACTCGAGAATAATATTTCTTTTTTCAATTCTGTGTACACAACGCACCCATCTTATCGAGTATCGAAACCTGGGGAAAAAACTGCGTCTTATATTCCTGCGGATACGGTAATACTTGATGTAATTTAGTGGCCGTTATAGAGAGGTTTTACTGAAATTCCCTTGAAAGTTTTACATTATAAAACTGGAGGTAATAATCATGATGTTATTATTTCTTACATGACTCAAAGACTCATTGACATGTACCACTACGTTGTACTTGTATTACAAGTTTCTCAAAGATACCTGCCACCTGACTCCAAGACCAATATTTATACGAACTTGCACATCTGGTTTAGAGAGGATTTGCTGTACCATCAAAGTCTCTGCATCTCTTCTGGATAAGAACATTTTGTATAGTAGGTAATCACAAAGAGTTACATCCCACAAAGTCCTATGTCTTTTAGCCTTACCCTGCTCTATTTATGTCATCACTTTTGAAAGGAGAAGGTATTTAGATTTACCCTTATCTATCTGTCAGTCTCTCTCTCACTTTTTTTGTGTCATGCATTACTTCATGTTTTTCTCTCTTTCAGCCCGTGACCAGTGCCGTCTAATGTGCCGGTCGCGGAGGTATGGATTTACTATGGGACTTGGACGTCCAGTTAAGAATGGGATCTCCTGTGACAGCAAGTCTTCCAACAAAGTCTGTATGTACGGCCGCTGTCAGGTAAGTTAGCTGCCAAATGCAATCTCTACAAAGCAACCATGCTCTAATGGCAGCAAAACTGGTTGGTTTGGAGAGGGTTCTGTCAATCAGTGTTTGTCAAGTATACAGAAGAACCTCTGGAAAATGACCATGTAATGAATAAACAAGGGTGTCTGTAAAATAGGTGTGCGCTTTAACTCTTTACTCCATAAATATGCCTTACTATGCCTTTGCAAACAGAGTAGACCCAGATCAGATGGCTCCTGTAGGAGCCATCTGATCAGGGTCTGCTGTTTGCTTATGAAATAATATAAATGTGATTCTACAGTTTCTGCTATGGTTAAATATTCATGTGCTCATGTGCCGTCATAAACTTTAATCTAGTTAATATTCGTGACTATTTCTTATATGCATGGAGTAAAGGGTTAGATGCAGAATGATATTAATGCAGAAAACTCGTTTTAGGGGCCTTGTGCATTAGTTTCATTGCGCAGTTAAGCCACAACCTGTCTTACAGACAGATAAGTATATGTGTAGTCTTCGTTTTACATGTTACTTAAACCTTTACACCATGAATATTCATTTAAGAAATAATGACATCATAAATATTAATTTGATTATACATTTTGTATGTTACAATAGCACATGGACACAGAGGAAAGTTTGGCCATGACAAAAATTGTAGAATCATATCTACATTATATCATATGCAAACAGAGCAGACCTTGATCAGATGGCTACTACTGGAGCCATCTGATCTGGTTCTACTCTGTTTGCAAAGGTGTAGAAAGACGTATTTATGGAGTATGGAGTTAAATGTTACCTCATAATTACCTATTAATGCCTTGTAAACAAAATATACCCAGATTAGATGGCTCCTTTAGGAGTTGTCTGATCGGGATCTGCTCTGTTTGCTTATGGAAATATATAGATAGATATGTCGTTATAAATATTGATCTAATTAATATTCATAATGTCATTTTTTACATGAGTATTCATGAGGTAAACGGTTAAAAAGAGGTTTTGTTTTAGTTCTTTCCTAGGTTGTTGTAATGAGTCCTAGATACTGATATTGAATCAATATATACTGTTGAAATTTGATATCTCGAACACGAATTACTCGAACTAAAAGTTCGGTCCTTACAAAACAGAATTGCTTTAAAATATATCACTACGGATATCTAGAAACATGTGACAGCTTAATGCATGTCTAAAGTAATGCTGAAAGCTCCTACAGGAGCTTTCAGCTGTACTTTAGACCTACATTAAGCTGTGAACTCAATCAATAGTCCAGATTAGAAATCGAATAACTCAAATTTCTGTTATCTTGAACTAGTTTGTATAGGCCCTTGAAGTTCGAGATATTGAAGTTCAACTGTATATGTATATTACAGACAAATCTGAGCTGTGCCATCAGAACTGTGTAGAGTCCGACCAGGACCACATACTAGGCTTCATGGTCAGATCCCATATTGTTTATGAGTTGTATAACAGAATCTTGCAGATTTTAATGAATGTGAACTTGTGCAGACCCTCACCAGATGCTTATAAGCGTCTCAGTGATATATTCAGTCTGTTTTATCTGACGCTTGTTGCGTGGTATACTATAGAGTCACAGTGCAAACCATTGAGAATCAGTCTGCTAGACACTCCTGTTTTACTTCATGATCTTAACTGAAGAACCAAAATAAATGGCAAGCACAGAGGAAAATTGATTTGATAATGATTCTATATCTGTTGCCATCATACCCTATTTATAAGGGAGATAACTCTAGAGGATACTCTGATGAATTTAGACTTCAGACATGCTTTGATGGATTGCTTCCCTTGAATTACTTGTTTAGATTAATCACAATGTTGGAACAAGGAAGCTGATCAGGATCTACCCTGTTGATGATAATATACCAATGTATCAATCCTTGATCATGATTGTGGTCTGTTCCATCATCAATGCTGATCTTGGTCAATACCGATCACATGATACATGGACATCAGAGGTCCAGATAAGATACGTAAATTAGAACTTTTTCAAGAATAACTTCTTTATGTCTCTACCAAACCCTATGTTGTGACCACTCTTTAGAATATTCTCAAAGAGACGATTCTAAAGAGTGGTCACAACACAGGGTTTGGTGGAGAAATGGCGATTTTAGTATTTGAGTATGCACAGTTATCTGTAGCAATGGACATCATGGAAGTGCAATATTAGATATCAACCAGTTGTTAGAAACACTTAAGTGGTCTTCTGTTTTGTCTGCAGAATTTCTCATATTACACTTTGATTGTATTTGTTTTTCAAAAATAGTATTAAAATGTCAAACAGTTTAAATTGTGATGAATGATGCACAGTTATTTGACATCTCATCTTGATTAAAACTGTTTGCAGTATGATCAAATTTTCAGACAGTTTGAAAAGATTTAAAGTGGACTGCAGAAGTTACTTCAACCTGGGTTAATTAGAGATTGTACCAAGTATGGTATAACATATTTGAACAGCTATTAATTTGCACAGCAAACACTTTAAACCCAGAACATTCAGGGGTCCTTTAATCAGGATCTACACTGTTTGCCTTTGTTACATGTTTGTGTCTCCTGCTTTGAGCAGGGTTACTCTTAGTGATCAGTGAAAGCTACTACAGTAAAACCCTGCTAATGTGATAGCTTAATGCAGGACAAAGGTAATGCAGAAAGCTCCTAGAGGAGCTTTCTGCATTACTTTTGTCCTGCATTAAGCAACCACCTGCTTATAAAGGCACCCATGTTTATTCATTAAGTGGTCACAATAGAGGGGTTCTACTGTACTTATAAAAAGTCTCTTGCGTCACAATGTTGGAACAAGTTACCTAATTGCTCCATTGTTTGTATGTCTGTCTGTCCATCATGCTTTTTTTCATCACACTTTCACTTTAGCAGGTAATGCATAATTACGTTCCTTCAAAATCTCTTGTTTTTATAACAAGTGTATTAAACTGAAATGTCTAGAGGAAGATCTGATAAGGGTCAGGGTGGCTTACCGCTAACCCTTTGAATGGTGGAAATAAATTCAAATGCCATTTGCAAACAGTGTAGACCAAGATTAGATGACTCCTGGAGTATTCTGATCAGAGTCTGCATTGTTTGTCATTATGACTAAATCCTTTTAAACTGAATGGACTGAGCCATTATACAATGATGGACAATTTTACATTAGAAATTGAGCATTCGAGGTGTTAACTCTTATAACGTTTAATTTTCAAATGGACTTTTCCGAAATGCAAACAGGTCAAGCTTATCATGAATATTTAGGGTTTTTTTATAAAGAAAAGTGTAACATAACAAACAATGCAGACCCTGATGAGAGGGCTCCTCCAGGAGCCCTCTCATCTGGGTCTACACTGTTTGCAAAGAACATTAGTGACTTGTGTCCCACACAGTAAGGGTTAACAGTCTTTGGAAACAATTAGCACAATATTGAGATTACACAACACACAAAACCAGGCTTGTTAGAGCAGATAGAATGTTAACAGGCATGTTTCATATCTATTCTCAATCCTATTACTTCTACAGTCAAACCTCTCTATAACGACCACTAAATTACATAAAGTATTTTGTGTTAAAAGGCAGGTGGCTGCTTAAAGCAAGGTGAAAGTAAAACAGAACGCTCCTATAGGAGCGTTCTGTTTTACTTTCACCTTGCTTTAAGCAGCCACCTGCCCTAAATACCAACCAATTAACACAATTTAGTGGCCGTTATAGAGAAGTTTTACCGTACTGTTAAAACTAATGTCTGAATCTGACACCATTGTAACACAGTTCAGTCAGAAAGGAAAGAGCTTCAGAATGGTAATTACAACAGTAGTGTGTGATGTAAATATTAGAAATTTTTCAAATAGGAAATCATTTTTATATGTTATATAATTATATATAATAAGAATTTTCTTTTGATTTAATGAGTTATAAAAAGGAATCATCGCTTTCAATATAGGAAATGAGTGCATTGGCATTTGCAAATTTGTAAAAATGGTGGTAGCTTAATGCAGACTGGAAGTATTGCTAAAAGCTCTCCTAGGAACATTGCTTTAATTCTGCATTGAGCAACCACCTGTGTACAAAATGCAAGAAGCTCCAATTAAAAAAATGTACCGTCCCTGGTATGTTTATTGGGGATATTACAGTGTTGCTCTAACTTGCTCACTGTGGAATGCGACTGCAGATGAGCGTATACAATAATACAGATTTTAGCTGTTTCCTGTTTTCTGAAAATATAAATTCTTTTTATCATACATTGAATATGAAACAAGTTATTACAACATATGGCCTGATTGGTGGCATGTTATTCTAGCAATGTTCTAGTTTATTTTTATTTCCAATATGTTGCAGATTCTATTCATGCGTTCTATGCAGCATTGTGTTTCAATATATTTGTAGTTTTAATTAACCCTGAGGTAAAAGAGTGTACTGTCTTTTACAAACACTGCACTATAAACTATCACATGTAAGACTTTTTATACTGAATGAACTCTTATCATTAACCCATTCCCTCATAGGCTATTTTTAGATCCAACCACTTTGAATAAATCTACCGAAAAGGAGCATTAACTAGAGAAAAGGATTTTATTTAGAATTTTGTAGATTGAAACCATTGTGATAAATAGAGCATTTGCTCCTGTAGGAGCAAATGCTCTATTTATCACAATGGTTTCAACAGATGATTTCTAGTGACGTAGAATGGAAAGGGTTAAACTTTTGATACTGAATGAAGTCTTCTCATTAAACAGTAATGGGCTATTCCACTCTGAGAATTCAGTGTGGAAAGGGTAAAGAATTATATATTTACTAGATGGTTCATTTAAACCCTTTCCCTCTTCTATATCTAGTCCAATTTTCAATACCTACTGAATATTCATGGACAAAATATTTATACTGAAATATGGAAGGTGGAACATTGTACCCATTTTAGAATCAAAAGAAACAGATCTATCTAAATCCAAACAGAGCAGACCCTGATTAGATGGCTCCTATAGGAGCCATCTGATATGGGTCTATTCTGTTTGCAAATGCATGAAAAAATTTTATATGATGGAAAGGGTTAAAAGATAGAATCCTTGCCCATAAAACATTGGTATGTAGCTTTTCCTATTACTGAATTTTTCTCACCTGGTGGTATTTGTTGGCCACTATCTTTAATACCAACATTTGCCTGGGAAAGAAGAAAGTTTTCCACTTTATTGTCCAAACAAATGGCCTGAACATTGTTTAATGGTTAACTGAAATAAACCTGTATTTCAAAGTGAACTCGCTCTTAGCCGTGCCCTTCATATAAACGCTTTTTCACGCATATGCAAACAGAGTAGACCCAGATCAGACAGCCCATGTGGGAGCCGTCTGATCAGGGTCTGCTCTGTTTGCTAATGGAATTTGAAAGATCTGTTTCTTTAGTTTCTAAAATGGCTACAATGTTTCACCTTCCATATCATTATAAATATTTTGTCTATGAATATTCAGTAGGTATTGAAATTTGGAATAAATATAGAATAAGGAGAGGGTTAAAGGGTTAACACTTTCAGTGGGGCAACGAGTCACTAATGTCCTTCACTGTAACAGTGTATATCCAGATGAGAGGGCTTCTAGCGGAGCCCTTTATCAGGGTCTGAACTGTTTGTTATGATACACTTTTCTTTAAAAATGATTCTGAGAAAATTCATGTGCAACTTATGGAGGTGAACATTTCTAAGGGTGACTTATTAAGGTCAAGGTCATACATCAAGGTCAAAGGTCATATCTGGGGCATAGTGTTTCACAAACACATTTTGTTTTACTTTTGGACTAGTAGAAAATTCAGTGTTGAAAGGGATAACTTTTCTAGAGAAGTTGACCAGACAGCTGCTGTAGGAGTCATCTGATCTGGATCTACACTGTTTGCAAATGCCAGTTGGCTGGGTTTCCACATTGAAAGGGTTAACATAACTATAAACTCTGATCTGTGTCTACACTGCTTACACACTACCCATCCATTTAACTCTTTCCTAATGTTCCATACTCAGGTAAGAAATAAAGATATTATAATTTTATTAGCTGAAGTGTTGTAATAAACTGTGGTATTTGTACAAACTGTAAAGTCAGTTTTATTATGATGTAATAACTAATAAGCAATCAGAGCAGATCCTGATCAGACTGTTTTAGCTAAAGAAGCCATCTGATCTGGGTCTACTCTGTTTGTAAAGGCATGAAAAAATATTTTTACAAAGGAAAGGGTTGAGACATGACATGGTTATGCTGATGGCTGATAAGTTTATGTATGGCAATACCTAATACTTTAATTTGCATTTATTATCAGCAAATAATGACCTATGCAAACAGTTTGGATCCAGATCTGATGTCAAATATGTTGGCCTTTCATCAGGATCCAGTCTGTTTGATACCCTGAAAACAAGTGAAAGGGAAAATTTCTTAGAGACATTCGTAACCCTTTCCTTCATATGAACACCTTTTCAAGCATTTGCAAACAGAGTAGACCCAGATCAGATGGCTCCTGTAGGAGCCGTCTGATCAGTGTCTGCTCTATTTGCTTTTGATATGATATAGATCTAATCCTACAGTGTTTGTCATAGCGAAAAATTCCCTTGGAAAGTTTACATTATAAAAATGAGCTAATAAATATTCATGATGTCATTATTTTATACATGAATACTGAACAGGGAAAGAGTTCAAGCTTTGAAAGGGTTAAACCTTTATTCTGCCATTAGGGCGAGATGACTAGTATTTGCAAACAGCTGAGTAGACAAAATAAGACAGAGTCAGTCGGTGTCACATCAGGATGCAAGCTGTTTGACACTCAGCCAATAATATCTCAAAAGCTTGAACAAATTGGAGTAAGTAGATCAGAGGTGGAGCAGACCTTGCTTTTCACAGCAGGACCATGAATACGTCTTTTTACGCCTTTGCTAACAGAGTAGACCCAGATCACATTGCTCCTGTAGGAACCATGTGATCAGGGTCTGCTCTGTTTGCTTATGAAATGATATAGATACGATCGATTCTACATGGTCAAAATTTCCTCTGTTCATATGCCATTAAAAATAACCTAATTAATTTTCATGATTTCATTATTTCTTACATGCATGTTTATTGAGTAAAAGATTAAAGCCGAAACATTTAAGCAATCATAGATTGAATTGTTGACTGTCCTTGTCTCCATTGCTAGATCTGCATTCTGGGAGTGAATATCTGGGTCTTCTGCAGGAGTGTGCCATTCATGCTTGGGCAACATTTAATACATTTGTCCCAAACTACTGCTTGTGCATATTTATCAGAACCGTATAACTCTAATTACTCTTTGTATTCAGACAACCAAACTTAAGTAAATAATGTAAACCCAGATCAAACTCAGCTTCTATGTCAGTCAAATTAAAGTTATCAGAATGGTTCCATATTGACTTACAGTAAAACCTCTCTAAAACGGCCACTAAATTGTGTTAATTAGTTGGTATTTAGGGCAGGTGGCTGCTTAAAGCAAGGTGAAAGCAAAACAGAATGCTCCTATATAGGAGCATTCTGTTATGCTTTCACCTTGCTTTAAGCAGCCACCTGCCTTTAACACAAAATACTTGATGTAATTTAGCGGCCGTTATAGAGAAATTTACTGTATTAAGGTTTATAAGCTGGTGGAAGGGGGTGGAGGGGATTACGGGGTGTCTAAATACTTAAGGTAATTATGGTGCATTGTTTTTCAGGTCAAAGAATTTTAGGAATGATATATACAAACAGTAAAATATGTATCAGCACAGACTGCATGCTAAATGAGGATTTCTCCGTTACTTAGTTTTTTTGTGAATATTAACCCTTACAGTGTGGGACAAGAGTTACTTTGAATGTTCTTTGCAAACAGTGTGGACCCAGATGAGAGGGCTCCTAGAGGAGCCCTCTCATCAGGGTCTGCACTTTTTGTCATGTTACACTTTTCTTCAGAAAAATCCCTAAATGCTCACCATAAGCTTGATCTGTTTGAATTTTGTAACAGTCTATTTAAAGTTTTAGCATTCTAAGGATTGAAGTATGTCCATCAAACTATAATGCCCCATGTTATATACAGTAAAATCCCTCTAATGTGACCATTTGATGAATGAACATGGGTGTCTATAAGCAGGTGGTTGCTACCACCTGCATCTAGCACCCAGAATTATACCTCTTTTAGGTGGTCGCATTAGCCAGGTTTTACTGTTTTTTACAGTTGACGAAGGGACACAACTTATTGGGACACGGACAGAAGCTCTCCTCTTTTGACTCTTCAGTACATTGGTAATCTTTGCAAGTATTAAATGGGTTCCATATGAGATGCGCAAGTTTTTCTTTATCTTGTATGGATCCAAACTGGAGGGGACAGAGTTCGGACCCCTGTACTCAGACTTTCAGGGATAATGCTGATGAAAGCAAACACAGGCATTCACTAACATCTTCCTTTTTGTTTATCTGTGGGGTATTTTTCTTTTTGTTTGAGGTAGTTGTAATTACATGCCAAAGTTTAAATCAACAAATACACAAAAACTAGCCTGCCTGTTGGGTATAAATTACCTCATTCATTCAAACTGCATCCGTGAGATTGTAGCACTGGATTGTATGTTTTTGTTATCTACAAAATTACAAAAACAAATAACTGCTCATAAACATCACGCAGCATCCAATTAGTATATACCTATATTAATGGTTACAATGTACTAACATAAAGTGTACCTCGGCTCATCTTGTGTGGTGAAGACACCAATACCAATGAAACCAAACAGCTAATTAAATGATGTCATCAAGAGGCAGCACATGGGTTTTATCACAGGAATATTTGGCTAGTATGGTAAAAACTGTAGAATCAGATCTATATCATTTCTTCAACAACCGAGCAGACAATAATCAGAGAGCTCCCTACAGGAGCCAATATCTGATCTGAGTCTACTCTGTTTGTAACAGTGCCAATATCATCTCGGGGTGGGGGTGTAAGGATTAACCAAAAGGATTGTTTTATGATCATAATTACCAACTTTAGGCCTAGTCTGGACGTATCTGCTTTAGTATTTTAACCCTTACAAGCTGAAATTTCAAATGGACTTCAAACAGGTCAAGCTTATGGTGAATATTCAGGGATTTTTCTAAAGAAAAGTGTAACATGAAAAACAGTGCAGACTTTGATGAAAGGACTCCTCTAGATCACATGAAGTGTCAAGTACCATGCAGACCTTCAGGTGACCTTGACCTGTGACTCAAGGTCAAACATATGTATCTTAAATAGGAAACTATTGTTGGGCCTGAACCTTTTTTTTCCTTTACATAGGCCGTAGACATTTGACATGTGAATGTATCATGATGATGCTTAGTATCTCATACCATGATGGCTTCCATATGACCTTGACCTTTTACTTCAAGGTCAAATTTATGTGGGAAACTATTATCCGTGCCAGAACTTTTTTGTCTTTTGACAAAATGCTTAGATATTGGAGTTGTGAATATATCATCATGGGTCGAAGTATCAGGTACTTTTTGGACCTTCATATGACCTTGACCTGTGACATTGAGGTCAAATTTATCTTAAATAGGAAACTATTGTCATGCCAGAACTTTTTTGTCTTTTGACCAAAGGCTTAGATATTTGACACGTAGATGTATCATCATGAGATGAAGTGTCAGGTACCGTGCAAACCTTCAGGCGACCTTGAAGGTCAAATATATGTACCTTAAATTGGAAACTTTTGTCAGGCCTGAACTTTTTTGTTCTTTTACCTAAGTTCTCAGACATTTGACATGTGAATGTATCATGATAATGCCAAGTGTCTCATTCCATGATGGCCTTGATGCAACCTTGTCCTTTGACTTCAAGGTCAAATTCATGTTTGAATATGAAACTCCTGTCAGGCAAAAACTTTTTTTGTCTTTTGACCAAAAGCCTTAGATGTATGACATGTGGATGTTTCACTATGAAGCCAGGTTTTCGGTACCACATTGACCTTATTTTACCATGTTTTGTGATCTCAATGTCCAATTTATATCATTTGATGTAAAACAATTGACTTAGCTGGATTGATTTCTCTTTTGACCTAGAAAAACTTTTTTCAAGGCCTTAGAAACATGCCATTTAAACATATTATTGTGCAACAAATTGTCCTAAGCCAAATATATACAGTAAAACCCCGCTAATGCGACCACCCAAAAAGGGGCATAATTCTGGGTGGCAGAGGCAGGTGGTAGCTTAATGCAGGACGAAAGTTATGCAGAGAGCTCCTATAGGAGCTTTCTGCATAACTTTCATCCTGCATTAAGCAACCACCTGCTTTAGACGACATCAGTGGCTGTTTATTAAGTGGTCGCATTAGCGGGGTTTCACTGTATATGACATGTGGATGTTTCACCATGAAGCCGGGTTTCTGATACCTTGTGTACTGTATTTTACCTTGTTTTGTGATCTCAAGGTCAAATTTATATTCTTTGATGTAAAACAGTTGACTTTGGCGGATTGATTCCTATTTTGACCTAGAAAAACATTTTGTCAAGGCCTCAGAGACGTGCCATTAAAACATGTTGTGTAACAAAGTTTTAAGCTAATTTTCAGCGGCCCATATGCATGTTGATGTACTGTTGAACGCTGTGTGGTTTTTGATTTTTTTGTTTATTGAGTTAGAATAGCATACCGTCTTTTCCTTAATAAGCGCCCCTTGGTATGTTCATTTTTAGCTTGTCTGTTTTGCAGAAAAGTCGAGCTATTGTGATCACTGGGTTGTAGGCGACTGTCGTAGTCGGCAGCGGCATGCAAAAACTTTAATGTAGCTCATTACTCGAAAAGTATAAGAGGTATCAACATGAAACTTCATAGGTTGGTAGATCACATTAAGGAGAAGGCCCTGACATAAGACCTATAACTCTTGATTTCAAATTGTTTGAGTTATTGCCCTTTATTTTTTTCAAAAAGTTGAAATTTAGCTGGGCAAGCACCAAATCAGACAAGCGTTGATACCACACGCGGCTCTTGTTAAAAGGGGGCATTTATTTGAGGTTAAAAGACAATGGGGTCTTATTCTAATGAATATGAAAGTCAGTTTTATTGAAAACATTACAACCAACTTGATATTTGCCCAAAATTCCCACCATCTGCATCTTATTTTTGATCTGATTATTATCGGGCTTCATTAGAGGAAGTGTGGAAAATTGTTTTTAACCCTTTCCCTCATACAAACATGTTTTCACGCATCTGCAAACAGAGTAGACCCAGATCAGACGGCTCCTAGAGGAGCCGTCTGATCAGGGTCTGCTCTGTTTGCTAATAGAATTTGATAGATCTTTCTAAACTGTCTACAATACTCCACCTTCCATATTTCATTTTAACTATTTTGTCCATGAATAATCAGTAGGTATTGAAATTCATAATAAACACAGAACAGGGAAAGGGTTAATACCGCTACTGGATTACATAATCAAACTTGACATGTTGGACACATTTGTGATCTCGCTTACACTACTTTCTGTTCGCTTATGATATTAATATAGATATGATTCTAGAGTTTCTGCCAGATCAAAACATTCCTGTGTCCATGTACTATTATAACAATTAATCTAATAAATTTTGATGAAGTCACTATTTCTTACCAGAATATTCATGGTTTAATCCAAAGGGAAGGGGAGACATCTGTTTTAGTGGACTAAAACAATTATTACTAGTTCATAAGCAAACAGAGCAGACCCTGGTCAGATGGCTGCTACAGGAGCCATCGGATCTGGATATGTTTGCAAAGGCTTGGAAAGGTGTGTTTATGGTATTACCACATTACCTCATAGGCTATTTTTAGACCAAACCTCTTTGAATAAATCTATCGAAAAAGACCAGTTACTAGAGAAAAGAAAATTTTACGATTGTGTACATTTTGAAACCATTGTGATAAATAAAAGCATTTGCTCCTATAGAGCAAATGCTCTATTTATCACAATGGTTTTAAAAAGTGGCATTTACAGAGGCGTCCAAAGTCGTCATTATGAGGGAATGGGTTATGGACTAATCTAATAAAAGACACTTGTTATTCATATCTTTTAACACTCTTTCATTAAAAGTGTTGTCTAATATTACACAAAACATTTGTTTTACTGTGGATGTTTACAGAGGAAAACAATCTGGACTCAAGGACAATTTGAATGATATCTGGTTACAAGACTAGTGGTGGAAGGAAAGGAATTTTTCAAAAGAAAAGTGTAACATGACAACAGTGCAGACTTTGATGAGAGGGCTCTACATGAACTCTCTTATCTGGGTCTACATTGTTTGCCAAAGACATTAGTGACTTGTGTCCTGCACTGTAAGGGCTAATCTCTAAATATGTAGAAGAATATAATGCAATGGAACTTTACTTACTTATTGGGTGTTCAAATGACACTGTATTAGCAGTTTCATAACTGTGAATTGATACAATTATGTCCCCTTTTCTGAGAAACTATTCATGATAAATTGCTATGGATGTATCTTCACATTATTATTCAGGGTGGTTAGGTGATCCCTGAATGACAAAGTCAACAACTATGAATTGAATGGTGACTGGTTTAAAGAGGAAATCCCTACAATGAAAGCATATTAATTTTTTGATAATATCATAAAACTTGGTATTTGTTATGTTCAATCATTATTATGAAGATTGCCAATTTGAACTTATATAGAAAAAAATGCCGCTGTAATACAAAATAAACCGTTTTCATCAATTCTTTTATTTTTTCTTTTACAATAAAATATTATTGGCAAGTTAGTCAAATAGTTAACGAAACGAAACTAAAATGAGAGCCAAATGAATACTAATACATTGCCGAATAAGTTTGCTGTCTTCCGCTGGCAGACTAGGGGTATATCTAGTTTTATGCTACTCAAGGGTTTTTTTGTAATGTTAATAAATGATAACATTCCTCTGAAACTTCAGATTAGTTATCTTAGAAATATAGAAAATAAAAATAAATTTGCCCGACCTCATTCATTTTTGACAAAAATTGCTGCTATTATTACTGCTTTTTGCCTAACTGTGTAATATACCAGTTTATTAAGGTTACTAAAGAAACCACTTAGGATTAACCCTTTAAACCATTCCCTCATAGGCTATTTTTAGATCCAACCTTTTGAATGAATCTACCGAAAAGCAACATTATATAGAGAAAAGGAAAATTTTTCAATTTTGTAGTTTGAAACCATTGTGATAAATAGAGCATTTGCTCCTATAGGAGCAAATGCTCTATTTATCACAATGGTTTCAACAGGTGATTTTTTACAGAGGCATAGAAAGGTGTATTTATGGAGGAAAGGGTTAAATGATGAATATTTATGGAGGAAAGGGTTACATGCTGAATATTTATGGAGGAAAGGGTTACATGCTGAATATTTATGGAGGAAAGGGTTACATGCTGTAATATTTATGGAGGAAAGGGTTACATGCTGTATATTTATGGAGGAAAGGGCTACATGCTGAATATTTATGGAGGAAAGGGTTACATGCTGTATATTTATGGAGGAAAGGGCTACATGCTGAATATTTATGGAGGAAAGGGTTACATGCTGTATATTTATGGAGGAAAGGGTTACATGCTGAATATTTATGGAGGAAAGGGTTACATGCTGAATATTTATGGAGGAAAGGGTTACATGCTGTAATATTTATGGAGGAAAGGGTTACATGCTGTATATTTATGGAGGAAAGGGTTACATGCTGAATATTTATGGAGGAAAGGGTTACATGCTGTATATTTATGGAGGAAAGGGTTACATGCTGAATATTTATGGAGGAAAGGGTTACATGCTGTATATTTATGGAGGAAAGGGCTACATGCTGAATATTTATGGAGGAAAGGGTTACATGCTGTATATTTATGGAGGAAAGGGTTACATGCTGAATATTTATGGAGGAAAGGGTTACATGCTGAATATTTATGGAGGAAAGGGTTACATGCTGTAATATTTATGGAGGAAAGGGTTACATGCTGTATATTTATGGAGGAAAGGGTTACATGCTGAATATTTATGGAGGAAAGGGTTACATGCTGTATATTTATGGAGGAAAGGGTTACATGCTGAATATTTATGGAGGAAAGGGTTACATGCTGAATATTTATGGAGGAAAGGGTTACATGCTGAATATTTGTGGAGGAAAGGGTTACATGCTGTATATTTATGGAGGAAAGGGCTACATGCTGAATATTTATGGAGGAAAGGGTTACATGCTGAATATTTATGGAGGAAAGGGTTAATTGATGAATATTTATGGAGGAAAGGGTTAATTGATGAATATTTATGGAGGAAAGGGTTAATTGGTGAATATGCAATAACCCATCATTGTTTAACCTCTTCCCTGTTCTATGTTTTTTTTCCCGAATTTCAATACTTACTGAATATTCAAGGACAAAATAGTTATAATGAAATATGGAAGGGAGGACATTGTAGCCATTTTAGAAAGTAAGGAAAACAGATATATCCTATTCCATTAGCAAACAGAGCAGACCCATATCAGATGGATCCTATAGGAGCTGTCTGATTTGGTTCTACTCTGTTTGCAAATGGGTGAAAAAGGGTTTATACAAAGGAAAACAAAGAAAGGCATTATACTTTCTAGAGGATTTTGAATTATAAATAGTACAGACCCTTGTAAGAGTGCTCCTCTAGGAGCCGTCTGATCTGGGTCTATACTGTTTGCATAAATGTCAGTACATGGGATTAAACTTGCTTGTCTTTCAACAATATTGCCACAGTGTCCTCAATTCTTCTGAACACTTGAGATGATTACATTTGTAAATGGTTAGGATCAAGATGATATACAAATTTGTAAAATTATTTTATATGTGTGGGCATTTCTGATATATATATGGGCTTTTCAGAGGTCCAGATAAGATGTGTAAATTAAAATATTTTCTAGAATAACTTCTTTATTTTTCCACCAAACCCTATTGGAGACGATTCTAAAGAGTGGTCACAACATAGGGTTTGGTGGAGAAATGATGATTTTAGTATTTGAGTACGCACCTTTATCTGTAGCTTTGCTTTTCATTGTCATCATTGTATTTGAAATGAAAAAGAAGAAACTTTACGTAAACAATAACCCTTTGTGGTAGACAAATATTTATCGTGCTAGAATTAAATCAAAACAAATCATTGTACAGAAGTCCAGACAAAAAAAATTGCTTTGTTGATTTTTGTAGGAAAAAAAATCAAATTAACAGGCTTTTGGAAAACAATTACTGTATTTGAATGTTTATGCCTTATAGTGTGGGAATCAAGTCGCTGCTGTCCTTTGCAAACAGTGTAGACCCAGATGAGAGGGCTCCTAGAGCCCTCTCATCAGGGTCTGCACTGTTTGTCTTGTTACACATTTCTGTAGAAAAATCCCTAAATATTCACCATAAGCTTGACCTGTTTGAATTTTAGAATAATCCATCTGAAAATGCAGCATTGTAAGGGTTGTTGTTGTTGTTGTAGTGTTAAAGTGTTATCTATAAAAAAAAAGTCAGAAACATTTCAGGCTGTAATATTCATTTGAGGTATAATGTTTGGAACATAAAATTAATGTCCTTGAAACCATGGATATATTTCTCGTCTAATTTTGCACCTGCTGTTGTTTCTTTTGAAACTTGTCTTTTTCAGCAGAATGAAGCTTATGTAATTAACATGTTTCATTGATCTGGAGTGCTTTTAAGCCGAAAGTGTTTACTGCCAATGAAAACTTCAGTCGTGACAGATGTAATTGGATTTTAGCTCTTGTCTTGCTGTAACAAGTCATGTCTGCTGAGACTGTGATCTGTTGTACGTAGTTTTCATTCATTATAATATACAGTAAACCTGAACTTCAAATAAGTATCAATGCTGGTTGATAAGAAAGGTGGCAGCTTAACGCAGGGTGAAAGTCATGCAGAAAACTCCCAAAGACACAGTCTTTCTTCCATGACTTTCATTCTGCATTTACCAGCCACCTTGTCAGAATTCTTCTTTTCTAAACTTCCGGCTAAGAGGGTTTAATTGTATTAATCCTTTCCTTCATATTAACTCTTTTTCATGAATTTATAGATGTGATTATACAGGTTTTGTCAGAGCAAAACAATCCCTTGAAAATTCAGCTAATAAATATTCATTAAAATTCTACTTTCATGCTTAAATACATTTTACAATTGTGAAAGACTCTTGGAGCCTGTCTGTATACTTTCACATTTGAAAATTTTTGTTTTTAACCCATTCCCTCATAGTGACCACTTTTGACGACTCTGTAAAACTTACTTTGTGAAACCATTGTGATAAATAGAGCATTTGCTCCTATAGGAGCAAATGCTCTATTTATCACAATGGTTTCAAACTACAAAATTAAAAAAAAAAAAAAAGTTTTTTCTCTAGTTAATGCTCCTTTTCGGTAGATTTATTCAAAGAGATTGTATCCAAAAATAGCCTATGAGGTAATGGGTTAATGACACAGCTAGCTAGCTATAGTCTCCTGTATAGTTGTATCCTGACGAGACAGACATACATAGTTTCTCATCTGGATCAAAGGTCATCATGTCTTTCAGCCTAATTTTGAGCTGATCTGATTTCTGAAGAACGAAAGTGTTGATACTGTTTACTGTCACTTATGTCCTTTGCAAACAGTGTAGACCCAGAAATTTGAAAAGAATTAGTAAAACCACTCTCTATGTTGGCTATTCAAAATAAGTTGAATTGTGGGTCTTTAAGCCTTTTCTCCATAAATACGCCTCAGTAAAACTCACTTTATGAAACTACATGTATTGTGATAAATAGAGCATTTGCTCTTATAGGAGCAAATGCTCTATTTATCACAATGGTTTCAAAACAACAAAATTCTAAAATTTTACTTTTCTCTAGTAAATGCTCCTTTTGGGTTAAGATTCATTCAAAGAGGTTGTATCTAAAAATAGCCTATGGAGGAAAGGGATAAGACAGTTGGTAGCTTTAAATGCAAATTGAAGCCTAACTAGCGACCACTAAGTCTTGCTCTTAATCCTTTACTCCATGAATACACCTTTCTATGCCTTTGCAAACAGAGAAGACCCAGATCAGACGGCTCCTGTCTGCTCTGTTTGCATATGGTATAATATAGATCTGATTCTACAGTTTCTGTTTGAGCTGAAATCTATTGATGTTATTATTTCTTATATGAATATTCATGGAGTAAAGGGTTAAAGATCCATGTTTGTTGGCTCACCTTGAACAAAGTGCCAAGGTGAGCTATTGGCAGGGTGGTATTTCCTACATCTGTTATTTTTAGTGTAAATGGTGAGTTGTCAGCAACTACTTTAAAAACTTGTACTCCTAAAGTATGAGGTCAATTTCAGTCAGGTCTTCCAGGAATTATGATCGAGTAGTGCTGTGCTATAGTCCGATCCTTGCAGAATTCTGGTTGCCATGACAAGGTAAAAACAAACTAAAAATATCAAAAGCTGCTACTCCAATTCAAAATTCTATGTTACAGAAATGTACTTTGATTGATCACCTACCAAAGTCCATAAAAACATATTCAAACAATGAAAAAAACATGACATCTTCTTTTCAAAACATTCTTCTCAAAAACTACCTGTCCAATTTGATAATATTTTACAGAAATATTCCATGGTTGATAATCTACCAAATGATTTTAAATTATTTTCTTTCTTTATAAAATAGGCTGTGAAGGTGAGGATATTGTTTCCATTTATGGCTATATTAGCTGAGCTTTTAACTCTTTCCTCCATAAATAAGCCTTTCTACGCCTCTGTAAAAATCACTTTTTTAAACCATTGTGATAAATATGCCTTTCTATGCCTCTGTAAAAATCACCTATTGAAACCATTGTGATAAATAGAGCATTTGCTCCTATAGGAGCAAATGCTCTATTTATCACAATGGTTTCAAACTACGAAATTCTAAAATTTTCAATTTCTCTAGTTAATGCTCCTTTTCGATAGATTTATTCAGAGGTTGGATCTAAAAATAGCCTATGAGGGAAAGAGTTAAAATTGCCAATGAACAATATTTTGGCCATTACAGAATCTACAGAATAAGATCTATATTATTTCATAAGCAAAACAAGAGCAGACCCTGTATGGAGTCTTAGTGTATTTATGGAGTGAAGAATTTTCAGGGTCTGCACTGTTTTGTCATTCAAATCTAGCAAAATTTTAATGTCTACTCTTTACATCATATAAATGTGCAAACAGAGTGGATCCAGATCAGACGGCTCCTACAGGAGCTCAATTTGCTTTTGGTATGATATAGATCTGGCTTTACAGTTTTTATCAAAGCAAACTTTTTTTTTTTAAAAAATTATATTATGAAAATTCAGCTAATAAATATTCTCAATGTCATTATTTCTTACACGAATATTACACAGGGAAAGGGTTAACCTTTCAGAGGTCGCCTTAAATCAAATATGATATAATATAATTTTATAGTCTTAAATCAGCATTTTTTGCATTTAATCCTTTACTCCATAAATACGCCTTTCTGCACCTTTGCAAACAGAGTACTCCGATATAGGAGCCATCTGATCTGGGTCTGCTCTGTTTGCTTTTGATATAATATAGATATGATTCTACAGTTTCTGCCATGGTGTAAAAAATCCTGCATTCATGAATGCTATCAGGAAAAATAATCTAATTAATATTCATGACATCATTATTTCTTGCATGAATATTCATGGAGTAAAGGGTTAACAACAACAACAACAGTACTAACAAAATAAAATAAAGAAATCTGATTTACCCATTCCCTGACTTATTAATATTCATGTAGGAAATAATGACATCTTGAATATTAGTGAGATTATAATGGCATATGAATTAACACAGGACATTTTGGCTCAGGCAGTAACCGTAAAAACAGATCTCTATTTCACCATAAGCAAACAGAGCAGACCCTGATCAGATGGCTCCTGTAGGAGCCCTCTGATTTGGGTCTCCTCTGTTTGCAGATGCATCAAAAGGGCTTATATAAGGGAAAAGTGTTAAAGATATCAATCAGTTTGGATCCTTTTGAATAAAATCTGGGTTTTGAAGAATTTTATCTTTTTTCGGAATGCATAACGATAAAAAAAATAATGTACTGTCCATTTCAATATACTTTGTCACTGAATTTGAATCAAGAATTTTTTTTATTTCGAGTCAGACTGAACTTAAATCTTCATTTGATTGCGTTGTTTTTCACAAACTCCCATGCTAAATATTCCGCATTGCCATACAGTAACAAGGAAGAAAATGCCGAAAATGCATTTTCTACATGCTAATTAGATCAGCTGTTTCTTTGCAAATGCCCGCTGTATAAATGGATAGTGGAGCGTATCATTTTTCAACAGGGATGAATTACATACTGATATGAAAATAAATGATGTTATTCATGTATGACATCAACTTTTAATAGCTATAATTACTCTCAGAAAAAATCGAACATTCCACTTGACATCAATCGGCCGCCATTTTCAATTTGAAATGAACACGTTTACAATGGGAAAACATTGTTTTTAGGCCTGAAATCTTTATTTAAAGATGGATTCAAGGGAAACGCAGACACAAGAGTTCATGAAAAAGGATGACACAAATGGTTTATTTTAATTTAATCTCAATCCGGTAAGAAATGAAAAAAATCTCAATTTTCAAATTCAGTGACAAAGTTTATTGAAATGGACAGTAGTCATTTGTTCATCTCTTACCAGTTCCCCAAACCCTTAGTCTGCCACATATGTTTAATCACTCTTTGAATATTAATTAGGCAAATCTTTACAAAAATATACAGGATACAGTAAAACCTCTCTATAACGGCCACTAAATTACATCAAGTATTTTGTGTTAAAGACAGGTGGATGCTTAAAGCAAGGTGAAAGTAAAACAGAACGCTCCCATAGGACCATTCTGTTTTACTTTCACTTTGCTTGAAGCAACCACCTGCCCAAAATACCAATTAATTAACACAATTTAGTGGTCGTTATAGAGAGGTTTTACTGTATATTGAAATGATTTTCCTAGGCAAAAGCCTACACTGTTTGCGAATGCAACTATAGTTATGACTGGTGGGCTATGGGTTAGCCCTATCCCTGGTCAGTATTCATGTGAGAAATAATGACAGCATGAATATTTATCAGCCATCGGTTAGCCCTATCCCTGGTCAGTATTCATGTGAGAAATGATGACAGCATGAATATTTATCAGCCATGGGTTAGCCCTATCCCTGGTCAGTATTCATGTGAGAAATGAAGCCATCGGTTAGCCCTATCCCTGGTCAGTATTCATGTGAGAAATGATGACAGCATGAATATTTATCAGCTTCATTTTTATAAAGTTAACTTTTCAAGGAAAATTTCTGCTTGGATAAAAACTATAGCCTGGTAAAGGCTTAGAGCAAAGCTGAAAACTTGGTAATAAAAAATCCAGTCTCCATATGTATTTGTCCTCGATCATTTTGTTGATCTGTATCTACCTAGCTATCTTCGTAAAAACTATAGAAATAAAACTTTATCATGTCAAAAGCAAACAGAGCAGACCCTGATCAGACGGCTCCTATAGGAGCCATCTGATCTGTGTCTACTCTGTTTGCAAATGCGCAAAAAGGCGTTTATATACGGGAAAGGGTTGATGTTATGATAAAATTGGAAGGTGGTACCAAGTTCTGGGTGGGTAGTGATAAGTGGGAGGAGTACAGTCCAAGTGGGTGGAGAACCAGAAATAATTTATCATCTGAGTGTAGAACATAATTTTTATTCTATTACGTGATAATGCATCTGAATTTCTCACTAATTGGGTAATTTCATAACTAATAAATGATTATTGTATCATAAATTATGACAGATGTCGGGCATTTTTTCCTCATTTTCCACCGATTGTTGAAGATAGATTAAAATTTGCAGTGACTTATGGTCTATGCAAGATCATAACAGTATACAATTTCAATTACAGGTGCAACACTAATTTACTATGTGCAAACTAGTTTATGGTTCATGTTGCGTGTGTTTCATTTCAAGATATCGTATGTGTCAGCAGAGGTCCAGATAAGATGCATAAATTTAACTTCTTTATTTCTTCATTTTACCTTGTTGTGACCACTCTTTAGAATCGTCTCTGTGAGACGATTCTAAAGAGTGGTCACAACATAGGGTTTGGAGGAAAAATGACAATTTTCGTATTTAATTACAGTAAAACCTCTCTATAACAGTCACTAAATTGTGTTAATTAGTTGGTATTTCGGGCAGGTGGTTGCTTAAAACAAGGTGAAAGTAAAACAGAACGCTCCTATAGGAGCGTTCTGTTTCACTTTCACCTTGCTTTCACCTTGCTTTTCACCTGCCTTTAACACAAAATACTTGATGTAATTTAGTGACCGTTATAGAGAGGTTTTACTGTATGCTCTGGTTTCTCTGTCAGTATTTGTGTCCCTGTTCAGCTCATGTTTCATATAACCTTATCACAACATAGACGAATAATGCTTAGATATTAAATTCAAACAGTTTGGATCCTGATGAAATCATAGTTAACCCAGTGTCTCTTTCGGGTTTTGAACTGTTTCTGACATTAAGAAATATTTCTTTGAGATTAGAAATAGATTGGATGACATTTTAGAAGTGAGACTGGCAGAAAAAGTTGCTGAAGTTTTAACCCTTTCCTCCATAAATATGCCTTTCTACGCCTCTGTAATAGTCACTTCTTGAAGCCAGTGTGATAAATAGAGAAACAATGGTTTCAAACTACAACATTTTAAAATTTTCCTTTTCTCTAGTTAATGCTCGTTTTTGGTAGATTTATTCAAAGAGGTTGGATCTAAAAATAGCCTATGAAGGAATGGGTTAACTTGCAAAGGTTAGAAAATAAGTTTCATTCTTTGCATTATATAAGTTGTTTGGGTACTGTTTGATAAATCTCCCTGTTCAGTTTTCATGTAAGAAATAATGACATCATGAATATTTATCAGCTGATTTTTTAGAGACTGTACAATACTCAAATAGTACAACTTCCTTGTGAACAGGATGGAATACAAGAAATATTAATTAAGCAAATGCTAATTTTCACTGATAACAATTATCTAACCCCTTCCTCCATAAATGCGCCTTTCTACGCCTCTGTAATAGTCACTTCCTTGAAACCAATTTGTGATAAATAGAGCATTATTTTGCTCCTATAGGAGCAAATGCTCTATTTATCACAATGGTTACAAACTACAAAATTCAAAACTTTTCTCTAGTTAATGCTCCTTTTCGGTAGATTTATTCAAAGACGTTTGATCTAAAAATAACCTATGGAGGAAAGGATTAAGCAGATGCTAATTTTCACTGATAACAATTATTTAAAGGTTCAAGGCTAATTATCGACACGGAGATGCACAATATGCACCCAACAATGAACAATTATGAATGGCCTTGATAACTACAGGAGCTGTATTATTTCAGTTCAGGGCATGGCAGACATTGCTGAAATAACTTTGTAAACTATTTTTTCATTGGAATGAATATATTTGAGAGTGCATTGCTGTTTATGTTGATTGCTGACGTAGACTGGGTTGCATCTAGATAAGTATGATGACTGCTAGTTCTCCAGAAATAATGCAAGATGAGAAATATTTGTATGCCTACAAAAAAAGCATGAACTTGATGACTTAACCCTTTCAGTGCTAAAAACGAGTCACTTTTGCAAACAGTGTAGACCCAGATGAGAGGGCTCCTGTTTGTCATGTTACATTTTCTTTAGAAACATCCCTAAATATTCACCATAAGCTTGACCCTGTTTTAATTTTGGAATAGTCTGTTTGGAAAATTCAGTGTTGTAAGGGTTAAATATGGCATGAAAAAAATCTGGATTGATTGATTGTTCTATGGCAAAACAAATATCTATTTTCATTTACTCAAGGGTTGCATTTAAGTTTTCATGATAATGTTGCAAACAGTTTAGATCCAGATAAGCTACCTGAGAAACTGGAAACCTGATAAAAAGTCAATAAGATCACAGTTAACCTTTTACTTAATATATTTGTGCATTTCTGAACATTAAATATTCATAATATATTATAAGGAAACTTATTGCCATGGCAACCATGAGAGAATCAGCTCTAATGCATATTAGCAAAAGCAGAGCATACCATGAACTCCTATACAAACTATTTGATCTGGGTCTATGCTGTTTGAAAAGGTGTGAAAAGGGTCATTATTGAGTAAGAGTTAACCCTTTACTTTATCGATAGAGACACTTTTTGACTCCTTAGCAAACAGAGTACACCCAAACCATTTGGCCATAATTCCGTGTTCATCTATAAAAATTCATATAATTAATATTCAGGACGTCATTACTTCCTACATAGATATACAAGGTCTGCTCTGTTTGCTAATGAAATTTGATAGAATGGTTTCTTTAGTTTCTAAAAAGGCCACAATGTTCCACCTTCCATATTTCATTATATTCTATTTTGTCCATATATATTCAGTAGGTATTGAAATTTGGAATAAATATAGAACATGGAAAGAGTGAGGATAACTGAGGATAAGAAGTACTATACAGTTAACCCATTCCCTCATATTGACGACTTTTGACAACTCTTTAAAAGACACTCGGTGAAACAATTGTGATAAATTGAGCAAAATTTGCTCCTGTATAGATTTATTCAAAGAGGTTGTATCCTAAAATAGCCTATGAGGTAATGGGTTAATGTGAAAAGTAAACAAACTAATCTAATACATATTCATGATGTAATTAGTCCCCCACCGGTTACCGGTTGGGGGACTATAGGTTTGCTCGATTCCGTCTGTCTGTCCGTCTGTCCGTCCGTCCGTCCGTCCGTCCGTCCGTCTGTCCGTCTGTCCGTCTGTCACGCTTTTTGTCCGGGCCATATCTCCTACAATGTTATGCCAAATTCATTATAACTTCACACATTGAAGAAGCATGATGAGGGCTAGTGTCATTCACAAGGGTCATAACTCTAGCACCAATATTTTTGGAGTTATTCCCCTTTTACATATTTTTTTGTCCGGACAATAACTCTTTATCTACTGGTTCAATTGATTTGAAACTTCACATATGGAACAATCATGATGAGGGGTAGTGTCATACACAAGGGCCATAACTCTAGCATCAATATTTTTGGAGTTATTCCCCTTTTTCATATTTTCTTGTCAGTCCGTCTGTTACACTTTGTGTCCGGGCAATTTCTCCTACAAAGTTAGGCCAAATTCATTATAAATTCACACATTGAGGAAGCATGATCAGGAGTAGTGTCATGCACAAGGGCCATAATTCTAGCACCAATATTTTTGGAGTTATTCCCCTTTTACATATTTTTTTGTCCGGACAATAACTCTTTATCTACTGGTTCAATTGATTTGAAACTTCACATATGGAACAATCATGATGAGGGGTAGTGTTATGCACAAGGGCCATAACTCTAGCATCTATATTGTTGGAGTTATTCCCCTTTTCATATTTTCTTGTCCAGTTAATAACTCTTTATGTACTGGTTCAATTGATTTGAAACTTCTCATATGGAACAAGCGTGATGAGAAGTAGTGTCATGCACAAGGGCAATAACTCTAGCATCAATATTTTTGGAGTTACTCCCCTTTTTCATATTTTCTTGTCGGGACAATAACTTTTTATTTACTGATTCAATGTATGAAAGTAGGTATTAATACCATTCAGGTGGTCATGTATATACCATGGTCAACCACACCATGGGTGGGTGGGGTGGGGAGAGTGGAGGTTTTTTTCAGTCCGGTGGGGGACTCATGTCTTGCATAGCAATACAACATGCCCTTGTTTTATCTAACATGAATATTCATGGAGTAAAGGGTTAAACTGTATTATATGATAATGTGCAGACAAACTACTTGAAACAGATATACAGGTTTTATATTTTACTCTTTTGTAACTGCACCTCATGGGGCGGATTCTTTAACCCTTGCTGTGTGGGACACAAGTCACTAATGTCCTTGCAAACAGTGTAGACCCAGATGAGAGGGCTCCTAGAGGAGCCCTCTCATCAGGGTCTGCACTGTTTGTCATGTTACACTTTTCTTTAAAAAAAGATCCATACATATTCACCATAAGCTTGACCTGTTTGAATTTTGGAATATTCCATTTGAAAATTCAGTATTGTAAGGGTTTACAACAGTTTTTGATCCAGATGAGACACCAATATACTGTTTCTTTAGGATCGATCTGATGGACACACAGATTGTATTTATGTTACAAATGGAAATGAAACAATCTAATTTTTAAGTTGAAATAAATGATAACTTTTAAATGGCTTGAGCACTTCAACTCAAGGGTTTGCACTAGTGTTGTAGTATGTCCTCTAGAAATTCTACCAGGTTGGTTACTGTATTCTCCCCAATAAACACCCCCTTACCCAGTGGAAGGGTGTGTGTGTGTGTGGGGGGGGGGGGGGGGACTAACTATCTATAAACTAAAAGCCTATATAAAAACCTTTTAAAGAATTGTAGGTTTTTCAAAATTCTTGTGGTAGCCTAATGCAGATTGAAAGCAGTGCAGAAAGCTCCCTAGGAGCTTTCTGCATTGCTTTCATTCTGCATTAACCAACCATCAGTGTGTAAAATGCAAGAAGCTCCTTTTAAGAAACGTCACTGGGAGCATTTATTAGAGATACGTTGTACTATGGAATTTGGAGTGCACAAATTACCTGCTGTTTTATTCTAGAATGAAATTTATCTTTATTTTTAACTACCATGTTTTTGTCTGATAATTATGTTTTGCATACTGGAAACAAACAGTAAGATTAATGTGAATTTTGTGATGCTTATAAGTAGTTTTCACTGTCTGTTATTCTGACTGAGCTTTTATAAAATTGATAAACATAATATGTGACAGACTTTGGAAGTAAGTGGCTAATTATACGTAGACAACTCAGTGCAGGTTGATTGGTGGGTCGTAATCTTTGTGCAGTAGAAATGCATTATGTACCAATATATCATGGCCATGTAGTCGTAGCTAGTTATGGTGCTCCTTTGTTTGTCTCTCTCAATTAAAACAGAGGTCTCCTCCCAAGCATTTTCAGTGGGAGTAACAAATCGGTTCAAGATTGCAGCAGATCCTGTTCTTTGATTCTGATAAGCTTGTGCGCCATTCACATTACATGTGACAAACTACAGTAAGCCCTCTCTAATGCGACCACAAAAAAGGGGCATAATTCACAGTGGCAAATGCAAGTGGTAGCTTAATGCAGGATGAAAGTTATGCAGAAAGCTCCTATAGGAGCTTTCTGCATAACCTTCGTCCTGCATTAAGCAACCACCTGCTTATGAAGACAGCCATGTTTGTTCATTAACTGGTCGCATTAGAGGGTTTTTACTGTACTTGTAAAATGCTGTCAGTGTGATTTTGTTTTGGTACCAGAGCTGCTAGTTAGAGGTGTATGTCAGATGCACCTTATTTTTACACTAAAATCATTGCTCCTATTTATCACAATGGTTTCAGAAAGTGACTTTTACAGAGGTGTTACTAGAAAGGCGTATTTATGGAGGAAAGGGTTAACAGTGAATTGATGATTATTTGTGCAAACAGTTTTGATCCAGATAAAACTGAGTAACAATATTTTTTAGGAAGACGAATTTGACATTGAGAATCAAAGTAAACAAAAGTATGGTATCTAATGTGTAAAGAGCTGTATTTTTAGAGGACAGCATTAACCCATTACCTCATAGGCTATTTTTAGACCCAACCTCTTTGAATAATCCTACCCAAAATGATTATTAACTAGAGAAAAGAAACATTTTAGAATTGTGTAGTTCTGAAACCATTGTGAAAAATGATAAAATGGGAGCAAATTAATGCTCTATTTATCACAATGGTTTCAAAAAGGGATTTTTACACAGGCGGCAAAAGGTGTCAATATGTGGGAATGGGTTAATTTGTGTACCAGTGGTTATAACTCAGCTGTATCACGATCATATTTATGTTTTTGATGGTAAAACCATCAGTGTGAGATGTAAGTAAATTTCAGCTGATATGAATATTGAAGCATACTGCAATCATTGATATTCGTAATGGCATTTTGATTTGTTTTCTTCGTTTTGCATATTTTTCGCATTTCTGTTGCTGCAGAAGTGCTTTAACAATTATTTCACTGTTCATTTACAAATTTCAGGCCTTGAAATGTTTTTAAATGGTTAGGACTTTGGCTTAAATTAACCCTTTAAATGTGTGAAAGAAGTATATGCTGGTATTTTCTTACAGTGCAGATCCAGATCAAATGTCTCCTAGACCAGAGTCTCTAGCATTTGACATTCAAAATCCTCTAGCAAATGAAGTCCTATCGTATGAAATTTAGATTCTGGGATTTAATCCTTTCCTCCATAAATACTTCTTTCTACGCCTCTGTAAAAGTCTACAACTATAATGTATCAATAATAGTACATAAACTGTAGTTTCTGTTAGTATTGTATTCAACTAACAGACGGAAACAATTCAACATGCATACTACTTTGTTACTTAAAACTACCTGGTCAGTGGTCATGGATGAAGTCTTATAATAGTCCGGCATCCTTTTACAAAAACACTTTTCTTTTCATTGTCAATGGACAGAAAGGTGCACCATTGCACAAAAAAAGCCATGACTAAAGCCTGAACCACTGGCCTTATTTTGTCTGTCTGAAGATGAAACCGATATTTGGGGTTTAGATTTATCGTTTTCTGACTTGGACCATCGTATTTCGACTCAGACTGGTGTATGTTGGGGGATCACTGACAGGGTGATGGGTTCTGCTCAGTACTTTCGTTATCTCACGAAGGAATCTGAGAGAGTCAATTTGTCCGTTTTTGGAGTCATTTGAGTGAAAAGATTAGTCGTAAAGTTAGTTTGTAAATTTGATAAATACTTCTGAATCGAGAACTGACCTTGTGTTGTTTTTTTCTTTTTCAGTTTTTAGGTAGCATTATTAACTCATTATTTATAAATTGAACAAATTCGATATCAACCGTGTAACACAGATGATTTTACGATGAGAAAACCTGCATAAATCTTTAATAAGCATTTACAATCATGACATCAATCGCACTATGCAAGGTTTACTGACTCACATTGAACGTCTACTGAGCAATAAGGTATCGAGCGTCTACCGATCGAATCAACTATTTCTGACGGAATACGACAAGTAGTTACGATTGATGATCTATCCTTCTTTTATTATGTCACCTGCCGAGAGGCAGTGTGTCACTTAGGGATCACCTATCCGTCGTCTGTCTGTCCGTCTGTCTGTCAGTCTGTCAGTCTGTCTGTCCGTCACACTTTAATTTTTTGGCTGTCATTTCTAAACTAATCATTATAGAGCTTTCAAATTTCACATGTGTCTTCCTCTCATTGAGGACCATTAATGCAAAGGGCCATCACTCTGCATGCAATATTTTTTGAGTTATTCCCCTTTTTCTGATTTTCGCACTCCAGCATATTAACACTTTTTGTGTAAGTTGCGAGCAGGTGTAATATGTGTTCCTCTGAACACTGTTGTTTCATACGGACTGGGGCAATAAAACAACAGAATGTGACAATGACGCATACGATGGCAAAATCAAGGGGATATTTTTAATTTCAATGCGCCAATGGCGCATGCCTTCTTCCCAACCACTGGATGTCATTATTTCTTACATGAATATTCAAACAGGGGAAGGGTTGAATATCTACCTGAATGAATAGGTTCATTAGGATTAGTATAATAGAGTTAATTTGACATTCGTTCTTTCGAGACACCTGCCTGTTCTATGGAAATTTCAAGTCCCGGCTCAGATTTTGTTAAATATTATTGAAAATACTGGCATTAATCCAAATATTTGTTTTTTGATATGCATTAAATTGAAAATATTAATTTATTTTTTGCAACCATTTCTTTATAATTATATTTTTGTATAATCTTTAAGTTCAGACACACCTATGTGTATATTACAGTTGCTTACTTAAATCATTTTGTCATACATTTACTGTACAAAAACATGCCCTCGCATGAATGTTAGTCTTAGTTATATATAGTGATGTAAAAACGATAAGTCTGGGTTGTCCATAACATGAAAATATAACCACAAATGCAAGGTGTGGACTTGTGATTTACTGCTCCTGATGCATGTGACACTCGGTGATGACTATATGTACTCTTCGATCAGAATGTTCTAGACTTGAAATTTTGACGAGGGTTCAGTCATTTTGTTTCGAAGGAAGCTGTGGCTGATGTGTTAGCTTTTTTTTTTAAACAATAACTGCTTGATCATATTTCAACATCTGTAAGCTGTTGCAGTTGTTTATTTCCTGTGTACAAAGTGTTTCTGCTTCAAGCATTTTAAACTATAAATATGAGAAGGAAAAAAATCTGTCGAATGTGCCATTCTTTGTACCATTACCATTTCTTACTAAGGTTTACTAGCGCTAGTTAACCCTTACAACGCTGAATTTTCAAATGAACTATTCCAAAATTCAAACAGGTCAAGCTTATGGTGAATATGTAGGGATTTTTCTTAGGAAAAGTGTAACATTACAAACAGTGCAGGCCCTGATGAGAGGGCTCCTCTAGGAGCCCTCTCATCTGGGTCTACACTGTTTGCAAAGGATATTAGTGACTTGTGTCCCGCACTGTAAAGGTTAAAGCTGTGCACCTAAACTCTTTAACCCTTTCCCTGTTTAATATTCATGAAAGAAATAATAGTTTCATGAATGTTAAAATTAATGAGCTGAACTATTTTAAAGCATTATTAACAATGGAATTTTTGACTGTGACAGAGTGTGTAGAATCAGATCTATATTATATCAAAAGCAAACAACTAGCTATAGAGTAGACCCAGATCAGACTGCGCCTTTAGGAGCTGTCTGATCAGGGTCTACTCTGTTTACATGAAAATGCGTTTATATGAAGGGTTAACTTTAGAAAACAGAGTTTTAATTATTTACTTGATATTCCTGTTGTATGCCTTTGTAAACAGACTAGATCCAGATCAGGGTCTACTCTGTTTGCAAATGCATAAAAAGTGGTCTATATGAGGGAAAGAGTTCATGTACAATCCAAGGACCAGCCACTTGAAGTATACGGTAGATGATGGCAGAGTAGTTCACTGACATCTGGAATCATGACAAGGGGAGGACACTCAAATATTTATATTGTAATATAGATTACGTGTCATATGCTAAAATGAACACAGAAGCACACAATATGAACATTGATTGTTGACCTATGATCACTAGCTTGTAATATAAGAACTTAAACCCTTTACTCCATAAATACGCCTTTGCAAACAGAGATGACCCAGATCAGACGGGTCCTGTAGGAGCTGTCTGATGAGAGCCTGCTCTGTTTACTTATGATATAATATAGATCTGATTCTACAGTTTCTGCCATGGCCAACAATTCCTTTATCCATGAGCTGTTATAACAGTTAATCTAATTGATATTGATGATTTCTTAATAATTCTTAACCCTTCGCTCGCTATTCGCGTCAATATACCTACCTGTAAATAGTGAAGACCCAGATGAGACAGCTCCTGCAGGAGCTGTCTCATCAGGGTCTGCATTATTTACAAGTTGATTGTGCAACCAATGCACTCCACAGCAGTGATTGCACAGCGAAATACTTGTACACAGTGAAGATATATGTAATTATACAACAGGGCATGGGTAAAGAAGGAGAAATGTATTTTAAAATTCAGCAAGAGAAGGGTTAATAAATATTCATGAAGTCTTTAGAGTTAATAGATACTGCAGTGAGGGTAGGAACTGGGGCAATGATTATTTGTAAAACCCTTTACCTCATCATTATTCATGTCCATCCATATTGAATACGGATTCATATAATTACGAAATAAGGGAAATTTATTTCCACTGGGCAAACAGTAGAGAATCTATAATATATTGAAGACATCATGAATATATTTTAGGAGAAGTTTTATAATTGCACAATGTCATAAACACAGGAAGTTTTGTCCATGTCAGGTACTGCAGAATCATATCTATATTTTTTCATAAGCAAACAGAGCAGACCCTGATCAGACCCTGATCTTATAGGAGCCGTCTGACATGGGTCTACTCTGTTTGCAAAGGCGTGGAAAGGCGAATTTAATGAGTAAAGAGTTAAAGAGTAATTAGGGTGTTTGTCTGTACTTACTGCATCCTGTAACTTAATTTTAACCCTTTCCTTCATATAAATACGCATTTTCATGCATTTGCAAACAGAGTAGACCCAGATCAGACGGCTCTTGTAGGAGCCGTCTGATCAGCATCTGCTCTGTTTGCTTTTGACATGATAAAGATCCAATTCTACAGTTTTTGTACAAGCAAAAATATTTCTTGAAATGTTTACATTATAAAAATTAAACTAATAAATATTCATGATGTCATTATTTCTTACTTGAATATGCAACAGGGAAAGGGTTAAAATTGGCTATGACTTCCATCTTCAGAGGCAACCCAATGAAATGTTGATGAATCTGTTCTACCAACAAGAAAGCTATGATATAACATTGGTTTCACAAGTCTGTCACCTTTATTGACAATTATTTCTATTTGAAAACTTCATAAAAATTTAACCCTTTCCTTCATATAAACACCCATTCATACATTTGTAAACAATGTAGACCCAGATCAGACGGTTCCTCTAGGAGCCATCTGATCTGGGTATTCTGTTTGCTTATGAAATTTGAAAGATCTGTTTCTTTACTTTCTAAAATGGATACAATGTTCCACCTTCCATTTTTAGCTTGTCTATTTTGAAGAAAACACGAGCTATTGTCGTAACTCCGGCGTCCGTGTCGTCGTTGTCGTCGTCCGAAATCTTAACATTGACCATAACTCGAAAAGTATTAGAGGTATCAACATGAAACTTCATAGGTTAGTAGATCTCATAAAGGGGAAGGCCCCTACATAAGAACCATAACTCTTGATTTCAAAATTTTGGAGTTATGGCCCTTTATATTTTTTGACAATGACGACAGACGAGTGATGGCACCCGCTTGCGGTGCTCTTGTTCATTATATCTATTTTGTCCGTGAATATTCAGTAGGTATGGAAATTTGGAATAAATATAGAACAGGGAAAGGATTAACCATGTAAATTCAATATTTAAGAGCTATGGACTCCTTAATACCACAACAGTCACAATCTCAACAAGGGTCATAATCCTTTCATGCAAATTGAATTTTGACCCTTAACCCTTTCGCTGCCAAACTCTGTCGTCTGCTAACTTTGTCGTCTGCTACAAATTTTCATTCTTCTGATTTTCTTCATTTTTGTTTCAAAAACATAGTAACATTAACAAACAGTTTGGATCCTGATGAGACGCCGAGTTACTCGGCGTCTCATCTGGATCCAAACTGTTTGCATAGGTAATCACAGATCCGGCATTGGCAGCGAAAAGGTTAAGAAACTCTTGAAACTTAAATTTGACATTGACAGTTCATTAGAACTTGTATTAAACAACCATTGCTTGAATATATGACTTTTAAAATACAGGTATTGCTTAATGCAGGACAAAAGTGTTACAAAAAGCTCCAGTAGGAGTTTTTTTGCAATACTTTCACCCTGCATTCAACGGCTATCTACCTTAACCATTTCCACCATAAATACACCTTTCTACGCCTCTGTAAAAAGTCACTTTTTGAAACCGTTGTGATAAATAGAGCATTTGCTCCTATGGAGCAAATGCTCTATTCATCACAATGATTTCAATACTACACAATTCTAAAGTTTTCCTTTTCTCTAGTAAATGCTCCTTTTCAGTACAATTATTCAAAGAGGTTGGGTCTGAAAATAGCCTATGAGGGAATGGGTTAAAGATCCAAAGTCTTTGAGGATAGATCTAAATCCTGTGGAGCAAATGCGATATTTATCACAATGGTTTCAAGAAGTGGTTATTACAGGGGCGTAGAAAGGCGTATTTATGGAGGAAAGGGTTAAAAAAAATAATCTAATTAATATTCATGATGTCATTATTTCTTACATAAATATTCATGGAGTAAAGTGTTATAAAGTGCCACCTAGTTTAGATCCTGGTGAGACACTGTGTCTGTATCCAATTCTTATGATAATCGTAATTTTTCCATAGTGTGATTGTTAACTCTTTCATTGCCAAATTTTGTTGTCTGCAAACTTTGTCGTCTGCTACAATTTTCTGCATATTTGTTTCATAAAATAGTCACCATTGCCAAATTTTGTTGTCTGCAAACTTTGTCGTCTGCTACAATTTTCTGCATTTTTGTTTCATAAAATAGTCACCATTGCCAAATTTTGTTGTCTGCAAACTTTGTCGTCTGCTACAATTTTCTGCATTTTTGTTTCATAAAATAGTCACAGTATCAAACTGTTTGGATCCTGATTAGACGCTCAGTTACTCAACGTCTGATCTGGATCCAAGCAGTATGCACAGTTTACTTACAGATGAGACATAGGCAGTAAAAGGGTTAACTCTTTGCATGCTAAGTAATTTTTCATCTGCAACAATTGTCGTCTGCTTCAATTCTTAAAATAAACTTTCTCTCATTTTTTTTCCCAAAAATATGGTCAAGATGACAAACAGTTTGGATCCTGATGAGACACCGCATTATGCGACGTCTCATCTGGATCCAAACTGTTTGCATAGGTAATTACAGTTTCGTCGCTAGGGTGCAAAGAGTTAAAAGATTAATTTTAGTAGGTAATATCTTTGTTGTTTTGATGTGTTACTTTGTGACATGAATATCGCACCTGAAATACTTGGCACGTTAATGAATTTAAAACACTCTGAAAATTGGTTGCCTCTGCATGGAATGGAATATATTAATGACATTAACATTATGTTTGAGTGCATAATGTGTGATTACATATGCATTACATATTTCAATACCTTAATCTCTTAACCCTTTCCTCCATAAATACGCCTTTCTACGCCTCTGTAAAAATCACCAATTGAAACCATTGTGATAAGTAGAGCATTTGCTCCTATAGGAGCAAAATAATGCTCTATTCATCACAATGGTTTCAAACTACAAATTCTAAAATTTTCCCTTTCTCTAGTTAATGCTCCTTTTCGGTAGATTCATTCAAAGAGGTTGGACCTAAAAATAGCCTATGGAGGAGGAAAGCGTTAACCCTTTCCTTCATATAAACACATTTTCACGCTTTTGCAAACAGAAGACTCATCAAACAGTTCCTTGTCATTGAGACACCAACGTACTGTCTATCTCGTCTAGGTTCAAAACGTTTTGCAAATTTTATCGTAACTAAACACTTCCATAGTGTGCAAAGTGTTAACCCTTTACTCCATGAATATTCATGTAAGAAATAATGACATCAGGAATATTAATCTGATTAATTTTCATAATAGCACATGAACACAACACTGTTTGGCCAAGGAAGAAACTGTAGAATCATATCTATATTATTGCATAAGCAAACAGAGCAGACCCTGATCAGACAGCTCCTACTGGAGCTATCTGATCTGGGTCTACTCTGTTGGCAAAGGTGTAGAAAGGCTTTTTAACAGGTTAAAAGATATAAATGTTCTGGTATTTACCCAGGGTTTTTATTTAATTTCTTCCTCTGTATAAATTATCATATCCATATTAAAATGATATAAAATGATATGAAACTCCAGGATCATTAAAATATTCAAATGTGTTAAATAACATCTTATTTAATGTTATTGCTTTTAAATTTGCCATGAAACTGGATCATTTTCTTGCAGTATTGTTACAAACGGCTATAAATATTATTTTTATGGAAAATCGGAGGGAGGGAATAAATGCAAAAAGAATTCTACCTAGTTTACCTTGACAGAGACTCGTAAAATATTTAATCCATTTTATGTAACCTTAATCATGCTTCCGGCATAATCCACTGATAACCATCACCAGATTTAATGGACGACTGGATGCAGCAGTTGCAGAATTTCAAAACCTCAAACCTGTAATGTTTATGGTATCAAAATACTAAGTCTTAAATGAGAAAATGTTATTTTTGTAGGGTGGGGGGGGGGGGGGGGGGGAATATTGTGTTTGCTCTGTCTGTTGGGTTTTTTGTTCCCAACTTTAACGTTGGCGATAATTTTGTAGCGATGCACATATATACTATGCACATACATACTTTAAACTTGTCATGCATGTGCATCTTTAACGTTGGCGATAATTATGTAGCCATTTCACATACATACTGTAAATTTGTCATACATGTACAACTTATGGAGGCGAACATTTTTAGGGGCGACTTATTAAGGTCAAGATCATACATAAAGGTCAAAGGTCAAATTATGGGTCAAATTTAGATTGGCGATAATTTTGTCTCCATTCAACATACATACTTCAAATTCAATATACGCGTACATATATCGAATTTTAACATTTTTAGGGGTGACTCTTTATGGTCAAGGTCATACATCAAGGTCAAAGGTCAAATTACGGATCAAATTTAGACATCAAGGTCAAAGGTCATATTGGGGGTATAGTGTTTTTGAAAATCAAGTAACCAATAGTGATGGTTGAGCAGTCAGCTATCAGTAGTTATGGTTTAGCAGACAATAGTCAATTATTAGTTATTGTTTAGCAGACAACAGTCAACAGTTATGGTTTAGAAGAAAACAGTTAACAGTTACGGTTTAGCAGAAAATAGTCAACAGTTATGGTTAAGCAGACAACAGTCAACAGTTATGGTTAAGCAGACAACAGTCAACAGTTATGATTAAGCAGACAACAGTTAACAGTTATGGTTAAGCAGACAACAGTCAACAGTTATGGTTAAGCAGACAACAGTCAACAGTTATGGTTAAGCAGACAACAGTCAATAGTTATGGTTTAGCAGACAACAGTCAACAGTTATGGTTTAGCAGTCAACAGTTATGGTTAAGTAGACAACAGTCAACAGTTATGGTTTAGCAGACAACAGTCAACAGTAAAACCGTTATGGTTTAGCAGACAACAGTCAACAGTTATGGTTTAGCAGACAACAGTTAACAGAGGATTTTCAACAGTATTTACCAACAAATCAATGTGGGTACAGAGTTAGGTGCAGATCACAGTGTTGTAATTTGTCACTATATGTGGGTATAGAGTTAAGTACAGACCACAATGGCTTTTTATCACTAAGTTGGTACAGAGTTTGGTGTAGATCACAATAGTGAAACACTACATGTATATGGGTACAGAGTTAGGTGTAGATTGATATGGTGATTTATCACTATATGGGTACAGAGTTCGTTGTAGGTCACAATGATGATTTATCACTAAATTGGTACAGAGTTAGGTGTAGATCACAATGGTGATTTATCACTATATGGGTACATAGTTAGGTGTAGATCACAATGGTGATTTATCACTATGTGGGTACAGAGTTAGGTGTAGATCACACAGGTGATTTATCACTATATGGGTACAGAGTTAGGTGTAGATCACAATGGTGATTTATCACTATATGGGTACAGAGTTAGGTGTAGATCACAATGGTGATTTATCACTATGTGGGTACATAGTTAGGTGTAGATCACACAGGTGATTTATCACTATATGGGTACAGAGTTAGGTGTAGATCACAATGGTGATTTATCACTATGTGGGTACATAGTTAGGTGTAGATCACACAGGTGATTTATCACTATATGGGTACAGAGTTAGGTGTAGATCACAATGGTGATTTATCACTATGTGGGTACAGAGTAGGTGTAGATCACACAGGTGATTTATCACTATGTGGGTACAGAGTTAGGTGTAGATCACAATGGTGATTTATCACTATGTGAGTGCAGAGTTAGGTGTAGATTGCAATGGTGATTTATCACTATGTGGGTACAGAGTTAGGTGTAGATCACACAGGTGATTTATCACTATATGGGTACAGAGTTAGGTGTAGATCACACAGGTGATTTATCACTATATGGGTACAGAGTTAGGTGTAGATCACACAGGTGATTTATCACTATGGGTACAGAGTTAGGTGTAGTGCAGATCACAATGGTGATTTATCACTATGTAGGTGCAGAGTTAGGTGTAGATCACACAGGTGATTTATCACTATGTGGGTGCAGAGTTAGGTGTATATCACAATGGTGATTTATCACTATATGGGTACATAGTTAGGTGTAGATCACACAGATGATTTATCACTATGTGGGTACAGAGTTAGGTGTAGATCACACAGGTGATTTATCACTATATGGGTACATAGTTAGGTGTAGATCACACAGGTGATTTATCACTATATGGGTACATAGTTAGGTGTAGATCACACAGGTGATTTATCACTATGTGGGTGCAGAGTTAGGTGTAGATCACACAGGTGATTTATCACTATGTGGGTGCAGAGTTAGGTGTATATCACACAGGTGATTTATCACTATATGGGTACATAGTTAGGTGTAGATCACACAGATGATTTATCACTATGTGGGTACAGAGTTAGGTGTAGATCACAATGGTGATTTATCACTATATGAGTACAGAGTTAGGTGTAGATCACACAGGTGATTTATCACTATATGGGTACAGAGTTAGGTGTAGTGCAGATCACAATGGTTATTTATCACTATGTGGGTGCAGAGTTAGGTGCAGATCACAATGGTGATTTATCACTATATGGGTACATAGTTAGGTGTAGATCACACAGATGATTTATCACTATGTGGGTACAGAGTTAGGTGTAGATCACAATGGTGATTTATCACTATATGGGTACAGAGTTAGGTGTAGATCACACAGATGATTTATCACTATGTGGGTACAGAGTTAGGTGTAGATCACAATGGTGATTTATCACTATATGGGTACATAGGTGTAGATCACACAGATGATTTATCACTATATGAGTACAGAGTTAGGTGTAGATCACACAGGTGATTTATCACTATATGGGTACAGAGTTAGGTGTAGTGCAGATCACAATGGTGATTTATCACTATGTGGGTGCAGAGTTAGGTGCAGATCACAGTGGTGATTTATCACTATATGGGTACAGAGTTAGGTGTAGATCACAATGGTTATTTATCACTATATGGGTACATAGGTGTAGATCACACAGATGATTTATCACTATATGAGTACAGAGTTAGGTGTAGATCACACAGGTGATTTATCACTATATGGGTACAGAGTTAGGTGTAGTGCAGATCACAATGGTGATTTGTCACTATGTGGGTGCAGAGTTAGGTGCAGATCACAGTGGTGATTTATCACTATATGGGTACAGAGTTAGGTGTAGATCACAATGGTTATTTATCACTATGTGGGTACATAGTTAGGTGTAGATCACACAGGTGATTTATCACTATATGGGTACAGAGTTAGGTGTAGTGCAGATCACAATGGTGATTTATCACTATGTGGGTGCAGAGTTAGGTGCAGATCACAGTGGTGATTTATCACTATATGGGTACAGAGTTAGGTGTAGATCACAATGGTTATTTATCACTATGTGAGTGCAGATTTAGGTGAAGATCACAGGGTGATCTATCAGTTTCCCAGGCATGTATGGTTGTTTGAAAAAGCTGCTGTCTACTTCAAAATTCATTGCATAACCCTATACTCCATAAATACACCTTTCTACACCTTTGCATATAGAGTTGACCCAGATCAGATGGTTCCTATAGGAGCCGTTTGATCAGGGTCTGCTCTGTTTGCTTATGATATAATGTAGATGAGATTCTACAGTTTCTGCCATGACCAAACATTCCTATATTCATGTGCTATTATAACAATTAATCTAATTAATATTCATGATGTCATTTTTTTATACATGAATATTCATGGCGTAAAGGGTTAAATTTCTTTACTTTTGTCTTCAAAAATACTATCACAGTATCAAATAATTAGATTCTGATGAGATTGTTGGGGGATCATAGATTTACCCATGGAGCGGAAAGATTTATTGCATTCTTGCCCTATGGCATCCGGATATCAAGGTGTATCAGTGCAGAAGAAGCCGATTGCAATGATTGAAATGCCCTTTCAACATCGATGACAACTCAAGATGCCAAATAAACTGCTTTTTGTCTTGAGTTGATTATGTTACAGATCGCAGACAAGCCTCTGAAACAATGGCACAATTATGTACATGGAATTTGCCTTGTATCACAGAAACAAAAATTCTCTTGAGGAATTTCCAGAATATCATTGAAACCTGGAAGTTAGACACAGTTTCGAAACAGACATTCATGAGAAATTCTGTTTGCATTCTTTTAACCCTTTCCTCCATAAATACGCCTTTCTATGCCTCTGTAATAGCCACTTCTTGAAACCATTGTGATAAATAGAGCATTAAAATTTTGTTCCTATAGGAGCAAATGCTCTATTTATCACAATGGTTTAAAAAAAAAACCTACAAAGTTCTAAGATTTACTTTTCTCTAGTAAATGCTCCTTTTGGGTAGATTCATTCAAAGATATTGGGTCTAAAAATAGCCTATGGAGGAATGGGTTAATTACTAACAATTGGTATTTCTGCTGCATTTTACTTTTGACTACTGTACTTGTAAAAAAAATAATTGTTCTGGATTTCGTTTTTTTTCTAAACATATGATCACAGTCCTGATGAAAATACAGCATATATCAGCATTTTATCCAGATCTGAATTGTTTACCAAGATTGTCAATGGGTTTCTGGTGCTTTGGGCAAGAGATAGTTACAAATAGCTACACATTAACCCTTCCCCTGTTCTATCTTTATTCCAAATTTCAATACCTACTGAATATTCATGGACAAAGCAGCTATTCTGAAATTGTAGTCATTTCAAAAAGTAAAGAAACATCTTTCAAATTCCACAAGCAAACAGAGCAGACCCTGATCAGACGGCTCCTATAGCAGAGCCGGTGTAACACCCCCCCCCCCCCCCTATAAAATTTTTTACAAAAAAATTGCCCAAGCAAACTTTTTCTTAGTAATATTCATGCCCCTGTTATCATCTCATTAATATTCATGGGCAGAATCAGTCAAATGGAACACGGAATGTGGATTTGTTTCATCATGGTGGAAACTGTACAAGCAGATCTATCAGATTCCATAAGCAAACAGAGTAGCCGTCTGATCCGGGTCTACTCTGTTTGCAAACACGTGAATAGGTGTTTATATGAAGGAAAGGGTTAAGCTGACACGTAAATGAGGTTTATCCTATGGTTGAAAAAGAACTGACTTATGCCTATCAATCAGTGCCAATATATTAACTGAAGTGTTTATGGTGTCAGTAGATGTGCTATGTCTGTAGCTTATTGTTCTTAAGAAATCTCAACAAATTATAAGCTTTCCCCTCTTATACACTGTAAACTTTGAATGATCTCAAATGATTGTGACGATAAGCCCTACAGATAAGCCCTACACAAGCAATATATCAGATGACGCTTACTTTTGAGCTGGGGAGATTGTAGGGCTTTCAGATAATATGCTTATATATTATGCATAAGTTGAATGCTTTTCAAAATTAGTTTCCTATTTTTCTTCACCAAAATTCTATGTTGTGACCATTGTTTAGAGTCATCACTGTGAGTCACTTCTAAAGAATGGTCACAACACAGGATTTGGTGTTGAAATAATGATTTTAGTATTGGAACACCTAACTTTATCCATGCATATGGCACTGTCTTTTGCAATTTAAAGAAATAGTTCAGCTTTGGAATTCAAGAGAAAACTTGGCCTTCCAGAGAAAATGTCCAGATAAATAGTCCAGCTATTGGTCACTAATGTGGTGTTAACCCTTTCCCTGTTCTATGTTTTTTTCCGAATTTCAATACCTACTGAATATTCATGGAGAAAATAGTTATAATAAAATATGGAAGGTGGAACATTGTAGCCATTTTAGAAAGAAAAGAAACATCTTTCAAATAACAGTAGCAAACAGAGTAGACCCTGATCAGACGGCTCCTCTAGGAGCCGTCTGATCTGGGTCTACTCTGTTTGCAAATGCGTGAAAACACATTTATATGAGGGAAAGGGTTAAACAAAAGCTGTATATTATTTTTACATAAAAATAGTCGAAATTGGTATGACAGAGAAGTGGTTATGGTTCATAGTACAGAAAATAAATCAAGCAAATCTTAGTAATATGTAAACTATGTGTTACGGAAAAATAGTCCAGCATCTATTATATTGAAAAGAAATAGTCCCAAAATGCACCAATTTAATGTCAGTCCTGACATTCAGGAAATGAGTTTAGTTTTATATTCCAGGGTAATGGTAAAGTTTGTATACAGAAAGGTTTGCGATCAAACTTAGAAAATGTTCAAGCCAGAGATTGTATTAACCCTATATTCCATAAATACGCCTTTCTACGCTTTTGCAAACAGAGTACACCCAACATGAGTCTCTGATCTGGGTCTACTCTGTTTGCCAAGGCATACAAATGTGGATTAAAGGTTTAACCCATTCCCTCATTTTGACGCCTTTTGACGCTTCTATAAAAGTCACTTTTTGAAACTATTGTGATAAATAGAGCATTAATTTGCTCCATAGTCAATGCTCTATTCATCACAATGGTTTCAGAACTACATTTTTCTAAAAGCTTCCTTAATACTTCTTTTTGGTAGGTTTATTAAAAAAAAGTTGGGTCTAAAAATAGCCTTTGAGGTTACTAAATGGGTTAAACGATTGAGCATTTAGAAAAGGAAATATATAATTGGTTTATCGATTAGATTCTTACTGAAAATATGAGTGGTGCTTAAGGACAAGGGACCAAGGCTTAGTTCAGTTGCAATAATTTTAACCCTTACACTGCTGAATTTTAAAATGGACTATTCAAAAATTCAAACAAGTCAAGCTTACGTTGACTATTTAGGGATTTTTCTAAAGAAAATGTAACATGACAAATAGTGCAGACCCTGATGAGAGGACTCCTCTAGGAGCCCTCTCATCTGGGTCTTCACTGTTTGCAAAGGACATTAGTGACTCGTTTCCCCCGCACTGTAAGAGTTAATTGTCACCTATTCACCTTGTCTAAGGTCTTTTGATGATCCAAAATTAATTTGCAAACCTCCTGTCTTACCTTAAGTGCTAAATAGAAGAGTATCTGTTTCAACCTCTACAGCCATTTCCTGCTCGGGTATTGTTGTAGAGTAGTTTGCAGTTAGTTTATCTTACACAATGCTACCACATTTTACAGAAGGTTCATAATTGCTCTGCCACTTTCACACCATACAGGCTGGTTTAATTATATAGGGAGTAGATTTATGGACCAAGGTTTGGCATGTTTGGGACCTGCATGTCAAGGGGTCACCTAAGTGACTGTAAAACACGTGTTTAAGTAGATAACTGTTACAAAAGGTTTTTTGTGCACTGTTATCTGGTTGAATGTTTCATTTTCATTTTGAAATTTTACGAATGAATTACACGTTTATAATCAATTAGGTTGTAGATAAAAAAAAATCTGTAAATTGCATAGGGCATTTAGATGCATTAAACCTTTCCTCCATAAATACACCTTTCTACGACTCTGTAAAAAGTCACCTGTTGAAACCATTGTGATAAATAGAGCATTTGCAATATGAGCAAATGCTCTATTTATCACAATGGTTTCAAATTACAAAATTCTAAAATTTTTCCTTTTCTCTAGTTTATGCTCCTTTTCGGTAAATTTATTCGAAGAGTTGGATCTAAAAAATAGCCTATGAGGTAATGGGTTAAATTATTTTACATTAGCCCTTTCTTCATAAAAATGTTATTTTTCATGCATTTGCAAACACAGTAGATTCAGATAAGATGACTCCTATAGGAGCTGTCTGATCAGGAACTGCTCTGTTTGCTTATAGAATCATAGACCGGATCCTAGTCTTTGTCTAAACCAACAACTCCCTTGAAAAATTTACATACCGGTAATAAAATGAATATTCATAAAGTGATCAATTTATGCATAAAATTATGTTCTTTAGGGAAAGGGTTAAAGTGCAGCTTCTGTTTACAGATCGGTTATTTTACCATAATGTTCCTCTTGAGTGATTTTGCAGTTGCACTAATGATAATCTTAGTTGTTACCAATGTTGCACAGTACAATAGGGGCTTGTTGGCCCTTCTCAGTTGTTACCAATGTTGCACAGTACAATAGGGGATTGTTGGCACTTCTTAGTTGTTTACCAATGTTGCGCAGTACAATAGGGGCTTGTCGACCCTTCTTAGTTGTTACCAATGTTGCCCAGTACAATGCACAGTGCAATAGGGGCTTGTTGACCCTTCTTAGTTGTTCCCAATATTGCACAGTACAATACACAGTACAATAGGGGCTTGTTGGCCCTTCTCAGTTGTTACCAATGTTGCACAGTACAATAGGGGCTTGTTGACCCTTCTTAGTTGTTCCCAATATTGCACAGTACCATGCACAGTGCAATAGGGGCTTGTTGACCCTTCTTAGTTGTTACTAACGTTTCACAGTACATTAGGGGCTTGTTGACCCTTCTTAGTTGTTACCAATGTTTCACAGTACAATAGGGGCTTGTTGCCCTTCTTAGTTGTTACCAATGTTGTACAGTACAATGCACAGTACAATAGGGGCTTGTTGACCCTTCTTAGTGGTTACCAATGTTGCACAGTACAATAGGGGCTTGTTGGCACTTCTCTGTTGTTACTAATGTTGCACAGTACAATAGGGGCTTGTTGGCCCTTCTAAGTTGTTACCAATGTTGCACAGTACAATAGGGGCGTGTTGGCCCTTCTAAGTTGTTACCAATGTTGTACAGTACAATGCACTGTACAATAGGGGCTTGTTGACCCTTCTTAGTGGTTACCAATGTTGCACAGTACAATAGTGGCTTGTTGACCCTTCTTAGCTGTTACCAATGTTGCACAGTACAATTGTGGCTTGTTGACCCTTCTTAGTTGTTTACCAATGTTGCAAGTTACAATAGTGGCTTGTTGACAGACACCTTTTACAGGAGTCATCTGATCTGGGTCTTATCAGTTTACCAAGGTGTAGAAAGGCATATTTATGGAGTAAAATGTTTAGACACTTCTGACTATGGTCTTTAGCCTGTGTTCAAATGGACTGCCAAAATAAAATAAAACTGCTAGGATGTCAAATAGTTTAGATTCTGATACAGAACTGGTGATCATATTAACACATTACCACTTAGAGATGCCTTTTGGTGCCTTGAAAACAGGGTAGATCAGGATCAGACAGATCCTGCAGGAGGAGCTGTCTGATCTGTTGATCTGGGTCTACTCTGTTTGCTAATGCTATGTGATGGATATGTTTCTCCAGATTCCTGTGTCAAATTAATATAAGGTCGCTTTAGACAGGTTTTACTGTATGTGCATTCACTTGGAGTACGTCTAAGAGAATTTTGATTTAGGCTGTAATAAAAAATCTACTTGGAAAATGGTTGTTAGCTCATCTTAGAGTTTCTGAAGATGAACCAAAATACATTTAAGCACCATTACCGTTTTACAAGGGCAAAGTAACATTATCACCTGTCTATTTCACTGACTGTGCTAACAAATTAGCCCGAACCTTGTTTGACATAGATTGCTATCAGTGACATACCAAGCCGGATGAAGGCAACAGGGCATAGGCTAATTGATAGATGCTGATAAGAAACTGGTTATTTATCACCGTAATACCCCAAAACAGGCTTGTATAAATTGTAAAAGAGTAAGTTAATCTATAGTTGTAGATTATAAGTTTTCAACAATAGCAATATCTGTTCTTTTGAGATACTGTTAATTTCTTTCTGTTCAAGATTAGAAACTGATTGATAATAATAATTATATGAACAGAATTTGAAATTTGACGTAGAATGTCTCGAAACCAATGATTCTGTCTACACACTTGATTTAATTACAGAAATAATTAAAAAGTACTTTACTATGTTATATAAAATTTGGTTCTCTGTGCAAAACTACAGATTTGTACCAGTTAAGACACCCTTTCCCCGTCCAATGTACATGTAAGAATGAATGACATCATCAATATTTATTAGCAGTACTTTTATAATGTAAAATTTTCAAGGATTTTCTTTGCTTTGACAAAAACATATAATAATCATTATATGGTATTCATATAATAGTCATTGATGTGTTACTCATATAATAGTCATTGATGTGGTACTCATATAATAGTTATTGATGTGGTACTCATATAACAGTCATTGATGTGGTACTCATATAATAGTCATTGATGTGGTACTCATATAATAGTCATTGATGTGGTATTCATACATATAATAGTCATTGATGTGGTACTCATATAATAGTCATTGATGTGGTACTCATATAATAGTTATTGATGTGGTACTCATATAACAGTCATTGATGTGGTACTCATATAATAGTTATTGATGTGGTACTCATATAACAGTCATTGATATGGTACTTGTTACTTAACCCTTTCAACACTGTATTTTCAGAGTGGAATAGCGTTTAATTGATGAGTGCACTCAGTATGACAGACTTTAAAACTTTTTTGAATGATAATCAGTGCAGATCAACGGGATCCTCTAGAGGTCCTCCGATCTGGGTCTACACTGTTTGCAAGTGCCAGTGTGGCCCGCATTCAAAGGGTTAGATAAGACAATGATTAGTTTCATAGCATTCTTGTGCGCAATACCATTGAAGGTCTTTAGTTTTCATATTTGCTGGTGGCGAAACTGTTAATATCTATACAAACAGTTTGGATCCAGATGAGATGCCCCATAATGCGACGTCTCATCAGGATCCAAACTGTTTGACACTTTAACCATATTTTTGCAAAGAAATGAGTGAGGTTTTTTTTAAGAATTGAAGCAGACAACAATTGTTGTTGCAGACGAAAAAAAATCTTAGTGAACAAAAAGTATGATCGTAACATTACAAACATTGTCTGATGATATCTAGATATTGACAGGATAAGCAGATTTAGATATTTATCTTGTATTGGAAGTGAGATAAAAAAATGTTATCCATATATACACTTTTATCCATATACACACAATGGTTTCTGTCTCGGCCAAGTATTCCTGTAGGAGCTATCTGATCAGGGTCTGCTCTATTTGCTTATGATGTAATATAGATATGACTCTAAAAATCTCTTAAGTTCATGTGCCAGTATAAAAGATAATCTTATTTAACCCTTTCCCTGTTCTATGTTTATTCCAAATTTCAATACCTACTGAATATTCATGGACAAAGTAGTTATAATGATATATAGAAGGTGGATCATTGTAGCCATTTTAGAAAGCAGATAAACATATCTATCAAATTCCAATAGCAAACAGAGTAGACCCTGAGGAATCCTAGAGGAGCCGTCTGATCTGGGTCTACTCTGTTTGCAAATGCGTGACAACGCGTTTATATGAGGGAAAGGGTTAACTCATTCCCGCATATGCTATTTTAGATCCAACCTCTTTGATTAAATATATCAAATGGGATCATTAACTAGAGAAAAGGAATTTTTCGGAATTATGTAGTTTTGAAACAATTGTGATAAATAGAGCATTTTGTCTTGTTGAGCAAATGCTGTATTTATCACAATGGTTTCACAAGGTGAAAATACAGAATCGTCAAAAGGCGTCAATATGTGGGAATGGTTTAATATTCACGGGATCATCATTTCTTACATGAGTGGTCATGGAGTAAAGGGTTAATAAAACGGTGAAATAACTTTTGAATAATCTCTTAAAATTGCAAAAATATGATGTTACAGTATCTATATCATTGATGTTTGCCCATTCACCCATGACTGAAGTTGTGTGCGATTTAATTCTGTATCAGTCGTAACTACTCAACGAAATTCCAATTGGTTCTCCGAGGTATTCTGATTGGTACTGTAACTATGTGTTCGCTATATATCGCAATGGTATTTTGTTCTAGAACAAGAAATTACAAGTGACTATGTAAAGTTTGTAAACTATTATTGTTGTTCACAAATGTATTTTATATGTTACAGTAAAACCCCTCTAAACCAGACATTCAATTTTGTATAAATATTGATCTTGGAGACAGGTGGCAGCTTAATGCAGGGTGAAAGTCATGCAGAAAGCTCCTCGTGGATCCAGATGAGCTTCTTGCATTTTATACAAGGTGGTTGCAGAATGAAAGCAGTGCAGACAGCTCCCAGGGGAATGAAAGCAGTGCAGACAGCCCAGGGGAATGAAAGCAGTGCAGACAGCTCCCAGGGGAATTTTCTGCTGCTTTCGGTCTGCATTACTGGTAAACTTCCACCTGTATTCTGAAAAACAGATATTTCTTTACTTAACACTTCGCTTGCTATTCGCGTCAATATACCTACCTGTAAATGGTGAAGACCCAGATGAGACAGCTCCTGCAGGAGCTGTCTCATCAGGGTCTGCACTATTTACAAGTTGATTGTGCAACCAGTGCACTCCAGAGCAGTGATTGCACAGCGAAATACTTGTACACAATGAAGATATATACAATTATACAACAGGGCATGGGTAAAGAAGGAGAAATGTATTTTAAAATTCAGCAAGCGAAGGGTTTATGGTTATTTATATAGGATTTTAGTTGTTTAATTAATCATTATCCCCCCTCCCTCTTAAAGTAGGAGGTGGGGGGGGGGGGGTAGGGGGGACATTTATTAGAGAGGGTAAGGTACATTATGTTGTTTGCAATGCTGTTTAAGAAGCTTATGAGCCGATTGTTCACAGTCACACACTTACTGTCATAACGATGAGCTTGCATAAGAATGTCTCATCATCCACACTCTAGAATGTTAACTCTTTGAATGCTTAATTTTCACGTTGGAATGGTTCATCATTGTTTATTGGTAGAGTCCATACACTATGAAAGATTTAAACTTGCTAGGGGATTTTGAATGACAAACATGCAGACCCAGATTACAGGGCTCTGTTAGGAGCCCTCTGATCTGGGTCTGCACTGTTTGAAAATGCCAGTAAATGCATATCCCACATTGAAAGGGTTAACTGTGTGACCAGAATACATTGTTTGTCCCTCAGCCAAAACTGTTTTGTGATAGTAAAAATAAAACTCGACAGAAATTCAACTCATTAACTGCCTGAATATTATTCTATTTATCCCGTCACTTGCATTCAAATATGACAATTTTAACCATTCCTTGATTGAATATTGCTATAAGTTCACATTACTCAAAATAACGATTGTTCCCTCACCTGTAAAATCAAGTTAAAAAAAGTTGTTGCGACAGAAAACAGTTCTGGGAATGTTGATAAATAACACCAAAACAGAACGGCATTAAATAAATATATGTCCATTTGAATTGAGAATGTGATCATTCTATTCAAACTTTATTAACTTATTTTTCTATTCCTGTCACTTTTATTTGCCCTTCATTTGGCATGCTAACTTGGCCATGTCAGATGCCTGCAAAAATTACGTAGAACAAAACATGAAACATTGCAAACAATGCAATTTTGTAACTGTTCATTGAAGTAAGAATATTTACATTAATAAAGAATGTTTCATTTGAATATACATGCTTTTAGGTATTTTTAGCTCACCTGAGCCAAAGGCTCAGGATGAGCTATTGTGACCGCTATTTGTCCGTCGTCCGGCGTCCGGCGTCCGGTGTCCGGCGTCCGGCGTCCGGCGTCCGGCCACATTTTCAAACAACATTTCCTCTGAAACTGCTGACCCGATTTTAACCAAATTTTGTCAGAAGCATCAGTGGCTAGGGGGAACGAAATGTTGTTCACATTATGACCCCCGGGCCAACAATGGCCCCGCCCAAGGGCTTATCAGTTTTTCATAGCAAAATCTTTAAAAATCTTCTTCTCTGAAACTGTAAGGCCTAGACCTTTGATATTTGGCATGTAGCATGATCTAATGGTCCTCTACAAAGATTGTTCAAATTATGACCCCCTGGCCAAAAATGGCCCCGCCCAAGGGCTTATCAGTTTTTCATAGGAAAATCTTTAACATTCTTCTTCTCTAAAACTGTAAAGCTTAGACCTTTGATATTTGGCATGTAGCATGATCTAATGGTCCTCTACAAAGATTGTTCAAATTATGACCCACAGGCCAAAAATGGCCCCGCCCAAGGGCTTGTCAGTTTTTCATAGGAAAATCTTTAAAAATCTTCTTCTCTGAAACTGTAAGGCCTAGACCTTTGATATTTGGCATGTAGCATGATCTTATGGTCCTCTTAAAAGATTATTCAAATTATGACCCCCGGGCCAAAAATGGCCCCGCCCAAGGGCTTATCAGTTTTTCATAGGAAAATCTTTAACATTCTTCTTCTCTGAAACTGTAAGGCCTAGACCTTTGATATTTGGCATGTAGCATGATTTTATGGTCCTCTACAAAGATTGTTCAAATTATGACCCCAGGCCAAAAATGGCCCCGCCCAAGGGCTTATAAGTTTTTCATAGGAAAATCTTTAACATTCTTCTTCTCTGAAACTGTAAGGCCTAGACCTTTGATATTTGGCATGTAGCATGATCTAATGGTCCTCTACAAAGATTGTTCAAATTATGACCCCCGGGCCAAAAATGGCCCCGCCCAAGGGCTTATCAGTTTTTCATAGCAAAATCTTTAAAAATCTTCTTCTCTGAAACTGTAAGGCATAGACCTTTGATATTTGGCATGTAGCTTTGGCTTGTGGTCCTCTGCCAAGATTGTTCAACTTACGACCATGACCTCTGGGCGAAACTTGGCCCTGGCTTATCAGTTTTTCATGGGAAAAATATATTATTTTTTCTGAAGCCATAAGGCTTAGACCTTTAATTAATGGCATACTGCTTTGCCTTGTGGTTCTCTACCAAGGTTGTACAAATGATGGCCCCGCCCCTGGGGTATCTCAGGTGAGTGCTTCAGGGCCTCATGGCCCTCTTGTTTTTATTTGTTTTCACAATTACAATATGAAATTTCACTAGTTTTCATATCATGGTTTTGGATTCAAATCAGTTTTTTTTTCAAGCTATTTCATATGAACATGATTGTACAGCTTGTATGTCTCCTGATTCAAAATCAGCCTTCCAGTCCAAATGAAGATTAACCCTTTCCATCATTTAAATGCATTTTCACACATTTACAAACAGAGTAGACCCAGATCAGAGTCTGTTCTGTTTGTTAATGGGATTTGAAAGATTTGTTCCTTTACTTTCCAAAATGGCTACAATCTTCCACCTTCCATATTTCATTATAATTATTTTGTCCATGAATATTCAGTATTGAAATTTTGAATAAACATAAAACAAGAAAAGGGTTAAAATTGGCTGATATAACAAATCTGACACTTTTTACAGCTTCAAATAAGGCAGATTTGTTTATTTAGTTTCTAAAATGGCTACATTGTTCCACCTTCCATATTTCATTGTGGTTATTTTGTCAAGGAATATTCAGTAGTTATTGAAATTTGGAAAAGAAATATAGAACAGGGAAAGGGTTAACTATTGAACTCCTAGCAGGATAAACAGTTGCCTTGATCTGTATAGTATAGCGCCTCCTAACGTGACAAACCACACTTTCTTTATACCCCCATTCCACTGAGCGGCGATTCCGCTATGCTTCGAAATTTTGGTAAAAACTCCGTGAATCGTAGCAGGAATGGTAACAGCGCAGTAGAAACGCCCTGATCCTAGTAGAAGCATAACAGAAGCTTCTTGATCGCCACTTCACAGCGATTGTTTTGACCGTGTTAAAAATTTATGTAGCGGCATTGCGGTGGAATTCGAGCGCCGCAAAAGCGTAGTAAGAAATTCATGAACACAGCAGTATCGTAACCGCAACGTGAGTAACGTAGCACAAGTGCAATCGCATCGCAATAAAAGCATCGAGATATTTGTTCGTGATCCAGCTACGTTTCTCTTACGCTCTGGGTGTTCACAACACGCTATGTACACTCTAGCAATGATCAAAGCGCCGCCACGCTGATTCAACCGTTTATGAATCACCAACCACGGCGATTCTGCTACACTTTCACTACGTTCTTGGTGCTTTGGTTGCGTTTCCTATTGCTGACTGAGCCACGCTCATGACGATTTACGCAACGCGCTTGCAGATCAAGGTATAAATTTGCAACACTTCCACTGTTATCTTCATTATTTGCTTGCACTTCCATCCTGAGTTCTGCCATAAGTTGGTTATAATGGCTAAATTGGAGCTTCTCTCTGCTGACAACCATGGTAGGATCCAGAACCTTTTGGCCCTCCGTCTCCGTCTGACTTATCTCTCAACACCCATATAGAAACACACTATATAGAAACATTCCAAAAGTGCAACAGAAGCGCAGCTCCTGCGCTTAGGTTGGAGCAAGGTAGTAAGTAAGTAAGTGGAGACTAAGCGTAGCTTGAAATCCCGTGTCATAGTGAGAGCGTAGTTAGAAGCGTCTTGGAGAGACCTCAAGTGCAGCAACAATTCGACAGGATTGTAAACAGTGCAGCGAGATCGTTATTGAAGTGTACTATAAGCGTATTGGAAACACCCAAGTCCCAAAATTATGCACATGTTGGTGCTTCTGTGACGATTTGGAAGATTTTGGAGAAGCGCCATGATTGCCATGAGTGCAGTTGAACCACCGCTTAGTGGAATAGGGGTATTACTTCTGTAGGCATTATTGCGTGTAGGTGAACTTGAAACAGTATGCTCAGTTATCTCTACAGATATAAATAAAAATAAAAAATATCTATTCTATGAATTAATATAATTATAGATTATGTTCTTATTGAGTTAATAAGGAGTCATTCTGAGTCTGTTCAACTTTAAACTTGGAGCATTGAGTAATATTTTAAAAACGGGATGTGTCTCAATATTTTCAAAACAACCCTCTTGCATCTTGGAATGGCCAAGTTTCACATACCTGTTTCAGGTAAGAGTGACCTTGGCCTCTGACCAAGAAAAGTCTTGTCCAGAGCACTTCTCCCATATGACTTGCAGTAAGAATGCCAAATTTGGTGTGTGAGTACATCTTGAGAGAGTTAAGTGTCCCTTATCATTTTCAGGTTATTATGACCTTGATCTTGACCTGTGACCTCAGCTATAAAAACCTTGTTCTGAGCAATTCTATATATCTCGAGGAATGCCAAATTTGATGTGTGAGTATATCTCGGCATGGTGCCATAATATACTTTTTTCGAGTCAGTGTGACCTTGACCTTAATCCCTGACCTCAGCTATAAGAAACCTTGTCCTGAGTATATTACTTGAAGTAGGAATGCCATATTTGATGTGTGAGTATATGTTGGGGATAGCAAAGTGTCATATACTGTTTCTCAATAAATTTCATCCTATGAGAATGACTGAAATTAACTGTCATCATAACAATAGAAGATCTCTACTTTGAAATATTAGCACTCTAAATCTACATCTTATCGTTGCATCTTAAATACTTTGCCCAAGTTTAAGTTAACTCTATGCATGCATAAGATGAGTGTACTGGCATTTGCAAACAGTGTATATCTAGATCAGAGAGCTCATAGAACAGCCCTCTGATCAGGGTCTGTGCTATTTGCTATTCAAAATCCTGTAGCAAATTAAGCCTTTCATAATTAACCCGTTCCTCATATAAACATGTTTTCACACATCTGCAAACAGAGTACACCCAGATCAGACTGCTCCTATAGGAGCCGTCTGATCAGGGTCTGCTCTATTTGCTAATGGAATTTGATAGATCTGATTTCTTTACTTTCTAAAATGGCTACATGATGTTCCACCCTTCATATTGCATTAAAACTATTTTGTCCATGAATATTCAGTAGGTATTGAGATTTGGAACAAAGATAGAACAGGGAAAGGGTTAAAATAGACTGACATAGTAGCAAATAGTGTAGACCCTGATCTAACGGCTACTTTATGAGCCATCTGCTTCAGGCCTGCACTATATCCATATATAGTAGGATATATGGATATTAAAGGCTCGTATCATTATTCATTATAAAAAAACAAGTTTCATAAAATCAATTTGTAATGAACACAAATGTAAGATCCTCTATATAATATAGCATTTGCAGACAGTGAAGACCCAGATCAGAGGGCATCACTGCTTAGGGTTTGCATTGTTTGTCAAAATCCTCTTTAACTCTGCATGCTAAGTAATTTTTCGTCTGCAACAATTGCCATCTGCTTCAATTCTTGAAATAAACTTTCTCTCATTTCTTTGCAAAAATATGGTCAAGGTGACAAACAGTTTGGATCCTGATGATACGCTACATTATGCAGCGTCTCATCTGGATTCAAACTGTTTGCATAGGTAATCACAGTTTTGGTGCTAGCGTGCAAAGAGTTAAAATTCAAGTTTTTCACATTGCATGTGTGAGTGGACTTTATCTATCATGCTGATGGACCATTCCTCTTTGAATATTCAGCAATCAAAGGAACAGGTTAGTTTGCAGATGCTGTGCTGTTTATGTTTTGTTAGCTATAGTCAAACAACTAGGTCTGACGGGTCACGGGTTCGCCGAGTCCATTTTTAAGGGAGATCAGCATTTCGGATATCCACGTGCCATTTATAAAAGAAAATGTTCAGTTATAGGTATAAATAATAAGCGCATTAATTATCTAAAATATAGCGTAGTGGATAAGACGTAGGACCATAAAGAAATATATGATCGGCAAACATTTTATTAGGCGCAGGTTCGAGTCTCGCATCAACCTAAAATATTTTTTTTGCTAAAAATATTAAGGAAAGTCCCCTTAAGAGCATTAGTTTTGTTGTGCATTAAGAAGCCACTCGTATAAGACATTTGCTAAAACTTATATTGATATTCATATTTTAGCATCGATTTATTATTGAAAATATGGCTAATATAGGACTCGAACTCAAACAAAGGCACCCTTCCCTAACATAGAGGACCATGTGCATAAATGGCCATTACAATTATACAATATGACATAAAATAATACTCTACTATTCATTAACAATTAAAAAAAAGTTTAAGGTCGACACGGGATTCGAACCCACGCTCAATAAAAAACTACTCTCGCAATGTCTTCTGCGTACCTAGACTTTACCCACTGCGCTAAACTGCTGACAACAATCCGCCTTCAATTTTATCTTATATACTAAACTCGTCTGTTTAAAAAAATGGTCCGAGAACATGCGGAATGCTGATCTCCCTAAAAAATGGACTCGGCTGACCTTTGACACGTCAGACCTAGTTGTTTGACTATAGTGGACAGTGTCTTGCTGGCAGTGTTGTTTATGTTTTGTTTGCTAGGGGACAGTGTCTTGCTGGCTGTACTGTTTATGTTTTGTTAGCTAGGGGACAGTGTCTTGCTGGCAGTGTTGTTTATGTTTTGTTAGCTAGTGGACAGTGTCTTGCTGGCAGTGTTGTTTATGTTTTGCTAGCTAAGGGATATTGTCTTGCTGGGATGCACAAACATCAGGATGATTAATTATTGTGGAACCCTTCCATCATAGATAAATACACTGACCTGGCATGTTTACTAAAAAACAAAAAAAGTACAAATTTATGTTTTATTAACCCTTTACTCCATGAATATTTATGTAAGAAATAAGGAAATGACGAATATCTTGTAGCTGAATTTTTATATTGTAAAGGTTTCAAAGGAAGTTTTTGCTTTGAAAAAACTGTAGAATCAGATCTATATCATGTCATAAGCAAATATATCAGAGCCTGATTGGATGGCTCCTATAGCAGCTATATGATCAGGATCTACTCTATTTGCAAAGGCATGAAAAAGCATATATATGATTCATGGAAAGGGTTATAGAAAATGTCTTAGTCATGACTTTCATAACAGTAATTTCATAATAGTTCAAAATATCATTAGTCACTTTGAAATGATAACTCCTTTGTGCCAAATATCAGGGTATATCACTGATTCAAAAAGTTTATTAAACACTGAGACTGTGTTGGAGAAATTAACCGATTTGCATCAATGAAGACATTGGCAACATTTCGATTGAAGTCGCAGCTATTTGCGTCTTTTGAGCATACTTATAATGTTTGATACTTCTGTTTATTGTAAACTTCAGTGTGCAATGCATCTTCGAGGACATAATACATTTTTATCTGCTACAAATTTAGTAACCCTTGAACCAAATAACCCTTTCCCTCATATAAATGTGTTTTCACGCATTTGCAAACAGAGCAGACCCAGATCAGACGGCTCCTAGAGGAGCCGTCTGATCAGGGCAGTGTTGCAGCCAGGACGCGCGATTCCGCGATTCCCCCCTTTTTCTTAAAATTCCCCCCCTCTTTTTCATTGGAGGGGGCGCCTAGTCGCGCACTAAAGTTTGAATATTACTTTGCTAAAAAGTTCACTCCCTCAGGCTGTCGAAACAGTTTGTAGCGAGTACCGGTATAGCTTTCAATTCATATCGATTCTGAACCAGATGTTTATCAACTGTCATGTATAGGTAAGGCTAAAACACGGTTCGGTACAGTAACTTAGCTATCGTATTCTATAGGACCTCGGCAATTCCAGATACGTGAACAGTTGTCTGCCCAAGATCTAAAGTTTTTTGTGACTACTCTTTTAATTAATTGTGCTTATGATAAAACAATAAAACACCACTCACAACTGATAATTTATAACTCGTGGAGTAAAGTAATGTTTGCCAGTCCCGGTCCGACTATAGTCTATGCCCGTAACATGAAATGAATGATCTCCCTTTTAGTAAATCAAACGAAAACGGAAAAAATGTGTGTCTGCTTTAAATATCGTCAAATAACAATATATTAAAGAAAATCAGCGACTACTTTGGGGTAGGTACCCTTCCTATAACCAAAATCAGCCCAATTCAATAGTCAAAGATACGTAACCGAGTTATTCAGCTTCTTAAGCAAGGTTACAGATATCATAATATTAGAGACATTCCCATAGAAAGCGGTGAAATCGACCGTGTCGAATCCATTGCGCAAGATTTGCATTGATATTGTTGTGAAATAAAAATCCCCCCTTTTTTTTAACAAATCTCCCCTAATTTTCAAAGGAAGGTGGGAAAATCGCCCCTCTTTTTAAAATCCTGGCTGCAACACTGTCAGGGTCTACTCTGTTTGCTAACGGAATTTGATAAATTTGTTTGTTACTTTCTAAGATGGCTACACTGTTCCACCTTCCATATTTCATTGTAACTATTTTGCCCATGAATATTCAGTAAGTGTTGAAATTTGAAATAAACACAGAACAGGGAAAGGGTTAAATCTTCAAATATATGTTTCCTTTTGTTGAGAATAGTATTAAATGTATCTGGATCCTCACAAATAATTGTATCATACATAAGAACATCAGAGTGATAAAATACCTTATTTCCACAGTCGGAATTTTTTTTAATGGGACAATGATTATAGAAAATAAATGTTAGCAAAATTATCCTTGTGACAATACTAGTTATCAGATTATCCCCAATGCTTGATGTGTTTTCGATTTCTAGCAATATTAGAACACATACACCGTCTTGGTGCAAGACGACCATTAACCCTTTCCCTCATATAAACGTGTTTTCACGCATTTGCAAACAGAGTAGACCCAGATCAGACGGCTCCTAGAGGAGCCGTCTGATCAGGGTCTACTCTGTTTGCTAATAGAATTTCAAAGATCTGTGTCTTTACTTTCTAAAATGGCTACAATTTTCCCATCTTCCATATATTTCATTATAAACATTTTATCTATGAATATTCAGTAGGTATTGAAATTTGGAATGAACACAGAACAGGGAACGGGTTAACAATATAAAGCTCGATCCTTTTGCTTACACAATGAAAGCAAAGCCTGTTACTGAAAATATTAACAGCATTGTCACAAGAAATATGTGCCAGAATGTTATTGAGTGTACCCTGATCATCTGTAGGCACTTGTACATAGCGGTGAAGGATGACATTTTCAACATGGTCAGGACGTTGACCCTCTCCTGAATTTATAAAATCACAATTTAACTCTTTGCACCCTAAGTAATTTTATCATCTGCTCAATTGTCGTCATAAATGAGGAGAGAATTTGCAGCTACCATTCAAAGTTAACTCTTTTCACGCATCTGCAAACAGAGTAGACCCAGATCAGACAGCTCCTAGAGGAGTCGTCTGATCAAGGTCTGTTTACTTATGGAATTATATAGATATGACTATATAGTTTCTACCAATGCCAAAAAATCATATGTACATAATTATATACCTATATAAAATTTCAGCTAATAAATATTCATGATGTCATTCTTTCTTACATAAATATTCATGGAGTGGGTAAACTGTCTGATAATCAAAGGGTTCAGATACATAGTAATATTTTTAACCATAGTCACAGTTTAATCCTTTCCCTGTTCTATGTTTATTCCAAATTTCAATACCTACTGAATATTCATGGACAAACTAGTTATAATGAAATGTGGATGGTGGAACATTGTACCCATTTTAAGAAGTAAAGAAACAGATTTATCAAATTCAATTGGCAAACAGAGCAGACCCTGATCAAACAGCTCCTGTAGGAGCCATCTGATCTGGGTCTACCCTGCTTGCAAATGCATGAATAGGCATTTATATGAGGGAAATGAGTGACCAATACGAAGATTTTTAACAACATATTTTTTAACATAATTTAAATGACCAACACCAAATCATAATCGCAATTTAAGTGACCAACACCAAGATTTTTAAATCGTGATCACAATTTGAGTGACCAACACCTAAATTTTTAAATCTTAATCAGAATTTAAGTGACCAACACCAAGATTTTTAACACCATATTTTTAAATCATTATTTAATCACAATTTAAGTGACCAACACCAAGATTTACCAAAACATATTTTTCTCTCCCACAAGGCACAGTAGTATTACCTATGGGGACCTCCCAAGTTTTAATATCCCCATGACAAATGAGGGGTTAGGGGCTATTAGTTTTCCATCTTTGTCACAAGAGCCATTTTCATTATTACTGTATATATAAATGATTATTTCTTTACATATTCTAAACTTGAGAGATTGTATATTTCATACATAACTCTTACATTCTTATGACTTAATGTTAATAATCTTGTCAAAATTTTGAGATCCAGATCCAAGTAGCTTGTGTCACATTCGGATCTTAAGTGTTTGACCTGCTGATCATGATCTGAAAATATATGGGATGAAAAACAAAGTTACTCTGAGAAATGAAGTAGACAAGTTTGACAGATTTACTAACTGCTCAAAGGGCTAACTCTTAGCATGCGAGACAGACATGCACTGACATTTGCAAACAGTGTAGACCCAGACCAGAGGGTTACTAGACGACTCCACTGATCTGGGTCTACACTGTCCTCTAGCAAGTTTAAGCCATTCATACTAAATAAACTCAATAGTTAAACAATGACCAGCGATTTAGTGTCGAAAGAGTTGAACCTTTTGGATGGGAGGAAAATTGTTACCTGAACTTCTGTGCATCTGTGTAAACCCAGATCAGGAAGGCTCTGATAAGGGTCTGTATTGTTTGTCTTTAAAAATTCCTTAAACACATTTGACCCTGTCATGCTGAATGTATTCTTCTGTAAAACAATGATGGACAATAATGTACTCCGATAAATTAAGTATTCAAAGCGCTGAAGAACAAATCCTAGGGATACTGTTCCACTGTATAAATCATAGGACATTGTGGTGGCTGAAAGAAGAAATCTACAGTCTCTCCATCAGTAGTTGAAAGTTTTACCACCCATACCACCCAGAAAGAAACAGAAACATTCCCTGCCTGCCCAATGTTATTAACCCTTTCCTTCGTATAAATATATTTTCACGCATTTGCAAACAGAGTAGACCCAGATCAGACAGCTCCTATAGGAGCTGTCTGATCAGGGTCTGTTCTGTTTGCTTTTTAACATGACATAGATCTTGTTCTTCAGTTTTTCTCAAAGCAAAACTTTCACTTGAAAAGTTTACATTATAAAAAAATCAGCTAATAAATATTCATGATATCATTATTACTTACATGAATATTAAACAGGGAATGGGTTAACTTTTTATATGCTGATTGTTTCAAAAATGAAATGCATGGCAAACTGTGTATACCCTGGTCATAATTCTCCTTTGGTTTGGGTCTACAATCATGTTTTAAAATGTCAGCTATCTCAGTACTCACATTCAAGGCATTAACCCTTTCCCTGTGCTATATTTAGTCCAATTTTCAATACCTAATGAATATTCATGGCCAAGCAGTTATAATGAATACAGAAGGTGCAACATTGCAGCCATGTTAGAAACTAAATGAATAGGTCTACCAAATTCCTTTAGCAAACAGAGTAGACCCTGTATGAGCCATTTGCTCTGGATCTACTCTGTTTGAAAATGCGTGAAAAAGGCATTTATATTAGGGAAAGGGTTACTGAATTTTCAAACATTATTTTCCTATAATGTAAGAAATAATAACATCATGAATATTCATTTGCTGAAATTTTATAATGGCATATGTACACATATTTTTTGGTATTGTTAAAAACTACCAAATTTCATAAGCAAGTAGAGTAGACCCTAATCAGACGTTTCCAACAGGAGCCAATCTGATCTTGGTCTACTCTGTTTGCAATCTAGGCATGAAAATGTGTCTATGATGGAATAGGTTAAAGGTAGACTTGATTAAGGCTGATTGAGAGCCCTGATTTAGGCTGATTGAGAGCCCTGATTCAGGCTTATTGAGATCCCTGATTCAGGCTACCTGAGAGCACTGATTCAGGCTGACAGAGAGCCATGATTCAATCTGATTGAGAGCCATGATTCAGGCTTATTGAGATCCCTGATTTCAGCTGACTGAAAGCCCTGATTTACTAAGAACCCTGATATAGGATTATTGAGAGCCTTGATTCAGGCTAATTGAGAGCCATGATTCAGGCTGATTGAGAGCCTTGATTCAGGCTGATTGAGAGCCCTGATTCAGGCTAATTGAGAGCCCTGATTCAGGCTGATTGAGAGCACTGATTCAGGCTGATTGAGAGCCCTGATTCAGGCTAATTGAGAGCCCTGATTCAGGCTAATTGAGAGCCTTGATTCAGGCTAATTGAGAGCCATGATTCAGGCTAACTGAGATCCCTGATTCAGGCTAATTGAGATCCCTGATTCAGGCTAATTGAGAGCCTTGATTCAGGCTAATTGAGAGCCATGATTCAGGCTAACTGAGATCCCTGATTCAGGCTAATTGAGAGCCCTGATTAAGGCTAATTGAGAGCCCTGATTCAGGCTAATTGAGAGCCCTGATTTAGGCTAATTGAGAGCTCTGATTCAGGCTAATTGAGAGCTCTGATTCAGGCTAATTGAGAGCCCTGATTCAGGCTAATTGAGATCCCACTGATATGGATTTACAATGTTAACAAATACATTTACAACATTCAAAGGGTTAATTAGTCAGCATTAAGTTTTTCCCTTTTTACACCTTTGCAAACAGAGTAGACCCAGATCAGACAGCTCCTGTAGGAGCTGTCTGATCAGGGTCTGTTCTGTTTGCTTATGAAATTATATAGATCTGATCCTACAGCTTTTGTCAAAGCCAAAATTTCCCTTGAAAGGTATACATTATAATACTTAAGTTGATGAAATATTATGAAGTGTCAAATGAACACATAAATGTTTATACGGGAAAGTGTTATACAGTCAAGTGTTAACCCTTCTCATATTAACCATTTCCTCCATAACTACGCCTTTCTACACCTCTGTAATAGTCACTTCTTGAAACCATGGTGATAAATAGAGCATTTGCAGTGTGACTTGAGAGGCATACAGTTTAGATGATGTAATAAACTCAGGTCTCATAGCATACAAGATGTTTGCCTCTCAGGATAAGCGAATATAAATTATTTCTGCCTTTGAAATATATTATTATTATTATTATTATTTATTATACCACATTTATATAGCGCTCTTTTCACACGGGATATGTGCGTTCAAAAGCGCTGTACATGGATGAAATCAATAATCGGAACGAACCGCATGATTATCTATCCAGACAATGAAAGATTTACAATGGATATGCAATAAATATAAAAATCACTAGCCGGACGGTCAGTGAAGGATATACAAAAGATATACAATAGATATGAAATCATAAACCGGAAGGAACGGCATGATCGTCCATCCAGTCAATGAAATGTATGCAATATATATACAATAAATATAAAATCACTAACCGGTAGGAACCACATGATTATCCACCCGGTCAATGAAAGATATGGAATAGATATACAATAAATGTATAACCACTAACCGGTAGGAACCACATGAATTATCCACCCAGTCAATGAAAGATATGCAATAAATATACAATAAGTATAAAATCACCAACTGGTAGGAACCACATGATTATTTATACCAAGTCGGTGAATTATAAGCAATATTTATACAATAAATATGATATACAATAAATATGAAATCACTAACCGGTAGGAACCACATGATTATCTATTCGGTCAATGAGAGATTGATTCCTACAGCATATCCCAAGGGCTGCAATGGCAAAGGAACCGTAAGGTACGAGAATTGATGATTATAAGCTACTTTTCCTAAACTGTCCTAGTAGTATATGTTGAAGAAATGTGTTTTCAGAGATCTTTTGAAACATGCCAGTGAGCTTGCATCTCTAATGCCTGATGGCAGAGCATTCCAGAGTTTTGGAGCTGCATGCATGAAACTTCTCTCACCGTATTTTACCTTACGACTTTTTGGTACAACCAACGACAAGGAGCTACTTGCTGACCTTAATTCTCTGCGGGGCCGATACACGTCAAGCATGTCGACAATGTACTTGGCGGATTCATTGTGCATGGCTTTATACGTAAGTGTCAGAATTTTGAATTCAATGCGATGTTGAACCGGAAGCCAATGAAGTTCTCTTAAAACAGGCGTGATATGATCATATCGAGGAGTCCTGGTTATGATGCGGGCTGCTGTGTTTTTAACTCTTTGAAGTTTCTGCAGTGTGTTTTTTGAAATTCCATGCAGCAATGAGTTGCAGTAGTCTATTTTTGATGTAACCAGAGAGTTCACCAAAGTCTTGGTAGCATCAGGTGAGAGGTACTTTCTTATATGACCTATTCGTCGGAGCTGTGCATAACTAGACCTACACACCGAATTGATGTGTGATGCCATATCCATTTGTGAATCGAGCCATGTACCGAGATTCTTTATACACAAAGACAGTTTGATCTTAGAGGGGCCTACTTGCACATGAATGTCTTCAGGTACTACTGTGTTTTTTGTATGAAACAGGATGACCTCAGTTTTGTCAGTATTGAGCTTCAGCATGTTCTGGTGCATCCAAGAGACTATTTCGTTGAGACAGATCTCAACTCGTGATAAAGCTTCTTGTTGACAGTAAATGTCTTTGGGCTTAAAGGACAGGTATAATTGCGAGTCATCGGCATAAAAATGGTGCTTTAGCCCATGGTCTCTGCAGATTGCCTCTGTCAATATATCAGATTTATATGTGTCTAATATCTGTTTTATTCAAAGGATATTTGTCACATGTTGAAGAATGAAACTATATGCTGCTTTTCTGCAGTTTTCTTTTGTTGAGGTTTGGTTTTGTTACCTTTTACTGAGATTGTTTTGTTTAACTTTACTGTAATTTGCTTTACTGAGGTTTGCTTTGGTTTCCCTTGCTGAGGTTTGCTTTACTAAGCTTTGTTTTGGTTTGCCTGGCTGAGGTTTGGTTTACTAAGCTTTGCTTTGGTTTGCCTTGCTGAGGTTTGCTTTAGTTTGGTTTACTAAGCTTTGCTTTGGTTTCCCTTGTTGAGGTTTGGTTTGCCTGAGGTTTGCTTTAGTTTGCCTTGCTGAGGTTTGCTTTATTTTGCTTTACTGAGGTTTGCTTTGTTTTGCTTTACTGAGGTTTGCTTTGGTTTGGTTTACTAAGCTTTGCTTTAGTTTGGTTTACTAAGCTTTGCTTTGGTTTGCCTTGTTGAGGTTTGCTTTGGTTTGCCTAAGGTTTGCTTTGGTTTGCCTTGCTGAGGTTTGCTTTGGTTTGCCTTGCTTTGATTTGCCTTGCTGAGGTTTGTTTTGGTTTGCCTTGCTAAGGTTTGCTTTGGTTTACCTTGCTTTGGTTTGCCTTTCTGAGGTTTGCTTTGGTGTGCTTAACTGACGTTTGATTTACTGAGGTTTGTTTTCATTTGCCTTACTTAGATTTTCTTTAATAAGGTTTGCTTTACTGAGGTTTGCTTTCATTTGCTTTAATGATGTTTGCTTTACTTTGCTTTAATGAGGTTTGCTTTACCGAGGTTTGCTTTCATTTGCTTTAATGAGGTTTGCTTTCATTTGCTTTAATGAGGTTTGCTTTAATTTGCTTTAATGAGGATTGTTTTACTGATGTTTGCTTTTATTTGCTTTAATAAGGTTTGCTTTACTGAAGTTTGCTTTGATTGAAGTTTGCTGTACTTAGGTTTGCTGTACTTGGGTTTGCTGTACTTAGGTTTGCTGTACTGATATTTGCATTACTGATGTTGGTGTTTACTGAGAGTTGGTGTATTGATGTTTGCTTTGGTTTGCTCTCCTGGGTTTTCTTTGATTTGATTTACTGAGGCTTATTGCACTGATGTTTGCTTTGGTTTGCTCTCTTTTGTTTTGGTTTGCTGATGTTTGCTGTACTGATGTTTGTTTTGGTTTGCTGTACTGAAGTTTGTTTTGGTTTGCTGTACTGATGTTTGTTTTGGTTTGCTGTACTGATGTTTGTTTTGGTTTGCTGTACTGAGGTTTGCTTTGGTTTTGCTTTACTGAGGCTTGTTGTACTGGGGTTTGTTTTGGTTTTCTTTACCGTATTTTTTCTTTACTGTGGTTTGGTGTATGGAGGTTTGCTTTGGTTTGTTGTACTGAAGTTTGCTTTGGTTTTCTTTACCGTATTTTTTCTTTACTATGGTTTGCTGTACCAAGGTTTGCTTTGGTTTGCTGTACCGAGGTTTGCTTTCGTTTGCTGTACTGAAGTTTGCTTTAGTTTTCTGTACTGTGGTTTGCTTTGGTTTGCTTTACCGAGGTTTGCTTTCGTTTGCTTTACTTAGGTTTGCTTTACCGAGGTTTCCTGCCTTTGTAAACCATGTGTATGATGCAATTTAATCTTTACAATGCTGAACTGATCAACTGGAATTGTCCATTACTGTTCATAGGTAGATTACAATCAATTTGAAGAGTTAGATTTATTTGAGGACCATGACTGAAAAACAGAGTAGACTCCTCCAATTGGGGTCTACACTGTTTGTGCCAGTGCCAGTTTCTCACATTCAAAGGGTATAACCTTAATATCATAAACTGCATTGTGGAAGTAATTGTTAAAAATAAGAATTTTATTTGACAAGGACATTTTTACTATGAATTGTTTTCCACAAATCAAGATTGTAGAAAGCAGAGATTCATTTTATTGGCATTGAAAGTTTACCTGCACTTTGTGTGCTGTAGGGAATAGAAATATTTGAACTAATTTAACTCTTTGCACGCTAAGTAATTTTATCGTCTGCTCAATTGTCGTCTGCAATATTTTCAAAAGTATTAGTTTTCTTTCTGATTTTTTTGCAGAAGTTAAGCCTGAGTGACAAACAGTTTGGAACGTGGGGCTTGATCTGGGTCCAATCTGTTTGCGTAGGATATAGATAGCAGGAGAATCCGTGGCTCGCAGTCAAAGCATTAATTCTTTGCAGCCAGTTCATTGGTTGTAGGTTGCTACTTTTTGACATTTAGATTGTATTGCAAGGCAAATGACGATGTTTTAAGTCATTTATTGTACAAATTGCTTCACATGAATTTGGTAATCTCGACATGAGGAATGCATCCTGCTTCTTCCCTACCTTGAATAGTTGGCAGTCACAATTATCTTTATCAGCATGTTATGAGAAATTATTGCTTTCAATGCTGATTTTTCAATTGGGCTCTTCCACAGTTCAAAAAGGTAAAGCTTGCCGTCAATAATCAGGGGTATTTTAAGAAAAGTGTAACGTAACAAACAGTGCAGATCCTGATGGGAGGATTCCTGTAGGAGCCCTCTCATCTGGGTCTACAGTGCTCCCTCTCTACAACGACACCCTTTAGGATACGAAGATTGTATGTGTTGTTCAGAGGGAGTTGTTGTAGGGAGGGAAAATCAAACATAATTAGCGTGTTTGCAGATCCCCAGATAAGGTGTATCTCTATCAAACCCTATGTTGTGACCACTCTTTAGAATCGTCACAAAGTGACAATTCTAAAGAGTGGTCACAACATAGTGTTTGATGGAGGCATAAAGAAAATACGATGGAAAAAGTTGTTTCTGGAGCCTTGTTGTTTCGGAAACAGTGACATGCGTTGTTGTAAGGAGGGAATCGTTATTGAGAGGGTCGTTGTAGGGAGGGAGCACTGTACTCTGTTTGCAAAGGACATTAAGTGAAAGGCCTAACTCTATACTCGATAATCCTTCTTATTTTTGCCTTTGCAAACTGAGTAGTTCCAGGTCAGATATTAACTCATTTTACGTATGATGTACTCAATGTCTTTGTAAAAATGAAATCAGAGTGTAAGACAGTGATCCTGATGAGAAGTCATGTTACTCAATGTCTTATCTGAATTTAAACTGTTTGCAAAGGTAGTTCCAAGTTAACCCTAAAGTGGCAAACAGTCTGGATCCTGGTGAGAACCCAAGCTATTTGACATCTCTAGATCCCAACTGTTTGTACTAGTTACCACACAATCACCAGTAGAGTACTGGGGGTTAACCCTTTCCTCCATAAATACACCTTTCTACGCCTCTGTAAAAGTCTCTTTTTGAAACAATTGTGATAAATAGAGCATTTGCTCCTAAGGAGTAAATGCTCTATTTATTACAAAATTCTAAAATTTTCCTTTTCTCTAGTTAAAGCTTCTGTTCAGTAGATTTATTCAAAGAAGTTGGATTTAAAAATAGCCTATGAGGGAATGGGTTAAGAATAAGTTTGTAATCAAAGTAACTTTGATCTGCTAAAATTCTCAAAGAACTTTTTTCCATTTGTTTTAATCCTTTAGTTCACAGTTACACCCTTTCCTTTTATGCCTTTACAAACACAGTAGACCCAGATCAGACGGCTCTTGTAAGAGTCGTCTGATCAGTATCTGCTGTTTGCTTATGAAACAATATAGACCTGATCTGATCTGATTCTTCAGTCTGTCATGATAAAAATATTCTTTGTTCATAGTGACATTATAAAAATTCAGTTCATTAATATCCATGATGTCATTATTTCTTAAATGAATATTCATTGAGTAATAGGTTTGGTGGCCGAGTGGTTATGGTCTTTGACTGACAATCGCTTAGCCACTCACTGCCGTGGTTTGAATCCCGGTCTGGGCATTTGGATTTTTCATGTGAGGAAGCCATCCAGCTGGCTTGCGGTAGGTTGGTTCTACCTAGATGTTCTTCTGTGCATGAAACAATGCAATTTGTTCCGTGCATAAAAGAACCTCTGGGGTTTTCCTCCACCTGTAATTAGCTGGGCATTGTGATATGACTGAAATATTATTAAAGCAACGTAAAACCGGATAAAAACGTAAAAACCAAAATCTTACATGAATATTCATGGAGTACTAGGTTTAAGAGGCCGTGTCAGAATGATGAGGTAAGATAACAATGTAACTGCATCCTTTAATGGATTCTTTCAAATGGATCTAAACTGTTTATGATTGTGAATGTGCCCCCAATGGAAAGTCATCAATAGCTCAACCTTTAGCACGCTGACCAAATCTGATTTGAAAAAAAAGATGTCTTCTGCTTCATATTACAGGACTGGCTTGTGTTTCATACATTATTGAAATGTGATAATTAAAATATTACTTCAGTAGAACCTGTCTTGAGACCTTATAATTTTTATTATTGATTGGACACATGATTCTTAAATAGCAGGTGGTTGCTTAATGCAGGGCAATAGTAATGCATAAAGTTCCTATAGGAGCTTTCTGCATTACTTTTGAAATGCATTAAGCTACCACCTGTCTTACAGACCTATAATTAGACCTCTTTTTGATGGCCACTTATGACAGGCTCTACTATCTGTGTCTCATTTGGATCAAAACTTTTAACAAAATGAATGTACTCACAATTTTGCTCTTAGCATGTTAACCATTCGCTTGCTATTCGCGTCAATATATCTACCTGTAAATAGTGAAGCTGTCTCATCAGGGTCTGCACTATTTACAAATTGATTGTGCAACCAGTGCACTTCGCAGCAGTGATTGCACAGAGAAATAATTGTAGACAGTGTAGATATATGTAATTATACAACAGGGCACGGATAAAGTAGGAGAAATGTATTTTAAAATTCAGCAAGTGAAGGGTTAAAAGTTTCACATTCCTACACATGCTACATGTATTGTAACATAGGGTTTGGCAGAGAAATGACGATTTAAGTATTTGAGTATGAACCTTTACATTTCGCTATAAGGATTTTAAGAAATAGGCCTTTAACCCTTCGCTGGCTGTTCACGTCAATATACCTTCCAGTAAATAGTGAAGACCCAGATGAGACAGCTCCTGCAGGAGCTGTCTCATCAGGGTCTGCACTATTTACAAATTGATTGTGCAACCAGTGCACTTCGCAGCAGTGATTGCACAGAGAAATAATTGTAGACAGTGTAGACATATGTAATTATACAACAGGACATGGGTAAAGAAAAAGAAATGTATTTTAAAATTCAGCAAGAGAAGGGTTAAGGATTTCTTACAGCAAAGATCGCAGACCCTGTATCAAGGTAATCACTGATTCAGATCTATGCCGCTTACAAATGGTATATACAGAGCATCAGTCTCTCAAACAGACTTTACCTTATTGGTACTCATAAGAATCACTAGAGACATGATTTGTATGAGTACCAACAAAATAGGGTTTGATGGAGACAATTCTAAGAAGTACCAACAAAGTAGGGTTTGATGGACACACTTCTTATGAGTACCAACAAAACAGGGTTTGGTAGACACAGTTCTTATGAGTACCAACCAAACATGGTTTAATGGACATGATTCTGATGATTACCATCAAAATAGGGTTTGATGAAAATAATTCTTATGAGTACCAGTGAAATAGAGTTTGGTGGAAAATATTCTTACGAGTAATAATAAAATCAGGTTTGGTGGACAGAATTCTTATGAGTACAAACAAAATAGGATATTGTGATGAAAAACATCGATCTATCAGAGATTACACCTCTTACCTGCAGCTCTGTATGTAAATTGTTTCTCCTCTTATTCAAAGGATATCAGAGTGATGAATTGGGACCAGTATCATTATATCTCACAACGTTCTGGTATATGATATCGCATCAAGATTTCTCTGATAATAAGTCACCCACCTAATTTTAATTGGATTTTTTTCAGGTGGGACAGTTGTGCATAATAGAGGAATTTGCTGCTAGTTGCCAGTTTATAAACATCCTCGGTTTTTACATCAATTACAATAATGTCAATCATTCCATTCAGAGTCGACAAATGACCAATTTTTCACAGCTACTTAACTTTCATCATGCAATGTGGGTATTTATGAAAACATTAGCAATCGGTATGGAGCCAGACCAGACTTTTAATAAAACGGAGTCTTATCAAAATCCAAACCGTTTCATCCTTTATGCATTTTTATGCCCCCGTTGACAATAGTCAGGGGGCATTATGTTTTGCACATGTCTGTCCGTCTGTCTGTCTGTCTGTCTGTCTGTCCGTGTGTCACGCTTTTAGGTGCAGTTGGATGTCACAGTTTTTCAAGTGTTATTAAGTCAGTAATTTCTACACTTATACACATGAAACTTCACATACACATCAATTACCATCTGTGCTATCATTTGGCACCCCACCTATGCTGCCAGCAAGCCCAAGGTCGAGGTCAAATGACTTGGAAATTTTACGTGCAGTTGGTTGTCACATTTACGTGCAGTTTTTTGTCACAGTTTTTTCATTGTCTTATATCTCCCTAACCACTGTAGCTATTGCCATGGAATTGCATATACACATTAAACACCATCCATACTTTCATTGCACACCCAACCCATGCTGCCCGCAAGCCCAAGGTCAAGGTCAAATGACTTAGGAATTTTACATACAGCTAGGCAAGCACCCACACGGGGGCATCACTGTGTCTTACAGACACAATTTTCTAGTTTTTTAAAAGTTCCCATTGGGAATTGAAATGGATGATAAAAAGTTTTGACTATAGTGCCATAGCTACAAAGAATCTGTTACAGTAAAACCTCTCTATAATGGCCACTAAATTACATCAAGTATTTTGTGTTAAAGGCAGGTGGTTGCTTGAAGCAAGGTGAAAGTAAAAGCAGAATGCTCCAATAGGAGCGTTCTGTTTTACTTTCACTTTGCTTTAAGCAGCCACCTGCCCTAAATACCAATTAATTAACACAATTTAGTGGTCGTTATAGAGAGGTTTAATTAATACCAGACTGTCTATGTAAGTGGATAGGTATTATATAATCTTTGCATGCTAGTTGCGGATTATCTTGCCATTTATGACCTATGCAAACAGTTTGGAACCAGATCAGGTCCTACAAAACATGGGGCCTGATCTGAAATCGAAACTATTTGTCATTCTGTTTCAACTTCTACAAAACATCACATAATGAGGAAAATTAATAGTTTTTAAAATGTTGCAGACGACAATTGAGCAAAAGACAAAATTACTTCATGTAAGAAAATGTAAGAAATAATGACATCAGGAATACTAATTAGATTAATTTGTTTTTATAGCACATGGAAACATGAATTCTAGGCCATGGCAAAAACTGCAGAATCATATATATGTATTATAACATATGCAAAAAGAGCAGACCCTGATCAGACGGCTCCTATAGGAGCCGTGTGATGTGGGTCTACTCTGTTTGCAAATGCGTGAAAATGAGTTTATTTGAAGGAAAGGGTTAAAGGGTTAAAGATGTAGCATTTAATATAAAAGCTACTATTAATTTAAACCATGAGACAAAACTAAGACATAAACAATTATGTAATATAAATCAAATAGTCAGACACTGAGATTTTAATTTGAAACCTCATTGTTTGCATCAGTCAACCATTAAAATGAAATCATGCAAAGGACATTAGTCTTTAGCATGTTTAACCCATTACCTCTTAGGCTATTTTTAGGTCCAACCACTTTGAATAAATCTACCGAAAAGGAACATTAACTAGAGAAAAGGAAATTTTTTTGAATTTTGTAGTTATGAAACCATTTTGATAAATAGAGCATTTTGCTCCTAATGAGCAAAATGCTCTATTTATCTCAATGGTTTCAAAACGTGACTTTTACAGATGCATAGAAAGGCGTATTTATGGAGGAACGGGTTTAACCTCCAGTACTCTACTGGTGATTGTGTGGTAACTATTACAAATTGTTTAGATCTAGAGATGTCAAGTAACTCTAGGTATCATCACGATCCAAACTGTTTGACACTTCGACTGTATTTTTGAAAAGAAATGAAAGAAAAATTAAGTTATTTTGAGAATTGTAGCAGACAACAAAGTTTGGAGATGACAATTTCTTAGAGTGCAAAGGTTAAGAGTAGGAATACCAGTCTGATGATAGATGGGAGTACAACGTTTTCAAGAATAACTTCTTTATTTCTCCACCAAACCCTATGTTGTGACCACTCTTTAGAATCATCTCTTCGAGACGATTCTAAAGAGTGGTCACAACATAGGGTTTGGTGGAGAAATAACAATTTTAGTATTTGATGAGTATGCACCTTTGCTCTGGAGTATAATTATATGGGACTCGTCTCGATAAAAACTTTAAATTGACACTAAGATTATGTCTAGGAAATAAACTATTTAAAACTAAGATTATGTCTATGTAAAGAAATGGAAAAAGTCTTTTTTGAAATTTGAACTGGAAGATATTTTCTTTTGAAGAAAATTTGCTCAGCATTGCATGCTAAAAGTTAGTTCAACTGAAAGGTAATGTGAGCCTTTGAATTTTCTGTTCATTTAGACTGAAGATTCAATTGTCCTTCTTTTTGTGGGTAATCAGCTCAAATGTTGAAGCCTGTCAGATTAGCTCACATATCAAACCTTATTATTCATGGTGTCATTATTTATTACATGAATTCTTAACCCTTTCCCTGTTCTGTGTTTATTACAAATTTCAATACCTACTGAATATTCATGGACAAAAAGGTTATAATGAGATACGGAACCTGGAGCATTGTAGCCATTTTAGAAAGTAAAGACACAGATCTTTGAAATGCTATTAGCAAACAGAGTAGACCCTGATCAGACGGCTCCTCTAGGAGCCGTCTGATCTGGGTCTACTCTGTTTGCAGATGCGTGAAAACACGTTTATATGAGGGAAAGGGTTAATTAACAGGGAAAGAGTTATTTGGTAATGAAATTAGAAATCATCTCAAGTTATAATTATACATGTACTGAAACTATAAGTACATACATTTGTTTTGGCAAAATTCTCTTTGTCTGCTCACTTACAATTTGTCTGACCTAAATATCATGGCAGAGTTGGAATTTCTACAAGATTAACTTGGGTATTACAGAATTACGTCTCTTGAATTATTCAAAAATTTGTATAGTTGACAATATTTGTGCTGTACTGCATAAACAAATCGGTGACAAGCATACTTTGTGTCGGTACGGCATTCTTGTTTCACACATCTGTAACAACTCATCAATTTGTTTTTAAATTATAGATTGAATAAGGTGATTGTTGTGTACACTAAGACCCCTCTAAACCGGACATTAAATTTGGTATAAATATCAGTCTTGGAGACGGGACTGGTGGAAGCTTAATGCAGGGTGAAAGTCGTACAGAAAGCTCCTACAGCAGCTTTCTGTATGACTTTCAACTTGCATTAAGCAGCCACCTGCATAAAAGTATATGAATTCTTCTCTACTAGAATTCCAGTTCAGAGGGGTTTTACTGTTTTCAATTTTCTCTCCTTGAAGCCTCCATTAGCGCAGACTAAGTAATGTGTGACTTGACTGTTGTTAATCCTGCTGCAGTCGCCTCGGTGTTGCAAACCCAGACAGTGTTCATTCACACTTTGACCACAAGTATAAATGCACCATTGTCTATATAATGTCTTCAAAATGCATGTTTAAATTGATCGTAAAGGTCTAATGGCGGTCTAATGCATACCTGATGGCCGATGTCTTACGCAATGTCATATGCAGAAAGACATCATTGTATATATTCAATTTGCTAACTTTTAGCAATTTGGGGATAAATGTTTGAAATTCAGTAGCAGAAGTTTGGATCCAGATGAAAGACGTAGTGAATCGGCATCTTAACAGGATCCAAACTATTTGACACTTTGACAGTGTTCTTGAAAATAAAGTGAAGAGGATACCGTATTGAGAATCTAACTTGAAGATTACTTTTTAAGCAACTAAGTTACCAAGAGTTAAGGGGAATGTCACCTGCAACATTTAATGGCTGTATTTATTTAAGCCTCAGTTATACTAGTGGTACAATTCTGTATATCCTTCCCACCCTGGACAGATCTCAGTTACACTAGAGCTGCAATTCTGTATTACTGTCTCCACCCTGGACAGATCACAGTTACACTAGAGGTTCAATTCTGTATTACCATCCCCTCCCTGGACAGATCGCATTTACACTAGAGCTGCTGCCCCCACCCTGGACAGATCTCAGTTACACTAGAGCTACAATTCTGCATTACTGTCCCCACCCTGGACAGATCTCAGTTACACTAGAGCTACAATTATGTATTATTGTCTCCATCCTGGACAGTTCTTCAGTTACACTACAGCTACAATTCTGTATTACTGTCTCCATCCTGGACAGATCTCAGTTATACTACAGCTACAATTCTGTATTACTGTCCCCACCCAGGACAATTCATCATTTACACTAGATCTACAATTCTGTATTACTGTCCCCATCCTGGACAGATCTCAGTTATACTACAGCTACAATTCTGTATTACTGTCTCCACCCAGGACAATTCATCATTTACACTAGAGGTACAATTCTGTATTATTGTCTCCATCCTGGACAGATCTCAGTTATACTAGAGATACAATTCTGTATTGCCCTCTCAGCCCAGGACAATTCTTCAGTTACACTAGAGCTATAAGTCTGTATTACTGCTTCAGTTATATACACTAGAGCTATAATTCTGTATTACTGTCTCAGCCCTGGAAAGTTCTTCAGTTACACTAGAGTTATAATTCTGTATCACTGTCTACACCCTGGACAGTTCTTCAGTTACACTAGAGCTATAATTCTGTATTAATTACTGTCTCAATCCTGGAAAGTTCTTCAGGTACACTAGAGCTACAATTCTGTATTACTGTCTCAGCCCTGGAATGTTCTTCAGTTACACTAGAGCTACAATTCTGTATTATTGTCTCAGCCCTGGAATGTTCTTCAGTTACACTAGAGCTACAATTCTGTATTATTGTCTCAGCCCTGGAATGTTCTTCAGTTACACTAGAGCTACAATTCTGTATTATTGTCTCAGCCCTGGAATGTTCTTCAGTTACACTAGAGCTACAATTCTGTATTATTGTCTCAGCCCTGGAATGTTCTTCAGTTACACTAGAGCTACAATTCTGTATTACTGTCTCAGCCCTGGAATGTTCTTCAGTTACACTAGAGCTACAATTCTGTATTATTGTCTCAGCCCTGGAATGTTCTTCAGTTACACTAGCGCTACAATTCTGTATTATTGTTCGGACAGTTCTTCAGTTACACTAGAGCTATAATTCTGTGTTACTGTCTCAACCCTGGACAGTTCTTCAGTTACACTAGAGCTACAATTCTGTATTATTGTTCGGACAGTTCTTCAGTTATACTAGAGCTACAATTCTGTATTATTGTCTGGACAGTTCTTCAGTTATACTAGAGCTATAATTCTGTATTACTGTCTGGACAGTTCTTCAGAAATACACTAAAGCTATAATTCTGTATTACTGTCTGGACAGTTCTTCAGTTACACTTGACCTACAATACTGTATTACTGTCTGGACAGTTCTTCAGTTACACTAGAGCTATTATTCTGTATTACTGTCTCCACCCTAGAGAGTTCTCTAATTTGTGCACAAATGTTTTGGATTTACTATTCGATCAAACTTTGGAAAAACTATTGACAGAATGTCAAACTGCTTGGATCCTGATTAAATGCTGAATTACTTTGCGTCTCATCTTGATCCAAGCTGTTTTCAAATGCAAGTCGATCTTGTATACCCCGTCTCTTTCTGGGGTGTCCTGTACTGTCTTGTGCACCCTGGCAAGGTGACCAATCAGAATCCGAGAATTTTTATCTTAACGGATAATAAAGGCCTTTTCACGTCTTTGCAAACAGAGTAGACCCAAATCAGATGGCTCCTGTAGGAGTGTGCTGTGTTTGCTTATAAAATAATATACATCTTATTATACAGTTTCTGGCATGACAAAAAATGTGTTTATCAGTATGCCATTATAAAAAAATCATCTAATTAATATGCATACATTGGGTCTATACTGCTTGTAAAAGAAATAGAAGTGTGTATTTATTGTATAAAGAGTTCAGTATACAGTGAAAACTCAATACTACTACAAAGAAAACTCAGATATGTACATTATGGATCTTTAACACAAGTGGCAGCTTAATGCAGGGTGAAAGTCATGCAGAGGAGCTTTCTGCATGACTTTCACACTGCATTAAGCAACCACTTGCCTACAAAGACATACATTCTTCATCACTAAAATTTCATAGAATTGAGTTTTTAAAAAACAGATGGAGCTAGCTCACGGTGTGCGTAAGAGCAGCTGTCTGTTTTTACAAGGTATACAATTGTTACTTTATAAGAGCATCTATTTATAGAAAGAAAACAGTGTAGTTTTTTTTCACACTGAATTTTAATTGATTTTATTGGATGTCCACTTTTAATCATTAGATTGCTGAGCAAATTATTTTTACACAATTTTTCACCTACTACAGTTTCAATATTCGACCTATATAATTATAATCAGTTTATTTACCATTACCTACAATCAAGTCGCCACTATGTCTAGATCATTATGATATGCTAAGTTGCTGGGTGTCTGATCTGGATCCAAACTGTTTGCAAAGGTTATCACTGATCTGGCCGCAGCAGGGTAAAAGTTTCAATGAGGACAATTGAATATTTGGTTCTCTTTTATGAATCTCTTATTGAACACTTATTGAAAGAGTATAATATATATGCAAAGGATATATTGAAATGCATGATTTTAATTTCATAGAATAATTCGTAAGAATGGGCAGAATGACAGCAATTCACAGATCTGTCATATATTATTGCAGCGGTATGTACCGAAATACTGCTCCAGTTCTAAAAAGAAGGCAATGTGTGCGGAGACATGGATATAATATAAGATTTGCACAATAAGGGTTTGGATGTCATAAGAAATGGGATTTTGTACTGGATGACAAAGGTCTTCAGCCGATTTTATGATTACCTTCTCATACACAAATATTTCAAGCATTTAGGGCAATTTTTTCTTATTAATTAGGGCTGTTGATGAGAGCTTTCTATGTTGACTCTGGGCAGGAGAGAGCTCTTGAGAATGTGTGGTGTTGAGATTATCACCTTTTGGCAGAACCAATTTAACCCTTGGAATGCAAGGAACATGTAAACTGACATTTGCAAACAGTGGAGACCCAGATTAGAAGGCTACTAGAGCACCCCCTGATCAAATCAGGGTCTGCACTGTTTGCTATTCAAAATTATCTCACAAGTTCTACCCATTCATAATGAATGGACTCCATCCTTATACATTGATGGGTCATTCCACTTTGAAAATTCATGTGTCTTCTTTATCTAAATTCATAATCATAATATGAGTTGCTGTATTAAAGGCTGAATGATCCAGAAGGAAAGTTCATGTATCCGAGCTAATCACTGATCTTAGCCCTTCGCTTGCTATTCACGTCAATATACCTACCTGTAAATAGTGAAGACCCAGATGAGACAGCTCCTGCAGGAGCTGTCTCATCAGGGTCTGCACTATTTACAAGTTGATTGTGCAACCAGTGCACTTCACAGCAGTGATTGCGCTGCGAAATACTTGTACACAGTGAAGATATATGTAATTATACAACAGGGCATGAGTAAAGAAGGAGAAATGTATTTTAAAATTCAGCAAGAGAAGGGTTAGCATCGGGACATAGATATTACATTTGATATTATATTGTAGCCTCAAGAAAATGACCTTCAACTAGTTGCACATGCCAATACTTTAGAAATCCTATAGGAGCAAATGCCCTATTTATCACAATTGTTTCACAAAGTGACTTTTACAGAGGCGTCAAAATGCGTCAATATGAGGAATGGGTTAATGAAGATCTAAGAGTTAAGTCGAAACGTCGTCTAATAAAGAAACGGTCATCAGCAAATCCTCTAAGATCTTTGGTTCTACTTTACCTTTTCTGTAATACGTAGATTTAAGTATATTCACCTAATTATTCACTGGTATTAACTCTTTTACTATGTCTTTCTAACACATGGATGAAGCACTTAATGAACAACCAGACATTCTATTCTACTAATTGCAGAATAAATATGAAAAAACAAAACAAACAAAAACATTCAAATCACATTTCCTTGTAATACATATCAAGTCTATACAGTCACCATTCCCCAGTTTCTTTGTGGCTTCTTTTCTTCTTTTCTCTTGTTTTTCACTATTTTTCAAAGCTACAGTCACTTTCTTGATTGTCGCTTATTTTATCGATATGTCTTTTTGACAAGGCAGATGCAGTCATACCCGGCGGCTGTTAAAATTTTGCAGTCACATTTTTGACGATTAAACTAAATGACAGTTGTGACAAATTGACTTTAGAGTAACCCGAAGCATGTATAAAATTACATTTTGCAAATTTCTGCTTCTAGTTTAAAACTGGATTTTTCTGGAGAAAAGGTGCACACTTTAACTGTCCTTTTTTGAAAATTGTTCATTTTAACCCATTCCCTCATATTGACGCCTTTTGACGCCTCTGTAAAAGACACTTTTTGAAACCATTGTGATAAATAGAGCATAAAATTTTGCTCCATAGGAGCAAAATTTAATGCTCTATTTATCACAATGGTTTCAATACAACACATATCTAAAAAAAATCCTTTTCTCCTGTAAATCCTCCTTTTCGGTAGATTTATTGAAAGAGGTTGGATCTAAATATAGCCTATGAGGGAATGTGTTAACTATCCTTTTTTGAAAAGTGTTCATTTTCCTTTAAATACCATTAATATTAATAGGAACAATTTCCATATTTTTTTATGTCAATATAATGCATTAACTGAATTAGGCAATTCATCTTTTTCTAACACTTATCAGTTAACATGCAGCCTGAATTTTCAAAAAAGACATAATTAATTTACTGAAACAGACTCTAAATGCAGACTAATGCGACCTGCGCAACCTCCCACGAACTCCCTTACAACGATTTTCGAGCCCTTTTTATACTAATCAGTAAACCGGAAATTCTACCATTTGCATAAGGTCTAGGCATATCATACAAGCTAACAAGTGTAAATAGATAGGTACTTCCTTAATTTGGTTGCATTATTTACCTTTAAGCTGCCCCCATTTGTCACTGACCGTTCCAAGGCGGTACTTCAATCTTCCCCCTATTGTTCGTTTGGTTGCATTATTTACCTTTAAGCTGCCCCCATTTGTCACTGACCGTTCCAAGGCGGTATTACTTGACCAGATTAAACTGAGACTCCGTGCATATTCCATATATATTCGTATGTATTGGTATGTATGGTAATCGAATTTATCCGAGTATAGCCGGAAACGCTAATAGAAATTGATGAGTCTCAGTTTAAAATGGTCAAGTAATACTTCAATCTTCCCCCTATTGTTTGTTTGTTATGTCTGTGCGTCTCTTTGTGTCTTTTATATACATGTAAATTTGCTGTTTGTCGTTGTGGTGCTGTTTGGGCAGTTGTGTGTTTTGTATCCTCAAGGAGCCCCTTCATCTGGGTCTACGCTGTTTGCAAATGTAGCCAGGTAGAGATTGAAACAGTTGATAGGCTTTACTGTGTGGCCTGGTAGCTCAGTCAGAGTGCTGGCATGGTAAGCCAGAGGCCCTGGGTTCGAGTCCCAGTCAAGTCACACCTTTTTGTTTCCTGCACTGTAAGGGTTAAATTGACAGATATCTTCTTGTTTATAATCTTGTCATGATGGCTGTCTTGTTGGCAAATTCATGATAACCTTAGAACATAGTGTTGAGCTGGATGAGTATGTTAGAATTCAAGCTGTTTGTCACTGTAACAAAAACATGTTTGCTTCATAATTATAGTGCAGATGATATTTCTCTACTAAAAGTTAACACCATATCAGGCTCGTCTCTCTTTACTTTAACCCTTTCCTCCATAGGCTATTTTTAGATCCTACCTCTTTGAATAAATCTACCCCAAAGGAGCATTTACTAGAGAAAAGGAAAATGTTAGAATCATGTAGTATTTAAACCATTGTGATAAATAGAGCATTTGCTCCTATGGAGCAAATGCATAGGAGCAAATGCTCTATTTATCACAATGGTTTCAAGAAGTGACTGTTACAGAGGCGTAGAAAGGCGTATTTATGGAGGAAAGGGTTAATTATGCAAAGTATTTGGACAGACAAACTTGGGCAAATAGTGCAGACCCAGATCAGACAGTGGAAGAAACAGTTTGAACAGAATCTACACAATTGGATACTATGTCAGTCTAAATTAAAAGTGTTAACTCTTTTCTTGTTCTATATTTCTTCCATATTTCAATACCTATTGAATATTCATGGAAATGAAATATGGAATGTGGAACATTGTAGCCATTTAGAAATTAAGTAACATATCTTCCAAATTCCACTAGCAAACAGCAGACCATGATCAGACAGTTCCTATAGGAGCAATCTGATCTGGGTCTACTCTGTTTGTAAATGTATGAAAACATGTTTATGTGAAGGAAAGGTTTAAAATGGTGCCTAATTGACTTATTTAACTTTATAAAACCATGGAGAATGGAGACCGGGGTGGGGATGGGGGTTCCCAATTCTTAGGGTAACAAAGGCAACTGCCATCTGCAAACAACTGGCTAAACAGGATGAGATAATTACCATTTGTAAACAACTCACCACACAAGATGAAATAATTGCCATTTGTAAACAACTGACTCCACAAGATGATAATTACCATTTTGTAAACAACTGGCTAAACAAGATGAGATAACTATCATTTGTAAACAACTGACCACACAAGATGAGATAACTACCATTTGTAAACAACTGACCACACAAGATGAGATAATTACCAGTTGTAAACAACTGGCTACACAAGATGAGATAATTACCATTTGCAAACAACTGGCTAAACAAGATGAGATAACTACCATTTGTAAACAACTGGCTAAACAAGATGAGATAACTGCCATTTTGCAAACAAATGACTAAACAAGATAACTGCCACTTGCAAACAAATGGCTAAACAAGCTAGAATAAGTTGGTGCCTGATAAGGAGTAAAACTGTTTGCAGCCAGTCAACCAATAGTTTCACCCTTTACTCCATAAATTCACCTTTATACACCTTTGAAAACATAGTAGACCCAGATCAGATAGCTCCTGTAGGAGCCATCTGATCTGGGTCTACTCTGCTTGTTTATAATATAATATAGATAGGAACCTTCAGTCTCTGCCATGGCCGAGACTTGTTATGTGTCCATGTGCTATTATAATAATTAATCCAATTAATATTTATGATGTCATTATTTCTTACATAAATATTAATGGAGTAAAGATTTAACCCTTTCCTCCATAAATACGCTTTTCTATGTGAATAGAAATGCCTCTGTAAAAGTCACTTAATGAAACCATTGTGATTAATAGAGCATTTGCTCCATAGGAGCAAATGCTCTTATTATCACAATGGTTTCAAAACTATACAATTCTAAAAACAAATCCTTTTCTCTAGTAAATGCTTCTTTTCTGTGAATTTATTCAAAGAGGTTGGGTGTAAAAATAGCCTATGGAGGAATGGGTTAAAGACAAAATTAAATACAATGTATACTGTTTTAAATGCTGCACATGAGAGAGTGAGCAGGTGACAATTTTGACAGCAGGATAATGATACAGCAGTGGTTCTATCTAAATAGCATCATTATGGTTCATGTTATCTTACATAACACAAATTATGCAAATTTTAATTAAAAACTGAAATCTAAGCTGCGTTCTAAAACCAAGGAAAAACTTCAACAAGTTTTGAAATTCTACCCATAATGCAGCATTGTCATTTAAAATTTCAACAGTCGCTATGGCTGCGATAAAAATCAGTGTTCTATAATTGTTCTTTAACTTTTATCATATTTAGTACTTGTTTATGGCTAAAACACTTGATTCAGATCTCACAGTGGACATTTTTTCCAGACACATTGTCGGCATGTCACAGATCTCTACCCTAATTACCCTAAGTATTCTGACACCCAGTCTCCCCTGTTTGCCATTTTGTAAAGCTAAATTCAATCTGGCACCATTATAGTAACTTTAACTCTTTAAAAATGCTGAAGTTTCATAGTGGACTATTCTATCATTTTATACAGGTAGAATCTAAAATACTTATGGACTCTTCCAATAAATAATAATGGAATATTCCATTATTACTGAAAGGTTTAAACTTGTTGGAGGATTTTGAATGACAATTGTGTACAGGTAGAGTCTAAAATACTTATGGAGTCTACCAATAAACAATGATGGAATGTACTTGTAAAACAGGAGGCAAAATATATTGCCCCACATCCAATACAATGACTAAGCCCATTGCCCCTAATCCAATACAATGACTCAGCCCATTGCCCCTATTCCAATACAGTGACTGTAAAGCCTGCTGCCCCTATTCCTATACAGTGACTAAGCTTGGTGTCCCTACTTCAATACAGTGACTAAGCCCATTGCCTCTATTCCAATTCAGTGACTAAACCTGTTTCCCCTATTCCTATAACTATACAGTGACTAAGCCATTGTCCCTATTCAAATTCAGTGACTAAGCCTGTTGCCCTTATTCCTATACAGTGACTAAACCTGTTGCCACTATTCCAATACAGTATTACTAAGCCCATTAACCCATTTCCTATACAGTGACTAAGCCATTGTCCCTGTTCAAATTCAGTGACTAAGCCTGTTGCCCCTATTCCTATACAGTGACTAAGCCCATTGCTCCTATTCCAATACAGTGTGGGTCACAAGTTTATTAGCATTTGCACACAGGGTAGACCTAGAGCAGAGAACAAGAGGAGCCCTCTAATCAGGGTCTGCACTGTTTGTCATTCAAAATGTTTGAGTAAGTCTTTAATACTGAATAGTGAAATACTGATGGTTTATTTTATGCCCCCATTGACGATAGTCAGGGGGCATTATGTTTTGCACTTGTCCATTCGTCTGTCTGTCTGTGTGTCACGCTTTGCTATAAAGTTATATGTCAGTAATTTCTACACTTATACACATGAGACTTCACATGCACATTAATCACCATCTTTGCTATCATTTGGCACCCTACCCATGCTGCCTGCAAGCCCAAGGTCAGGGTCAAATGACTTGAATGTAGTTAGTTGTCACGTTTACGTAAAGTTGGTTGTCACAGTTTTTTCATTGTCTTATATCTCACTAACCACTATAGCTATTGGCATGGAATTGCATATGCACGTTAAACACCATCCACACTTTCATTGCGCACCCAGCCCATGCTGCCCACAAGCCCAAGGTGAAGGTCAAATGACTTAGGAATTTTACGTGCAGCTAGGCAAGCACCACCTTGTGGGGGTGGGGGCATCGCTGTGTCTTGCTGACACAATTTCGTAGTTTAACATTCAGACTACCTTGTTTATTTATTAACCCTTTCAATGTTGAATTTTCAGAGTGGAATGACCCATTATCTTTTACCTGTTTTATGTTTATTCCAAATTTGGATACCTACTGAATATTCATGGACAAAAAAGTTATAGCAAAATATGGAAGGTGGAAAATTGTAGCCATTTTAGAAAGTAAAGAAACAGATCTTTGAAATTCCACTAGCAAACAGAGTAGACCCTGATCAGACGGCTCTTATGTTTGCAAATGCGTGGAAACAAGTTTACATGAAGTACCAGTAGGTAAATGATTTAGATTAGCACTTGGCATGCTAAGTAATTCTTTGTCTTTAACAATTGTCATCAGTTTCAATTCTCAAAGTAAGGATTCTCTCATTTCTTTGCAAAAATATGGTCAAAGTGTTGAACAGTTTGGATCCTGATGAGATGACGTATTATGTGGTGTCTCGTCTTGATCCAGACTGTTTGCATAGGTAATCACATTTTCACCGCCAGTGTACAAAGAAGTAACTCTTTGCACACTAGCGGCGAAACTGTGATTACCTATGCAAACAGTTTGGATCCAGATGAGACACTGCATAATGCAGCGTCTCATCAGGATCCAAACTATTTGTCATCTTGACCATATTTTTGCAAAAAAAAATGAGGGAAAGGTTATTTTAAGAATTGAAGCAGATGACAATTGTTGCCGACAAAAAATTACTTAGCATGCAAAGAGTTAATGTTTAACTATAGAGTCCACTCGGTATGAAAAATTTAACCCTTTACACCGTGAATACGCCTTTCTATGCCTTTGCAAACAGGGAAGACTCAGATCAGACGGCTCCTATACCGTCTGATCAGGGTCTGCTCTGTTTGCTTACGATATAATATAGTTTCAGCCATGGCCAAAACTTCCTGTATCCATACATGTGCTATTTTAGCCAATTAATATAATTAATATTCATGACATCATTATTTCTTGCTTGATTATTCATGGAGGAAAGGGTTAAACTTGCTAGAGGATTTTCAGTGACAAACAGCACTGTGAGAACCTGGTCAAAGGGCACCTCCAGAAGCAATTTGATTTGGGTCTACACTGAAAGTGAATGCTTGTCCCGCATTAAGGATTAAGTGACCATTTTAGAGAGGTTTGTTTGTTGATCAAAATTTCAAAATGCATTCTAAGACCTAGATCAGACAGTACATTAGGTTTATCAACATTACAACAATTTTAAATATTTGAGTGGTTGAATCGTGCCAGGATTTTGTAACACCATCATCATCATTTCTGCCAATTAACCCTTGTAATACAGAACACCATTTGATTGGCATTTACATGCAGTGAAGACCCAGATTAAGGGGGCTCCTGGAGGAGTTGTCTGTTCAAGTGCTGTACTGTTAGTTATTCAAAGTCCTCTAGCCCTGTTGCCTATTCATACTAAATGGAATCTTCCTTTAAACAATTATAGACCATACTTGTTTGAAAATTTAGCATTTGAAGGGCTAGTGGAATATGAGATGACTTTTTGTACCGCCACTGACAGTTAGTATTGTTAAGGAATGGATATACACATGGCTGACACTTTAATGTCTTACGCTTATTGTCCTTGGAACTTGACATGTTCAGGACTTGAAATTTCAGACTGCAAATAGTTACAGAGTCAACATTATTGAAATATTGTATGCTGATAATGTGACATTATTGAAATATTGTATGCTGGTAATGTGACATTATTGAAATATCGTATGCTGATAATGTGACATTATTGAAATATTGTATGCTGATAATGTGACATTATTGAAATATTGTATGCTGATAATGTGACATTATTGAAATATTGTATGCTGGTAATGTGACATTATTGAAATATCGTATGCTGGTAATGTGACATTATTGAAATATTGTATGCTGATAATGTGACATTATTGAAATATTGTATGCTGATAATGTGACATTATTGAAATATTGTATGCTGATAATGTGACATTATTGAAATATTGTATGCTGGTAATGTGACATTATTGAAATATTGTATGCTGATAATGTGACATTATTGAAATATTGTATGCTGGTAATGTGACGACATACTGTGTTCTCCCTAATGAACACCCCCACTCTAATAACCGCCCCCACCTTACTTCTGGAGTGAAACTAATTATAACGATTTTTTTCAAAATACGGATGGAAGCTTAATGCAGACTGAAAGTAATGCAGAATGCTCCCCTTTCATTCTGCCTTTAGCATATACCTGTGTACAAAATGTACACCCCACCCCACCTCCAGGAACATTTATTAGAGACTATATGAGATGGAGCACAATATCCTGTTGCTGTATGAAGGTATGGGTAATTAGTCCCCCACCGGTTACCGGTTGGGGGACTATAGGTTTGCTCGATTCCGTCTGTCTGTCTGTCCGTCTGTCCGTCCGTCTGTCCGTCCGTCCGTCTGTCCGTCTGTCCGTCTGTCACGCTTCGTGTCCGGGCCATATCTCCTACAAGGTTATGCCAAATTCATTATAACTTCACACATTGAAGAATCATGATGAGGGCTAGTGTCATTCACAAGGGTCATAACTCTAGCATCAATATTTTTGGAGTTATTCCCCTTTAACATATTTTTTTGTCCGGACAATAACTCTTTATCTACAGGTTCAATTAATTTGAAACTTCACATATGGAACAATCATGATGAGGGGTAGTGTCATACACAAGGGCCATAACTCTAGCATCAATATTTTTGGAGTTATTCCCCTTTTTCATATTTTCCTGTCAGTCCGTCTGTCACACTTCGTGTTCGGGCAATATCTCCTACAAAGTTAGGCCAAATTCATTATAACTTCACACATTGAAGAAGCATGATCAGGAGTAGTGTCATGCACAAGGGCCATAATTCTAGCAGCAATATTTTTGGAGTTATTCCCCTTTTTCATTCTTTTTTTGTCCGGACAATAACTCTTTCTCTACTGGTTCAATTGATTTGAAACTTCACATATGGAACACATATGATGAGGGGAAGTGTCATGCGCAAGGGCCATAACTCTAGCATCTATATTGTTGGAGTTATTCCCCTTTTCATATTTTCTTGTCCAGTTAATAACTCTTTATGTACTGGTTCAATTTATTTGAAACTTCTCATATGGAACAAGCATGATGAGATGTAGTGTCATGCACAAGGGCAATAACTCTAGCATCAATATTTTTGGAGTTACTCCCCTTTTTCATAATTTTTTTTCGGGACAATAACTTTTTATTTACTGATTCAATGTATGAAAGAAGGTACTAATACCATTCAGGTGGTCATGTATATACCATGGTCAACCACACCAAGGGTTGGTGGGGTGGGGAGAGTGGAGGTTTTTTTCAGTCAGGTGGGGGACTCATGTCTTGCATCGCAATACAACATGCCCTTGTTGGAATTGTTATATAGAATGTTGATGTAAAAAAAAAATCAAGCCTTTCAGCACTTAGTAACTTGTACCTGATTACAGAGTGTCTGAGTCCTGAAGTGTGTCTCATCTGGATGTGCATTGTTATAAGGAGGTTACATGGCATTGCATTCATTCATAGTGCAAGAAATCATGCCCAAATTGATTTTTTTGCATGTGCACATGCATGTGTATACATGCACATGTGCTTGCAAGCATGTGAGCTTGTGTACATAGAATTCTTTAAAAAGCAGGTGGTTGCTAAATGCAGGACAAAAGTAATGCAGAAAGTTCCTATAATAATCACACTCATAGAATGCAAGTGGTCAGTTTGATAATAATCATAGCGGGGAATAACTGAAGTGTCAGCTGCTTCCCTTATAGATAAGCAATTTCATGCCAAAGCGCACTTAGTCGATATCAGAAATTTGATTTCCAACACATTGATCCCATGCAGAGAATACTTTGATTTTGAATTGTATACAATTGAAACCAATGTGATTGATAGAGCATTTGCTCTTATGGAGCAAAATTAATGCTCTATTTATCACAATGGTTTCAAAAATGACTTTTACAGAGGCGTCCGCAGGTGTCAATATGAAGGATTGGGTTAAGTACCTCTTACATTTAGACAGTAATACCACCCGTCTACCAAATTCCTAGCATGTGTAATAAAAAGTGTGGCATGTCGAGCCAGGTCAAGCCAACCAGATGACATTTATATACATCCCATTCTCTTCCTTGCCTATAAGTGCCGTCGTAACAAACACAATGTGCAGCCTAAGTGACATTTATAAGTGTTAAAATAGTTACCTTGACTTGTGTGCATCTCAGGGAGATACTTCATCCAAATTGTAATTTAACTCTTTTTTCCAGCAAAATGACAGTTGGCTGCAAAAAAATGTCTTCAACATGGATTTGTATGCCCACATCTTTAACCCAGTTCTTCATATTAATGCCTTTTTATTCATTTGCAAACAAAGTAGACCCAGATCAGGGTCTGCTCTGTTTGCTAATGGAACTTGATATATCTGTTTCTTAAAATTCTAAATATAGAAAAGGGTTAATAAAAAGAGGTGTATGTGTGTGTGTGGGGTGGGTGGGGGGGGGTGTTAATGCTTTGCACATGTTGGTAAAACTCAGTTATAACCATGTAGGCTGCAACTTTTGAGAAGGGCCATGTGAAGGTCAATATTTAAGGTAAAATGTTAAATTTCTTAAACTTTCACCTTGGCCATAACTTTTATAACTATTAGAGATGGAGACTGAAGTCAAAGTTGGCATGCTTACTGGTCTCACGAAACTGCAACTTGTGAGTGGTGCCATGTCAAGGCCAAGGTCACATTCCAGGATATCAAAATAATGGACTGGCTGCCATTGGGGGCATTTATGTTTATTTTTAGGTTACGGCCAGGTTCCTTGCTTGCATATTACCAAACTCGTCCTTCCCCAAAGTAGCTGTTTTTGGATGAACAACTATATATTTACTTGTTTATACCTAGATGGTACACAGACAGTGGTGTAGATACAAATCAAGTGAATCACAGACAAATCAAGTGACTCACAGACAAATCATGTGACTCACAGACAAATCATGTGACTCACAGTGACGATATCTGAGTGACCTGTTTGCTGGATCAATTACAGTAAAACCTCTTGCTGGATCAATTACAGTAAAACCTCTCCTAAAGGAGCGTTCTGTTTTACATTCACCTTGCTTTAAGCAGCCACCTGTCTTAAACATAAAATAGTTGATGTAATTCAGTGGCCATTATAGAGAGGTTTTATTGTAGTAGCAAGGTGTATATGATATTGGCATAATCCTTTGACATGAAGTCACTCTTGGGTATATTGTTAAAAAATTAAATTTCTATATTAGTGAGTTCACTTGAAAACCATGCAGACAGCAGTAAATACAATGTATTGACTTAATTTGCTAAATTGTTTTCATTGATTATGCCAGTTTGACCAGTCTGTTCCTTGTTGTAAACTGTTCCTTTGTATGAAGTGAAAGTTTGTTTCTAATTAAATTAACCATTTGAATGTGGGACATGCTTGAGCCAGCATTTGTGAACAATATGGACAAAGTATAGAGCAGTTCTCTGATCTGTGTCTGCACTGTTTGTCATTCAAAATCCTCTAGCAAAGTTACACCTCTTATAGTGGACTAATTAACCCTTTCCCTGTTCTGTATTTAGGCCAATTTTCAGTACCTAATGAATATTCATTAACAAAATGGTTATAAAGAAATATGGAAGGTGGAAAAATGTAGACATTTTAGAAAGTAAAGAAACAGATCTATCAAATTCTGTTAGCAAACAGAGCAGACCCTGATCAGACGGCTCCTCTAGGAGCCGTCTGATCTGGGTCTACTCTGTTTGCAAATGCGTGAAAACACGTTTATATGAGGGAAAGGGTTAAACAGTGATATGTTATTCCACTCTGAAAAATCAGCATTGAAAGGGTTATAGCAAAAAAACATCCCCTGCATTGTTTTTTTTATGACAAGCTAACAAAGGTTCAGAATGTATTGAATGGGAGTACTTTTTTTCTTGCTGCATTTGTGAATGCATTCATTTTGCCTGATATTAACATTGCATGTTTAGTTGTCAGTGGCCATGATTGATTTAGCCATCATCATTTGTTTGTTTTTACAATCGGTCATAAATTTGATCCGCAGAGTTTTTAACTTTTTAGAGAAAAACCCAAATAACTAGAATTTGAAAACGACTCCAACACCCCTTTGATCTTGGTCTGCAGTGTTTGCTATTACAACTCAAAGAAGCCCTTTGATCTTGGTCTGCAGTGATTGTTATTACAACTCCAATAGCCTTTTGATCTTGGCCTGCAGTGCTTGCTGTTACAACTCCAACACCCCTTTGATTTTGGTCTGCAGTGCTTGCTATTACAACTCCAACACCCATTTGATCTTGGTCTGCAGTGCTTGCTGTTACAACTGCAAAATCCCTTTGATCTTGGTCTGCAGTATTTACTATTACAATTCCAAAAAGCCCTTTGATATTGGTCTGCAGTATTTGCTATTACACCTCCAAAAGCCCTTTGATCTTGGTCTGCAGTGCTTGCTATTACAACTCCAAAAGCCCTTTGAACTTTGTCTGCAGTGTTTACTATTACAACTCCAAAGGCCCTTTGATCTTGGTCTGCAGTGTTTACTGTTATAACTCCAAAAGCCCTTTGATATTGGTCTGCAATGTTTACTGTTATAACTCCAAAAGCCCTTTGATCTTGGTCTGCAGTGTTTACTGTTATAACTCCAAAAGCCCTTTGATATTGGTCTGCAGTGTTTACTGTTATAACTCCAAAAGCCCTTTGATATTGGTCTGCAATGTTTACTATTACAACTCCAAAGCCCTTTGATCTTGGTCTGCAGTATTCACTATTACAACTCCAACACCCTTTTGATCTTGGTCTGCAGTGCTTGCTGTTACAACTCCAAAATCCCTCTGATCTTGGTCTGCAGTATTTACTATTACAACTCCAAAAGCCCTTTGAACTTTGTCTGCAGTGTTTACTATTACAACTCCAAAAACCCTTTGATCTTGGTCTGCTGTACATGTTTACTATTACAACTCCAAAAGCCCTTTGATCTTGGTCCGCCATGTTTGCTATTACACCTCCAACAGTCCTTTGATCTTGGTCTGCAGTGTTTACTATTACACCTCCAAAAGCCCTTTGATCTTGGTCTGCTGGACGTGTTTACTATTACACCTCCAAAAGCCCTTTGATATTGGTCTGCAATGTTTACTATTACAACTCTAAAGCCCTTTGATCTTTGTCTGCAGTGTTTACTACTACACCTCCAAAAGCCCTTTGATATTGGTCTGCAATGTTTACTATTACAACTCCAAAGCCCTTTGATCTTGGTATGCAGTGTTTACTATTATAACTCCAAAAGCCCTTTGATCTTGGTCTGCCATGTTTGCTATTACACCTCCAAAAGCCCTTTGATATTGGTCTGCAGTGTTTACTATTACACCTCCAAAAGCCCTTTGATGTTGGTCTGCTTTTTTACTATGACACCACCAAAAGCCCTTTGATATTGGTCTGCAGTGTTTACTATTACACCACCAAAAGTCCTTTGATATTGGTCTGCAGTGTTTACTATTACACCACCAAAAGTCCTTTGATATTGGTCTGCAGTGTTTACTATTACACCTCCAAAAGCCCTTTGATGTTGGTCTGCAGTGTTTACTATTACACCTCCAAAATCCCTTTGATATTGGTCTGCAGTGTTTACTATTACACCACCAAGAGCCCTTTGATATTGGTCTGCAGTGTTTACTATTACACCACCAAAAGTCCTTTGATCTTGGTCTTACATGTTTGCTATTACACCTCCAAAAGCCCTTTGATATTGGTCTGCAGTGTTTACTATTACAACTCCAAAGCCCTTTGATCTTGGTCTGCAGTATTCACTATTACAACTCCAAAAGCTATTTGATCTTGGTCTGCAGTGTTTGCTATTCACACTTGGCAAGCATATTCATCTAATGAAGGTACAACTTTTGAGAGGAGCCATATCAAGTTCAAGTCAAACTTCAAGGTCAAAGATTCAGTATACTGTGAAAATGAAAGAGATTTGTAGTGATGAAATGGATGAAATATTACCCATTGAAAATGGATGGAATTGGATGAAACATTGCCCATTGAATACAGGCGAAACATTGCCCATTGAATATGGATGGAACATTGCCTTTTGAAAATGGATGAAACATTGCCCTTTGAATATGGATGGAACATCATTGCCCATTGAAAAAGGATGAAACATTGCCCATTACATGCCCATTGAATATGGATGATACATTGCCTTTTGAAAATGGATGAAACATTGCCCATTGAATATGGATGGAACATTGCCTTTTGAAAAAGGATGAAACATTGCCCATTGAATATGGATGGAACATTGCCCATTGAATATGGATGGAACATTGCCTTTTGAAAATGGATGAAACATTGCCCATTGAATATGGATGGAACATTGCCTTTTGAAAAAGGATGAAACATTGCCCATTACATGCCCATTGAATATGGATGGAACATTTGCCTTTTGAAAAAGGATGAAACATTTGCCCATTGAATATGGATGGAACATTGCCTTTTGAAAAAGGATGAAACATTTGCCCATTGAATATGGATGGAACATTGCCTTTTGAAAAAGGATGAAACATTGCCCATTGAATATGGATGGAACATTGCCTGTTGGAAAAGGATGAACTATTGCCCATTACATGCCCATTGAATATGGATGGAACATTGCCCATTGAATACGGATGAAACATTGCCCATTGAAAATGGATGGAACATTGCCCATTCAATATGGATAAATTATTGCACCGTGGATACAGATGTTATTATCACACAGTTAAACTGGATGAAATATTTCACAGTAACTGTTTCTATGCAGTATTGTACAGTTAAAATGTGTGAACTATTGCATAGTTTCTATCAAGTATAGAACAATTAAAATGGATCAAATATTGCAGTTTCTATCAAGTAATTAACAATTAAAATGGATGACATATTGCACAGTTAAAATGGATGAAACACTGCACAGTTTTTATGAAATATTGCACAGTTAAAATGGATGAAACACTGCACAGTTTTTATGAAATATTGCACAGTGAAAATGGAGCAAGTTATTGCCAATTGAAATTGGATGAAATATAACGCAGTGAAAATAGATAAAATACGAAAAATGAAATATTGTAGTGAAATAGAATAAATAGATGGCAAATTGCAATGAAACTTTTAAATAGTGAATTATGTGGCCTCAAATATTAAAATGACATAATTTCGTTATAATGCCACAAAAATGTAAGTTATACTGTAATAAGGTAGGAGTAAAAGATGTATGTGATTTTATGCAGAATTAGGTCCAAGCTGTCAGTCTGTCAGTCCATCTGTCACAGTTTTTTACCAGACTAAATCCCCAACAATAGTATGTGCATATTCTCTAAAAACTTAACGCCTGTGCTTGTAATATTGGTCATGGGAATGTGCCTATTACTTCTAAGTATGCAAATCATATCAATCTTCATCACTGTAATTGCGGGTCACATTTTTCACTAATGGATGTTGACTATTTTTTAATTTATTTTGATATTTCCCTATTCATAGGTTACTATGATAGCCGGTAGTACAAATTTCATTCATCACAAGCAGTGTGCTATAAATAATGCCCAGCCTTTTAACCCATTCCTCCATAGGCTATTTTTAGACCCAACCTCTTTGAATAAATCTACCGAAAAGGAGCATTAACTATAGAAAAGGAGAATTTTAGAATTGTGTTGTTTTGAAACCATTGTGATAAATAGAGTATTTGCTCCATAGGAGCAAATGCTCTATTTATCACAATAGTTTCAAGAAGTGGTTTTTAAAGAGGCGTAGAAAGGCGTATTTATGGAGGAAAGTGTTAACCCATTCCTTCATATAAACACTTTTTCATGCCTTTGCAAACAGAATAGACCCAGATCAGGTGGATCCTGTAAAAGCGGTCTAATCAGGGTCTGCTCTATTTGCTTATGGAATTTTAATAGATCTGACTTTACAGTTTCTACCAGTACCAAAAACTCCTGTGTACATAATAATATGTCATTACAAAAATTCAGCAAATAAATATTCATGATGTCATTATTTCTTTCACGAATATTTAACAGAGGGTTATATGCTAAAATTTTGACTAATTTTACAATAAGAGAAATCTTGTAATTAAATGCTTCATGTTTGACAACAGGGTTGTTTACATTCCTCTGTGATACAGTTCTTTTTGTCCTATGTCAGTCTGTCTATCTGTCCATCCATCTGTACAGACATATCAATCTGTATGTATGTCTGTTGGTCTGTCAGTATATCTGTCCATCCATCTGTATTTATGTCTGTGTCTGTCTGTCAGTCTGTCTGTCAATCCCTCTGTCTGTATGTCTCTGTTAGTCTGTTATGGTACTAATTGCATCATGCTTTTTTGTCTCGCTTCTGCTGGAAGGTGACATGTGTTTTCTTCAAACAATCTTAATTGTCTTAGAACATACATCAATGAAATGCAAAAGCAGAAAATTGTCTCACTAAAAGATTGCATTTGTTTCAAAATCCTTGCTTTTTTAAGTTCCCACTTTATAGTTTTAAGTTATAAATCTTTGTATGAGAATGACTGTGTTCATGATAACATTTGTATGAGAATGACTGTGTTCATGATAATGTTTGTATGAGAATGACTGTGTTCATGATAACATTTGTATGAGAATGACTGTGTTCATGATAATGTTTGTATGAGAATGACTGTGATCGAGAATGACTGTGATCGAGAATGACTGTGTTCATGAAAACATTTGTATGAGAATGACTGTGTTCATGATAATGTTTGTATGAGAATGACTGTTCATGAAAACATTTGTATGAGAATGACTGTGTTCATGATATTGGTTGTATGAGAATGACTGTGTTCATGATATTGTTTGTATGAGAATGACTGTGTTCATGATAGTATTTGTATAAAGATATCTAAATTCTTATTATCGACAGAGTTTCGCTGGTTCTTTTAGATGCCCAGTGTATAGCACCAATACATCAGACCTCGGTTTATAATATCCTCCGAAGGAATATAATTGTTTTCCCCATTTTGGTATGTCCTGGCTATTTCCTGTGATTGGTGTCGCAATGGGGTCTTTGTCCGGAAAATGGCCAGCTAGCAGACATAGAGTCTGGTACAGATGCTGGTATATGTGAGGTGTCCTTTAACCCTTATTGTGCGGGAATCAAGTTATAAAAGACCTTTGCAAACAGTGTAGACCCAGATCAAAGGGCTCCTAAGAGAGCCCTTTGATCAGGGTCTGCACTGTTTGTCATAATAATCATATTATTCAGTGATGCATTGTGGATACAAGTGTTTGTTTTAGTTTAATTGATATTCAGTAAAGGAGAAGTCAGTTAAAGTATTCGGCAGTTATTGTTTAATTTAAGGTCACTATGCAAATGGGAATACTGTGTTTGAAATTGATGAAAACCTATTATTCTATTTTAGCAGTTTTTTTTCAACCCTTATCCTTGTTTAAATGCTTTTTCACCCCTTTGTAAACAGAATAGACCCAGCTCAGATGGGTCCTGTAGGAGGTTTTACAAATACTAAGCCAAAGCTAACATGATGTGGCCCTTCTCATGACAGAAATAGTATACTTTGATTATTTTCAGATGCCATGTTATTAAATTCCTTTCGTATTCATCAAAGTACACATCAATAAAGTGTACTATGTGTACAGTCAAACTTTAATAGCTCGAGCACCTTGCTGGACAATGCCTTGCTCGAAGTCTGGTCAAAATCCTGCAAAGAATTGTTCTTAATTCAATAAAATATACAATTGATGGGTCAAATATGGCTTGCTCAAAGAACTGGTTCTGAATGCATGCACTTTTGATATCAATTAAATTTAAGTAAACCGTTGTTTAATTAAAGAATTTTACCTTACTAAGAAAGGGGAATAATACAATCACATAGACACATGCATACATGCTCCATTGAAGCAGGTAATGGGAAAGAGATAAAGAAGCACGAAATGTGGGTTTGCATTCTCAAATTTAAAAGTAAGCAATAGAAACAGATCACGTTAATGATAATCAACAAGTATTGAACAAGTATGAACTGAACAAAATATTGTATCTTTGACTATCTAGGGGATCAAATATTGACATTTTCAGATGAAATTTACTTGCTCGAACATCCTCATCAGGTCAAGCTCTATCTTAGATTGTGTGACCATAACCTTATAATGAAGTTTGACTGTATTTTGTCATGTCCTCAAGGGTTTGCAAGGACTGGAGAAAGCAGAAAGCGTGTGTCGTTGTAGTATCGTGCATTACTTTCATCCTGTATCAACTCTTTACTCCATGAATATTCATGTAAGAAATAGTGCATGTATAAACATAAATTAGCTTAATATTTATAATTGCATATGAACAGGAGAATGTTTGACTCTAATAAAAACAGTTGAAACAGTCCTATATAAACTCCCATAACAAAACAGAGCAGGCCCTGCCTGATCAGATTTAGGCTCCTACACATGCAGTCTGGTCTGGGTCTACTCTGTTTGCAGAAGCATTTAACTCTTTGCACGCTAGCGTCAAAACTATGATTACCTATGCAAACAGTTTGGATCCAGATGAGACGCCGCATAATGCGGTGTCTCATCAGCATCCAAACTGTTTGTCATCTTGACCATATTTTATTTTTAAAAATGAAAGTTTATTTTAAGAATTGAAGCAGACGACAACTGTTGCAGACGAAAAATTACTTAGCGTGCAAAGAGTTAAAGGTGTAATAATATGGAGTAAAGGGTTAACCCTTACCCCTTTGTGAAAAATGTCGGCTCAAACTCAGATCTTTTCTATACAGATGAACTGCGATATCTTGAACTCGGATAACTTGAACTTTGAGATAGCTTGAACTAAAAAGTTAAGTCCTTCCAAAATGGAGTTTTGGCCATTTCAGAAAGTGTAGAATAATATCTATATTAACCCTTCGCTTGTTATTCACGTCAATATACATACCTGTAAATAGTGAAGACCCAGATGAGACAGCTCCTGCAGGAGCTGTCTCATCAGGGTCTGCACTATTTACAAGTTGATTGTGCAACCAGTGCACTCCACAGCAGTGATTACACAGAGAAATACTTGTACACCGTGGAGTTATATGTAATTATACAACAGGGCATGGGTAAAGAAGGAGAAATGTATTTCAAAATTCAGCAAGAGAAGGGTTAATTCATAAGCAAACAGGGCAGACCCTGATCAGAGAGCTCCTATAAGAATAATCAGATCTGGATCTACTCTGTTTTCAAAGGTGTATCTATAAGATTAAGTGATAAGAGAGGTTTCATTGAATATATTTGATCAGGATTGAAAGTACTCTCATATATATTTCTTCAGTAAACATGTTTTAACCCTTTCCCAGTTTAACATTCATGTCAGAAGTAATAATATATTGAATTTCTATTAGTTTAATTTTTATAATAGAATTGTGCACTAAATATTTTGATATTGATAGAAGTTGTCAGATCTATTATAATTTCACAAGCAAACAGAGCAGACCCTTATCAGATGGCTCCTACAGGAGCCGTATGATCTGGGTCTGCCCTATTTGCAAAGGCGTGAAAAAGCTTTTGCATAAGGGAAAGGGTTAGAATATTAAAAAAATTTGCAGACAATAAATAAGTGTTAACAATCTTTATGTTGTGTAGAATTTCCAGCACTCTGTGACAAGCCAATTTTTTAACCCTTACTCTGTTCGATGTTTATTCCAACTTTCGATACCTATAATGAAATATGGAAGGTTGAAGATTGTAGCCATTTTAGAAATGAAAGAAACAGATTATCACATTCCATTAGCAAACAGAGCAGATCCTGATCAGACTGCTCCCTATAGGGGCGTTCTAATCTGGGTCTACTATGTTTGCAAATGTGTGAAAACGCGTTTATTTTAAGGAAAGGGTTAAACCTTTACGGATATTAACTAGACCAAATGTCTGTAGTTAATATCAAACAATTCTGTTTCACATGTCCTTTTTCCAGTATTGAAACTGTTTCGACGAAGTAAGTAAATAATTTCTTAGACATCTGTCCACAGTCAGGTGATCATACATAGTATTAACACACTAGGAACCTTTTATCTGCAAATATTGTCTACTTCAAACACCAATAGTTAATCCATTACCTCATAGGCTATATATATTTAGATCGAACTTATTCCCACTTAGGCAATTTTTGGACCCAACCTCTTTGAATAAATCTACCAACTCTACCAAAAAGGAGCATAAACTAGAGAAAAGGAAAATTTGAAAATTTTGTAGTTTGAAACCATTGTTATAAATAGAGCATTAAAAATTTTGCTCCTGTAGGAGCAAATGCTCTATTTATCACAATGTTTTCACAAAGTGACTTTTACAGAGTTGTCAATATGAGGGAATGTGTTAAATAAAGCTATGCTGTAGGTCGAGTTATTATCATCTTAGTACATAGTTTAGACCAAGTTGAGGAGTCAAGTATTTTTATTATCATGAAGATCCAAATTGTTGTACAACCTACAGAGCAACAGATAAAGGTGCATACTAAAGTCGCCATTTCTCCACCAAACCCTGTGTTGGGACCCCTCTTTAGAATCATCTCTTCGAGACTTTGTGGTTACAATTTACTGTTTGGATCTACAGAGCTACAGATAAGAGTGTGTACTCAAATACTAAAATCGTTATTTCTCCACCAAACCCTATACTGTGACCACTCTTTAGAATCGCCTCAAAGAGACGATTCTAAAGAGTGGTCACAGTGTAGGGTTTGGTGGAGAAATAAAGCAGTTATTCTTGAAAAATGTTTTAATTTACATATCTTATCTCCAGGAGCTCTGGATCTCGATACAATGCTGAATATCTCGGCAACTCTTAGGAATCATGTTTGATACTCTGACTGCACTTTTTATGAGAAATGAAAGAAATTTGAACTTGCAGCAGACGTCAGTTTTCGCAGATGACAGTTATTTAGAGTGCAAAGAGGTTATTGTCTACATGCAGTAGACAAGACTTGTTTTTATTTGAAGAGATTATTTATATCTATAATCAGTAATTGTTGTCTACAGTGTTTTTTGTCTGCTTAATATTTCAAAGTGCAGTTTTTCATATTTCTTTTACTTAGCATGATCAGATCAGGGGTCCAGATAAGATGCATAAATTAAATCATTTTCAAAAACAATTTCTTTATTATGTGACATCTCTTTAGAATTGTCTCAAAGAGACTTTGTGGTGACCATTTACTGTCGGGATTTTGGAATGTTATAGCATTGTAAGAGTTAACCCTTTCCCTGTACTATATTTAATCCAAATTTTAATACCTACTGAATATTCATGGACAAAATAGTTACAATGAAATATGGAAAATGGAACATGGTAGCCCTTTCCTCCTAAAATACGCCTTTCTACGCCTTTGTAATAGTCACTTCTTGAAACCATTGTGATAAATAGAGCATTTGCTCCTATAGGAGCAAATGCTCTATTTATCACAATGGTTTGAAACTACAAAATTCTAAAATTATTTCTTTCATGAATATTCATTGAGTAAAGGGTTAATATTTCTGTTTGAGCCAATTGTATTTAGTAGTTGCAGCTATATATGGATTTGATGGAGATATGAAGAAAATGTTCTCAAATACCTTTTACAGATCTACAGATAAGGATGCGTACCCAACTACTAAAATCGTCCTTTCTCTATCAAACCTTATACTGTGACCACTCTTTAGAATCGTCTAAAAGAGACGATTCTAAAGAGTGGTAACAGTATAAGGTTTGGTGGAGAAATAAAGGAGTTATGTTTGAAAATGTTGAAATTTTCGCACCTTATCTGGATCTCTGCTTTTAGCTAACCTCCTGATCTGGAGTCCTGACCCACAGGATATTTTTGGTATAGGTAGAAACTGTATAGAAAACTGTTCTAGTGAAAACCATAGAGTCATATCTATTATAGTTTCATACAAGAGCGATTTGATCAGGGTCACCTCTGTTTGCAAATGTATGAAAAGGTATTTATATGAAGGAAAGGGTTAATGTTGATTTTCATTTACTCATGTCGATCAATCAATCTATCTGTCTTTCCATCCCTCAATACATCTGTAATACTTGCCTTATGCAGTACATAACACCCCAAATATGTGACCTACCTTAATGACCCTAACTATTCAGACACCCAATCTCCCCTCTCCATGGGCTTTTTAACTCTTTACTCCATAAATATTCTTTTGTACGCCTTTGCAAACAGAGTAGACCGAGATCAGACAGCTCCTGTAGGAGCCGACTGATCAGGGTCTGCTCTGTTTGCTTATGATGTAATATAGATCTCATTCTATAGTTTCTACTTTGGCTAAAATTTCACGTGTAAATATACCATTATAAGAATTAATCTAGTTAATATTCATGATGTCATCATTTCTTTCATGAATAATCACGGAGTAAATAGTTAATACTGAATAACTCTATTCTGCATTATTTTGATAACTTTAAATTAGACTGCTACAGTAGCAAATAGTGTAGACCCTCATCAAACTGCAGGAGCAGTTTGATCTGGGTCTACACTATTTGCCCAAGCTTGTCAGTGAAAAAACTTAGGATAATTAGAGACACAGGTTGGTTGGTTGCACACCTAGGGTATGGATGTACTACGTACTCAGTAACACCAGAGTTATAGCCCTTGTCACAGACCGTACAGTAAATGGGAGCAGTTGTATATTATGGATACATTTCTTGTTTTAACTATTCTCAACTGAAGAATTAGATTTTTCCAAAAGTTCAGTATGAATAACATTTACTCTGAAATGTTAAATAAATGAGTTGGATATGGAATACTCAAATATCTTCAGCTACCTGCGAATAGTATTAAGGTTGTTCCGCATTCTATAACAATGGAGACATTAGGTTGAAGTGGGTTAAGTAGTAGCATGAATTTAAAAGAATTTTTTTGCTTTATTGAGATGAGTTTAATTCTTCAGCAGTAATCCCTCAAGTGGATTAACCCTTTCCCCGTTCAATAATCATGTAAGAAATATTGACATCATGAATATTTATTAGCTGATTTCTTATAATGTAAACTTTTGACTGAATGTTTTTTATTTGAGAAAAACTGTAGAATCGGATCTATATTATGCCAAAAGCAAACAGAGCAGACCCAGATCAGACGGCTCCTATAGGAGCCATCTGATTTGGGTCTACTCTGTTTGCAAATGCGTGGAAAGGTGTTTATATGAGGGAAATGGTTAATATTATCAATCTTTAGCAGACTACAGATTTATTTGAGATAATCTTCTCAAACAGTTTGGATCCAGATAAGATGCCAATTACCTCCACGTCTCATCCGGATCCAAAATGTGTGTGGGGCTTTTAATCTGAATATAGTTCTCATAGGAATTAAAAAAAAATTATTCTAAGAATTGAAGATCTGCAGACGTCAATTTGTACAGTGTGCTAAAGTTAAAAGGCGTGTGGTAAATGTGTCTTTCAGAGTGCAGTTTGTAAGCAGGCTTCTCATTGGCTTTTAGGTGGTTTTATCAGTCGTAAGATTTTTTGACTCTCTAGTATATAAGGACCGTCTCTGGTGTGTGCCGTAATATTTACCTGTTGGTAATTGGTGGTAAAGCTCATACAGCTGAACTCTTAGCATGCAAAGTAATTGTCGTCTGCAAATATTTGTCGTCTGCTTCTAGTCTCAGAACGGCCGTTTTCAATTATTTTAAAACAAAATAAGTGAGAGTGTCAAACAGTTTGGACCCTAGTGATTATACCATGTCAGTGTCTCATCAGATTCCAAATTGCTTGCAAAGGTTATTACAACTTTGCTTACGTTGTGAAAAAAATGTTGATATCTCTCTGGTGAACCTGTAACGGGAGAAAATTGTCCCCTGCATCCTATGTGTTAAATTATTGTGGATTTTCTTTTCTTGATAATAATTCACAAATTTGGTATAAAATCTGTATTTTTTCTTCTAGTATTGACTCGGACCCACCTCAGCTAAGTGTATGTTAGCTGTGGCAGGGATTTTATCATCACATTTGATATCAACAGAACTACAATTGTGTTTCACTTTATTTCAAAATAGAGAACTTGACAAACATAAACTGGGAGTGTAATTTAACGTTTTTACAATAAGGCTGAGGATTTGCTAAGATGAACTTGAGAGTGCATGTCTGTTTAGTTTGAGATAAATAAATTAACAATTTTATGTGTGATGTTAGGCCAGTCTTTCATGGATATTGGAGAACGGTTTGAAATGTCCTAAGGATTTGAAGAGACATTTATGCTTTATGTATGTGCCTTATTGTATAGTTCTACAGAAAACAAGGATATTAGTTTAAGGGCTGTGAAAAATAGATGCTGAGGATGATGGGATTGTATAAAGGGTTTACTTTTCTTCTGTTATTGGTAAGTACAAAATCTCATTCATTTTAACTCTTCGGCCCTGTAATGCATATTCATGTAATATTTAATTCCAGATTTTTTATAACGGTATAATGTACACAAGAGTTTTTCATATTGATAGAAACTGTAAAGTCAGATTTACTATAATTTCATAAGCAAACAGAGCAGACCCAGATCAGACGGCTCGTCTGATCTGGGTCTACTCTGTTTGCAAACACGTGAAAGGTCGTTAATATGAGGGAGAGTGTTAACTGCTGCACATTTTGCAGGGCTAACTTTAACTGTCATTTGCAAAACTTGCTTATTTTTCTACATGTATGTACTTTTCTTCTTTCACTTTTTTCTCAAATAGTTATTTTAGTACCAAAGTATTTTGATGCGAGAAACTTTGCATTTGTCTTAGTCCAAACAGCTTGCAAAGGTCATCGCAACTAAACATACAGCTTTGAATGGGCTAAAGACTTGGCATTTGAAGTTGCAATTTAATTTCAATGACCTTTTGTAAAATCATTCAATGATTGCATACAAGCCATTTTTTTATTGTAGAGATGTATTGTTTGTGAGAATTTTCATCTCCCACAAATGTTCATTCATAAATATTTTTTTCTTTTTTTGATTATATTGAGAATTGATAATGTTACGCTGAAATATAAACTTTTAAGATGTGTAATGAATTTTACACTATGTTTTTACCCTTACAATGCTAAACTTTCAAATGGACTTTTCCAAAATTCATACAGTTCAAGCTTATGGTGAATATTTAGGGATTTTTCTAAAGAAAAATGTAACATGACAAACAGTGCAGACCCTGATGAGAGGGCTCCTCTAGGAGCCCTCTCATCAGGGTCTACACTGTTTGCAAAGGACATTAGTGACTCGGTCCCGCACTGTAAGGGTTAACCCTTTACTGGATAGTCTATCATTGTTTAACAGTAAAGCTCAAAAGTTGTAAAGGATGAAATTGATTTTGCTTGTGGATCTTGAATGACAAACTATGCAGACCATTACTGGAGGGAATGTTTCCCGAAGTCAATGTTTCAAAGATTCTTGACAAAACACAAGGATGAAGACTTACTGAGGTTAACCTCTTTCCCTGTTCTATATTTATTCCAAATTTCTATACCTACTTAACCCTTCGCTTGCTATTCGCGTCAATATACGTACCTGTAAATAGTGAAGACCCAGATGGGACAGCTCCTGCAGGAGCTGTCTCATCAGGGTCTGCACTATTTACAAGTTGATTGTGCAACCAGTGCACTCCACAGCAGTGATTGCACAGCGAAATACTTGTACACAGTGAAGATATATGTAATTATACAACAGGGCATGGGTAAAGAAAGAGAAATGTATTTTAAAATTCAGCAAGAGAAGGGTTAATTAATACTCATGGACAAAATAGTTATAATCAAATATGGAAGGTTGAACATAATATAGGCATTTTAGAAAGTAAAGAAACAGATCTATCACATTTCATCAGCAAACAGAGCAGACCCTGATATAGGATATACTCTGCCATTCAAAATCCTCTCACAAATTTGACATCCTGAATATTAACCCTTAAATTCATATATACGCCTTTCTATGCCTTTGCAAATAGAGTAGACCCAGATTCAACGGTTCCTTTAGGAGCCGTTTGATCAGGGTCTGCTCTGTTTGCTTATGATATTATATAATTATGATTCTACAGTTGCTACAATGACCAACAATTCCTGTGTCCATGTGCTATTGTAACAAATTAATCAAATTAAAACCTTTTCCCTGTTCTATGTTTATTTCAAATTTCAATACCTAATGAATATTGATTAACAAAATAGTTATAAAGAAATATGCAAGATGGAACATTGTAGACATTTTAGAAAGCAAAGAAACGGATCTATCAAATTCTATTAGCAAACAGAGTAGACCCTGATCAGACGACTCCTCTCTGTTTGCAGATGCGTGAAAACACTTTTATATGAGGGAAAAGGTTAAGACTCATTTTGTCCTTATTTCTTGCATGAATATTCATGGAGTACAATGTTAAGAAAGTATGTGCAGATAATTCATGGAACTTGAAATAAGTTAGTGTGCAATAAATGAACATGTTAATTTGTTGTTATTTCATTGACAAGGTCAGAAGTCAGTCAAATAAAACCATTGAGAAAACTAGAGATATTTTATCAGGTCTCGTTCCTGGTTTTATGTAGTCCATGGTATTGCATCATACCATACTAACTCTCTTTCAACACTGTGGGCCACTTTTCTGATAATCTTTACAAACAGCTTGGATCCAGATCTTACAAGGTGTAGAACTTGCTGACATAATTATTGTCAGAGTCGAAAGTCAAGAATATAAAACATCAGGATGAACACTGCATTCATTAACCCACTCCCTCATATTCACGCCTTTTGATGCCTCTCTCAGCCAATCCCTACCTATCGCTTCTTAACCCTTTCCTTGTTCTATGTTTGTTCCAAATTTCAATACTTTTGGAATAAGCATTGACAAACTAGTAATAATGAAATAATTATGGAAAGTGGAACATTGTAGCCGTTTTAGAAAGTTAAAGAAACAGATCTTCCAAATTCCATTAGCAAACAGAACAGACCCTGATCAGACAGCTCCTATAGGAGCTGTCTGATCTGGGTCTACTCTGTTTGCAGATGCTTGAAAACACATTCATATGAAGGAAAGGGTTCATGCATGAAAAAGTCATTTCATGAATATTCATAAACTTATTTTTTATAATGTAAAATTTTCAAAGAAATTCTTTACTTATAAATACAAAATCTGTATGATCAGATCTATATAATTCTACAAGCAATGCAAACAGAGCAGATCCTGATTACACCGCTCCTACATGAGCTGTCTGATGTGGATCTACACTGTTTGCAAATGTATGAAAAAGCATTTATGTGCGTAAAAGGGTGAATACTCTGATATATGTTTCAAAAATAAACTCTGGGAATTGAAGCAGATGGAAATATTTTGCAGGCATCAATTACCATGTATACATTGATTTTTACAGAAGATGGGGTATGGTATTTTGTATGTTTAACCCATTTAATGCTGGCTTTTCAAATGGACTGTTCCAAAATCCAAACAGGTCAAGCATATGGTGAATATGTAGGGATTTTTCTAAAGAATAGCGTAACATGACAAAGAATGCAGACCCTGATGAGAGGGCTCCTCTAGGAGCCCTCTTATCTGGGTCTACACTGTTTGCAAGGGACATTAGAGACTCGTGTCCCGCACTGTAAGAGGTTAACCATTTCAATGCTGGCTTTTCAGAGTGCAGTAACCATCTGTGATTACATAATTATAGAGTCTATTACACAGTATGAAAAGCTTTAAAACCATCTACAGGATTTTGAATGACAACCAGTGCAGACCCAGACTAGCCTGTCTAGGAGGTCTCTGATCCGGGTATACATCGTTTGCAAATGCATGCGTGTCCTGCATTCAAAGGGTTAAGTGTTGAATAAATAGGCAGCCAGTGTAAATTGAGTTTGATTAAATTTGATGCCAGTAATTATAAATGCCATACTTAAGCTTACTGGTATTATTGTTTGGATTTTGATGAGACACCCACATTATGCATAGTGCAATCCTAATGGGATATTTACCCTTTATCACATAAATACCCCTTTTTCATGCCTTTGTAAACAGAGTAGACCCATATTGGATAGCCCCTGTAGTAGACGCCTGATCAGGGTCTGCTCTGTTTGCTTATGAAATTATATTGATCTGATTCTACATTTTCTGCCCGAGCAAAATTATCCTGTATTAATTTAGCGTTATAAAAGTGAAGAAAATAAATATTTAAGATGTCATTATTTCTTTTATTACTATTCATTAGGGAATGGGTAAAATAAGTTGCACAAAAGATGATATGATCTTATTGACAACATCAAAATACTATCACTGCACCTTCTACCGTTGTATACCTCATTGAACACCATGTAACGTCCATACTCAAAAATTGTCATCTGCTTCAATTTTCAAAATACATTTTTTCCTTGATAATTTCTTTTCAAAAACACATGAATTGTTCAGCTTCTGATCTGGATCTAAATGGTTTACAGAGGTTATTGTGAATTTATCATTATGTTGAAAGAGTTGTAGAATATGAAATATAGCAGGGCAGTATTACAAAATATATATAGATAGCAAGGCAGTGTTATGAAATTGATAAAGATTGGAATTTGTGTGTTGTTTTTTGGGGTTTTTATTTATTTTTTAATCTTTTTTTTTTTGGGGGGGGGGGGGGGTTGCATGCTTACGATTTTAACACATTTATTATACACTTAATCATGGGACTCTTTATACAGAGCTCCAGATAAGATGCTTAAATTAAAACATTTTCAAGAATAACTCCTTTATTTCTCCACCAAACCCTAACACTGTGACCAATCTTTAGAATCGTCTCTTCGAGATGATTCTAAAAAGTGGTGACAGTATCGGGTTTGGTGGAGAAATGACGATTTTAGTATTTGGGTACACAGCTTTATCTGTAGTTCTGCTTTATACGTCTAATGGAAAAGAGCAAGACAGACAGATGCATGCATGCACAAGTACACAGATGGATGAGGGACAATGCAGCGAGTTTATGCTACATGCAAAGTTTTTTTCAGAGGCACAAGAATAAAATTAATGTCATTACTAATTTTATTTATTTGGTCTTGGAAAGCTAGGATAAATTGGTTTAGTGATACTCATCGGAGCTGACTCTGTGTGCAACATCATAAATAATGAAACAATTGTTTAGATGTAAGATTATGTCAGTTGTGATTTAGCGAGTTAATTAAATTTTCCTCTGTTGGTTGTGAGACTAGCGTTATATATATTTTTTGCTCTGGAACATCAACTATCTTTACTTAACCCTTTCCCCATGGATATTTATGTAAGAAAATTAAATTTCTGCATGAATATTCATTAACTGGATTTTGGGGAGCATAACTATAGTCGCCTCTTTGTCCATCCGTTTGTCTGTTCGTCCGTTTGTCTGTCCATCATAACTTACTCTTTTTTGCATAATTTAGGAGTTATTGCCCTTTGTTATTTTTCATACTTTAATTTTGTCCGGAGCATAACACAAACACTGTAATAGGTATCAACATGAAACTTCACAGGTGATAGATCTTGATGAGGAGATGTGCAGTGCACAAGAATCATTATTTTCTTTTGCAGAATTTAGGACGGTTATTGTCCTTTGTTATTTTTCATACTTAAACTTTGTCCGGAGCATAACACAAAAACTATAATAGGTATCATCATGAAACCTCATAGGTAGATAGATCTCGAGAAGTGCAGTGCACAGGAATCATCACTTTCTTTTGCATAATTTAGGAGTTATTGTCCTTTGTTATTTTGTTATAAATATAAAAAAAAAGTCCTCTTGGAACTAGCATTTTTGGGGGGAGCATCCATCGGTTCTACAGATTCTCTTGTTATTCTAATACTGGTCACTGACAAAGGATTTTTTTATCATGACAGAAACTGTAGATTTAGATACATGTTAGATATATACTTGCTGACATTACATGTTGAATGCAGCATAGAGTTGAATTTGATACATGTCCATATTGATCTAGAATGAGTCAGAGATTCTGATAAATCTGCCATCAAACAGTGACATTGATTCTCCTCATTAAACTCACTGGTTATGAATTTTTGTTGTGTTGTGATTTTTTTGAAGCTATTTTCAGTTGTCAGTTTTTGTAAGAGCTGCATGCTGGCTGCTGTAGATGAATGGTTTCTTAAAACACAACAACCGCCTACATTCTCCAGAATGTCTTCAGTGCCAATTCATATTTTCTGATCAATTAACAGAGGTGTAAATTTAGCAAGAATGAGCTGAATTTAGATGTTGTGATTTACCTGTGGATTTAGCTTTTATCTGACAGTTGTTTCAGCCAGACAGACGGGAGGGTGGATGCCATTTTTTGCAAACGGTGTAAACCAGTTTAAACTTCAGTTCTCTACAGCTAAATTTGTGATTACCTCTGCTAAGAAGAAATGTGTATTCTAAGAATACTGAAACAGATGGCAATACAGTAAAAACTTCATTCTACGAGATTTTAGTAATAAAATAGGAGCCATCTGATCTAGGTCTACTCTATTTGCAAATGCTTGAACAAGCGTTTATATGAAGGAAAGGGTTAAAGACTCGATAGCGGCAACAGACACAAGTAACACTATCTGTTTGTTATGGAAAGCCATTCAGGCCCTTTACAGAAGGAATTCTAGCTACAATGATGTTTTCAACAATGTTTGTGTTGCGACCTTTAGTGACTGTATAAAGTGTATTCTTTATGGTTATTTCAGAATTGCCGTTTTGTAAAAAACTAGTCAGCAGAGCTCTAGATAAAATGCATAAATCATTTTCAAGAATAACTATTTTATTTCTGCACCAAACCCAATGTTGTGACCACTCTTTAGAATCATCTTGAAGAGAGGGGCTTGGTCATAACACAGGATTTGTTGGAGAAATGAGGGCTCTGTTAAGTCAGGGTATGAAATGACATTCTAGCTTTTTGCTGTCTGATGTAAGTGTTACAGTAGGTCAACAATATAGTTGATTCAGTGCTGTTAATTAGATTGCAGGACCTCTGGCGAATTAGGCTTGACCCTGGGTCTTTATGCTAGTTGTTTTGTTGTCTTGTTGTGTCTGCTGTGCACACAAGTATGTAATCGTATTAAAATATTTACCTTGTGCATTTGGTCACTTGCTGGAACACATCCATTTAGTCACTTAATCTTTAATCCTTTACTCCATAAATATGCCTTTCTATGCCTTTGCAAACAGAATAGACCAAGATGAGACCAGACGGCTTCTATAGGAGCCGTCTACTCAGGGTCTGCTCTGTTTGCTTATGGAATGATATAGATGTGATTCTACAGTTTCTATCAATACCAAACAATCCTGTGTACATATGCCATTATAAAAATCAGCTAATAATTAATCATGATATCATTATTTCTTACATGAATATTCAACAGGGGCTTGGTTAACTCTTTGCACACTAGAGTTCTAGCATTTCTTATAAAATTGTACAAGTACAGTCATCATGAAACAGAAATCAGTGTCTCCATACAAATATTCACCGAAGGACATTATTATCAGACAATTAGCTAATTTGCAAGATAGCGCAACCATAAACAAATCAACAAGAAATTGCTGAAATATTTCAAGCAGAGTGGCTGCTACATTACAGCGTATACCATAATTGTTCACTGGACAAAATATGGTAGTGTCACTCACAGGTGAAGTTTGGACCATATATAGATCAGTTACTATACTTTAGGGTGATGCAAATAACATAGATCTTGATCAGCTACTATATTGACATCTTGGAAACATGTACTTAACCCTTTCCCTCATTTAACCTGTTATCTCATAGGCTATTTTTAGACCCAACCTCTTTGAATGAGTCTACCCAAAAGGATCATTTACTAGAGAAAAGTAAAATTTTAGAATTTTGTAGTTTGAAACCATTGTGATAAATAGAGCATTTGCTCCTATAGGAGCAAATGCTCTATTTATTACAATGGTTTCAAGAAGTGACTATTACAGAGGCGTAGAAAGGTGTATTTATGGAGGAAAGGGGCTTTTGCAAACCAAGTAGACCCAGAGGAGACAGCTCCTGTAGGAGCCATCTGATGGGGGGGTTTGCTCTGTTTGCTAATGGAATTACATAAGAGCTGGTCCTGCAGGTTATATCTAAGCCAAACGCTCCCTAGAAAATTTAATGTTAATTAATTTTCATGACATCAATTCATGCATAAATATTCATTAGGGGGAGGGATAAGACACAGCTCATACACAATCTACTTAGCAAGTTACTTTCCTTGTTCTATGTTTATTCCAAATTTCATTACCTACTGAATATTCATGGACAAAATAGTTCTAATGAAATATGGTAGGTGGAACATTGTAGCCATTTTAGAAACTAAAGAAACAGATCTATCAAATTCCATTAGCAAACAGAGCAGACCGAGATCAGATGGCTCCTCTAGGAGCCCTCTGATCTGGGTCTACTCTGTTTGCAAATTCATGAAAACTCATTTATATGAAGGAAAGGGTTAATGAATGTCCAGCTTCAATGGACATTAATAAGATTTCACAACTTGGTGATTGTCAATTTCAACGCCCTTGAATTGCTGACATTTTATTGTGAAATGGTCCGTCATTGTTTGGCATTTGAGTTCATTCTGTTTAAATGAATTTTTGCCAGAATATTGAATGTAGAAACAGTGCATGCTCTGATCAGAGAGGTCGCCTCTACGAGGTAAACAGTGCATGCTCTGATCAGAGAGGTCGCCTCTACGAGGTAAACAGTGCATGCTCTGATCAGAGAGGTCGCCTCTACGAGGTCTCCGATCTGAATGTATGACAGTTAGCTGGTTCCCTGCATTCATATGACAGTTTAAGCTGGTTTCCTGCATTCATAAGGTTAATATTATAGTGTACATTTTTTCTAAAGCAAAAATATTTTGAAGGCAATTTTGTTATCCATCATGATTATTGTAATGAGGTAGTCATGACATACATTCATATTCAGTTACAACTGTTATATGGAGATTCATTAGCCCTTACAATGCTCAATTTTCAAATGGACTATTCCAAAGTTCAAACAGGTCATTAACTTAACCCATTCCTGCATATTTACGCCTTTTGACGCCTCTGTAAAAGTCACTTTTTGAAACCATTCTGATAAATAGAGCATTTGCTCCTATGGAGCAAATGCTCTATTTATCAGAATGGTTTCAATACTTCACAATTCTAAATATTTTCTTTTCTTTAGTAAATGCTCCTTTTGGGTAGACTTTTTCAAAGAGGTTAGGTCTAAGAATAGCCTAAGTGGGAATGGGTTAACAGTGAATATTTAGGGATTTTTCGAAAGAAATATGTAATATGACAAACAGTGTGGACCCTGATGAGAGGGCTCCTCTTAGAGCCCTCTCATCTGGATCAACACTGTTTGTAAAGGACATCAGTGACTTGTTTCCCGCATTGTAAGGGTTAAATTTTAAATACAGGAAACGAGAACTGGCATTTGCAAATAGTATAGACCCAAATCAGAGAGCTCCTAAAACTTAAGGAGCTCAATGATCAGGGTCTGCACTGTTTGTCATTCGAAATCCTCTAGCAAAGTGAAGCTTTTCATACTGAATGGACTCCACAGTTAATTAAACACTGATAGACCACTCCACTTTGAATATCCAGCATTGAAAGGGTCAACTCTTTTGTGTAATTTTGATCTACAAAAAATGTTGTTTACTACAAATATGTCCAGCTCATTTCTTCTGTTTGTTTCTTAACTAGAAGTAGTACACGAACTGTTCAGACGTTGATGACACTTAAAGGTACACAATGCTCCTGTGGACCCAAATCAGGTAGCATAGTCTACAACAAAGTCACCAGAAGCATTAAAGAGTACTAAACGTGTACCTTAAAGGTACACAATGCTCCTGTGGACCCAAATCAGGTAGCATAGTCTACAACAAAGTCACCAGAAGCATTAAAGAGTACTAAACGTGTACCTTAAAGGTACACAATGCTCCTGTGGACCCAAATCAGGTAGCATAGTCTACAACAAAGTCACCAGAAGCATTAAAGAGTACTAAACCACTGATTCAGGATGTACCTTGTCCCTTAACTCTTTCACTCATATTCTGGTAAATGCATTTTCATGCATTTGCAAACAGAGTAGACCCAGATCAGATGGCTCCTATAGGAACTGTCTGATCAGAGTCAGTGCTCTGATCTGTTTGCTTTTGACATGATTCTCCAGTTTTTGTCAAAAGCATAAAAATCCTTGAAAAGTTTGCATTATAAAAATTCAGCTAATAAATATTCATGATGCCATCATTTCTTACAAGACTATTGAACAGGGAAAGGCTGTTAACACTCCTAATTGTCATTTCCCCTCTGGCAAGAACCAACTGGAAGTATTGGGAGGGTGGCTGGAAGTATTGGGAGGGTGGTTAATTGTGATACCATATGCTGCTTTCGTTGTAGAGCATGAGCCAAGCAGCAAACATCTTGTATAATCAATCATACATGGTCACCATCATTGTCTCACCGTTTATTGCCATTTTCAGCACTATAAAACCTAACTCATCCAATGGATGCATTCTATCGATACCATGTACATTAGAAGGGGAGGTTCTAAAGCATGTTAGCATAAAATTTCTTCATAAAATATGTACATCTGTAACAAAGAGTGTCTCTGTAACAAATAATATATCTGTAAGAAGGAGTACCTCGATAACAATTTAAGAATACATTTGTAACAAAGGAAACATTTGTAACAAAGAATACATGTATACTATTGCAATACTATCACAATAGTTTTCTTCTCAAAATTTTATGAGAAGGGTAGCGAATCAAAATGACTAGATCAACACTTAAGATCAGCCTTCCTGTCTCTATAATCATAAATACAGTATACAAAGCAACATAAATACATATGCATGTCATGTTACCCTTTAACCCATTCCTCCATAGGCTATTTTTAGACCCAACCTCTTTGAATAAATCTACCGAAAAGGAGCATTAACTAGAGAAAAGGAAAATTTTAGAATTTTGTAGTTTGAAAACCATTGTGATAAATAGAGCATTTGCTCCTATAGGAGCAAATGCTCTATTTATCACAATGGTTTCACAAAGTGACTTTTACAGGGTCGTCAAAAGTCCTCAATATGAGGGAATGGATTAAATGATATAAACAAACATGTTTTCATATATTTGCAAACAGCTGGGCAATCACAAATTAGAGATGGATGTATTCTTTTCATATGATCAATAAGATTTGAAGAGTTCCCACTGTACTTACGAAAACTATCAGAACTATCTATTGTTGAAATAACTATTGGCAATAGTTCTCGATTGTCAGAATTACTATTGAACTATTACTATTGGAAGCTCAACTATTGCGATATATCGATAGTTCGACCTATTGTTACACCTAGTAATAAAGAGTACCTCTGAAACAAAGAATACATATGTACAATAGAGTACCTCTGTAACCTAGAATATATCTGTTAAAAAAGAAGAGAATCTCTGAAACAGAATATATCTGTAACAAAGAGTACCTCTGAAACAAAGAATATATCTGTAACAAAGAGTACCTCTATAACCTAGAATATATCAAAAAGGAGGAGAGTATCTCTATAACAAAGAATATGTAACAAAGAGTACCTCTGAAACAAAGAATATGTATACATGTAACAAAGAGTACCTCTGAAACAAAGAATATGTATACATGTAACAAAGAGTACCTCTGAAACAAAGAATATGTATGTAAGAAAGGGTACCTCTGTAACAAAGAATATGTATATAACAAAGAGTACCTCTGAAACAAAGAATATGTATATAACAAAGAGTACCTCTGAAACAAAGAATATGTATGTAAGAAAGAGTACCTCTGTATCCTGAAATATATTTATGTTAAAAAAGAGGAGAGTATCTCTATAACAAAGAATATATCTGTAACAAAGAATACAACAGGTCTATACTGTTTCATAAGCAAGCAGACCCAGATCAGACGGCTCCTACAGGAGATATCTGATCTGGGTCTACTCTGTTTGCAAAGGCATTAAAAATTAACACTGGGTCAGCACTTTCTCAAAAGTTTATTAAAATCATAAGTACAAACTTCAACAGATCAAGACTGAAGCACTTGTTTTTCAGTACTATAATTTTTCCCATACTTATTCTAATGTGATGGTTAGCACTGTTTCGCTTAGATTAGAAAATGAATTATATTAAAAAAACAGATTAACCACACATAGAATTAATACAAGATATTGCAATCTCACATATTTCTCATTTTGTGGCAACCATAGTAACATTTATCAATTTAAAACAAATTTTTACACTATGGCAGCCTTTCATGGATGCAAAAGTGACATAAGTAATTACCCACTGCTTTTAAAACTTTGAAACCCAGAAGAAAATGGTGTCAGGAAATACCTCAGTTTTTCATATTACATGCTGATCTTGTCAAAACTTTTTGTCAAAATTTAAAATCTCCATTGATAGACAACTGTAACCCTAGGAATGTGGGAAACAAGTGCACTATCAATAGCAAACAATGTAGATCCAGATCAGAGGGATTCCGACTCTAGGATCGCAGTGTCTTCAATATTTGTAAATGCCAGTACATGCATGCCTCACATTCAAGGGTAATTTAAACCCTTAGAATGAATGAACGAGATATGTGGAATTGGGAAACAGTGTAGACTGCAATGTTTCAACATAGAAGTCTTTAGCCTTTAAAGGTTGGCTTAATCCCCCCCCCCCCAACACACACACATCTCCTGCCCCAGTCCTACCCCAATCCCTACAAATTGTATTGCCATTCTAAGCTGTCACCTTGGTGCCAAGCCTTTAATCTTGCCATATAACTCCCAAATAGTTCAGGATATCATCTTCAAACTTGAAGCCTTAACCCTTTATATAATATTCATGTGAGAAATAATAACATCATGAATATTAATTAGATTAACTGTTGTCTTTTTACCAAGGACTCTGATATTTGACATGTGTATCATCATGTGTCGAAGTGTCAGGTACCATGATACCTCGGCCTGTGACCTAGAGGTCAAGTTTATATACCTTAAATATGAAACTATTGTCCTTGCTATAGCTTTTTTGTCTTTTGACTAAGGGTTTAGATATTTGATATGTAGACGTATCATCATGAGACAAAATGCCAGGTACCATGCAGACCTTCAGGTGACTTTGACCTGTGATCTCAAGGTCAAATATGTGTACCTTGAATAGGAAACTATTGTAGGGCCTGAACTTTTCTGTTCTTTTATCTAGGCCTTAGACATTTGACCTGCGAATGTAATATGATGATGCCCAGTGTCTCATACCATGATGTCCTTTATGTGACCTTGACCTTTGACTTCAAGGTCAAATGTATGTTTGAATAGTAAACTACTATCAGGCCTAATGTTGTTTGTCTTTTGACCTAACTTAAGCCTTAGGTATATGTGCTATTATAACAATTATTCTAATCAATTTTGATGAGGTCATTATTTCGTACCTGAAAATATATGGAGTGAAGGGTTAATTGCAAAGGGAAGGGGAGACATCTGTTTTAGTGGACTTAAACAATTCTTACTAATAATTATAAGTTTACCCCAACATATTATCCAGTGACCCATTCTCTGCTGTGTGCACTCCAAAGGTCAATTTGACACATTGTTGTAATATTCATTATATAATGTATCATCATATTAGCTCTTTACTCCATAAAAAATGCTATTCTTTGCCTTTGCAAACGGAGTAGACCTAGATTAGACGGCTTCAGTAGGATCCGTCTGATCAGGACCTGCTCCGATTCTATAGTTTATGCCATGGCCAAATTTCCTGTGTCCATGTGCTATTTATAACAATTAATCTAATTAATATTCATGTCATTATATTTTAAATGAGTAAAGGACTAAATGGCGCAGATTATAGTATAGACTGCGATGTTTCAACAAAGAATTAAATTTTTTAAGAGTGTTTAAACTATGGAGTTCACTCAGTATGAAATGCTTAACCCTTTCCTCCATAGGCTATTTTTAGACACAACCTCTTTGAATCAATCTACCGAAAAGGAGCATTTACTAGAGAAAAGGAAAAGTTTAGAATTTTGTAGTTTGAAACCATTGTGATAAATAGAGCATTTGCTCCTATGGAGCAAATGCTCTATTTATCACAATGGTTTCATAAAGTGACTTTTACAGAGGTGTAGAAAGGCGTATTTATGGAGGAAACGGTTAAGAGTGTTTAACTATGGAGTTCACTCAGTATAAAAGGCTTAAATTTGCTAAAGGATTTTGAATGACAAACAGTGCAGAGACCTTCTGGTCTGGGTCTACACTGTTTGCAAAAACCAGGGCATGTGTATCCTCCATTCATGATGGTTAATAGGTCAAATGAGTCCAGCTTGGAAGAAGATTTAACCTTCTCTTAACAGGCTTATATATACAAGACATGTGCTGCAAAAACAAACTGCACACTCCATAAATTGTGCTTGTATTTTGTGAAAATCTTTTATAGGTTTATAATAAAATTGCTTACTGGGCATTAGTGAATTAAATCTCGCACATCATAAATGTCACTGTCAAGGATTAGTTGTAAACTTTAAGTTTTTTACAATTTATAGAGAAAATGGTTTCAGTATGATATTAACCCTTTACAGTGCGGGAAACGAGTCACTAAATGTCCTTTGCAAACAGTGTAGACCCCAATGAGAGGGCTCCTCTAGGAGCCCTCTCATCAGCGTCTGCACTGTTCGTCAAGTTACACTTTTCTTTAGAAAAATCCCTAAATCTTCACTGTAAGCTTGACCTGTTTGAATTTAGGAATAGTCCATTTGATTTAGCATTGTATGGGTTAAATTTTTTAGCATGCTGCAGATTGCATACTGCTGAGATTGTCTTCAGGTATACAATACAAGGATTTCAGAAGCAGGACATTAATGTCTGTGACATGTCCCTGGTATAACCTTTCTTTCATATCTCCACCGAAGCCTCATTGTACCACTGCTTATAATACAGCAGTCTAAATAAACACCAATTTCTAATAAGTAGTATTACCCGTACAATACTGAATGGTCCATCTTTTTAAATTGACAGAGTGCATGCAGTATGCTTTCCTCCATAGGCTATTTTTAGACACAACCTCTTGAATGAATCTACCGAAAAGGAGCATTTACTAGAGAAAAGGAAAATGTTAATATTGTTTAATATAGAAACCATTGTGATAAATAGAGCATTTGTTCCTATGGAGCAAATGCTCTATTTATCACAATGGTTTCAAGAAGTGACTTTTACAGAGACGTAGAAAGGCGTATTTATGGAGGAAAGGGTTAAGAGGATTTTAACCCTTTCTTCCATGAATACCCATGTAAGAAATAATGACGTCATGAATATTAAAAAGATTAATTTGTTATAATAGCACATTTACACATGAAGTTTTGGCCATGGCAGAAACTGTTGAATCATATCTGCATTGTATCATAAGCAAACAGAGCAGACCCTGATCAGACAGCTCCTATAGGAACGTCTGATCTTGGTCTACTCTGTTTGCAAAGGCGTAGAATAGCGTATTTATGGAGCAAAAGGTCAATGACAATTGAGTAAAGAGTCAATGACAATCAGTGCGAATTCTGATTAGGGAACTGTAACAGCTCACTGATCTAGGTCTACACTGTTTGCAAATATAAGTATACTCGTTCCCCCGCATTCAAAGGATTAATGGAGAAATATGAATTTTTCTCAAAGTTCCATTTTGTTTTCTCAGTCTAATACAACCTGATGGTCAACAGTTTACATCCAAATGAAACCTCTGGTATCTGCTTTTTATCTCAGCTGTTTACAAATCATCGTCACTGATTCTCCCAGAACATGCTAATAGTTCAGCCTGACATAATAATGGCAATTGAGCATTTTGTGAATGGCATGCTTCCCATTTAATGTCCATTTCGTGATTCTGTTTGTGTATGAGATATATATTTATCATGTGAAATCATTTCTTATATTCATCCGGTGTTTTTCAAATGTGCTGATTTACAAGTGGAGTTGAACCAAGTTGATGCATCATACTTTACAATTTTACATTACCTTGCTTAGGACAAGGCCAAAGATTTTACAAGAGTTTCAAGAGTTTCCCGACTTAGGCATGTCCCATTTGGGACATTTAACTTAGATGGGTCCTATTATAATTCAGATCCTGCTAAGACAATTTAGGCAGGTCATTTTGCATGTCAGCTCCTGCTGGATAACTAAGGCAGATCCCATGCACTTCAGTCTCTGCTTGGACAATGTAGGTGGGTCCCATTGTACTTAGTCTCCTGCTGGGGCAACTTAGGCAGGTCCCATTGCACTTCAGAACTGCTAGGACAACTTAGGCAGGTGCCATTGCACTTCTGCTAGGACAACTTAGGCAGGTGCCATTACACTTCTGCTAGGACAACTTAGGCAGGTGCCATTGCACTTCTGCTAGGACAACTTAGGCAGGTGCCATTGCACTTCTGCTAGGACAACCTATGTATGTTGCGTTGCAATTCATCTCATGCAGGGACAACTTAGGTGGGCCCTAGTGCACTTCAGCTCCTGCTAGGATAACATAGGTAGGTCCCATTGCACTTCATCTCCTGCCAGAATAACTTCATCTCCTGCTAGGACTATTTAGGTATGTTGCATTGCAATTCATCTGCTGCAGGCACAACTAAGACAGGCCCTAGTGCAGTTCAACTCCTGCTAGGACAACATAGTTAGGTCCCATTGCATGTACTGGTAGGTCCTGTTGCATGTCACATCCCTGCTAGGACAACTTGGTCAGGTCCCATTGCAAATCCTCTCAAGCTGAGGCAACTTTTTCTTCAGCTCCTGGTAGTACTACTTAGACAGGTCCCATTGTTCTTCATCTCCCGCTGGGACAACTTAAGCATGTCCCATTACACATCATCATGATTGGCTGACTTAGGCAGGTCCTGTTACACTTAATTTCCTGATTGGACTACTTGAGCAGATCCCATTACACCCTCAACTCAGAGACAACTTGAGCAAAGTAACATTTCAAATTCAAGCATAGAACTTTTATTATCATCTTTTCTTTTGGCACATATTGATGAGTGCCAACAGTGATTCTTCATCACCAATACTTACCTTTGCTTGAAATATTGCACATGTGTCTGAGCAATTATTCCACCCTTACAACACTAACTTTTCAAATGGACTATTCCAAAATTCAAATAGGTCAAGGTTATGGTGAATATTTAGGGGGTTTTCTAAGGAAAGTTGTAACTTGACAAACAGTGCAGACCCAGATGAGAGGGCTCCTCTTAGGAGCCCTCTCATCAGGGTTTACACTGTTTGCAAAGGACATTAGTGATTTGTGTCCCACACAGTAAGGGTTGAACCCTCCTGTTGGAACTATCTGATAACGGTTTGCTTTGCTTGCTTATGAAATTATAATAGATCTGACTACAATTTCTACCAATACCCATAAAAACTAAAGTTAAAATTTAGCTGATGAATATTCATGATGTCATTATTTCTTACATGAATATTCAACAGAAAGGAATAGACTCTCTGAAGGTTCTCTGTGTCGGTGGAAGAAAGTTTTTAGATGTCATTAATAAGTAGTTAGAGCTTGCTGTGTCTGTAGTCTGGGGCATAGTCTTACTCAAAGCTTTCAATCACTCGGCATTCTCCTTTGAAGATTTAAATTGCCTTCTCCGGTTTGTCTATGGCATGAACAATGGTTTTTGGTTTCAATTTTGACTTCATCTGAAACTCATATTCTGAAAATATCCCGAAACAAATGTATTATCGATAGGCACATTATTCTGAAAATGGAGAATATAATGATTAGCTGATCTGTGCAATTCTACTCTCAAGGTTAGAACATGCACCTTCTAGATATTGTAAATGGTCTAGACAGTGGCACAGCTAAAATGCAGAACATGTTATTTCCAATACATGAGGTTTAAATTTTGTTTTAAAAAAAATTCTGTCTGTGAGGTACACCTTAAATGAAATACTTACCTTCAGTTTTGACCATCATGTGAGGTACATCATGAATGAAATACTTACCTTTAGTTTTGACCATCATGTGAGGTACACTATGAATGAAATACTTACCTTTAGTTTTGACCATCATGTGAGGTACACCTTGAATGAAATACTTACCTTTAGTTTTGACCATCATGTGAGGTACATCATGAATGAAATACTTACATTTAGTTTTGACCATCATGTGAGGTACACTATGAATGAAATACTTACATTTAGTTTTGACCATCATAGGAGGTACACCATAAATAAAACACTTACCTTTAGTTTTGACCATTATAATTATGAGGTACAGTTATGCACAATACTGAGGCCTGGGAGCTACAGATAACAGTGTGTACCAAAATACTAAAATCGTCATTTCTTCACCAAACCCTATAATGTGACCACTCTTTAGAATTGTCTCGAATAGATGATTCTAAAGAGTGGTCACAGTATAGCAATTCTGTGCTAGCAATTTGTTTTTAACATTCTGTGCATTAACCTTTTCCTTCACAGATATGGCTTTTCATGCCTTTGCAAACAGGGTAGACCAAAATCAATCAGCTCCTTTAACATTTTCTCTGCTCTGTGTTTATTCCAAATTTCAATATCTACTGAATATTCATAGACAAAATAGTTGTAATGAAATATGGACAGTGAAACATTGTAGCCATTGTAGCTCCTATAGGAGCCCTCTGATCTGGTTCTACTCTGTTTGCAAATGCATAAAAACACATTTATATGAAGGAAAGGGTTTAAAGAGCTATCTCATCTGGGTCTGCTCTGTTTGAAATTATAATAGATCTGACCCTTCAGTTTCTACCAATACCAAAATGTGTGTTTCCATGACAATATAAAACATCAGCTTGTAAAATTCACTATTCATGATATCATTCTTTCTTACATAAATTCAACAGGGAAATGGTTTAAGATAGCTGAAGTAAGCAAAATACAAAATACAAAAATGTTGACCTTTTCCCTAAAGTATAGGGGACAATTAAGGAATGCAGACATGGACCCTTCAGTGGTTTTGTTCTGAGCAATATAAATGTCAACTTCCATGTTCTCATTGTTAGTTTTCTCCCATTTGTTTTCTTAAACAATGCTAAAACAGTGTAGATCCAGATTAGACATCATTAGTTGTATTAAACAAATGCAAACTGTTGGCAACGGTTGTCCCAAAATGTTCTATTAGCCAAACCTGAACGTTTAGCCTGTTAAACAAACTTTTATTGGTAGAACATATCATCAACTTCAATTGTTACTGTTGATTTATCTAGTATTTCTTTTCAGCAAAAAGCTTAAGGTCAGAGTATCAAACAGTTTGGATCTTGATGAGAAACTGAATTACTCAGCATCTCATCTCAGAGCTACAGATAAATGTGCGTACCCAAATACTAAAATCGTCATTTCTCCACCAAACCCTATACTGTGACCACTCTTTAGAATCGTCTCGGAGAAGACGATTCTAAAGAGTGGTCACAGTATAGGGTTTGGTGGAGAAATAATGAAATTATTCTTGAAAATATTTTAATTTATGCATCTTATCTTGAGCGCTGTCATCTAGATCCAAACTTTTTGCTTAGGTAAATACTCATTTGCCTGCGGCAGGCTAAAGGTTACATTAGCATACATTATGGAGGCCTGAAGATCCAGGTCAGCTTATTAGCCTTGACCTTAAATGGTATTCTTCATGTAATTAACAATGTTCCATCAATTTAGATCAAACTAAGATGCTGAGTAAATGAGGGTCTTACATATATATGGATTCAAACTATTTGACACAATTTATCATGTTTTCACAATGCTATAAAAATGTTGTACCATAAATTTAAAAGAAAAGAACAGTTTATGCTGATCAATGGCAAATGGTTTGTGTGCTAAAGATTATAAGGACATTCTTCTGTTGCTCCAAACCTTTACATAGCAAAATACAATTGGGTCGTGAGCTTTAATCATTACAGTGCAGGGAAACGAGTCAATACTGTCCTTTGCAAACAGTGTAGACCCAGATGAGAGGGCTCCTAGAGGAGCCCTCTCATCAGGGTCTGCACTGTTTGTCATGTTACACTTTTCTTTAGAAATATCCCTAAATGTTCACCATAAGCTTGACCTGTTTGAATTTTGGAAGAGTCCGTTTGAGAATTCAGCGTTGTATTACTAAGGGTTGACTTATTACCTGTTAGAGGCACCACTTTCACACTGTTGTAAACAGAGTAGATCAAGATCAGACTGCTCCTATAGCAGCCTTCTGATCAAGATCTCCGTTGGCTAATGAAATTATGTAGATCTAATTGTATTGTTTTTATCATGGCCAAAAATTTGTATGAACCAATGGTATTATAAAAATTTGAGCAAATGAATATTCATGATGTAATAATCTTTTACTTGAATGTTTATGGGGTATGGGGCTAAGCCTTTGTATGCTGAATCACCTGTCCATGTTTTAACCCATTCCCTCATAGGCTATTTTTACATCCAGCCACTTTGAATAAATCTACCGAAAAGGAGCATTAACTAGAGAAAAGGAAAATTTTAGAATTTTGTAGTTTGAAACCATTGTGATAAATCAAGCATTTGCTCTTAACCTATTTTAACCTTTTTTTTTTTTCAGCAAATATTAAAAATAAATTTCAGCAAATATGGCTGTCTGATACATTTCTAAAAGTACAGTTGGTCTTTTATTTCTCTTTAAAAAAGGTGTCTGGGTGTTAAACTGTTTGGATCCTGATCAGATACAAAGTTACTGGATGTCTCATCTGGACCCAAACACTTTGTAAAGATCATCACAAATAGATCCATAGATCATCACAAATAGATCCATAGATCATCACAAATAGATCCATAGTATTGCTTGAGTCATGGTTTGATCAGCTGTGTTTAACCTTTACTGTGCTGGACAAGAGTCTCTAATGTCCTTTGCAAACAGTGTAGACCCAGATGAGAGGGCTCCTAGAGGAGCCCTCTCATCAGGGTCTGTACTGTTTGTCATGTTGCATTTTTCTTTAGAAAAATCCCTAAATATTCGTCATAAGCTTGACCTGTTTGAAATTTGGAATAGTCCAACTGAAAATTCAGCGGTGTTACAAGGTTTAAAGTTTAATAAACAAGGATTGAAAGCTTTTGATAAAGTAAGGGTAAATATGTCACATCGTCTGGGCGATGTGACACAGGACATAAGTATAATTGGCTAGCTTTTAACGAATGACTAAAAACATAATCACTCATTTAAATCCGCTCTTGAAATTCTGTGGCTTTGCTTTACAAAGCCTTCAGAAATATGTTTTGTCAATGTTGATGCATATGGTGTGAATTACTTGCATAATATCACACCTGATTCTTAAGCTGCAAATGCCAATGATTAAATGTATTAACTCTTAGTATGTTGTAAAATCTTGTCTACTTAACCCTTATGGTGTAGGACACAAGTCACTAATATCCTTTGCAAACAGTGTATACCCAGATGAGAGGGCTCCTCTAGGAGCCCTCTCATCAGGGTCTGCACTGTTTGTCATGTTACACTTTTCCTTACGAAAATCCCTAAATGTTCACCGTAAGCTTGACTTGTTTGAATTTCGGAATAGTCCACTCAGCAATTCAGCATTGTAAGGATTAACAACCCAAAGCTGTATTTTCAGAGTGCAATATAACTATAGAGTTTACTTATAGAGTCCACTCAGTATGAATAGTTTACGCTAAGTCTTACTAGATGAGTTTGAATGACAAACAGTGTAGACCCTGATCAGAGGTCTCCTCAGTACACTGTTTGCAAGTGATAGGGCATGCATTTCCTGCATTCAAAGTGTTCCTCATTTGCTGCTATTTAAATATTTTCTGCTTTGCTTATTTTAACCCTTTCCTTCATATAAATGCATTTTTATGCATTTGCAAACAGAGTAGACCCAGATCAGACAGCTCCTGTAGGAGCCGTCTGATCAGGGTCTGCTCTGTTGCTTATTAAATTATAAAAGATCTGACTAAAAGAAGTTTCTGACAAAAAAACAAATCCTGTATATAGGCCATGAGCCAGAGGCCCAAAATTTGGCCATCGGTACCATCTTTGGGGAATAATGCTATCAATGCTTTTTTATAAGATATAAGTATCTAGAATCAGAAAATATGTGATAGCAGTAAATCGATGGTAGCTTTTTGTATTTTTTTCACCAATTTTAACCCTATGGTAAAAATAGTGTTTTCTAAATCTAGCATTAAAGAAAAGAAATCATTAAATTTCAAACTTATGTCTCTCTCTTGTTACATCCTGTATCTACTTGAAAATTGAAAGGTTTGTAGCTGTAGTTACATACGTTTCATTAATGTTGTTATTTTTTCGCAAAAAGTGGTTCATATAATGTAAATTCTTTCTCATACGTACACGGAATTATGTTTACATTCATATGTATTTTGCAGAAGTAAAATTTTCCGGAGTTTTGCATACCTTCATCATCTTTATTTACTAGGCTCATAAAACTTCATATGTATATTCACAGTAATGAGGGCAATGAATTGACTTCAGACTAGAAGCCTTACATATAGCATCTCTTAATGCAAATTATCAGAGTTATGCCCCTTTTAAATATTCCATAAACTCAAATTGTGCCAAAACTGATATATCTTAAGAGTTGGCCCCATGAAAGTTCACCAGCATTTCACTATCATTATATAAACGACCAAATTAACGATGAGAACCCTTTAGGTAAGAACCCAGTCATTGTTTAGGCCAAATTATGTCCCTTTATGAAACTTGAAAGTAACAGGTAAACTATAAATATCCGATCAACCACTTCAGAACTAGCTAATTCATGGAATACTTTTGTACATGTATATTTATTATTCATCATAAGCATTACAACTTGGACTATTGGAAATGGACCCCTCCCCTCCTTCCTTATGATGATATTGTCTCTAATCAAGTATGCATTTTAGTGAGAAAAAACAAAACAAAAACAAAGTTGCTTACTACACAATTTCCCCATCTTCACATCAAGTTGTGTATCTGTGAAAGTTTTATACATACATGTATATAATTATGCTTTATGGTAAAGAAATTTGCCAAGACCTGTAACTGTTAAATGGTCAGAACAAACATTTCCTTCTTAAGGGTTATTTTCACATCAAGGTTGCCAATTTGCGTAAGTTTGACACAAAGCCCCCATTGGTGTATAGGGAGTTGGAAACATAAATGTTGCGAGATATATATAGGAGCATAAAATGGTGATTACTATATCTAGTATGCTTATATGTAGACAGTCTGTTTTCACTTGAAGGTAATTTGAAGTAAAACGTATTTTGTCTGACCATCCCGTTAGTTTGTCCATTGGTACATGTTAAGGTCAGCATTTCAGTTAGCTCAGGTGGTACAGCGTTCGCTTTCGGGCAGGACGTTGTGAGTATGATCGCTGGTCGGTTCATACCAAAGACTTTCAAAATGGTACTAAGGTGGGCTGGTTGGCCCGATGTCAGGTAAATGTTACTGGGTATGGGTTGCAGTTTTCAATTCTATACACTAAACACGTTAAAGAATCAATGAAATCAGAGTTGCTGTATCCAATTCTGTCTCTAATGCATCTATTAGCACAAGATGGCAAAGGTCAAGAACTTAATAATCACCGGGTACTGGTGATACATTTGGACAGTAAAGACAGAGTAGAGGAAATATATTAAGACATTGTGTTATCAGTAAGTAATGCAGATTTTAGTCAGGTGTGTTCTGGTTAAAGGAATTGCACGACATTCATTTGGATTCATAGAATGTGATATTTAGGATTTTTCAAAAGCAACAAGCAATGACAAAACATGAGAGAGAACCTCCAAAACAAAGTTTAACAATATGTTATCCATTTGAAACATAATGGCTAAAGGAATTCATGATATGCTAGACATAAGCAATAATAACACATTAGTAAGATTTTCAGAAGAAACTGACTAGTGTAAACAATGTCCAAGTACATGTTATTGTGCTGCAATAGTAGATAGGATAGAGTTTGCTCAAACAGAAATTAATTATCAATGTGGTATAAAATATTTGGCCATGATAGAATATACATTATGTTTGAATTATAAAGGGAAAAAATAATCAAGAACTGTGGTGATGACATCGAAGTAGAGAGTCTGGTCATTAGATGCTAAACATAACAATTAAACAGATTAGGAAGCATTTGGGGAGGTTTCTAAATAAATAGAGTCAACCATTGCATTGACAATGGAAAGATACAGCAAACACATTTAATGACAGTGAGAATGTCCCTGCATTTCGGTACTAACTGGATGAAGTAGATGAGCGTCTGACCATGCAACTGAAGTAGTAAATCAAGTTTTTATAACCTGGTCAGAGAATACTTTGTAATGTATTTGGCTTTTCATGCTGATACACCAGAGTCCCACTATATGCGGGACTGGAGCAATGACTCCATGATATCAGGAAGATTACCATCACTAATAAAATATAAGTTTGTGTGTAACTTTGCATTAATTATAATAGTAAGACAATCACATTGGGATTCCCGACCAGGAAAGAAAATCTCTAAGCAAAGTCCTTGAATTGGTTAGAAATAGGAGATCGGCTTCAAATTGTTACATGAAGTGCAGACATTTGTCTGTCTCCTACATTCACCATAAATGTGTAGGTCATGCCAGATGCGACCTTTGCTGTGCGATGATGAAGGGTAATCTATGCAGCGAATACTTTGCATTGGGCTCGCAAAATACAAACGACCAGGCTGTAATTCAGAATCCAAATGTTCAAAATTATTAATCGCTTAGGCAATGTTATTTGTACATTGGATGGGTGGTCAGGCAACCAACTTTCGAACAGTATTGAATTATTGGGATGTCTGTGTTTTAAACTTGTGAATGCCTATAATAACTTTCTACACTTATGTCAGTAGCCGGTGAGAATACATGTATTTGTAAGTAGGGAGATTGTTTGTTATGTATATTTGCTTTACGTTAGTTTTATCATTCATTTGCCACATAGGGCAATCAATGATCCAACAGGAGAGATTAGAGGAGAGCAGAAGAACGCTCTTGTTGCTGGGTCTTCAATATTTCCTGTCAAAATCACTATTAGCAGATAGATACATTATCCTATCACAAGGTTAACACATCTTAGAGCTACCTTCATATGCCAAGTGCAAAAGGAAATATTAAACTTTTAGCTGTTTTGGCTACTGACCGTTCCAAGGCGGTACTCCTGCTTTCAGCCTATGGTCAACTTTGTTGTTTAATATGCTTAATGTTTAATGTTTTTGTCTTGATATGCGTCCTGCTATGTTTTGTCTTGTGGCTATACCGTTTCTTGTTTGATGGTGTTTGGTGCGGTGTCATTTCGAATGTGGCCCTCCCTGTTTGACTATTTTTCCATATTGAATCATATTAAAACCTTTGTAATAACCTTTAGGGCAATCCCTTCAACCTCAGTCTGATGGGAATCATGTTGAAGAAAATCTGGCAGAACAATGATATGATAATATTTTTTCTGTAAGTTATGTGTCAGTGACCATGCACGGTCAGAGAAAAAAAAGTTTTCAGAGAAAGGACACTGGGGTTTTGGGTCACCTTTTACATCAAATGCCCCTTGTTCTAATTTTAAACAACATGTCATTCAGATGTGCCATTCTCCATCCTACATATTAAACTCCTGATCATAAATGCAAAACTGTAATTGATCTGTATTATGTTGTGTATTGGATACCTCCGTGCGACAATGAAATCACTAAAAGCATATGTATGTTAGATTGACACAGATGTCCATCAAGAATGACCCATGGTTCATCTAGGAATATGTAATTGTGTACGAACCAATACGGGTAATTTTTTTGAATGTCGCAGATTCAAAATGAAAGACAATATCCACATTCTTCAATAACATACCACTGAGTATTTTGTTTGACACTACATGTACATTCAGTCACAAGAAAAATATTAACACAACGAAAGCCCATATCCACATATCTTCATCAGACAGAAAGTTTGAGGATATTTTAATCACTGTTAATTCAAAAGATAATGGCAATAAAACAATTTAGAGCTAAATAGGGTCTAACTAAAATGGTAAGCAACGAATGCTAATGATAATAAATATTCTCACCCCGCCACATCCCATCTTACAGGCTACTAATTTATTTCGGGATAAAGTGGAAACTGAACCAATAAATAAACAATGATCAGGTCCAAATAAAACTAGAATTTTTTATACAAAAATTGATGTCCCCAACCCCGTGCGGACAAAGTTTCCCATATACAATTTTCAAAGTCCTATAACTCTGTAGAAAATCGTCGAACCTGAACATGAATAATATAAGCACAACTAGGCATAGTGCAGTTCAATCTTATTAAGTTTAATGAAAATCCGACAACATGTCTTGGAGAAACCGCGAGGACAAAATTTCAATGTAAAACAGGATGTGTTTGTGAAACCCTATGCCCCGACCTTTGCCCTGAAGGATGACCTTGACCTTTGACCCATGGACCAGGGAGTTATACGCGATACATAATATTTGTGTGGGGAACACTTGTGCCAGGTTATTTTGAAATCCTTTCCAGATAAAAAAAAGTTATAGAAAGGACAAGAAATTTGGGACGGACGGATGGAAGAACGGACAGACGGAATGACAGACAATGCGATTACTATATACCCGCCGTTGGGGTACATAAAAATCAAAGTCCCACAAATCTGCAGAAAATCGTTGAACCGGAACATAAATAAGATAAACAAAACAAGGCATTGTGCTGATCAATCCTATGAAATTTCATGCAAATCCGATCAAAGGTTTTGGAGAAACCGCACGGATAAACTAAAATCGGACAGAAGAACGGACGGACGGACGGAAGTGTGTGGGGGGGGGGGGGCTGCAGACATACGGATGGACAGACGGACGCCGCACACAAAAACAATATGTCCCCCGGTATACTTGGGGGCATAACTAGCAAGTGCATTGGTTACTAAAATAATAATAATATCAAGTTTTAAGCAAACTTGTACATTGGTACACTTGCGTCTATAAATGGACAGATAGGCAGACAGATGAATGGACGGACAGATAGAGGAAGAGACATATGGGTTGGACAGATGGAAGGACAGTTAGACTGACAACCTGATTCAGGTATACCATCATAATTTCGTGTTGGGGTATGATACCAAATGTAGAAAATCTAAAATCGTTAGCTTTACTTTTCATTGATAATTTTGTCTCGAAATGCGGATATTGTATAGCATAATATAAAACGCATTAACACAAAGAAAGCTACCATCGATGCAATGCTATCACATATTTTCTAACTCTATAGATGTATATGATGTAAAAAATCACAATGGGGATTATTCCCCTGAGATGGTACCGACCAACCCTACTGGCTCATGGACTAATACATATGCCATTTTAAAAATTCAGCTAGTAAATATTCATGGGTTAAGATGGGTTTTTTATTGAGCCGTAAGTCCATCAGTTACTTGGTTTCTTATTTCGATTCAAACTGTTCACATGATTCAAGTCAGCTCATGATTAGAAAGATTATAAATGGAAAACCTTTAATTTGTTGTGAAAACTGTTGCTGGGTAAAAAAAGGTCATATACTATAAAACGTACCCCTCTAAACGGAATGTTAAATTTAGTATAAATATCGGCCTTGGAGACAGGTGGCAGCTTAATGAAGGGTAAAAGTCATGCAGAAAGCTCCTCTAGGAGCTTTTCTGTATGACTTTTATCCTGCATTAAGCAGCCACCCGCCTAAAAGTATCTAAAATCATCTCTACTAGAATTCCGGTTTAGAGAGGGTTTACTGCACTGTAGATTTTTCTCTCCATTCTATTCAACCAAACCTGGTCAGACTGTCCAAAGGTTTTGATCTTGATGCCAATTGAGTGGGACATCTTATCAGATTCCAACCTATTTGATGTTGATCATGATTTTGAAATGAGCAAAACAGGACTGCCACTTTTGAACAGGCTAGATTAGACACCAAATAATTCGGCATCAGACCCTGAGACCAACTTGTTGCTCGGCCGATAGGTTCTTAACCCTTTACTCCGCAGATGCACCATTTAATGACTTTGCTGAGAACGACCCAGATCAGATGGCTTCTGTAGGATCAGGGTCTGCTCTGTTTGCTTATGAAATCATACTAGATCTGTCTGTACAGTTTCTACCTATACCAAACATTTCTGTGTACATAAATCAGCTAATAAATATTCATGATGTTATTTCTTACATTAATATTCAACAGTGAAAGGGTTAACCCTTTCCTTCATATAAACGCCTTTTCAAGCATTTGAAAACAGAGTAGAACCAGATCAGATGGCTCCTACAGGAGCTGTCTGATCAGGGCTTGCTCTGTTTGCTAATGGAATTTGAAAGATATTTTTTATTTTCGAAAATGGCTACAATGTTCCACCTTCCATATTTTGTTATAACTATTTTGTCCATGAAGATTCAGTAAGTATTGGAATTTGGAATAAAAGTAGAACAGGGGAAGGATTAAGTAAACTTTGATAGCAAAAGAGTGTACCTAGAGAAACATCCTCCACTTACCCCTTAAAGTTGAGTGTACCTGCAGAAACATCCTCCACTTACACCTTAAAGATGATTGTACCTAGAGAAACATCCTCTATTTACACCTTAAAGATGAATGTACCTAGAGAAAATCCTCCACTTACACCTTAAAGATGAATGTACCTAGAGAAAATCCTCCACTTACACCTTAAAGATGAGTGTACCTAGAGAAACATCCTCCACTTACACCTTAAAGATGAATGTACCTAGAGAAAATCCTCCACTTACACCTTAAAGATGAATGTACCTAGAGACAATCCTCCACTTACACCTTAAAGATGAATGTACCTAGAGAAACATCCTCCACTTACACCTTAAAGATGAGTGTATCTAGAGAAACATCATTCACTTACACCTTAAATATGAGTGTACCTAGAGAAACATCCTTACCTAGAGAAACATTCTTGACTTACACCTTAAAGATGAGTGTACCTAGAGAAACATTCTTGACTTACACCTTAAAGATGAGTGTACCTAGAGAAACATTCTTGACTTACACCTTAAAGATGAGTGTACCTAGAGAAACATTCTCCACTTACACCTTAAAGATGAGTGTACCTAGAGGAACATCCTCCACTATTACACATTTAGCCCTTTCTCAGTTCAATATTCATGTAAGTAATAATGAAATCATGCATATTCATTAGCTAATTCTTTATAAAGGCATATGTACACATGGACTACTATTATGGACACATCAGATTATTGTACTAGAAAAAACTGTAGAATCAGATCATTTAGAATTTCATTAGCAGACAGAGCAGACCCTATCAGATGGCCCCTATAGGAATCATTTGATTTCAGTCTACTTTGTTTGCAAAGGCTTATAAAAGCATTTATATTTAATGAAAAAGAAAGCAAAACAAACTTAAATTGGTATGATGTTTTAGGTCTTATGATGGCAGAACTGATAAAAAGCAAGTCACTTAGTATATTTTACAACAAAACTTGTCCCACATTGCTTTGCAAAGGTCCCATTGCATCATTAAGGTCCCATTGCACATCATGCAGTAATTGATGATATTAATACCATTGAACCTAACAATGCTGAATTTTCAAATGGACTGTTCCAAAAATCAAACAGATCAAGCTTATGGTGAATATTTAGGGATTTTTCTAAAGAAAAGTATAACATGACAAATAGTGCAGACCCTGGGTCTACACTGTTTGCAAGGGACATTTGTGACTTGTCTCCCACACTGTAAGAGTTAACCATAAACATGCTGTAAGAAAATCTGTTAGTTTAGATCCAGATGAAACACCACGTAACTCAGCATCACATTAGGATCCAAACTGAATGACACTCTCTAATTATGTCTTTTGGAAAGAACAATAATTGGAACAAGCTTGGTTTCCCTCAAATCTGAATTGAAGGACATTAAATTCTATCATTTAGACTTGAATCAGCCTGCTACAGGTCTAACCTATGGATGTTAGTATTCTGTTCATACTAGGAATCATTATTTGCAGACCTTGTGATCGCTGTCAATTATTAAAGGAGAATTTTTGTGCAGTTTCTTTTCCAGAGGGCTGTCACAGTTTAAAACAATTTTGACTTTCACCATTATTGCAGGACACGAGTCACTAATGTCCTTTGCGAGCAATGTAGACCCAGATGAGAGGGCTCCCTGAGGAGCCTCTCCTTCATGTCTGCACTGTTTGTCATGTTACACTTTTATTTAGAAAAATCCCTAAATATTCACCATAAACTTGACCCTTGACCTGTTTGAATTTTGGAATGGTCCATTTGAAAATTCAATGTTGTAAGGGTTAAGTATGAAAACTGTTTCTTAAATTGACTTTGAAAATGTTAACTGTTTGCAACCATTTGAACTTTTGCAAACAGTGTAGATCCATACCAGTAGGCTCTGATTGCAGCTCTCGGACCAGGGTCTTCACTGTTTGCTATTCAAACTCCTTCATATTTAACCCCTTCTTCCATAAATTCGCCTTTCAGACATTGCCTCTGTAAAAATCACCTATTGAAACCATTGTGATAAATAGAGCATTTGCTCCTATAGGAGCAAATGCTCTATTTATCACAATGGTTTCAAACTACAGAATTCTGAAAAATTCCTTTTCTCTAGTTAATGCTCCTTTTTGGTAGGTTTATTCAAAGTGGTTGGATCTAAAAATAGCCTATGAGGGAATGGGTTAAGCATTTATCCGATAGTGTACTCTGTAGTTAAATGCTCATAGAACGTTCCACAATTCAGCATTGAAACCCGCCCTTGCCCTCACGGTTTTATGTTTATTCCAATTTTCCAATACCTACTGAATATTCATGGACAAAATAGATAATAATGAAATATGGAAGGTGGAAGATTGTAGCCAATTTAGAAAATAAATAATCAGATCTATCAAATTCCATTAGCAAACGGAGCAGGCCCTGATCAAACGGCTCCTATAGGAGCCGTCTGATCTGGGTCTGCTCTGTTTGCAAATGTGTGAAAAGGCGTTTATATGAAGGAAAGGGTTAACACAGCACAAGTTTTTGTATGGAATGATTTTCTAAAGACTTAGATCACATTCCCATCTCGGTTGGAGAACTGTTTTTTTATTCAGTAGTGTATAAAATTTGTATTTGTGTCTTTGTTCGTCTTTGTAGCACACAAGTGTTTGAACATGCTTCAAGTATGTGAGCCCCTGCTAGACTGGCAAATGCATGCGACGTGCACTGCATTTTAAATACATTACTTTTTATATATTTATACAACTGGTGTGCATCACTTACAGAATATCAAAATATTATTTCTGAGTGGTTTTTACAGCTGGCTAGGCTTTCATGAAGATCATCATGAGAATGCAATATTTCGTACTAATTTGGAACTCCGTCTACCTGTAACTATTTCAGGTTATTTTTAACCCTTTCCTTCATTTTTAACCTTTTCATTGCATCGGCAAACAGAGTAGACCCAGATCAGACGGCTCCTATAGGAGCCGTCTGATCAGGGTCTGCTCTGTTTGCTAATGGAATTTGATAGATTTGTTTCTTTACTTTCTAAAATGGCTACCATGTTTCATCTTCAATATTTCATTATAGCTTTTTTTGTCCATGAATATTTTGTAGGTATTGAAATTTGAAATATATAGAACCCTTTCCCTAATATAAATGCTTGTTTTTTACACCTTTGCAAATATTGGAGGCATCTGATCAGAGTCTGCTCTGTTTGCTTATGAAATTATAATAGACCTGCCTCACCTGTTTATATCAATACCACAACATTATACATAATTATGTCATCATAAAAAACTCTGCTAACAAATATTCATGACATCATTAATTTGTTACATTAATTTTCAACAGAATAAGGTTTAACCCTTTCATAAACTCTTTTTCACACCATTGTAAACAGAGCAGACATATCAGACACCTCCTGTAGGAGCCATCTGATCAGGATCTGCTCTGTTTGCTTATGACATGATATAGGTCCAATTCCTTTTCATACACATGCAAACAAGTAGACCCAGATCAGGGTCTGCTCTGTTTGCTTATGGTATAATATAGATATGATTCTACAGTTTCTTCCATATATCTGGGTCCCTGTGCTATTATAAAAACTCAGCTAATTAATAGTCATGATGTCATTATTGTATACATGAATATTCAAGGAGTAACGGGTTAAAGCGTGGGGCTGTTTATATTAAGTGTTTGACTGAATTAGAAGTTGTAACAGCTGGTAAGGGAGTGTTTTTAGTATATGTATCCACCTTTAACCCTTTCCTCCATAAATACGCCTTTCTACGCCTCTGTAAAAGCCACTTTATGAAACCATTGTGATAAATAGAGCATTTGCTCCTATAGGAGCAAATGCTCTATTTATCACAATGGTTTCAAAACCACACAATTCTAAACTTTTCCTTTTCTCTAGTAAATGTTCCTTTTCGGTAGATTGATTCAAAGGGATTGTGTCTAAAAATAGCCTACGGAGGAATGGGTTAACTATTTCCCAGTTGAATATTCATGTAAGAAATAATGACATCATGAATATTAATGACATCATGAATATTAATTCTATAATGTCACATGAACACGTGAATATTTGGCTAATTGGCACAAACTGTACAATGATATCTATATTATTTTATAAGCAAACAGAGCAGACCCAGATCAGAATCTGATGGCTCCTATATAGGAGACATCTGATCTGGGTCTACGCTGTTTACAAAGGTAAAGAAAGGCGTCTCTATAGAGTATGGGGTTAATGACAGTTATCATCTCATAATTCATAGACAGTGGTGAATTACCATGAAAAGTGCATTTCCCTTGTCAGATTGCAAAATGAATTGATTTAAAATGTCAGGTATTTGAATATGGGAGAGCCAATGAGAATGAGCAATGAGAGAGAATTCATGAATGTTTTGTACAATTCATTTTGTGTGATATATTCTTTTTTTGTATGCCATGGCAGCTATAGATGTGTTTTCATACTTTTTCCATTATGTACTGATCAAAATAAGAAATTTTCTATATGTACACATAATGTTTGTTGTGTTAAACGTGTTTTCACGCATTTGCAAACAGGGTAGACCCAGATCAGATGGCTCCTATAGGAGCCGTCTGATCAGGGTCTGCTCTGTTTGCTATTAGAATTGGATAGATTTGGTTCTTTAGTTTCTAAAATGGCTACAATATCCAACCTTCCTTATTTCATTATAACGATTTTGTCCATGAATATTCAGTAGGTATTTAAATTTGAAACAAACATAGAATAGGGAAAGGGTTAAGCACTTTACTCCTTGAATATAATATTATGTAAGAAATAATAACATTGTTAATATTAGTTAGATTAATTGTTATGATAGAACATGGACACATAAAGTTTTGACCATGGCCGAAACTAGAATTGTATCTATATTACATCATGAGCAAATAGATCTGATCTGGGTCTTCTCTGTTTGCAAAGGTGTAGTAAAGGGTTTATGGAGTAAAGGGTTAAAGAAATAATTGTATCTGATCAGAAATTTGTAGATGGAAAACTTTGTCCGCGCGGTCTCTCCAAAACCTTTGATCAGATTTTGATCAGATTTTCATGAAACTTCATAAGGTTGATCAACACCATGCCGATATGCGCATATCTTATTCTTGTTGCGGTTCTATGATATTTTTTAGAGTTACGGGACTTTGAAATTTTTACATGGAATTTTTTTTCGGTTTTTCAAAAAATCTTTCATCAGATTTTCATGAAACTTCATAGGATTGATCAGCACCATGCCTAGTTGTGCATAGTTTATTCCTTTTCCTGTTAGATGATTTTCTACAGAGTTATGGAACTTTGGGAAAGTTTGTCCACATGCTGGGGGAGATATCAGTTTTTGTATAAAAACAATTCTAGTTTTTGTACTGTTATTCATCTACAAGATGGAACTCAATATTGCCCATGCATGCATCTTCAACATGTCCCGTGTGGTATTCATTCAATTTGTTCTACTTGTCTTACATTGTTGTCAAATGAACAAAAACACTACAAAATTTGTAAAAATATGAACATGTTTTACATGTTAGCATTTTTGGTATGCCAAGAATACCCAATAATTACATGAATATGCGATTGACATAATTGATGTTGGCATGTCAACAGAAGAAGTTGGAAGACATGTTGGGAGTTCTAGTCAAGCAATATGAAATCTTCAAGCATGATTACGAATGTCAGAACATACCACCAGCAACAATAATAAAAAAATAAATATTTACCACATCATGTACATCTATGTATTACATTAAGTATCTACGCATTACAAAGTGTCGTCAAAACTGCCATATCATTGAAAATGCAGAGTAACAGATAAATGTGTGTACTCGGGTACTAAAATTGTCATTTCTCCACCAAATCCTATATCTCGAAGAGATGATTCTGAAGAGTGGTCACAATATAGGGTTTGGTGGAAAAATAAAGTTATTCTTGAAAACGTTTTAATTCACGCATCTTATCTGGACTTCTGAATATGCACTAGTGCAATAAATTCCAAATTGCACTGCTACTGCTTCATTTTATTAGCTCTTCTATTTCTAAGAAAAGTCGAACTATTGTGATCACTGGGTTGTCGTTGTTGGCATCGTTGTCGTCAGTGTGCAGAAACTTTAATGTAGCTCATTACTCAAAAAGTATAAGAGGTATCAACATGAAACCTCATAGGTTAGTAGATCTCATTGAAGGGAATGCCCTCCATAAGAACCATAACTCTTGATTTCAAAAGTTTTGAGTTAAGGCCCTTTATTTTTTTCAATTTTTTTAGTTTAGCTGGACAAGCACCAAATCAGACAAGCGTTGGCGCCGCACGCAGCTCTTTGTCTAAATCTGTGGACAAAATGTTTGTAATCATCTGTGTACACAGTGTAGACTTCTTATGAACTGACTTCGTATTCATGAAGCTGCTTAGTCTCAGCTATTATGAAAGACGAAGAAAATACTGAAAATAAAATTTCATCATCACATGTGTTCAGCATTTATAGAAGGAATGATTTTGCGTAATAGTGTCATATCTGACAGATAAATTGGTGTAAATGTACCTTCTATGCAGTTATTTGGACAGGAAGCTTGGTAAAAGATCACGGTTTATGTGCATCACTCATTTTCATTCTACTTCATCTACAAATGTTTGTAATAATCTTTTTGTGTGTGACATTTAATCATTTCCCTCTTATAAACGTCTTTTCATGCTTTTGCGAACAGAGTAGACCCAGATCAGAGGGCTTCTAAAGGAGCATTCTGATTAGAGTTTGCTCTGTTTTGCTTATGATATAATTTAGATCTGATTTTACATTTTCTGCTGTGGTCAAACTTTCTTGTGCTCATGTGCTATTATAAAGATGTAATTAATATTAATATGTCATTTCTTACATGAATATAATATATATATATATATGGAGAAAAGGGTTAAAACAACTCTTCTCTATAACCATTTGCCAGATTTTGATGTAATGTTGTAGGAGTAGACCTTAGGTGAGTGATACATTAAGGCCATCAATGCCCTTGTGTTATTGAACCTTTTTTCCATAATATGCCTTTTTACACTATTGCAAACAGAGTAGACCCAGATCAGATGGCTCCTGTAGGAGTCGTCTGATCAGGGTCTGTTCTGTTTGCTCACGACATGATTCTACAGTTTCTGCCATAGCCAACAATTTCTTATTTAAATATTTATGGAGTAAAGGGTTAAGCCATCTCAAATTGGTATGTGTCGTTTTGCAACAATTAGTATAAAATAATGAGTTTGGCTGACAAAGTCTTTGAATTGTAAAGAATGCAGACCTCCTGTCAGAGAGTCATTCTAACAGACAGGACATAAACATATCTAGCAAATGGTGCAGACCCATATCAAAAGACTATTCTTGCTAATAGTGTACTCATATCAGTGAGCACTCTAGTAAACAGTACAGACCAATTTCAGAGAGCACCTCATGCAGACCAATTTCAGAGACCACTTCCTGCAAACTGCAGACCAATTTCAGAGAGCAACTCTAGCAAACAGTGTAACCCAGTTTCAGAGATCACCCCAAGCAAACCAATTTCAGAAAGCACCTCTAGCAAACAGTGGAGACCAATTTAGAGAGCATCTTTAGCAAACAGTGCAGACCAATTTCAGGTAGTATCTCAAGCAAACCAATTTCAGAGAGCACCTTCAGCAAACAGTGCAAACCAATTTCAGAGAGCACCTTCAGCAAACAGCAAACCAATTTCAGAGAGCACCTTCAGCAAACAGTGCAAACCAATTTCAGAGAGCACCTTCAGCAAACAATGCAGACCAATTTCAGGAGCATCTCTAGCAAACACTTTTCCTTAATTAAAGAATCATAGCCAAGCTAACTGTGAAAGCTCTTTTCAAGGAAAGTTTTGAAGATGACCTTGTGCTCTGCACTTTAAAATGATATTACAGAGAACTGTCAAGAACAATTTTTAAGATGACCTTGCGTTCTGCACTTTAAAATGATATTACAGAGAACTAGTGATCAAGTTTCTGTCACTACGTGTATGCATGCATGCGTTCATTCATGTGCAAATCATATCTGGGAAATAGCTTTGGAATTGCCCTGAGAGATTCCCATGACATTTGGAACATACACCCATGCAGAATAACTTGGATTCAGAAAGTTGTCAACTGATTTCTCAAGATTGTTTTGCACTTTGATTTACTCCTTCCGCAGTGAATCATGCATGTCAGCGTGAAGTCAATTTGTTTTAACCCTTTCTCTGTTTTATATTTACTCTAAATTTCAATATCTACTGAATATTCATGGACAGAATAGTTATAATGAAATATTGAAGGTGGAACATTGTAGCAATTTTAGAAGGCAAAGAAACAGGTCTATCAAATTCCATTAGCAAACAGAGCAAACACAGATCAGACGGCTCCTATAGGAGCCGTCTGATCTGGGTCTACTCTGTTTGCAGATGTATGAAATGTGATAGAAAGGGTTAACTCTTAGCACACTAGTGATGAACTCATAATACATATGGAACGAGTTTGGTTCCAGATGAGATGCAGAGCAACTTGGCATCTCATCAGGAGCCAAAATGTTTGACACCCTGGTTGCATATTTGAAAAGAAATAATGGAAAAATAGAAATCATGGAAAAATAGAAATTATGGGAAAATACAAATCATGGAAAAATACAAATCATGAGAAAAAGATATCATGGAAAGAAAAAAAAGGAGAAATCATGGAGAAAATAGATATCAAGGAAAAAAACAAATCATGGAAAAAAATGTAATCATGGAAAATTTGAAATCATGGAAAAACAGAAAACATGGAGGAAAAAAAATGAAATTATGGGAAAATAGAAATCATGGAAAAGGAGAAATCATGAAAAAGGTTAATTTACAAATTGTAACAGACAACAAAATTATGCAGATTTCAGTTACCTGATAAGCAAAGAGTTAATAAAAATTACCAAAAAACTCTCTGGTATGGTCGATCCTTCATGTAATATAAACAAATATTAATCCTTACAGTGCTGAATTTCCAAATGGACTATTCCAAAATTCAAACAGGTCAAGGTTATGATGAATATTTAGGGTTTTTTTTTCTAAAGAAACATTCATGTAACATGACAAACAGTGCAGACCCTGATGAGAGGGCTCCTCTAGGAGCCCCCTCATCTAGGTCTACACTGTTTGCATTAAGGACATTAATGACTCATGTCGTGCACTGTAAGGGTTAAACATTCATTAAAGTTTGTCATGAAACTGAATGTGACCTTGAGACATAGGTGTGCATTGTTTAATTTCCTGTTGTCATGGCAGTGCAAATGAGACTTAAAATTTAAAGTTAACCTGACAGAATATTGAGTATAGTCCATTTTTGTTTGGATTCAGATTATAATGATAATATTGATATAAGAAATAATGATGTCATGAAAGGTGTATACATGGAGGAAAGGGTTAAAAAAGAAGATAAAAAAAAAGTAAAGAAAATAATGGTAAAAAATCCAATGTACTACCCTATTTTCAATTCTAAGCTATATTAATCTTAGTCCTGAGATGAATTTCTAATCTGCTTCTGCATTAAAATATTTCAATGAGCAATTTTTTGGAATATGATTGAACGAATACTATTACCGTTAACCGCCAACAGTGTAAAAAAGCTGTTGTAAGCAAATATTTCATGCTCAGTTGAGTTGTTTGTTATGTTTCAGAAACACGATCAGTGTGAAACATTTTGTATATTCAGAGGATCAGATAAGATGCTTAAATTGAAACGTTTTCAAGAATAACTCCTTTATTTCTCCACCAAACCCTATGTTGTGACCACTCTTTAGAATCGTCTCGAGGAGACGATTCTAAAGAGTGGTCACAACATGGGGTTTGGTGGAGAAATAACGATTTGAGTATTTGAGTATACAGTGTACACCTTTAGAGTTACTCAGTGACTCAGTGTCCCATCTGGATCCATACTAGTTGTAAAGACTATCTGGATCCATACTCTAGTTGTAAAGACTTTCTTGTATTTACCTGTAGATTGCTGACAGTTAACTCTTTCCTTCATATAACCGCTTATTCATGCATCTGCAAACAGAGTAGACCAAGATCAGATAGCTCCTATAGGAACCGTCTGATCAGGGTCTGCTCTGTTTGCTAATGGATTTGATAGATCTGTTTCTTTACTTTCTAAAATGGCCACAATCTTCCATCCTCCATATTTCATTATAAAACTAGTTTGTCCATGAATAATCAGTAGGTATTGAAATTTAGAACAGTGAAAGGGTTAACCAGACTCAGAAACTTGAGAAAATGATTTACTTCATTTTTATTGCAGTGAAGGTTATTTGAGGTGGAATAGATCACGCAAATGACAACTTATTTACTCTAAGTACTTGGGACTGACAGACTTACGCAGATCAGTGTACTCTAGAGGAGCAGTTTGATCAGGGTCTACACTATTTGCTACTATGTCTGTCTAATTTAAAGTTATGAAAATTATGTCAAAATAAGTTATTTAATTTTACAAACATGTCGAATACGGAGATCGGGTGTCAGTGTATTTATGGTAAATAGAGTGGAGGCTGGAGATTGTTACCTAATGATGATGCTGTTAAGTGAACGAGGGTCGTAGTTCACACATTTATTATGGCTAAATTGACATGCGGTGACACAAGTCATTAAAACTTTTAGTACTACCAACTTGACAAAATCTATAAACCTCAAGTGCAAAATTGATTTTTAATAGAGCTGTAAAAGTGTGAAGCGTGGAATAATTAATAATCGCTAAATGTGATTTTAATTGTTTTCATATGTATGAACTTATCGAAACAAACCTTAATTACTTAATCGGTTTTTATCACAGGTGTGACATTGTTTACCTAATTAGGACTTTATTATTATTTGTGTTAACCCTTTCCTTCAAATAAACACCTTTAAATGTATTTGCAAACAGAGTAGACCCAGATCAGAGGGCTCCTATAGGAGTTGTCTTAACAGGGTCTGCTCTATTTGCTTATGAAGTGATATATACTGATTTTACAGTATCAGCTATGGCCCAAAATTCCTGTATTAATGATTAATCTAATTAATAATATTCATGATGCCATTATTTCCTACATGAAATATTCATAGAGTATAAACGGTTAACCCTTTCCCTGTTACAATATTCATGTAAGATTAATAATGACAGCATGAATATTTATTAGTTGAATTTTTATGGCCCCGTTGACAATATTCAGGGGGCATTATGTTTTGCATCTGTCTGTCCATTTGTCTGTCCATCTCTCTGTCTGTGTGTCACACTTGTACCTGCAGTTGGTTGTCACAGTTTTTTCACTGTTAAGCACCACCACGGGGGCATCGCTGTGTCTTACAGACACAATTTTCTATAAACGTTACAAGATTATTTTTTTGCTTTGACGAAAACTGTAGAATCAGATCTATATCATATCAAATGCAAACTGAGCAGACCCTGATCAGACGGCTCTTATAGGAGCCGTCTGATCTGGGTCTACTCTGTTTGCAAATGTGTGAAAATGCGTTTGTATGGAGGAAAGGGTTTCAGAGAGGTTATACTGTACTGCGGATGCTGATGAGTGTCAACCAGTGTAAACCCTGACTAGAAATTGCATCTATGATGTAACAGCAGGACTGGTTGTGCAATGTGTGTAAAGTGTTAATATAACTATCTGAAATCAGTTTCTGTCCTTGAAGTTGTTACACCTGTCACCAAGGCAAGCTGAGTACAGCTTGTTTGACTGACAGTCCCATTGCCAAGCCTACAATGTATGTCTCATTTTTGCAGCTAAATTTGCCCTTTCTGACAAGCTGGTGGCTGCTTTTGTTGGTTTATACACTTTGTCGCCAAATCTTGTTAATATTACTGCCAGTCTGCCACCAGTTGTCATCTTCAAGCTAGATTGTCGGTTTCAAACTACATGATTCCAGAATTTTCTCCTGTTTTCTAAAACGGCAACATAATCACGATGTGAAGCAGTGTAGATCTAGATTAGACAGTGTGTCTCATCTGGAGCTACGCTGTATGCAATGGTGATCACATATTCACTGTGGCAGTGAAAGTTGTTTGTGAAGATCATGAAGTTCAATCCTTTACTTCATAAAAATGCCTTTCTACACCTTTGCAAACAGAGTAGACCCAGATCCTGTAGGAGCTGTCTGATTTGAGGGTCTGCTCTGTTTGCATAATTATGATATAATATAGATGTGATTCTACAGTTTCTTCCATGACCAAAACTTACTGTTTTAATCTAAGTAATATCATCTTTAGCGAATATATAATTCATGGAGTAAAGGGTTAATAGCAAATTTATACCCCACACTAGGGATGTTGGAGGAAACTTGGGGAGGGGGTGGGGCTATGTAAGAGTCAAGGCATCATCTAACCCTTTACATGATGAATATTCATGCAAGACTCCACCCACTATGAATAATAATTAATATAATTCTGTATGAATATTCATGTAAGAACTAATTACATCATGAATATTAATTAGAATATTTGTTAAAGTAGCACATGAGCACAGGATATTTTGGCCACGACAGAAGCTGTAGAATCTCATCTATATTATATTGTAAGCAAAGAGGTAGAACTATGGACCTATAAGGCAGGTGGTAGTTTAATACAGGACAAAAATAATGCAGAAAGCTCATTGGAGTTTTCTGCATTACACTTTTGCCCTGCATTAAGCAACCACCTGCTTTTTTAAGACTCGTATGTTCAATAAATTAATAGTCGATTAAGACAGGTTCTACTGTACATACTATTTCAGATGCATTTTAAATATTTAAACTTGACCTGAACAGTATATTCAGAAACTGAACGTTGTTGGACAGTGGAATGAATTTTACCCAATGTAAAATTAATTTTTATTATGAAGGAAGTATTAGGCCCTTAACTGATCACTTGTTATATGAATGCATTCTTTATCCTTTATCAGATGCTGTAAGGTTTGGTGGGAGTTATGGAAATGCATTTTAAAATAGGTTGAATGTATTAACAGTGTTTTTGCTAATTTTGATGGTTTTGTTAACCATTTCCCTCATACTAAATGCTTTTTCACGTCTTTTCTCCTGTCGGAGCCATCTAATCAGGGTCTGCTCTGTTTGCTTATGAAATTGAAATAGGTCCAACTCACCAGTTTCTACCTATACCAAACAACATGTGTACATATGCCATAAAAAGTCATGATGTCATTATTTATAACATGAATATTCAACAGGTAAAGAGTTAATTGTAATTATTTCTTTCAATGAAATCTTAAGCTTCTGTTATATTGAAGTTAGAAAAAAGTAGACTGGTTTTAAATTTCGTTCACTTAATCATTTAGTGTTTTATTGTCTGACTCAGGGCGTAAATATTTATTGAAGAATGAAATTGGGTATTGTAATAATGAGAATTTGCATGACACGTGAAAACTGAAGTAAGCGATTAAAAGAGTTGGCAAAAAACTGCTATCAAAACAGTGGGAAAATGAAAGAACTCAATGAAGGAGCCACTGCTTTAGGAGTGATGGATTTTGGTGATGTCGTGAGATCATGAGAAATGCATTCTTGTAATAATTAAGCAGTTCTGAAAAGTGACACGTAAATTCCTCTACAGCAATGAGAGGGCAAACGTGATTTGCCAAGTCTATTATTACGCTATTTTGCTCTATGAATACCATAGGAACATGTCATGAAGCTGGCTCCTTCTGTTACACGGAAACTAATGTCATTGTACATTAAAGTTATTGTAATCTGCAAAACTGCTTTTTGCAATAAGATCTTAGATAGATCTTGTTGGAGAATTTATTTTCAGAGTTTGAAACAGTTTGGATCCTGATATGATTCTTCCACATTACATCGCAAAGTTTCAACTAGTATGCAAAGAGTACCCCATGATTCAGGGCTGGGTGTTGGAGGAGGATTGGGGTGGGTAAACATTTTCAACAATAGCTCCTTTATTTTTCCACCAAACCCTACTCAAAGAGACGATTCAAAAGAGTGGTCACAGTATAGGGTTTGGTGGAGAAATGACGATTTTAGTACATTGTATTTGGGTATGCACCATTGTTTTCTGTAGCTCTGGTAGGTGGGGGTGGGGTGGGGGTAGGGTGGGTGGGAGGGGGGGGGGTCAGTTATTGGAATACTTTCAGAGCAATTTTTCATTTTTATCTCATCTGAACACAATGTCCTCAAAGTGAACTTTTGTTATTGCCATGTCTGTCATCAATTGTTTTACATAATTTATCATGAGTTGGGAATAATATCTTTAACAATAATCCCTCTTAAATTAACCCATTTCCTCATACTGATGCCTCTGTAAAAGACACTTTCTGAAACCATTGTAATAAATAGAGCATTTGCTCCATCGGAGCAAATGCTCTATTTATCACAATGGTTTCTGAACTACACAATTCTAAAATTTTCCTTTTCTCTAGTTAATGCTCCTTTTTGGTAGATGTATCTAAAGAGTGGTCACAGTATAGGGTTTGGTGGAAAAATGACGCTTTTTCTTAAAATAGCCTATGAGGTAATGGGTTAAAATGCTGAATGGATTTTGAACAAACTTCACAGGAATTAACCATTAGTGATCCAAAGTTATATATTTTATAAATGTTCCAATCCACTGGATATGTACATTAAACCAGCTGTAAGCAGCCAATTTAAGGAAGTGGCCATTTTGGCCATTTATAGTAGATGTTTGCCAAAACCAGGTGCAGGTTACCAAGCATACTTTCTAGTGATTATCATAGAAATATGTTTTATAATTATGTATACTGATAGATATTTATAAAGACGAAAGAGTCCATAATAATAGCAAATCGGATCAATTTAAGTGCCTTGTTTGTCTTTTGTGTTTATCTCTTTTGTGATGTGCCAAGCACTCAGTAACACTAGACTTATAGCCCTTGTGATGGGCCAAGCACTCAGTAACACTAGAGTTATAGCCCTTGTTATGAGCCAAACACTCAGTAACATTGGAGTTATAGCCCTTGTGATGAGCCAAGCACTCTAACACTAGAGTTATAGCCCTTGTGATGAGCCAAGCACTCCGTAACACTAGAGTTACAGCCCTTACTATGAGCCAAGCACACAGTACCACTAGAGTTATAGCCCTTGGGATGAGCCAAGCACTCAGTAACACTAGAGTTATAACCCTTGTTATGAGCCATGCACTCAGTAATGCTAGAGTTATAGCCCTTGTTATCAGCCAAGCACTCAGTAACATTAGAGTTATAACCCTTGTGATGTATATGCCAAGCTATAGTTATAAACACAAACATATTTATATTTTCATTATTACAGTAAAACTTTCTAATGTTAACCCATTCCCTCATATTGACGCCTCTGCAAAAGTCATCTGCTAAAACCATTGTGATAAATTGAGCATTTGCTCCTATAGGAGCAAATGCTCTATTTATCACAATGGTTTCAAACTACAAAATTCTAAAAAAAATCCTTTTCTCTAGTTAATGCTCCTTTTCGGTAGATTTATTCAAAGTTTAATGGGTTAATCACCAAAATTAGGTCTTATTTTGAGTCATAGAAGCAGGTTTTAACTTACTGCAGGATAAAAGGTATGCAGAAAACTCCAATAGGTGCTTTCTGCATTACTTCCATCCTGCATTAAGTAGCCACCTGCTTTTAACAACAGCCATGCTTTATCATTGAGTGGTAACTTTAGAGGAGTTCAGCTATAAGTAAGACTGTGAACGTTTTTATTTACAATAGTTGAAACAATTCAGACCCAATAAAAAGGTCACTTTTAGTCACAAAGAAGCAGTACTTGTGTTGTGCATAAGCTCCAGCATCTTATCAGGTTCTACACTATTTGTTACTCTACAGACTTAACTTATAGTATTCTACTATCTTTAATACAGTTCATGCATAGTGTATATATATATGCCAGATTTTCAGTTTGATCAGTTTACATTGTTTGCTCTTAACCCTTTCCTCCATAGGCTATTTTTAGACTCAACCACTTTGAATAAATCTACTGAAAAGGAGCATTAACTAGAGAAAAGGAATATTTTAGAAGTTTGTAGTTTGAAACCATTGTGATAAATAGAGCATTTGCTCCTATAGGAGCAAATGCTCTATTTATCACAATGGTTTCATAATGGGACTTTTACAGAGGCGTAGAAAGGTATATTTATGGAGGAAATGGTTAAACAGGTGCCTTTTAACACCTTTACAAATCAAGTACACCCAGATCAGATGGCTCCAGTAGAGTTGACCGATCAGTCTGCTCTGTTTGTGGATCTGATTCTGCAGTTTCTTCCATGGGCAAACATGTCTGCATTCATGACATTATCTAACTTCATGGATTTAACCCTTTCCTCCATAAATACACCTTTCTATGCCTCTGGAATAGTCACTTTTTAGAAACCATTGTGATAAATAGAGCATTTGCTCCTTAGGAGCAAATGCTCTATTTATCACAATGGTTTCAAAACTACAAAATTCTGAAATTTTCCTTTTCTCTAGTTAATGCTCCTTTTCGGTAGATTCATTCAAAGACATTTGATCTAAAAATAGCTTATAAGGGAATGGGTTAATATTCATATGAATATTCATTAGGTAAAGATTTGATAAATAATTTCAAAGATCGTCTTGCCGTATTTTTAGCCATTGTTGGCACTAGACGTGTCACCTTATATTTTTGTTGATAGATTTTAGCAGGCTTATCGAATGTTTGCTATATACCTTTCTTAACAAATGCAAACACACTGACATTCCACTGACGTTTTGGCAGATATTCTACTAGAGTTTGAACGGGAAATTTAATGTATTTTTAGAAAGACAAAAAAACCATACCTGTATGATCGGATTAAACCTGACATCTCTCAAAATAAATCTGATCAAGTGTTCGGCAATATTATCTGTGCATTTTAACCATTAGTATGTTATCCCTTTCCCTCATATTGACGACTTTTGATGACGCTGTAAAAGTCACTTTGCGAAACCATTTTGATAAATAGAGGATTTTGCTCCTATAGAAGCAAATGCTCTATTTATCGCAATGGTTTCAAACTACAAAATTCAAAAGTTTTCCATTTCTCTAGTTCATGCTCCTTTTTGGTAGATCTATTCAAAGAGGTTGTATCTAAAAATAGCCTATGAGGTAATGGGTTATGGGGGAAATTTTGATGACCTTGGTGAACCATTCAGATCAAGATGGGATACTGAGTTAAAGTCTCTGTCTCATCAGGACTTACAAACACTTTGACTCTTAATTGTATACATTTGGAGAAATTGATTAACCCTTTCCTTCATGTAAATGTTTTCAAGCATTTGCAAACAGAGTAGACCCAGATCATATGGCTCCTGCAGGAGCCGTCTAATCAGGGTCTACTCTGTTTGCTAATGGAATTTGATAGATCTGTTTCTATACCTCTATAGTAGCTACAATGTTTCACCTTCCATATTTCATTATAACTATTTTGTCTATGAATATTCAGTAGGTATTGAAATTTGGAATAACCATAGAACAGGGAGAGGGTTAATGGAATTATAAATTATGGTTAATGGCTTAAGGAATTATAAAGATCTGATTCTATAAAGCCAAAAAATCAAGGGGTCATATAACATTATAAAAGAATCAGGTAATATATATTATTGATGTCATTATTTCTTACATAAATATTAACGAGGGAAAGGGTAAATTAGTGACCTGTCTAGAGTTGTTCTGCTGTGCAAGTAAATGTAGTATGACGGTTGTTTTACCCTTTACTCCATGAATATTCATGTAAGATCTAATGTCATCATGTGTATCAATTAGATTAATTGTTATAATAGTTCACAGACAACGGAATTTTTGGTCGTGGCAGAAACTGTAGAATAATATCTTACTATATTAAAAGCAAACAAAGCAGACCCTGATCAGTTTTACTCTGATCAGGGTCTACTCTATTTGCACAGGCGTAGAAAGACATATTTATGGAGTAAAGGGTTAAAATAGTAAAATATGTGATTGGAGAGTCTGTTAGAGGCATATCACAAGGAGAGCTACCCTAAGGCTTTGCAAACAGTGCAGAGCCTGACCAGTCTCTTTGCCATCCCTGCAATACAGGTGCACGTTGCACATAGCTGTGCATGTTGTTGGCATTCCCAGAAAGTATGGCATTACTAACCCTTTCCTCGATAAATACGCCTTTCTACGCCTCTGTAAAAGTCACTTTATGAAACCATTGTGATAAATAGAGCATTTGCTCCTATATGAGCAAATGCTCTATTTATCACAATGGTTTCAAACTACAAAATTCTAAAAATTTCCTTTTCTCTAGTAAATGCTCCTTTTCAGTAGATTTATTCAAAGTGGATGGATCTAAAAATAGCCTATGGGGGGGGGGGGGGAAAGGGTTAATCCTTACAATGCTGAACTTTCAAATGGACTATTCCAAAATTCAAACAGATCAAGCTTATGGTGAATATTTAGGGATTTTTATAAAGAAAAGTGTAACACGACAAACAGTGCAGACCCTGATTGGAGCCCTCTAATTTGGGTCTGCACTGTTTGCTAAGGACATTCGTGACTTGTGTCCTACACTGTAAGCATTAAACAATGACAGCATCTTCAAATGTGGTATAATTGTAACCTTGTATAAAATTTGCTGCATCCAGCCTACCTCTACCATTAGTTTGTAAATCTGAATAACTCCGTTTGGCATCATTTTGATAATCTAAATTAGAATGACATGGTAGCAAAAAGAGAAGCTACACCCTGGTCAAACTGCTACTTGAGGAGCAGTTTCATCTTGGTCTGCACAAATTGCCTGAATTTGTTTGTCTAAATACTTAAGAGTAATGCAGGTACTTCCCTATATATCTCAGCCACTCCCCTCCGCCACTCCCCTCCATTCAGGAACTTTTCTTATGATTGCATGATTGGGCTAACTAAAGCATTTACAGTAAAAAACCCTCTAAACCGGAATTCTAGTAGAGAAGAATTTAGGTACTTTTACACGTGGTTGCTTAATGCAAGATGAATGCCATGCAGAATTTAGCTCCTCCTTTCACCCTGCATTAAGCTGACACCTGTCCCTAAGACCAATATTTACTGTATGCTATATCTAGAGATGTTTTACTGTACTATTTAACCCTTACAGTGCGGGACACGAGTCACTAATGTATTTTGCAAACAGTGTAGACCCAGATGACAGGGCTTCTAGAGAAGCCCTCTCATCAGGGTCTACACTGTTTGTCATGTTACACTTTTCTTAAAAACAAACCCTAAATATTCACCATAAGCTTGACCTGTTTGAATTTTGGAACAGTCCATTTGAAAACTCAGCGTTGTAAGAGTTAATAGTCAAACAGCTCCGAGTACTCACAGGTCTGTATTTGAGAATCGGGTCAGTTTAATTAAAGAAATTATTTCTGTGAAAGTTTTGAGCGGAACTGGATGGCAATTTTACTGCCAGACACTGACATGAAAATGTTCTCTGGATTTATTGTGATGAATCTAATTGAGTCCTCCATTAAAATTCAGCGCTATAGAAGCGTATTTGTAATTACCTTCTCAATGACATGAGATGTCAAGTAACTCCATGCCTCATCAGGATCCAAACAGTTTGACACCGTTATTATATTTCTGAAAGGAACAAACAGCAGTAATGCATTTTAAGAATTGTGGAAAACATTTAACGTTGTCAAAAGTTTTGTTCTAATTTTGCTCCCCGCACATTTTTCTTAGCTTGTTAAGTGTTGGTGGAAGCAGGGGCTGTTAAGTTGTCAATGTGTTAATTAGAGTAAATGCTGAAAAGGTAAACATGTGGTCGGAATCTAAGGAGGTGATTTCTCTTTAATTAAGTTGATAGATTACCATTTAACACCTTTTCACGCATTTGCAAACAGAGTAGACCCAGATCAGATGGCTCCTATAGGAGCCATCTGATCAGGGTCTGCTCTGTTAGCTAATGGAATTTGATAGATCTGTTTCTATACTTTCTAAAAAGGCTGCAATGTTCCACCTTCCATATTCTGTTACAACTATTTTGCCCCTGAAAGGTTTAAATTAGCCAAGGTCCAGAAGTTCAAGGTGGATCAGAAATTGTAAGAAATAAAACGGATCATATATTTCAAAGTAAGTCAAGTTTGATGAAAATTGGAAAAGAAAATCATCTGCCAATCATATACTTTTCCATTAAATTAAAATGATTTTGCTACTGGTTAAAGATATGAAATAATGAAATTGAAAGTGTTGACTCAGCATTTTCAGAATGAGCCATCAGCAATTTTGTACCTATTCCAGATACCCCATTGAGCCTATCAAATCAAGGAATCAGGGAAATGTATCACAGAAGTGTTCTTTTGAACTACTTGGCAAGATGGCCTTATATTTAGTCCTTCTGTTATTTTTTAGCATGCAACACTCAAGTTTGGGACTAACTTTGCCAACAAACTAGATCTATATGAGATGTCAAACTAGATCTATATGAGATGCCAAACTAGATCTATATGAGATGTCAAACTAGATCTATATGAGATGTCAAACTATATCTATATGAGATGTCAAACTAGATCTATATGAGATGTCAAACTAGATCTATATGAGATGTCAAACTAGATCTATATGAGATGTCAAACTAGATCTATATGAGATGTCAAACGACTCGGCATCTTTTCAAGATCCATACTGTTTGACACCCAGGTATTGTCTTTGAAATGATACATGGTAAAGTCTGCTTTGAAATCTGATTTTCAAAACATTTTCTGTCAATGGAATTTACTTAACCCTTTCCCTGTTCTGTGTTTATTCCAAATTTCAGTACCAACTGAATATTCATGGGCAAAATAGTTATAATGAAAAATGGAAGGTGGAATTCGTTATATGGAAGGTGAAACATAATGTAGCCATTTTAGAAAGTACAGAAACAAAACTATCAGAATCCATTAGCAAACAGAGAAGATCTCGATCAAACAATACTATCAAAATCCACAGAGCAGATCTCGATCAAACAATACTATCAAAATCCATTAGCAAACAGAGCAGATCTCGATCAAACAATACTATCAAAATCCACAGAGCAGATCTCGATCAAACAATACTATCAAAATCCACAGAGCAGATCTCGATCAAACAATACTATCAAAATCCATTAGCAAACAGAGCAGATCTCGATCAAACGGCTACTTTAGGAGCCGTCTGATCTGGGTTCTACTCTTTTTGCAAATGAGTGAAAACATGTTTATATTTAGGAAACGGTTAACATGGTAAAGGTGTTGGGGTTTTTTAGGAATCAGAAATAATTTGTACAAACCCAAGTACAGTTCATCAAATATAAGGTATAGTGTAAGAGAAAATAGAAAAAAATGTATATTGGATGAGATACTAAATGTGAAAACTAAATTGCCTGGAATATTTCATATTCTATCACTTCGGAAATTGCTTTTATTCGAACCCTTATCCAGCTGTGTAAATCTGTCTCTGGTGCCATTTTGGCTACTTCCATTATAATGATGCTTTTGAGAAACTATTGATCTGTTGTTAAACTGATTGGATCCTGATTAGATGCAAATTTACTTGGCATCTGATCTGGATCCAAGCTGTTTTCAGATACAAGTAAGGGTGCAGATAACCCTTTCCCTCATATTAGCACTTTTTCACACATCTGCGAACAGTCAGTAGGAGCCGTCTGATCAGGATCTGCTCTGTTTGCTATTGACATGATATAGATCTGACTGTAGTTTTTGTCAAAGCAAAACATTCCCTTGAAAAGTTTATATTACAGAAATTAAGCTAATAAATAATCATGATGTCATTATTCCTTACATGAGTACTGTAAACCATTTTCTCCATAAATGCGCCTTTCTATGCCTCTTTAATCTATTCCTCCATAGGCTATTTTTAGACCCGACCTTTTTTAATTAATCTACCAAAAAAGAGCATTTACTAAGGAAAAGGAAATTTTTTAGACGTGTGTCGTATTGAAACCATTGTGATGAATAGAGCATTTGCTCCTTAGGAGCAAATGCACTAATTATCACAATGGTTTCAAGAAGTGAATTTTACAGTGGCGTAGGAAAGGCGTATTTATGGAGGAAAGAGTTAAAAGTCAGTTTCTGAAACCATTGTGATAAATAGAACATTTGCAAATGCTCTTTTTATCACAATGGTTTCAAAACTACACAATTCTGACATTTTTATTTTCTCTAGTAAATACTCCTTTTCGGTAGATTTATTCAAAGAGGTTTGGTCTAAAAATAGTCTATGACGGATTGAGTTAAGGGTAAATCAGATCCTGGGCAAGTGGGTGACTAGTTTTGTAAACAATTTAACCCTTGCCCTTTAAAAAAAATTCATGTAAGAAATAATGACATCATGCTTATTTATTAGCTGAATTTTTATAATGGCATAATTATGTACCAAGTATTTTTTGATATTGGTAGAAACTTTATTATCATTTCATTAGCAAACGTAGCAGACCCTCAAACGTAGCAGACCCTAACTAGATAGCTCCTACTGGACTCTTTAGATCTTAGCCTACACAGTTTGCAAGATCCAGAAAAGGTATTTATGAAGGATAGGGTTAACCCATTAACTCATGATTAATTATTTAAGAAATAATAACATCATGAATATTAATTAGCTGAAGTTTAATAATGGCATTATAAACAGCGGAATGTTTTACCATGATACAAATTGTAGAATAAGATATACAGTAAAACCCCGCTAATGCGACCACTTAATGAATAAACATGGCTGTCTTTATAAGCAGGTGGTTGCTTAATGCAGGACAAAAGTAATGCAGAAAGCTCCTAGGAGCTTTCTGCATTACTTTTGTCCTGCATTAAGCTACCACCTGCATATAGCACCCAGAATTATACCTCTTTTAGGTGGTCGTATTAGCGGGGTTTTACTGTATTATCACATATGCAAACAAAGCAGAGCCTGACCAGACTGCTCCCACAGAAGCCATCTAATCTGGGTCTACACTGTTTGCAAAAGCATGAAAGGTGTTCTCTATCAAGTAAAGGGTTAACCCTTTCCCTCATATAGACGTGTTTTCACGCATTTGCAAACAGAGTAGACCCAGATCAGACGGCTCCTAGAGGAGCCGTCTGATCAGGGTCTGCTCTGTTTGCTAGTAAAATTTGATAGATCTGTGTCTTTACTTTCTAAAATAGCTACAATGTTCCATCTTCCATATTTCATTATAACTATTTTGTCCATGAATATTCAGTAGGTATTTATATTTGAAATAAACATAGAACAGGGAAAGGGTTAAAGGAGGGTCTCATAAACCTATTAGGCATATGGAAAGAGTTGTGTCCCTTAGAAAAATGTTTGACGGTCAGACTAGCACTGACAATCTGCTGGGCCATTGTTTAGCTAAGGGTCTATTTAGTGTGAAAGAATAAGATTTGATAGAGGTTTTTATATAACAGTCCCTGATCAAAGGGATTCCCCAACAACCCTCTGGACTGTATGCAAGAACCAGTTTTAGTGTTTCCCATATTCTACGAGTAAACTTTTTACTCCATGAATATTCATGTCAGAAATAATGATATCATGAATATTAATTATATTAATTTTATAATGGCACATCGGGACAAAGAAATATTTGGCCAGGGCAGAAAGTGTAGAATTATATCTATATTTCATAAGCAAATAGAGTAGATTCTGATCAGATGGCTCCTACAGAATCTGTCTGATCTGGGTCTACTCTGTTTGCAAAGGTGTAGACAGGTGTACTTATGGAGTAAAGGGTTGTCACTGAACAAAAAATATAGAAAGGAAAACAGCACCCTCCTACAAGCTGGTGATAAGATATCTAACAAGTAAAACAGCAAACAATTTTACACAACACTAGAAAATTTCACCTAGCACATAATCACATCACCAAGCAAAGTTAACCCTTTCCTTCATATAAACACCTTTTCATGCCTTTGCAAACAGATTAGACCCAGATCAGATGGCTCCTGTGGGAGCTGTCTGATCGGAGCCTGCTCTGTTTGCTTATGAAATTAGATCTGACTCTACAGTTTCTATTGACAACAAAGTAATCAAATGTTTATATATAAAAATTTAGCTTGTAAGATATTTAACAGGAAAAAGGTAAACATGTATTTTTACTGCCTCTTCACCATCCAGTCATAGAAATAGACTGTTCTATTGCTTCATTTCTGGCTAGTCCATGTTGCAAAACTGGGAAATAAAGTGATCAAATTATGTGTTTTGATAATACATTAAATAGGTAAGAGCAAAGATGACTTGAATTATCATAATTACTGGTTAAGTACTGTTTTTTCTATGTTGTAACATTTTTTAACTCTTTCCCTGCAAATGTCACATCTACAATTACCTGTGCAAGCAGTTTGGATTCAGATGAGATGCCAAGTAACTCGGCATCTCATCAGGATCCAAACTGTTTTGCGCTATGATAATATGTTTGAAACAAAAAACAAACAAAAAAATGAAATAAAAACATAGAAAAAATGAGCAGACGACAAAATTTGGCAGCGAAAGAGTTAACAGAAGAACAAACAAAGACATCTGTACAATATCATGTTTTTTGGCGTAAAACTACAAACAATGTAAGAGGGAAATATGTGGGTGTCTGAGCTTATTGTTCTTTGTCACAATGAATGAAGAATTTAATCCATGGGAATGAAGTCCAGCGGCTTGGTGCAAATTCAATCTAACGATCACTAGAAAGTATTAGGAAAATATTAGTACTGTATAGACTCCTCCGATAAACAAAATATTAGTACTGTATAGACTCCTGATAAACAAAATATTAGTACTGTATAGACTTCTCCGATAAACAAAATATTAGTACTGTATAGACTCCTGATAAACAAAATATTAGTACTGTATAGACTCCTCTGATAAACAAAATATTAGTATTGTATAGACTCCTCCGATAAACAAAATATTAGTACTGTATAGACTCCTCCGATAAACAAAATATTAGTACTGTATAGACTCCTCCGATAAACAAAATATTAGTACTGTATAGACTCCTCCGATAAACAAAATATTAGTACTGTATAGACTCCTCTGATAAACAAAATATTAGTATTGTATAGACTCCTCCTATAAACAAAATATTAGTACTGTATAGACTCCTCCGATAAACAAAATATTAGTACTGTATAGACTCCTCTGATAAACAAAATATTAGTACTGTATAGACTCCTCCGATAAACAAAATATTAGTACTGTATAGACTCCTCTGATAAACAAAATATTAGTACTGTATAGACTCCTCCGATAAACAAAATATTAGTACAGTATAGACTCCTCTGATAAACAAAATATTAGTATTGTATAGACTCCTGATAAACAAAATATTAGTACTGTATAGACTCCTCCGGCTTATTCAACATTGAAAATTCAGCAAAGACCGCCAACAGATCTTTTCACAGGGACCGCCAACAGATGGGAAGCCAGGCTACTCCTCCGTTTTTTCAGGATTCCAAGTGCTTGATATTCTGATGGTGTGTTCGAGAAAATATATAGAAAGTAAATCTGTTGTTCAGAACTCGGGAAGACAAATATATAGAAAGTAAATCTGTTGTTCAGAACTCGGGAAGACAAATATATAGAAAGTAAATAATTATGTTGTTCTGAACTGAGGGAGACCAATTTTGAAGACATTTTTCTTGGCATGTTATTATGTTTAGTGATGCAATATTTTTTTGCTCTCTTAACCCATTCCCTCATATTGACGCCTCTGTGACAGTCACTTTTTGAAACCATTGTGATAAAAATAGCATTTGCTCCATAGGAGCAAATGCTCTATTTATCACAATGGTTTATAAACTACATAATTATAGAATTGACCTTTTCTCTAGTAAATGCTCCTTTGCAGTAGATTTATTCAAAGAGGTTGGGTCTAAAAATAGCATATGAGGTAATTGGGTTAAGAATCATTCAAGATGTTGTTACACACTCTCAATACTATAAATAAATTATACTGGAGATCGTTATGAACGGATGTTTTATATGATGACAGTACGATACAGTTTTCCCTCTCTCAAGCAACATCTGCCCGCGACACAGAAAATATTTATTGTAGAGAGCGAGTTGTTGTAGAGAGGGAAATATATGTAACAGGTGGAAATTGGATCCATGAAAACAACTGCTATTAAACCAAAGTTTTACATTAAATGCATCATCATCATCATCATTACAAAGAAAATCGTTAAAAAAAGAAAATGCTTATTTGTTTAGCTTTATCAGATAATATTATTAGCTTTATTACATTTTAGCTTTGTTACATAATAATAAGTATAGTAAAAGAAGAAGGACACAAACAGCACAACTAAAAGTTTCGTTCTCAAGCTTTTGATTGGTCAGATTTGAGTTCTCAAGCTTTTGATTGGTCAGATTTGAGCCTTTGGCTCAAATCTGACCAATCAAAAACTTGAGAACGAACTCAGGCTCAACTAAAAGCTTTATAAGCATGGACCTAGAGTGTAAAGCACCAGTGAAACCAATCATTTTAAAAAAACAAACACCGGTTCCCATCAAAACAAAAACTCAAACAAACGATAACCAAATTTCCAATCCTTGAGCTCCCGAATACCATTGTTTTCTGTGTCAAATTGCCATCAGAAAGCATGTGATATTTAATTGACACTAACTGTCAGAATAAACAACCAATTGAAACTACCCACTGTCAACTATCAATTCGTATATGCTGCCATGAATGCAAAAGACACCACCAATTATTACTTGACCATTTTAAACTGATCAATTTCCGCTATCGTTTCCTGCTATACTCGGATGAACTCCATGACCATACATACCAATATTACAAATATACATGTATACGGAATATATAATTATGCACGGAGTCTCAGTTTAATCTGGTCAAGTAATTCAAGCACCTATCAAGCCAATGATGTTCTGTTAGCATGGGAACCAGTCAGTAGACTGTCGCTGCATGGGAACCAGTCAGTAGACTGTCACTGTACTAGGAGGATTAGGGTTGACAGAGGTGACATTACTAAAGGGAATACTGCAATATAAGTTTTTTAGCTGAGTCCTAATGATCATATAACAGTTTTATGATACCGATAACAATTTATGCACAAGAGATACCATGATGATACATGTATATATAAATATATATATCCAAAACCAAAATCGCAAGCTTATTTTGGCTTAGGGATTAAGCTTACAACAAGCTTGCAGTTGCAACCAAATAGGCTTGTGGTAAGCTTGTTGAAAGTTTAATTAAGCTTGCAAAGCAATGCTGCAATCTTATTTGGCTTGCAGCTGCTGGCCAAAGTTAGCTTGCAAGCTTATCTGACTTGCATTAAACTTGCATTTGGAATGTACATGCTTGCGACGAGCTTATTTGGCTCATGCAAGATTATTCATACATGTGATAACCTGTTGAGGCATGTCAGGTAGATTTAGGAAATTTGTCAGGTAGATTTGACTTTTGTCAGGTAGATTTTACCGACACGACAAAATATATGGAGGAGAAAAAAGAAATTTGCTCGATACTTATGTTTTTTTATACTTTTTCACATTATCATTCATACTTTACCATAAATGCATACCATATCATTATAAACCTTACATTACACACATAACATTTACAAGCATAATTTTGCAAAGAGTATAATATAGACCCAGACCTATAGGAGCTGCCTAGTCAGGGTCTGCTCTGTTTGCTTATGATATAGGAATGATTCTACACTTTCTGGTTTGGCAAAAAAAATTCAATGTGGCGTTATAACCCCTATTAACCCTTTCCTTCATATAAACAAATTTTCAAGCATTTGCAAACAGAGTAGACCCAGATCAGACAGCTCCTATAGGATCCATCTGAATTCAGGGTCTGTTCCGTTTACTTTCGAAATTTTAAAAATGTTTCTATACTTTCTATAATGGCTGTAAAGTTCCACTCTCGATATTTCTTTATAACTACTTTGTTTAAATGAATATTCAGTAGGGATTGAAATTTGGAATAAACATGGAACAGGGAAAGGGTTAAAACAAATACTAATAATTGACATGCAGTAATAATTCTAGATTTTTTCATGGGTCAAAAGGACTCTTTGAATTCAATAGGTCTCAAGCCCAAAACACTGGGTTCCTTATTAAATAATGTCATGAAAAAAAATCAAGATTTATTACTGTTTCATCATATTAATGAAAAAGTTATTCCATTTTATCTTATTTTATAATAACATTTTCAGGGTTTTTTGGCTTATTTTACATACAGCTATACTCCCAATGACAAAAAGAGTTTACTCAGTTCAAGTTAGTTACTTTAAACATTGAGCAGTCACAGAAATGTTGAAACCCCAACAGGTCCAGAGTCCGTGTTTTAGCCCGTATCTACAATTGTCGCGAAAACTGATGACATTTTAAATTTATATAGTTATTATTTTTTAAGAGTTTGAATTGGTAGAGAATATTTTATGGTGTTTTGAAATACTTCTTTAGTGTCCTTACCACTAATTATATTCATGAAAAAGTAATTTTGTGTACAAATCAAATTCATGATTATCAGTCCAAGCGGTCTTTTTTTTCGAAGTGTTTCGGCCCATTGCAACAACGAGACCAAGCACAGCTGTCTTTGACAAGGAAGCAGAGAAGTATTTTTATGTCTTAATTATGAGAATATAATTCCTATTACAGGGTCATGACACTCCCTTCGTCTTAATTTTGCGACAATGTCGCCTCGCTTCAGTAATAAACGTGCCGCATGTGATATTTGTTGACAACGTTTGCATTTTGGCACGACTGGTTCCCGAACAATTTATTAACTCCAGAACCGGAACCAACTCGTGATTATGTAATAGGAGTGTTCTCCACTGTCTCCACAGGGGATTCCCTTGATTGATCCCTATCAAAACAAATCAAGTGTAGATCACAGCATGACAGCAAGCTAAAGGTGGTATGTGTGTGTAGAGAACTAACAGATAAACTCCATCAGGGAGGAAAATATGTCACTAAAAAAAATTGTCTTGGTAAACTTTAAAAAAACCCGGTAGTTTTGTCTACCGGACAGGTAGAACGGTAAACCACATCTGAAAACGGTAGAATTCACCTACCGTCGGTAGTTATCACATGTATGGATTATTTGGCAAGCCAAACTGCAAGCTTAATTTCATCGCAAGCGTGCGCAACGTTTTACAACATTACAATTACTTTGTGTTCAACAAATTCTTCTATACTATAACAATGAGACTCCATGGTGATAGAGTATGATATCTACGATAGTATGACAGTACCCCTCCCACACAGAACCCAAGTGAGTGAAAGAGTATGATATCTACGATAGTATGACAGTACCCCTCCCACACAGAACCCATGTGAGTGATAGAGTATGATATCTACGATAGTATGACAGTACCCTCCTACACAGAACCCATGTGAGTGATAGAGTATGATATCTACGATAGTATAACAGTACCCCACCCACACAGAACCCAAGGGAGTTCTAATATTAGCATGATTGCTCCAACATCATGGCTATCCTACCACTAATATTTTTTATGGCCCTACATGATGTCACATTACTTGTTGAGATAGTCCAAGATTGTTCCAACTGTTCTAAGATTTGTCAAGACTTTTATGTTAATTTATGGTCTGTGAATTTTAAGCTCATAGTTTCTCTCGGCTTGTAAGATTGTGACAGGGCCTTTAACTTGCTGATCAAATTCTTGTCAGCAGATGATAACATCTTCAATTCTAAATTTAGGATTTTTCTCCAATTTAAAAGAAAAATTTAAATGAGTAGATCTAAATATTTTCAATTCTGATGAGATGTCAAATTACATGGTGTCTCATTCAGATCCAAATTGTTAGCAATGTTTATCTCAAAATTCCTTACCATAATTACCCATAAAGTTTGTAGAGTCTTAACCCATTCCCTCATAGGCTATTTTTAGATCGTACCTCTTTGAATAAATCTATTGAAAAGGAGCATTAACTACTGAAAGGAATTTTTTAGAATTGTGTAGTGTTGAAGCCATTGTGATAAATAGAGCATTTGCTCCTATGGAGCAAATGCTCTATTTACCACAATGGTTTCAGAAAGTGACTTTTACAGAGGCGTCAATTAATATGAGGGAATGGATTAAGGAAATAGTGCAGACCTAGATCAAACTGCTCATGAATGGGCAGTTTGATCACAGCCTTCAATATTTGAAAACCATTAGTTTTTTTGAAAGTTAACAAAATGTTGCAGAATTGACCTATTCAGCTAAATGATATGGGAGATTTGGGTTTGGAATATGTACAGTAATGACAGTACTGTGGAAAAGGGAGATTTGGGGTGGGAATATTTATGGTACATGTAGAGAAGGGAGATTTGGGGTGGGAATATCTATGGTACATGTAGAGAAGGGAGATTTGGGGTGGGAATATCTATGGTACATGTAGGGAAGGGAGATTTGGGGTTAAAACAGTTAGGGTAATTCTGGTACCTGTAGAGAAAAGCGGGGAGGGGGTGCGGTGCATCTGTGTCCCATGGACTCATTTTCAGCTCTTGTTAGCTCATCTGTTTCGAAGAAAAGTCAAGCTATTGTAATCATTGGGTCGTAGGTGTTGTCGTCGTTGTCGGCGGTGGCGGCATGCAAAAACACCCCTACATAAGAACCATAACTCTTGATTTCTAACTTTTGGAGTTATGGCCCTTCCTTTATTTTTTTCTATTTTTTTTAAATTTAGCTGTACAAGCACCAAATCAGACGAGCGTTAGCGCTGCACGCGGCTCTTGTTTTATTTTCTGCTCGATACAGACACAATAAATCTTCTTATAGGATAAGGTGTTGATTGGTACTGTAAATTATGCTCTCTAAAACTACTTTGCACAATTTGGACAATTTAGAAGTGTCCTTAGACCCTTATTACTGCAACACTTTGCATGGTTGTAGTCGGCAAAACAAATATTATCTACTTTAATCCTTTCATAAATACGTCTTTCTACGCCTCTCCTATAGGAGCAAAATTTAAAGCTCTATTTATCACAACGGTTTCAAACTACAAAATTCTAAATATGCCTTTCCTCTAATTAATGCTCCTTTTCTGTAGATTTATTCAAAGTGGATGGATCTAAATATAGCCTATGAGGGAATGGGTTAACTTTCTTCTTTTTATAAAAAATGCAATCAGATAGGCATATAATTTGGATACGATAGATGAGATGCTTAGTTAACTGGTCATCTCATCCGAGTCTATACTGTTTGCATAGGTTACCGTTAATATTGAATTCCCTGCTTGTGTACCAAAGTTGAGATGTTTTAGTATTTTACCTAATAAATGCCCCCACTCTAATATGCGCCTCATACTTCTTGGGGGAAACCAGCAAATAATTGAACAACTAAAACCCAATATAATAAACATTAAATAAAGAAATGTAGTTTTTGTTTTTAAAATACAGTTGGTTACAGCTTTAAATGCATTGTTTCAGTCTATTAAGTAACCACCAGTGTATACGACCATTTTTATGCCCCCAGAACAGATCCGGGGGGGGGGGGGGGGGGGAGGGTTGTGGGGCCGGGAGAGGGGGGGGGGGGGGGGGGGGGGGGGGGTGGGGGGGGGGGGCAATATTGTTTTTGCCCTGTCTGTCTGTTTGTTTGATTGTCACCAACTTTAACATTGGTCATAACTTTTCAGCCAGTATATGATATTTGGCATGCATATGTATCCCATAAAGTCACAAATTTTGACATGTCAAGGTCAAGGTGATCCTTCAAGGTCAGAGGTCAAATATATAGGTCAAATCACCAACTTTTACATTGGCGGTAACTTTTGAACCAGCACCAGTAGAGATAGAGACTTGATATTTGGCATGCATGTGTATCTCATGAAGCTGCACATTTTAAAGGGTTGCATGTCAAGGTCAAGGTCATCCTTCAGGGTCAAAGTTCATAGGGGGGGGGGATAGTGTTTCACAAACACATGTTGTTGTTGTTGTGGTAGTGATTAAAGTCCATTAATTTTCTGTCAACTATGGGCTAATTTGACCCCCAGAGAGAGAGAGGAGTGGATTATAACAGAGAAACCCGAGCGCATTGTCCTAATCTTATTATCGATAGAGTTTCCCTGTTTTTTTTAGATGCCCAGTGCTAAACTCTAGTTCTTTTAGATGCCCAGTGTAAAGTACTGATACATCGGACCATGGTATATAAAGTCTCTCGGTATATAAAGTCTCGCCCAAAGGACTTGATCTGGCGAGGAATTCAATCTGGGACCCCTGGTATTGTTCCTTTTTGTAACTTAGTGACTGACACAGTATCAAATATTGTATGCCCTGATCAAATAGCTATTTCTGGAGTGGTTTGATCTGGGTCTGCACTATTTATCAAAATGTATTTAAGGTAGTCCAATACATGTTTTATGTTGAAAAGTGGGTTGAGATGACGTTATTGCTATGCATTGTAAGGGGTAAAACTTTGTCACACAAAAAGCAGAGACAGCTGTTAACCCTTATAATGATGAATTTTCAAATGGATTCAAACAGGTCAAGGTTATGGTGAATATTTAGGGATTTTTCTAAAGAAAAGTGTAACATGACAAACAGTGCAAACCCCGATGAGAGGGCTCCTCTAGGAGCCCTCTCATCTAGGTCTACACTGTTTGTAATGGAAATTAGTGACCCGTTTCCCGTATTGTAAGGGTTTAAAAAACATTTGGGAGGGCGAATAAATAATGACAAGTAAGATATAACGGCTGATGTATCCACAGATTCAATTAACTGATAAACTACGACGTAGTTTGCTCAGGTCCAAAACTGAGTGATATTTAAAAAAAGTTTCAATTTGGATTTTAATATAGATCATGAAATGTAATTTTGGTGACTTTGTTTTTTTGTATTTGCAAAAATTACAGTTTTTGACTTGTTGCATGTTTGCTGTGAATTTGCTGTGAATTTGCAAACAGGATTCAGATGAGATGTCTATTTAACCCTTTACTCCATAAATGTGCCTTTCTATGCAAACAGAGTAGACCCAGATCAGATGGCTCCTATAGTAGCCATCTGATCAGGGTCTCCTCTGTTTGCTTATGATATAATATAGATATGATTCTACAGTTTTTGCCCTGGCAAAAAAATTCTGTGTCCATGTGCTATTATAGCAAATTAATCTAATTAATATTCATAACATTATATCTTACATGAATATTCATGCAGGAAAGGGTTAAGTAACTCAACATTTCATCAGAATATTAATTATATTTTATTTTAAAATGGCATATTAACAAATGATCTTTTTGTGAAAGTAGAATCTATAGAATCAGATCAATATTACACCATAAGCAAACAGACAAACCCTGATCAGACAGCTCCTATAGAAGCCGTCTGATCTGCGTCTTCTCTGTTTGCAAAGGTGTAGAAAGGCGTATTTATGGAGGAAAGGGTTAAGATACTGATTTTAACCATTTCCTCCATAAATATGCCTTTCTACGCCTCTGTACAGTCATTTCTTGAAACCATTGTGATAAATAGAGCATTTGCTCCATAGGAGCAAATACTCAATTTATCACAATGGTTTCAAAACTACAAATTTCTAACATTTTCCTTTTCGCTAGTTAATGCTCCTTTTCGGTAGATTCATTCAAAGAGGTTAGATCTAAAAATAGCCTATGAGGGAATGGGTTAAAATTTGAATTATAATCTTTATCTATGGCTCATACCAAACTGTCTGATTGGTAATTACTCATTAAAATTCCCTCATAGAGACAGTAATTGACTGAGAGGTGTAGAAGCCATCTACCATAGATTTCTAAGATATGCATCTTACGTTGAGTTCTGTCTTGTTATGTATTAAAAAAGGCCAAAATATCGGATTGCTTGTCGACACATTCTCTTAAATATTTATTTATGCATGATTGTGATCTTAGATTTATCAGGATTTATTGGTAAATGTAACTGACAACCAATTGATAAAAGGATAAGCTATTAAATGAAGAAAGAGTGCATGTGGATTTAGTTACAGCCTTTCATGTAATAATTTTCCATAGCAAAGGTCATATTCCTGCATTGGCAAGGCTTTGAGACATATCAAAGTACTGAAAGTACTAGTTGTAGATGTTTATCATGAGTGTGTATTATTTATTTGTGAAATCAAGATTACCAGCTTATAATGCTTTTATACCTTGTATATTCCGTATTACTTGCAACATAAAACAGGCTATTGGAATTATTCCAGTCCTCATGCATGTGTTTTGTCAGATTTCATTTGCTTCCATGCAAAGTCCTTGATAAATTGGTCTTCGTGGTAAAAATAATTGCAATAACTTCTGTTTTGTTTATTTCTCATTTAATTAAAGATAATTGCGTTGAAGAAAGTGCAATTTGTTGGTGTCAGTGTTGATACCAAAGGTGTGTGCCTGAATTTGCATTTCGAGGGCTTGGTGCAAAACTATTGTAACTCCTTCACTTTGTGAAGGAGTTACAATAGTTTTGCACCAAGCCCTCAATTTGCTCTCTACAGTTATTTGAGTTACCAACTCTTGTATATGAATAAAGTGACAGAAACTAGAGAATGGGACAACAGGCTTCACTTAGCCTTCTGGATCAACTTGTTTGAAATGTAAATATAGAGGATCTGTTGCGAGTTGTCTTTTAAGATCACATGTTCCTAAACGAGCCTTAGAAAATGTCATTAAGCAAGCCTTGGCGAGCTTAATAACATTTTCTTGGTGAGTTTAGGAACATGTGATCTTAAAAGACAACGAGCATCAGATTCTTTTTCTCACATATCAAAAAAGTGTATTTTCGCCATTTAAATGACATGTAAACATAGGTTTCCATGGCTTGACGTCATATATGACGCCATACGTTCTAAAGTGATCTTACACGTGTTACAGATAAGGAAATCTTAACCTGTTGTTCTAACTCTTAGATAAGGGAAGGTATGTGAGAAATATAGTTTCCTATTTACCCTTTTAACCCGTTCCCTGTTTGCGGAAATTTCGATACCTACTGAATATTCATGGGCAAAATAGTTATAACCAAGTATGGAAGGTGGAGCATTGTAGCCATTCTAGAAAGTAAAGAAATAGATCAATCAAATTCGATTAGCAAACAGAGCAGACTCTGATCAGACGGCTCCTATAGGAGCCGTCTGATCTGGGTCTACTCTGTTTGCAAATGTATGAAAAGGCGTTTATATGAGGGAAAGGGTTAACACTGAATTTATCAGAGTGGACTAGCTCATCGGTGATTAACCCTTTCCCTCATATAAACGCCTTTTCACGCATTTTCAAACAGAGTAGACCCAGATCAGACAGCTCCTAGAGGAGCCGTCTGATCAGGGTCTACTCTGTTTGCTAATAGAATATGATAGATCTGTTTCTTTGCTTTCTAAAATGTCTACAATGTTCAACCTTCCATATTTCTTTATAACTGTGTTGTTAATGAATATTCAGTAGGTATTGAAATTTGAAATAAATATAGAACAGGGAAAGGGTTAACTTTAGAGTCCATTTTCAGCATAAAAGGTGAATGACAAACAGTGCCGATCCTGATCAGAGGGCTCCTCAAGGAGCCCTCTGATCTGGGTCTACACTGTTTGCAAATGACAGTACATGTGTACCCTGTATTCAAAGGGTTAGGGCTAATAATTTATATGAGTTTAGAACTTCTGATCTTGTTTTGTTATTTTAAGCTTAGCGCTGGTGCCCTTGTAACAAAGGTGGCCAGGCAAACTTGATCTCGTTACAGAAAACTGAAAGGCACTTCAATATAATCTGTTAATCCAGTTATCTCTTTGCTCAGTACGGACTAATTTATAGTAGCCTTAACCCTATTCCCTCATATTGACGCTTTTTGACATCTCTGTAAAAGTCACTCTTTGATACCATTGTGATAAATAGAGCATTAATTTTGCTCCATAATACCAAATTCCTTGTTTATCACAATGCCATGGTTTCAAAACTACACATTTTTAAAAGTTTCCTTTCTGCTAGTAAATGCTCTTTTCAGTAGATTCATTCAAAGAGGTTGGGTCTATGAGGGAATGGGTTTATGGAAACTGTTTGATTCAGATTTAGTGTCTGCATTAACCCTTTCCTCTATAAATACGCCTTTCTACGCCTCTGTAATAGTCACTTCTTGAAACCATTGTGATAAATAGAGCATTTGCTCCTATAGGAGCAAATGCTCTATTTATCACAATGGTTTCAAACTAAAAAATTCTAAAATTTTACTTTTTTCTAGTAAATGCTCCTTTTGGGTAGATTTATTCAATGAGACTGGGTCTAAAATTAGCCTATAGGGGTAAACTAGGCCTTGTGTCAGGAATCAAATTGTCTGACATACAGAAAACATGGTTTTTGATTGATATTGATGACAAATGTTATTATAGAATTTAAGCAGATAGCAGTTTTTGTCAGAGAAAGTTCTGTAGTGTTTGAGGGTTAACCCTTTCCTTCATACAAATGCCTTTTCATGCATCTACAAACAGAGTAGACTGGGATCAAATAGCTCATGTAGGAGCCGTCTGATCAGGGTCTGCACTGTTTGCTAATGGAATTTGATATATCTGTTTATTTACTTTCTAAAATGGCTACAATGTCCCACTTTCGGTATTTTCTTGTAACTATTTTGACCATGAATATTCAGTAGGTATTTAAAGTTGGACTAAACATAGAACAGGGAAAGGGATAATCCAGTTATGTTTGATCAGACTAGCGGGGCTAAGCTGGCTGAATTTAATGTCGCCAGAGCTTTTCATGATTAACAGGTTAAGTTGTGGTCACCTTGATATAATTAATCACACAATGACATATCCTGATACAACTGTTGTTACTTTTACAATTAGCATATTTTGGGTAAATGCTGTATCTATTTATTTTGAAAGGGGTTTATTTATAGGCATCTCTTTACAGTTGTTCATGTAGAGGTTGAAAATTCTACTGGCTCTCTTACATTGATGAGTCGGGCATTAGTAACTGTCAGATGCTGACAAATACTGGTCCAGGGCAGTTTCCACTTTGATGAAATCTTTAAACTTTTAAATTCCTTTACTGAACGAAAGACGCCTGCAAGTGCATATCACTAACATACTTGTGAGCACTAGCTTATAGACGGCAAGTTCATATATCACTAACATACTTGTGAGCACTAGCTTGTAGACTTGATGTTCATACCACTAACATACTTGTGAGCACTAGCTTGTAGACTTGATGTTTATACCACTAACATACTTGTGAGCACTAGCTTGTAGACTTGATGTTCATACCACTAACATACTTGTGAGCAGTAGCTTAATGACTGCAAGTTCATGTCACTAACATACTTGTGAGCACTAGCTTGTAGACTTGATGTTCATACCACTAACATACTTGTGAGCAGTAGCTTAATGACTGCAAGTTCATGTCACTAACATACTTGTGAGCACTAGCTTATAGACTTTATGTTTATATCCTAACACTTGTGAGCACTAGCTTAAATACTGCAAGATCATGTCACTAATATGCGGGTGAGCAGTAGCTTATTGACTGCAAGTTCATATCACTTAAACACACTTGTGAGCACTTAAGCTTATAGATGGCAAGTTCGAATCACCAACACACTTTTGATAAAGCCTTAACCCTTTATGTCATGAATATTCATGTAAGAAATAATGACATCATGAATATTAATTAAATTAATTGTTTAAATAGTACATGTACATTGAAATGTTCAATAGAATCATATATCTATACTATGTCATAAGCAAACTGAGCAGACCCTGATCAGACGGCTCCTACAGGAGCCGTCTAATCTGGGTCTACTCTGTTTGCGAAGATGTAGAAAGTCATATTTATTGAGTAACGGGTTAGTAATGCTTCAATCAACTTGAATACTCGTGCACCTGTGTATTTTCACTCAACCACAGTGTACATTGAAGCACTCCATACAAGACATCTGTATGTATATCATGTTTGTCCCAATTTTTTTTAAAAAGTAAATATAATCCAGAATAAAACGGGTCGTGAGCTTGTGCAAAAACATGCTGTGTACATGTACCATGATAAACATTTAGCTAATAAATATTCATGATGTCACGTATAATTTGTTACATGAATAAAGGGTTGATGTAAGAGTCCGTTCAGTGTGAAAGGGTTTAATTTGCATGAGGATTTTGAATGGCAAACAGTACAGACCCACAGTCAACTCTTCCTTTCATATAAACAGATTTCCTGCATTTGCAAACAGAGTAGACTCAGATCAGATGGCTCCTATAGGAGCCATCTGATCAGGGTCTGCTCTGTTTGCTAATGGAATTTGATAGATCTGTTTCTTTAGTTTCTAAAATAGCTATTTACTACAATGCTGCACCTTCCATATTTCGTTAAAACTATTTTGTCCATGATTATTCAGTAGGTATTGGAATTTGGAATAAATATATGGAACAGGAAAAGGGTTAATCCATGGTATGTAAATGATTATGTAACAAAACTTTCAAAGTTTAGAGTATGTGAGATGAAAGTTAATAAGAGTAAAATCGTCTTCATAGATCACATTTTACGAATGAAATGTATGCAGTTACGAATGAAATGTATGCAGCGTAAACTATCGTAAATTCAAGCACTTTTTATGACTTGACTGGAATTTAAATCATTTAAATGAAATCCAGTTTTTACTTTTCACAAAAAAGTATCTATCACATGCAAAGAGGTTACATCTTAAAGAACTATTGACAAGATGTTAATCTGATTTCATTTTATTCACTTACTCTTAATTCTACACATGCTGAAGCATATCTTTACGGCATTGCAAACAGCTTGGATCCAGGTAAGACGCTGAGTTGCCACTCAGGGCCAATAGTTTCTAAACAAATTAATCCAATTGGGATGACTTTTAACCATTACAACTCTTAATTTTTAAATGGACTATTCCAAAATTGAAATAGGTCAAGCTTATGGTAAATATTTAGCGATTTTTTAACCCTTACAATGCTGAATTTTCAAATGGTCTGTTACAAAATTCAAACAGGTGTAGCTTACTGTGAATATTTTAGGGATTTTTCTAAAGGAAAAAGTAACATGACAAACAGTGCAGACCCTGATGAGGGGACTCCTCTAGGAGCCTTCTCATCTGGGTCTGCACTGTTTGCAAAGAACATTAGTGACTCGTGTCCTGCACTGTAAGGGTTAGAAATGATTGCAATGAAATTTTCACCTGACATAACTTTTTGATAGCATGAGAAACGGTTTTTAATATTTCTCCTTAGCCTACGTGTTGTAAACATAATATTGGATGTCTTGTTGCATTTGAAACAAATCATAAGGTTTTATGAAACAATAACTTTTCCAAGATTTGCACCTTGAATATGTGAAACAAGTAAACTGGGATTTGTAAATCTAGACGAGAGAGACTTCTGAACAGGGTTGGAAGAGACTCTAGCAAATTTAATCCTGTCACATTACACTGATTTCATCACTAACTGTTGATCGGATGTTTCATTTCAAAACTCCAGCATTCAGAAGGTTAACTCCTTCCCTGTTCTATGTTTATTTCAAATTTCAATACCTATTGAATATTCACTAACAAAATAGTTACAAATAAATATGGAAGGTGGAACATTATAGACATTTTAGAAGGCAAATAACCAGATTTATCAAATTCTGTTAGCAAACAGAGAAGACCCTGATCAGACGGCTCCTTTAGGAGCCGTCTGATCTGGGTCTACTCTGTTTGCAAATGCGTGAAAACACGTTTATATAAGGGAAAGGGTTAAGCAGATGAGGCCTTCACTTTCTAATGACCCTAATTACCGAGTATTTGAATATCCAATCTTTCTCGCCATGGATTTGTAAAGCTTAATTAGTCAATTTGGCTCAAGTTTTTGATAATTTTAACCCTTTCCCTGCTCTATATTTCAATATACCTGCTGAATATTTATGGACAAAATAGTTCTCACGAAATATGGAACTTTGAACATTGTAGCTATTTTAGAAACTAAAGAACAGATCTATTGAATTCCATTAGCAAACAGAGCAGACCCTGATCAGACGACTCCTATAGGAGCCGTCTGATCTGGGTCTACTCTGTTTGCAGATGTGTGAATAGGTGTTTATATGAAGGAAAGGGTTAAATTATACTGACATGGTATCATATACCCATGATCTGAACCCCTTCAATGATGATTACTCAGAGTGAAATGACCAATCAACACTTAACTCATTCCATCCTAGACTGTTTTTTAAACCCAACCACTTTGAATTAATCTACCGAAAAGGAGCATTAACTACAGAAAAGTGGAGTTTTTGAATTGTGTAGTTTTGAAACCATTGTGATAAATAGAGCATTTGCTCCTATGGAGCAAATGCTCTATTTATCATAATGGTTTCAAAAATTAGTTTTACAGATCTAGAGGCGCAAAAAGCCGTCAGTAGGAGAGAATATAGAGTCCATTCAGTATGTGAAACTTTAAATTTGAGAGACAATTTTGAATGAGAAACACTGGGCAGACCCTGATAAGATGTTTTAAGGAATCCTCTGAGATGAGTCTATACTGACTGAAAATGTCAGTACACTGGTTTCCCTTATATAAATCATTCCCTCATAGGCTATTTTTAGACCCATTTGCAACCTCTTTGAATAATATATTTCTTACATGAATATTCATCAGGTAAAGAGTTGACAAACATATAGAGGTGGGGGGGGAGGGGGGGAGGGGGAGTAAATATGGTACTGGGCTCCATATTGTCAAAGAGCATAAGAAATAAACAATTTACGTAAACAAACAAAATTTTGTACACTACATTCAGAGAGGAATGACCATATACGGAATAATTACCCTAACTCCAGAAGCATTCAGACAGACAATATTAGGCAAATAGTGTAGACCCAGATCAATCTGCTCCTTAAGGAGCAGTTTGATCAGGGTCTACACTATTTGCTACTGTATCGGTCTAATTTAAAGTTACCAAAATGGTGCCAAATTGACATTTTGACTTTGGAAAGTGGAAATCAGGTGACTATATACTTGGAGTAATTAAAGCACTTTTACTAATTCCTGCGATTTGTAAGATACTTGAAAACTCTGTTTATTGACATAAACATTTAGTTCTCCACAATATTTACACTTCTTAGGTCCAAGTAGCAAATTTCTCACCCTTACAATGCTGACTGATCTATTGCTGCTTAGAGATGAGTCAAATTGATGAGAAAGAGATAAAATTGGATGAAATGAACTCGTAATGACAGGCAGGTTAGAAGTTGGAGGACTCCTCAACTTGTCAACTTATCTTGGTCTACACTGATTGCTAGTTAACGGATTTACTGCATGAAAATGATTAAACATGTGATGTGAGAGGAAAATATGTAAAGTGGCATAAAAATGTTTATACTGCTGGAAATGGAGTGTTGAAGATACCCTAGCTTGTGTTATTGGGGCACGGGTAATGCTCGGTACAAAATGGTGGTGATACAAGGGGTGTTCTAACAATAATGACAATAGCTCCAATGTGTAGAAATTTGACACATAAGAATCTTGTGCTTATAGCGGATTATATATGAATAAAGTCTTTGTAACTATACAGAATTTTATTGAAAACTATTGTACTGTTTTGAAGATATTTAGTTTTGTATCAGGTGTAATCCTTTACACTAAGCAAAAAAAAATGTAGCTATGAAAAGCGAACAAAAATCTGAAATCAAGGGATTCTTCTTTAAAAATACCAGCAAGGCAGATTCTCGGTGAACTGCATACTTCATTTATTGGAAGTCTGCAGTGTCAGAGAAACTGTTTACACTGGTGGATACGTAAATTTAAAAATGGCACAGCTGTCCTTAAAGATGCAACTCGTTCTGGCAGGCCTAAAACAGCAGTGACGTCAAAGAACATCACTGCAGTTAAACGTCTGGTTGATGAAGACGCCAGGTACATTGTGTCATGGATAGCTTCTTTCCTTGGAATATCATTGGGGAGAACTTAGGAGATTCTCATCAAGTACATGGGTTTAATTAAACCTTTCCCTGTTCTATGTTTATTCCAAATTTCAATACCTACTGAATATTCATTCACAAAAGAGTAATAAAGAAATATCGAAGGTGGAACATTGTAGACATTTTAGAAAGCAAAGAACCAGGTCTATCAAATTCTATTAGCAAACAGAGCAGACGGCTCCTACAGGAGCCATCTGATCCGGGTCTACTCTGTTTGCAAATGCGTGAAAACACATTTATATCAGGGAAAGGGTTAAGAAAGGTTTGCACACATGGGTGCCTCATAATTATGTTAACTGATGAACAAAAGGCCAATTATTAAGGGTCAAATGTGTTAAAGAAATTCACAAAAAGTTCTCAAATTAAGATAACCGCACACTATTGCTGCTCCGAACAGGAGATGAGACCTGAATATATTTTTATGACTCGCTCACTCACTATCTTTCTCTCGCTCTCTCCCCTCCTCCCTCTGTCTGTCTGTCTCTGTCTCTTTCTTTGTCTCTCTGTCTATCCCTCTCTATCTATCTATCTATCTATCTATCCATTTCTCTCTCTCTCTATCTCCTATGAATAATAAAGTCAACCATTTGAAAGAATTGCTTGGGAAACATTCTGTACCTTTTTCACCTTTAGTTAATGAATTACCATGCAAGCCTTTTAGTGTGATATATAGAGACAATTTGACAGAATATGAAAATGTTTTGAGCTTAAATGAAAACATAAATATTTTATTTCCGGCACACTTGGGTACATTATTAGAATATACAAAATGCAAAAACTTAGTAGGTATGTAAATAATGCCTATTTACATACCATCTCAGGTCAAAAATAAAATTGTGGAGTTATGCCTTCCTAAGGTACTGGATAAATATGTACTTGTCTGTCTGTCTGTCTGTCTGTCTGTCTGTAACTGCCTGTCTGTCTATATGTCTGTCTGTTCATGTTTCTGTTTGACTATTAGTATATCCATCATTCAGTCTGTCTTTGTTAAACCATCACAAATCATATGTGTTCTATAATATTTTATGACCCATTTTCTAGCATCCCATGCCCAAGGTCGATGTTATATTTTAACCCTTTACTCCATAAATACGCCTTACTTCTGTAGGAGCTGCCTAATCAGAGTCTGCTCTGTTTGCTTATGATTCAATATAGATATGATTCTGCCATGGCCCAAAACCTCTGTGTCCATGTGCTGTTAACCCTTCGCTTACTGAATTTTAAAATACTTTTCTCCTTCTTTACCCATGCCCTGTTGTATAATTACATATATCTTCACTGTGTACAAGTATTTCGCTGTGCAATCACTGCTGTGGAGTGCACTGGTTGCACAATCAATTTGTAAATAGTGCAGACCCTGATGAGACAGCTCCTGCAGGAGCTGTCTCATCTGGGTCTTCACTATTTACAGGTAGGTATATTGACACGAATAGCAAGCGAAGGGTTAAAATAATTGATCTATTTATATTCATGAGGTCGTTAATTCTTACATAAATATTTATGGAGTAAAGGGTAAACGTCATGGGTTTAGGCTCTCAAATTTTGTGTCCATATCTCAAAAATGGTGTGACGGATTTTTATCAAATTTGGGTCAAATATCTTTTCAAGGCAATATGCAAACTCAAATTCTAACATCATTTGCCCAAAGTCAGGGTCAGAATCCAAGGTCATTGCATGATGTGTTTTAGCACCCTACATCTCAAAGATTGGCTGAAGGAATTTGCTGACCTTTGATCAAATATTCATCCTTCAAGATAATGTGCAGAACCCATGTTTCAAGGTCAAGTTCATAATTCAGTCTTATTTTTAAGTTCTAGCTCGAGCTTTCAGCAAAATGGCTGGGGAAGACTGAGCTTTCAGCAAACTGTCTGGGGAAGACATGTTTTGTGTGTAACCGTTTGCCTCATGAATATTTATGTAAGAAATAAGGACATCATGAATATTGATTAGCTATTTTTATAATGAACAAGGTAATTTTACAAGTCTATATTATTACTTAATTAACCCATTCCTCCATAGGCTATTTTTGGACCCAACCTCTTTGAATAAATCTAAGGAGCATTAACTAGAAAAAAGGAAAATTTTAGAATGTTGTAGTTTTAAACCATTGTGAATTAATAGAGCATTTGCTCCTATAGGAGCGAATGCTCTATTTATCACAATGGTTTCAACAGATGATTTTTACAGAGCCGTAGAAAGGCATATTAATGGAGGAAAGGTTTAAGCAAGCAGAGCAGACCCTGATCAGGTAACTCGTACAGGACCTGTCTGATCTGGGTCTACTGTGTTTTCAAAGGTGCCGAAAGGTTTCTCTATGAGGTAAAGGTTTAAAGTAATCTTATACATGTAGTTGTATATTGTTTCCGTATTTAGTAAATCAAATGAGAATCTGCATTAAAGATGAATTTCGGACACAGAAAAAATTATCATAATTAGAATTTTATTTGTTCACACATAGCTAATTACTTTCTCATTTAACTGTTGACAAGCTGTAGATCATCTTTACGAACACTTTGGGTCCAAATAAGATGCAGATTAAATCATAATGTAAGTCAAAAGAAGTCTCATCAGTCAGAATACAAACAATGTGACACTCGTACGTACTAGATCTTTGAAAAGATTAGAAGTGAACCAAGATACACTCAGCATGATAAAAGTTAAAGTTGATGGTCACAAGCTCTAGCTGTCTTCTTGTATTGGTCTCAAGCTCAAGCCATCTTCTTGTGCTGGTCTCAATATCTAGCTGTCTTCTTGTATTGGTCACAATTTAGTTATAGCTGTCTTCTTGTATTGGTCTCAAGCTCTAGCTTCTTCTTGTATTGGTCACAAGCTATAGCTGTCTTCTAAAAATGTACTGGTCTCAAGCTCTAGCTGTCTTCTTGTAATGGTCTCAAGCTCTAGCTGTCTTCTTGTATTGGTCACAAGCTATAGCTATCTTCTTGTATTGGTCACAAGCTATAGCTGTCTTCTTGTATTGGTCACAAGCTATAGCTGTCTTATTGTATTGGTCACAACCTATAGCTGTCTTCTTGTACTGGTCTCAAGCTCTAGCCATCTTCTTGTACTGGTCTCAAGCTATAGCTGTCTTCTTGTATTGGTCACAAGCTCTAGCTGTCTTCTTGTATTGGTCACAAGCTCTAGCTGTCTTCTTGTACTGGTCTCAAGCTCTAGCTGTCTTCTTGTATTGATCACAACCTATAGCTGTCTTCTTGTACTGGTCTCAAGCTCTAGCCATCTTCTTGTACTGATCTCAAGCTATAGCTGTCTTCTTGTATTGGTCACAAGCTCTAGCTGTCTTCTTGTATTGGTCACAAGTTATATGGAACAAATGTTCTATTTATCACAATGGTTTCAAGAAGTGACTATTACAGAGGCATAGAAAGGCGTAATTATGGAGGAAAGGGTTGACATAAGTTTGAAAGAAATGGAAACACATCATATTGCTGACCCTTTCCCTCATATAAATGTAGTTTCACGTCTTTACAAACATAGTGAACCCAGATCAGGGTCCATGCTTATAAAGCTTTTAGTTGAGTCTGAGTTTCGTTCTCAAGCTTTTGATTGGTCAGATTTGAGTTCTCAAGCTTTTTATTGGTCAGATTTGAGTTCTCAAGCTGACCAATCAAAAACTTGAGAACGAACTCAGACTCAACTAAACGTTTTATAAACATGGACCCAGACAACTGTTGTTACAAGAATGTTGAACAGTTAACAGGCTAAAAGATTTTGCAGATTACAATTACTTAATGTATGGAAAGAATAGAAAAGAAATATTTCTTTTTCAATTGAAGCAAACAACTTTTTTGTGACAATTAGTATTGATTGGGGGATTGACTGGTTTTGGACTGGGTCTGATATTAGACCAACCTTATTTATTATCCCTGCTGACTTTAATGACAGGAGGAGGATATTAGTGGTGATCTCCTGGCCATTGCTATCTATTGCTTTCAAATCTTTAACCCTTTCCCTGTTCTTTATTCATGTAAGAAATAACAACATAATGAATCATTATTTACCAGCTTAATTTTTATAATGTTAAATTTTCAGTTTGCTTCGGCAAAAACTGTAGAATCAAAACTATATAATGTCAAAAGCAAACAAAGCAGACCCAGATAAGATGGCTCCTAGATCTGGGTCTACTCTGTTTGCAAATGCATGAAACAGCGTTTGTATGAGGGAATGGGTTAATGATGAATTTTCAAAGTGGAATGGTCCTTTATTATTTGACGATAAAATCCATTTAGTATCAAAGAGTCTAATTCATTTGAGGATTTTGACTGACAAACTGTGCAGACCCTGGTCAGAGGGCTCGACTCCTGTTTGAGCCTCTGATCTGAGTCTATACTGTTTGCAAATGCCAGAACTCACGTGTCTCACATCCTGTCCTGTAGGTTTAAGAGCGAAACAGGTTATTTTTAGCCGGTCTGTTTTGAAGAAAAGTCGAGCTATTGTGATCACTGTGTCGTAGGCATCGTTGGCGTTGGTGTCGGTGTCATCATCGGCATTCCGAAACGTTAATGTAGCTCATTAATCGAAAAGTGTAAGAGGTATCAACTCAAAACTTCATAGGTTAGTAGATCTCATTGAGGGGAAGACCCCTACATAAATACCATAACTCTTGATTTCAAACTTTTCGAGTTATGGCCCTTTATTTTTTTCAAAAGTTTTTAATTTAGCTGGACAAGCACCAAATCAAACGAGCATTGGTGCCACACACTGCTCTTGTTTGTTCCTGTCATTTGATGGGTCACCCAATAACTGTTATGTTTTGTTCCTGTCATTTGATTGGTCATCCAATAACTGTTATGTTTTGTTCCTGTCATTTGATTGGTCACCCAATAACTTTTATGTTTTGTTCCTGTCATTTGATGGGTCACCTAATGACTGTTATGTTTTGGTCCTGTTATTTGATGGATCACCCAATAACTCTTAACCCTTTACTCTATGAATACGCCTTTCTGCGCCTTTGTAAACAGAGTAGATCCAGATCAGACGGTTCTTATTGGAGCCTTCTGATCAGGTCTGCTCTGTTTGCTTATATAATATTGATATGATTCTACAGTTTCTGCCAAGGCCAAATATTCCTCTGTCCATGAGCTATTATAACAATTAATTCAATTAATATGTATAATGTCATTATTTCTTACATGAATATTCATGGAATAGAGGGTTAATATGCAGTTACAGGTATATATATGAAAGTCTGACCATGAATTTTTTAATTCATTTTATAATTCAGGGTGTGCTATATTCAGGAGTTATGAGTGGAATAGTTCTTATCCAGATGTAAAGGTATACAGGAAAAAACCTCTAAATCGGAATTCTAGTAGAGAAGAATTTAGATACTTTTAAGCAGGTGGCTGCTTAATACAGGGTGAAAGTCATGCAAAAAGCTCCTCTAGGAGCTTTCTGCATGACTTTCACTCTGCATTAAGCTGCCACCTGTCTCTAAGACCGATATTTATACTAAACTAAACTGCATGACTTTTACCCTGCATTAAACTGCCACCTGTCCCTAAGACTGATATTTATAAAAAATTAAACATCTAGTTTAGAGGGGTTTTACTGTACCAATTTCACTATGCAAGATGTTTCAAACCTTTGGACAGTCGCGTTTTTATTTAACAACGGAGTATGATAAGTAGTTTTTGGCAGTGATAAAATTAACACTTCAATCCTAAGAACGTGTGTTATCAGCTCAAACAGACTTTGGAAAATTGGATAATATGAGACGCGTGCCATGATATACAATCATCATGAACAAGTAATGCTGTGTTCATGGCCTGTCAAGCCTTTAAATGCTTTTGACAAATTTATTGTGACCTTTGAAAACAGTTTACATCCAGATGAATTTTAGAAGATCTAAACTGTTAAGTATCATGATTTTGTTGTGCATCAGGGCTACAGATAAAGGTGCATACCCCAATACTAAAACTGTCATTTCTCCACCAAACCCTATACTATGACCACTCTTTAGAATCGTCTCGAAGAGACAAATCCAAAGACTGGTTGCAGTATAGGGTTTGGAGAAATAAAGGAGCTATTCTTTAAAATGTTGAAATTTACACATGGAGCTCTGGTTTTGCATATAATGGAAACAAACTGAAAGTGGAGACAATGTCATTAGGTTAAGCCTTTCCCTTATATAAACACTTTTTCATGCTTGCAAACACAGCAGACCTAGATCAGACGGCTCCTGTTGGAGCCGTCTGATCATGATCTGCTCTGTTTGCTTATATCATGATATAGATCTGATCCTACAATCTTTATCAAAGCAAAAACTTTCAAATTATAATCATTAGAATTCAGCTAATAAATATTCATGATGTCATTATGTCTTACATGAATATTTAACAGGTAAAGGATAAAGTGTTAATGCCAATGTGTGGGTAAAATACATAATTATATAGCTGCCGAAATATTACGTGTGTGTATAATATACTGCCGCTGTCACAAAGGACAAGGTTTTTGCTCATTCTTTTACTCTTACTAATGTCAGAAATTAAATCTGGAAAGCTTTAGAGCACAGGGCGTCAGTTAGTTTTTGTGTTGTATTATTTATTTGTTTCTATTCAAAGTCTAGCAAAAAGCATTCCACTGTTTGATAAGCTTGATAAAATTGGAATGTTTTGTGAAAATGCTGAATGATATGCTTGCAGCTTTATAGAGATTTAACATCGCTCATAGAATTACAGCTTACCTGTCTTCACACACTTAATAGGCAATTAGAAAATGAATGACCCAGCAACTGGAGCAGGCTACGATCTGATGACAGATATGGTGTAATATTTATTATATTATATGGTGTAGTAATGTCATAATTTAGTAGGTTTCATTATTCATTATTTACTGGTTTACTCCAAGAAGGTGAGGCTGATGTGCTCTAAATATTAGTTACACCTTTCAATCAAACTCTCCAAAATTAATGTTTACAATAAATCTGATCCTCATTAAATTTTGGAGTTCATAAAATGTTGATATCAGTGTGCCAGAAGTTAACTGAATACTAATTGGTGCAGTAACATGTGTAGACCTTAATAGCATGTAAAAACCTTTGCACAGAATGAATACAGTATTCCAAATTCCAATATATATTGAATATTCATGGTCAAAATAGTTATAGAGAAATATGGAAAGTGTAACACTGTAGTCGTTTTGGAAAGTAGAGAAACAGATGTATTAAATTCCATTAGCAAACAGAGCAGACCCTGATCAGACGGCTCCTCTGATCTGGGTCTACTCTGTTTACAAATGCGTAAAAATGTGTTTATATGAGGGAAAGGGTTAATATAGATGAATTAAACAGAAGGTTGCTTAACCATTTACTGCAAGCTTTCCTTTCCACCAGATGTTTTTGGAGCTAAACATTGATAACGTATATTATTATGAAACTTGTTGTAATGGTAATGTTAATTCTGCTTATGTATTTCTTGAATGTAATTTGTTACGTTATTTTGCAAACTTTGTTATCTGACTAATTTTTAATGGTGCCACAATAAATGCTCAAAGGCAATGTGTCTATAAGTGGTGCGATGAATTTAAAAGTAAAAATGTATTAAAATTGTAGTTTGTCAAACGAAAATACAGTAGGAACAAAAAAACAGTAGGTAGTGAAAATTACTTACATGTCACCATTATTATTCACTCACATTTGAGACAAAATTTATGTGCTTTTCAGTTCCGTATTAATCATAATGTGTAGTTGGTGGTGATCAGACTGGTTCCCGACTTATTCCGACTGGTTCCATATGTGTTTCCATATGATGTCTATATTGAGTTGTAGAACAAGAAATTATGAGTGGCGATGTTATAATCGATTTACAAATGCATTTTACGATATGATTAATGTTCAAGGAAATCTTCAGCATTATTTTGATGGTTATGAGATGTTTTAAAAGAACTCATAATTTATAGACATTAGCTTTAACCCATTACCTCATAGGCTATTTTAAGATCCAACCGCACGCTTTGAATAAATATACCGAAAAGGAGTCTTTACTAGAGAAAAGAAAATGTTTAGAATTATGTTGTTTTGAAACCATTGTGATAAATAGAGCATCTGCTCTAGTTAATGCTCCTTTTCTGTAGATTTATTCAAAGTGGTTGGATCTAAAAACAGCCATTGGGGGGAATGGGTTAAATGGCTGCAATGCTTCTTCCCTCATATTTCATTATAACTATTTTGTCCATGAATATTAAGTAGGTATTGAAATTTGGAATAAAGGTAGAACAGGGGAAGGGTTAAAATATTGAAATCTACCCTAATTACCGGTATCCTAAAGTATTTGGACAGGAAAACTTCAAGAGAAGTTTGATCAGTTGGTACCATTTTCTACTTTATTGTAATGGTGCCAAATTGATTTCTTGACGCTTTGCATGCTATCGGCGAATTCTCCCATCGTTGATGACTTATGCAAACTGTTTGGATCCAGATTCAAACTGTTTATCTCTCAGGCTCAACTTCTGCAAAAAAATCAGGAAATATATCAGTAATTCTGAAAATGTTGCAGATGACAAATGACAATTGAGCAGACAACAATATTACTTAGCATGCTAAGAGCCAGGTGAGATTTGTTGTCCAAATACTTAAGGTAATTAGGGTAAGACTCAGAGCTCCAGAGAAGATGCGTAAATTAAAATATTTTGAAGAATAACTCCTTTGTTTCTCCACGAAGAGACGATTCTAAAGAGTGGTCACAGTATAGGGTTTGGTGGAAAAATAATGATTTTAGTATTTGGGTACGCACCCGTATTTGTAGCTCTTAAGTGAGACTAACTTTCGTCTACCAAAATTCATTTCTCAGTCTAGATCCATCTCTCTGCCGGTCGTCCATCACATTTTTTGTGTCGTGCATTACTCCAAAAGTATTTGACCGAGAGCCATGAATCTTTACAGGTTGGTAGATTATTATATGAATTTGTACACCTGTGTTATTGTTATGATACATACTTGGCTATACAAGAGTTATAGCCCTTGTCATAAGCTGTAAGAGCTATACAGTAATACATATAGAAGGATCCATATCCTAGGGACATAGGATATGATTTTTTTAAGAAATACATATCAGAATATCAAGAAGTTTGGACCCATGTAAGAGGCCACGTTACTAAGGATCTCAGACTATTTGCAAAGGATCTACTCACAAAATTATCATTAATAATGAGGTATACAGTAATTCTTCTACAGCTGTAAACATGCTGTCTGCATGCTTAACTCCTTACTCCATAAATACGCCTTTCTACACTTTTGCAAACAAAGAAGACCCAGATCAGATGGCTCCTGTAGGAGCCGTCTGATCAGGGTCTGTTCTGTTTGCTTATGAAATAATATAGATCTAATTCTACAGTTCCTGCCATTCCCAAAATTTGCTTTGTTCATGAGCCAGTATGGAAAGTAATCTGATACATATTCATGATGTCATTATATCTTACATGAATATTCATGGAGTAAAAGGTGAACTCTTTCCCTGTTGCATATTCATGTAAGAAATGTTGACATCATGAATATTTATTAGCTGAATTTTAATGAAAGCATACCCACACAGGATATTTTGGTTCTTGGTAGAAGCTGTATAGAGTCAGATCTATTATAATTTCATAAACAAACAGAGCAGACCTTGATCTGACGGCTCCTACGGCAACAGTCTGATCTGGGTCTACTCTGTAAAGGTTTATTTTCTTCCAACTCCTTCAAGACTTGAGGAACTATTGAGACTATTGAGCTTGGATCTTGACGGCAGACTGAGTTACTCGGTTATTTCATTTTGATCCAAGCTTAACCCTTTCCCTATTCTATGTTACTCCAAATTTCAATACCTATTCATGGACAAAATAGTTATAATGAAATATGGAAAGTGGAACATTGTAGCCATTTTAGAAAGTGAAGAAACAGAACTATAAAATGCCATTAGCAAACGGAGCAGACCCTGATCAGATGACTCCTATAGGAGCCGTCTGATCTGGGTCTACTCTGTTTGCAAATGCGTGAAAACACCGTTATATGAAGGAAAGGGTTAACAGAGATTTCCCGTCTGCTGATGGCTTAGTTACTGTATGTAGAACGTTAACGGGACCAATATTCGTTTTTGTTTGAACACACCAGATTATTTTCATCAAAGTCCATGTGAAGGTTTGAGTGTGCAAAGAATGCAACAATTTTGCAGCTGTTAAGTGATATTGAGAATCAATTGCAGATAAATACCGCTAAATGCTTTTACAGTGGTTTATTTATGTTAAATTGGTTGCAAGAAGTATTTTATGCTCGATAAATCATTGTCAGTGAATAACTGATAGGGCATAATTTGGTCTGCCTATCACATCTGATAGGAGTACTCCCAACTATTCTCTGAATAAATACAAAGGAATTTGCAAATTTGGTAATTGGAGATAAAGTAAACACTCTCTTTGCTACATCTACGGCAATCTCATAGAAATTTTAAATCAGAATCATGATTATTGGTCTGTATTTAGTTGTTTGTATATAGTTTTAAAACTCTTAGCGTGGTATGAGTAATAATTATTTAACCCTTTCCTCCATAAATACGCCTTTCTACACCTCTGTAAAAGTCACCTGTTGAAACCATTGTGATAGATAGAGCATTTGCTCCTATAGGAGCAAATGCTCTATTTATCACAATGGTTTCAAACTACAACATTCTAAAATTTTACTTTTCTCTAGTATATGCTCCTTTTGGGTATATTCATTCAATTGCAAAGTGGATGGATCTAAAAATAGCCCATAGAGGAAAGGGTTAAAATATATATCACCATTTGAAATCAGTAAACTATTACACTTACTTTTGCAAATAGTGTAGACCCAGATCAGACCTGGGCTCTTAGAGGAGCCCTCTTATCAGTGTAAGATGTTTGTCATTGACCTTGAAAATGCTCTGGCAAATTTAACCCTTTCAAAACTGATTTTTCATATACAGTAGAACCCCTTTAATGTGACCACTTAATAAATACACAAGGTTGTCTTTATAAGCAGGTGGTTGCTTAATGCAGGGAAAAAGTAATGCAGAAAGCTCCTAGGAGCTTTCTGCATTACTTTTGTCCTGCATTAAGCTACCACCTGCATCTAGCACCCATAATTATACCTCTTTTAGGTGGTCGTATTAGCGGGGTTTTACTGTACTCCAAAAACCAAAAAGGTCATACTTACCATGATTTTTAAGAAACACTGTAACATGACAAAGAGTGCAGAGTGATGAAAGGGCTCGTGTAAAACTCCTCTCATTTGAGTCTATGCTGTTTGCATAGGACATTAACCCATTACCTCATAGACTAATTTTAGATCCAACCTCTTTGAATAAATCTACCAAAAAGGAGCATTAACTAAAGAAAAGGAATTTTTCAGAATTGTGTAGTTTTGAAACCATTGTGATAAATAGAGCATTTGCTCCTGTGGAGCAACTGTTCTATTTATCACAATGGTTTCACAAAGTGACTTTTACAGAAGCGTCAAAAGGCGTCAATATGCGGGAATGGGTTAATGAAATGTGTTCCACACAGAAAGGGTTTATCCATTTATACTGACTGAATACTATGAATATTCATTATCTTAAGTTTTATAATGTAAACTTCGATTGAATGTTTCGCTTTGACAAAAAATTAGGGATCAGATAATATAATCCAATAAGCAAACAGATAAGACCCTGATCAGACGGCTCCAGTAGGAGTTGTCTGATCTGGGTCTACTCTGTTTGCATACGTGTGAAAAAGCATTTATATGAAAGAAAGGGTTAACCTCCATTTTGAATAAACAGTATTCATAGAGTTAAAAAAGATTTGGCCATGCTGTTTTGAGAGGAGGCAGAGCTGAGGTTTGATGGATTGCATTCTTCTGTTTTGTCTCCACACCAAAAAACTTTAATACTATCAGGGTGGGCTAAATTAATCATGATAAGTTTTGTTTTAAGTATTGACAACTTTCGTCTAAAATGGTGCTTTCAGAAATTTCTGAAATGTATAATTGCATCATAGTGTCACATGGACGTATTATCTTTAATCCTTTCCTCCATAAATACGCAATTCTACACCTCTGTAAAAGTCACTTTTTGAAACCATTGTGGTAAATGGAGCATTTGCTCCAATTGAGCAAATTAATGCTCTATTTATCACAATGGCTTCAATTCTACATAATCTTAAAATTTTCCTTTTCTCTAGTAAATGCTTCTTTTTGGTTGCATTTAAAAATAGCCTATGAGGTAAAGGGTTCATTTATAATTGAACTTTTATCCAACTATGCATGACCTGACTGGCAGTTGGCAAACAGCTTGGATCCAGATCAGAAGCCAAGTCACTTAGGATCTCATCAGGAGCCAAGCTGTTTGGTTCTCAGTCTTGACCCTTTCTCTCAAATAAATGCATTTTCATGCATTTGCAAACAGAGCAGACCCAGATCAGACAGCTTGTATAGGAGCCGTCTGATCAGGGTCTGCATTGTTTGCTTTTGACATGATATAGATCTGATTCTAGTTTGTGTCAAAGCAAAGAAGCAAAAAAATTATATTATAAAAAAACAGCAAATAAATATTGATGATGTCATTTTTTCTTCCATGAATATTGAAATTGGAAAGGGTTAATCAATTTGCAAAATCTTGAATGAATAGTAACTTAGTAAAATTACGCCAGGTCAGAATTTCAGCAAACATCAATTTTTAGCTTTTCTGTTTCGAGGAATCACTGGGTTGTAGGCATTGTCGTCATCATGCAAAAACTTTAATGCAGCTCATTACTCGAAAAGTATAAGAGGTATCAACATGAAACTTCATAGGCGGGTAGATATCATTGAGGAGAAGGCCCCTACATAAGAACCATAACTCATGATCTAAACTTTTTTGAGTTATTGCCCTTTTTTTCAAAAGGTTTTAATATAGCTGGACAAGCACCAAATCAGACGAGCGTTGGCGCTGCACGTGGCTCTTGTTTACAGCGGTATAAAGTTAAGTAATTCAGCATCACACAACAATTGTTTGGCATTATGACTTTATTTTTGCAGAAAAAACAGAAGAGAAATTCGTTTTGGGCTTGATTACAAATTGATTGCTATATGTTTCAGTTTTCAAAGCAGTCTTTTCTTTGATTTTTTTCCGAAACTCATCAGACTGTTGAACAGTTTTGAACCTGATGAAACACCAATTTATCACAAATTTATTGAAACCCTTTACTCCATAGATACACCTTAGCAACCAAAGTAGACCCAGATCAGATACACCTTACCAACCAAAGTAGACCCAGATCAGATACACCTTAGCAACCAAAGTAGACCCAGATCAGATACGCCTTAGCAAACAAACTAGACCCAGATCAGATGGCTCCATGTTCTGTTTGCTTCTGGAATATTATAGATCTGATTATACACTTTCTGCCATGGCCAAAATTTCCGATGTTCATGTACCATTATAAGAATTCATCTAATTAATATTCATGATGTCATAAATTTCTTACATGAATATTCATGGAGTAAAGGGTTGAAATAGCATATGATAATTATTACTAAAGTCTTAGTGTACAAAGAATTGATATATAAACAGAACAACAGATAAATGTGCGTACTCGGATACTATCATCGTCATTTCTCTACCAAACCCTATGTTGTGACCACTCTTTAGAATCGTCTCGAAGAGACGATTCTAAAGAGTGGTTATAACATAGCGTTTGGTGGTGAAGTAAAGAAGTTATTCTTGAAAATGTTTTAATTTACACATCTTATCTGGACATCTGTATAAAGCTGACCATCTGAGGTGGTTGTTACATACATAGGTATGGTATCACCTTAGTAAAGGAAACATCTCAAACATAGTTAATAGTTCAAGGTTAATTTGAAAACAAATAAAATAAAGTTTTGTGTAAATATACGGTGAGCTAGCTCTTGAAATGGTGACGTTTCAAAGTGAAATAGTCAGTCATCTTTTAATTAACCCTTTCCCTGTTCTATGTTTATTCCAAATTTCAATACCTACTGTATATTCATTGACAAAATAGTTATATTAATGAAATATGATAGGTGGAACATTGTAGCCATTCTAGAAAGTAAAGAAACAGATGTTTCAAATTCCGCTAGAAAATCGAGCAGACTCTGATCAGACAGCTCCTATACGAGCCGTCTGATCTGGGTCTACTCTGTTTGCAAATGTGTGAAAACATGTTTATATGAGGGAAAGGGTTAAGACTGGAGTCCATTCAGTATGAAAGGCTGTAATTTGTGTCAGACATCAATTAGCCCTTTACTCCGTGAATATTCACGTAAGAAAAAATGACATCATGAATATTAATTAGATTCATTTTTATAATGGCATGTGGACAGGGGAATGTTTTGGCCATAGTAGAAACTGTAGAATCATAGCTATATTATGTCATAAGCAAACAGAGCACATGATTCCTGGTCAGACACCTCTTACAGAAGCCATCTGATCTAGGTCTGCTCTGTTTGCAAAGGCATAGTGATTGAGTGTATAATTGAGTAAGAACTCTTTACTCCATTAATACCCCTTTCTAGTCATTTGCAAACAGAGTAGACCCAGATCAGATGGCTCCTGATTATGGTTTGCTCTGTTTGCTTATGATATAAATATGAATCTACAGCTTCTGTCATGCCCAAACATTCTTTTACCAATGTGCTAGTGTAACAGTAAATCTATTTAACCCTTTCCTCCAGAGGCTATTTTTAGACCCAACCACTTTGAATAAATCTACCGAAAAGGAGCATTAACTAGAAAAAAGGAACATTTTAGAATTTTGTAGTTTGAAACCATTGTGATAAATAGAGCATTTGCTCCTATAGGAGCAAATGCTCTATTTATCACAATGGTTTCATAAAGTGACTTTTACAGAGGCGTAGAAAGGCGTATTTATGGAGGAAAGGGTTAAGGTTCATGATAGCATTATTTCTTACATGAATATTCATGGAGTTAAGGGGTTAATGTACATGTATAATAATCTCAGTGACAGTTTTTTATCAAATTTGTCGTCAATTACACTATATCAGTGTAGAATATCACCAGTCTAGTATCTTATATCAGTGGAAAGCTGAGAGTTCTATTCACCACAGCTTATGTGACACTTATGTCCTGCTGTGCTGGTGGCTTGTAAGAATTAACTAATACAGTAAGACCCCTCTGAACAAGACATTCAAATCGTCTTTAACCCTTTCCCTGTTCTGTATTTAGGCCAAATTTCAATACCTACTGAATATTCATTAACAAAGTAGTTATAAAGATATATGGAAGGTGGAACATTGTAGACATTTTAGAAAGTGAAGACACCGATCTTTCAAATTCTATATTAGCAAACAGAGTAGGCCCTGATCAGATGGCTCCTCTAGGAGCCGTCTGATCTGGGTCTGCTCTGTTTGCAAATGCGTGAAAACACGTTTATATCAGGGAAAGGGTTAAGACAGTAGGCAGCTTAATGTAGGGTGAAAGTCATGCAGAAAGCTCCCATAGGAGCTTTCTGCATGACTTTCACCCTGCATTAGGCAGCCACCTGCCTAAGAGCATTTAAATCCCTCTCTACTAAAATTCTGGTTTAGAGGAGTTTTACTGTAAATAAAACGATTGGTTAACAATCCATAAAACAGAACATAAAGTTAGTTCTTCACGTAGCTAATTCAACAATATGAACCAATTTGACATTTGAAAACACTCAGCCCGTCTCATCAGGATCAAAACTGTCATTGTATTGTTGGGCCGTATTCAAATAATGTCCACTCTCTAAGTTTTTCCAATCTTCACCAAACTTGCTGAAAATGGTTGTAGTAATGATATCTTGACCAAGTGTGATAACCAGTCATATTGTTCAAGGCACTTAAGAATTATTGCCCTTGGATTGTTCAAAATTAGTCATATGGTCCTTGTCCACTCTAATAGATGGCATAATCCTGTGAATACTTAATATTTAACCCTTTACTCCATAAATACGCCTTTCTATGCCTTTGCAAACAGAGTAGACCCAGATCAGCTCTGTTTGCTCATGATATAATATAGATATGATTCTACAGGCAAAATCTTTCAGTGTCAATGTTCAATTATAATTAATATTCTAATTAATATTCATGATGTCATTAATTCTTGCATGAATATTCATGGTTTAACGGTTAAAGTGGAACAGCCGGTCAGTGTAAGAGAAATCTAAGCCAAGAATTGAAGCAGTTAACCCATTACCTCATAGGCTATTTTTAGACCCAACCTCTTTAAAATAAATCTACCAAAAAAGAGCATTTACTACAGAAACAGAAAAACTTAAAATTGTGTAGTTTTGAAACCATTGTGATAAATAAAGCTTTAAATTTTGCTCCATAGGAGCAAATGCTCTATTTATCACAATGGTTTCGGAAAGTGGCTTTTACAGAGGCATCAAAAGGCGTCAATATGAGGGAATGGGTTAAGTTTTAGACAAATTTCAGTTCAATTTTACGGCCACCATGAGGTGTGTGTTTTCTTGGTGTTTAATGTGTACTGTAGTGTCCATGTGACAGCCACAATTCTTCCCATGACAAGACGTCACATCAATCTGGCAAATTGTCTGGTGTGATATGATCGTCTGTGTTTGTTTTGGCCCGCTGGGAAGACTTAGTTGTACATGCTTTAAGCTGACATCTCTATCTAACCCTTTTAATACCACATGCTCATATTTCTTCTCCTCTTTCTCAATCAAGCTGTTGATTTTGTTACATGTACTTTCATTGCATTGAATATTTGTTTCTTGGTCATTTGAAACAGCCTGCATCTTAATTAGCCCCTGTTTACCTAGTCTATTTAGACATACCCGTATGCACTGTTAGGTCATCTATCGTTTTGTTTTGTCAGTTCATGTGCTTGTACTTCCATCTGTCCATTCAAATCATGTGTCAAGTTTGGCTTTGTTACATTTTATTGTCCCATCCAGTTGACACAATGTGGGAGATATAACAATGAATGTGCATATGTTTGGTTTGGTTTTATCGGGTTTTACGTCGCTTTAACAGTATTTCAGTCATATCACGACGTCCAGCTGATTACTGGTGGAGGAAGACCCCAGAAGTTCTTCCGTGCACGGAACAAATTGCATTGTTTCGTGCACAGAAGAACATCCGGGTAGAACCACTGACCTACTGCAAGCATATGCACCTATGGATATATAAATTATAATTCCAATAGTATGCCTTTTATACAAAAAATACAAGAATTAAATTATCTGAAATTTGTCATTGAAATTTATTGATGTATACCAAATTTTTACCAGAACTACAGGTCCAATATGATACTGTGACAGCTACATCGTAACAACTGAGTTATAAGATAAAGTTGTATAAATTATCTGAGACTAACACATAATGTCATCACATCAAGCTGTAACCCTTTTCTTCATAAAGACAACTTTAAGCACCTTAGCTAACAGAGTAGACCAATATCAGAAGCTGTCTGATCAAGGTCTGCTCTGTTTGCTTATGGATTTAAATATAGATCTGATTCTGGAGTGTCCGTTACAGTCAACAGTTCCCTTATTAAATACGTAATTATAAAACTTCAGTCCATGTATATTTATGCAGTAATAAATTCTTAAATTGATGTTCATAGAGGACAGTATGGTGGCATAAAGGGGACATAGGAATTATTTTATTTAGCGATATCTATTACATGCGCATGCGATAGCTATACCATGCTCATTCGCTAGTTATTACATGCACATGCAGTAGCTTTAATGTGTGCACGCGATAGTTATTACGTAACCAAGACAGAAAGTGTAGAATTAGATCTATATAATATGTTGTAAGCAAACAGAACAGACCCTGATCAGACGGCTCCTACAGGAGCTGTCTGATCTGGGTCTACTCTGTTTGCAAAGGCATAGCAAAGTGTATTTTATGGAGTAAAGGGTTAATAACCATCGCATCCACACATAATAACTATCACTTGCGCACATAATAACTACTGCATGGCCACGTAATATCTATCATGTGGCCACGTAATAGCTATCACATGCGCACGTAATAGCTATCGCGTGCGCACGTAATAACTACCCCTTTATGTCACCGTAAGAAAGGGTTAAAAATGAACATTCTTTAAATGGCCACTTCAGAGGTTTTACTTTACATGTTCTACATGAGTGTATTTGTTGTATTTTCAGACCGTTGGTTGTGATGGCATTATTGGATCAAGTGCCAGGAAGGACCATTGTGGGGTATGTGGTGGAGATAATGACTCGTGTAGGATCATCGCTGGAATCTTCACTCGAAGACGTCTTAGAACGGGGTACAACCCAATTACAAAGATACCTGAAGGTTCCTGCCATGTAAATGTCACAGAACTGGGTTTTTCTAGAAATTACATAGGTTAGTACCACATGCAATATCCCTTCTTAACCCTTTACTCCATGAATATTCATGTAAAAAATAATGACATCATGAATATTAATTAGATTAATTTGTTATAATAGCGCATGGACACATGTATTTTTTGGCCATGGCAGAAACTGTAGAATCATTGCATGTCTATATTATATCAAAAGCAAACAGAGCAGATCTGTAGATCTGTAGAAAGGCGTATTTATGGAGTAAAGGGTTAACCCTTGTTTCCCTGTTCTATAATTATTTATTCCAAATTTCAATACCTACTAAAGGGGGAGGGGGGGGGGGGGGGGGGGGGGGCTAGATTTCCTTATAACTACATGTATATAGCAAACCTTTAAAAATCTTCTCCAAAATGGTTACAATTTTAATGGCATCTGGTAGGAATAGTCTCCTGGTGATTTTTTATAAAAATTGCTAAAACCATGTTTTGTATCTAAAAAACATGGGCGGGGCTAATTTCCTTATATGACTATATAGCGAAAATTTTAAAAATCTTCTCCAAAACTTGTGGTCCAATTTGAATGGTATTTGATATAATAGAAATAGTCCTGATGAAATTAAAACTACTATGTCCTCTTATGGTTGTGACTACAATTCATGTAGCTCATCTCTATCTATAGCTACAATTCGCAGGTGAGCGATATAGGGCCATCATGGCCCTCTTGTTTCAAAATACAGATGGTAGCTTAATGCAGGCTGAAAGCAATGCAGAAAGCTCCCTTAGGATTCTGCATTAAGCTTCTTTTAAAACATGTTAGAGATAATGTGGTTAATAACATATACTCTACTGTTGCAGGAAACGAAGGTACTGGCATTTCAGTTTAGACACAGGTACGAGGTCTCATTGAGGTCCCTCTGATCAAGGTCTACACTGTTAGCCATTGAAACTCCTGGACTCTATTGTTATATACACTGATGGATCATTCCTTTATGACTATTCAGCATTCAAATGGTTTATATGATCTCCTTAAGATTCTACATTTTGAGTGAATTTAACCCTTTACTCCATAAATACGCCTTTCTACGCCTTTGCAAACGGATTAGACCCAGATCAGACAGCTCCTACAGGAGCCGTCTGATCAGGGTCAGCTCCGTTTGCTTATGAAATAATTATTATAGATAAGATTCTACAGTTTCTGCCATGGCCAAAATGTCCTATGTCCATGTACCATTATAACAATTGATCTAATTAATATTCATGATGTCATTATTTCTTACATGAATATTCATGGAGTAAAGGGTTAAAGGTAGTAATTAATATATCGTTAACAACTGTGCTGGTGATAATTAACGACTGTGCTGGTGATAATATATCGTTAACGACTGTGCTGGTGATAATTATTAAGACTATCCAGTTTCAGTCTGTTCTTTAGCTTCTAAAGTTGAGTGGACAATGGCCATATTTAACTTTTTTGTTGGATAAAATGTGTTTCTACCAGGAAAAGGATTAATCTGGTCATATTTTGAAAAGGAACAAAACCCTCAAATTGTTTGATGGTGAGCAAGTGGCAGTTTTATCAGTAAAAGTTCATTGACTGCCTTCAGTACTCCGCTACAGTAAACCCCCTGTAATTTAGATACTTTTAGGCAGGTGACTGCTTCATGCAGGTGGAAGTCATGCAGAAAGCTCCTAGAGAACCTTTCTGTATGACTTTCACCCTGCATAAAGCTGCCACCTGTTTCCAAGACCTATATTTATGCTAAATTTACTGTCTGATTTAGAGGGGGTTTACTGCAGTGATAGCCTTTGCAGACAGTTTGTATGCAGATAAGGTGACAGGTAATTCAGCCTCTTATCCCATTCCCTCAAAGACTATTTTTAGACCCAATCTCTTCGAATAAATCTACCAAAAAGGAGCATTTACTAGAGAAAAGGATTTTTTTTTAGAATTTTGTAGTTTGAAACCATTGTGATAAATAGAGCATTTGCTCCTATAGGAGCAAATGCTCTATTTATCACAATGGTTTCAAGAAGTGACTATTACAGAGGCATAGAAAGGGTTTGTTCTGATTGCTTATGAAATTTTATAGATCTGATCCGACAGTTTTTGTCGAAGCAAAAACAATTCCTTGCAAATTTTACAATATAAAACATGTTAATGAATGTTCCTGACATATGATGACACACATAAATGTTCCTTAGGAATAGGGATAGTACTAATCATATTGCTGGAGTATGGGGAAACCTGCCAAAGAAATCGTACTTACTATATTGTACTGATAGCAAATCTGTTTTTAATCACTTCCTCTGTATTGTTTGATTAATAAAAGGGAGGTAATTAAAATGACATTTGGTTAAAATTCATATGTTTCATGATGAAATTAGCATGGTATTTTTGTAGCTAAAGCAGCAAAGAATGAGTAATGGTTGTTAGAGCACAGATAATGATGATAGTAATGTTACAATTCTATCCACAGATTTTCTGATAGCTCCGATAACTTAAAATGTGCATGGTTACAAACTTACATTAACAACCAAAGACTTTTTTACACTTGTTAAACTTTTTTGTGTTCAGTGTGATTTTCACCTTAGCACCAAGTCTGGTGTCATCAGTTTCTGTTGTCTACATTTTATGTTGTTGCACTCTATCACCCACAATGCTCAAGCAACTTTAATAAAACATATGGTCATAACATCTCGGTCAGGTTCAATTATAGGCGAAAATAGATGAGTAGTTTAAAAGAAATGTGCCATTTCTTGATCAAATAAGTCAGATCAGTAGGTCTAGAGTTATGTACCCTTGACTTATTAAAAAAAAAGGTGTATTATTTGTACATTCTAGTAGATTTGTTTCTTCACAAATCCTTATCGTATCTAAAATAATGTTAATCCTTTACTTCATGGACACTTCTTTAAGAATTAATGACATGAATATCAGTTAGATTAATTATTTTAATAGCACATGGAAAGAAACTGTAGAACCATACCGGTATCTGTATTATATCATAAGCAAACAGAGCAGACCCTGATCAGATGGCTCCTATAGTGTCTACTCTGTTTGCAAAGGCGCAGAAAGACATCTATAGGAAGGAAAGGGGTTAAGCAACCATTAAAATTAGGTCTAAATCTGGGTCTACTCTGTTTGCAAAGGCATAGAAAGTTAAGGTTTAGGTGAAAGTTATTGGCCAGATTGGATTATGTGCAAAATCTTATCTGTAGGTCTTTCCCTGATATAAACGCCTTTTCATGCATTTGCATTTACAGAGTAGACCCAGATCAGGTGGCTCTGTTTGCTAATGGAATTTGATGTATCTGTTTCTTTACTTTATTTTACTTTATTCTTCACATTATAACAAAATGAATAAACATAGAACAGGGAAAGGGTTAAAGCAGCTTTCATCCAGCAACATAAGGATTTTAAATATGTCAGCCAGGATTTAATTTCACCTTATGCCTCTATTTTCCCTTTCTATCAGTCAGAAACTGTACCAAATGATGTAACAACTGTTGGATAAGCCGTTGACAAGTTGGCAAATCACACACCCTTGACCAGAATGTAACCTTCAGGCTTTTCACATTCATGATAATTTACGCACCTTTAGGCATTTCAACCCCAGAATAAATCACCCTGTGAACTTGCTTCAGTTTCCAAATCTATGACTGAAGCTAATTTTGTGTGGGGACCTGGCAAACTTACCTTTCCTTTGACAGATTCACATATTAATGAGCCGATTTCAGTGGCTAAACAAATATTTATTTTGCGATACCTCACGAATGGGTAGACTCCAATCACTTAGGCATTTAATACATCAAAATTCAGCTGACATAGAAGTGTCAAGTTCGACTGATATATACTTGCCAAAAAGTTTATAAAATTCAGAAATTGGATTGCAGAAGTAAATGACTGCTTACCTGTTGCCAATAAATCACGAATCTGTGTCAGCTAGCCTCAGCCCTTTGTATGTACATGTGTGAAACTAGTGTACTGCCACTGGCAAACGTTGTACACCCAGGTTACCCTCAAATCAGGGTCTGCACTGTTCAAAATTCTGTAGCAAATCATACCCTTTCATACTGAATGGCCTCTATTGTTAAACAATGATGGACCATTCCACCTTAAAAGTTCAGTATTGTTGCTCATTTAGTAATTTGTCATCTTTAAAACTTGTTGCATTCTACAATAGTCAAGGTAGGTTGTATATTTCTCTTAACCCTTTCCCTGTTCTGTATTTATTCCAAATTTCAATACCTACTGAATATTCATAGACAAAACAGTTATAATGAAATATGAAAGGTTGAACATTATAGCCATTTTAGTTAGAAAGTAAAGAAACAGATCTATCAATTTCAACTGACAAACAGAGCAGAACCTGATCAGACGGCTCCTATAGGAGCCATCTCATCTGGTTCTACTCTGTTTGCAAATACATGAAAATGTATTTATATGAGGGAAAGGGATAGATGGTTTTTGTCCTGTTAAGAAGTCGAGTTACTTGGTGTTTTATCTAGATCCAAACTGTTTTTACATAAGTTATAAGGAATTTATCACTAGCATGTTAGGAGTTTACACTTAACCCTTACAACTCTGAATTTTCAATTGAACTATTCCAAAATTCAAGTAGGTCAAGCTTATGGTAAATATTTAGGGATGTTTCTAAAGAAATGTGTAACATGACAAACAGCGCAGACACTGTTTTCAAAGGATATTTAAGTGACTCGTGTCCCTCACTGTAAGGCTTAGGGGTTCAGGATTGTGATTGGATAAATTCTTTCTGCTGATGCAGCATGGTTAACCCTTTACTCCATGAATATTTATGTGGGGAGTAATGACATCATGAATATTAATTAGATTAATTTTAATAATGGCTCATGGATACAAGAAAAATTGGCCATGGCAGAAACTGTAGGAGCATATCTATTTTATATGATTAGCAAACAGAACAGACCCTGATCAGACAGCTCCTACTCTTTAACCCTTCGCTTGCTATTCATGTCAATATACCTACCTGTAAATAGTGAAGACCCAGATGAGACAGCTCCTGCAGGAGCTGTCTCATCAGGGTCTGCACTATTTACAAATTGATTGTGCAACCAGTGCACTCCACAGCAGTGATTGCACAGCTAAATACTTGTACACAGTGAAGATATATGTAATTATACAAGAGGGCATGGGTAAAGAAGGAGAAATGTATTTTAAAATTCAGCAAGAGAAGGGTTGAAAGAATTGTTTGTTTGAAGGAAAGGGTTAAGTAATGATCATCTTCAAACATTGTCCTCTGCTTCAATGCTTAACCCTTTAAAATTTCCCTGTTCTATATTTAGTCCAAATTTCAATACCTACTGAATATTCATGGGCACAATAGCTATAATGAAATATAGAAGGTGGAACATTGTAGCCATTGTAGAAAGTAAAGAAACAAATCTATCAAATTTCAGTAGCAAACAGAGCAGACCCTGATCAGACGGCTCCTCTAGGAGCCGTCTGATCTGGGTCTACTCTGTTTGCAAATACATTTTTTCCCATACTCATCATGTCGGAAACTAGAGTGCCAAATTAGCGTCTTTTCTGAATCTAAACTGTTAGTAAAGGTCAGCACAAGTTTGCTGGTAGAGTGCTGAAGGTTAATTATATAGCTGGGCTTCTTCAAACAAGGTTATTGAAAACTGTCAAATAAATATAGGTTCTGCTTTGATTTTTGTCTGACAAGCCCTTATATTTAACCCTTTTACTGCTGAACAACTACTTTCTGCTCGCACTCAGATACAGAAGAAACCCCTTCAATGCGACCACTTAATGAATAAACATAGCTGCCTTTATAAGCAGGTGGCTGCTTAATGCAGGATGAAAGTTATGCAGAAAGCTCCTATAGGAGCTTTCTGTATAACTTTCGTCCTGCTTTAAGCTACCACCTGCCTCTGCCAACCAGAATTATGCCCATTTTTGGTGGTTGTATTAGAGTGTTTTTACTGTATGTTGTATTTTTACTTACCTCCAATGTGGTAAAGTACTTAATAACCCTTTGCTCCATGAATATTTATGTGAGTAATAATGATGTCATGAATATTAATTAGATTAATTGTTGAAATGGCATACTAGCACATGAACTTTTTGCCAAAACAGAAACTATAGAATCACATCTATATTATTCCATAAGCAAACAGAGCAGATTCTGATCAGATGGCTCCTGTAGGATTGGGTGTTTGAATATTTGACTCTGACTGGTTTCTATTAACCCATTCCTTTTCTCTAGTTAACCCATTCCTGCATATTGACACCTTTGTGAAAATCACGTTTTGAAACCATTGTTATAAATAGAGCATTAATATTTTGCTCCATAGGAGCAAATGCTCTATTTATCACAATGGTTTCAAAACTACACAAATCTAAAATTTTCCTTTTCCCTAGTTAATGCTCCATTTCAGTAGATTTATTCAAATAGGTTGGATCTAAAAATGGCCTATGAGGGAAAGATTATTAAAAGGCCCTTTAACATTAGGGAAAGTCATTTATTCCAGACATATTCATGTTGAAATCTTTTAGCGAATCTATAGTCCTTATAACATATTACAAAATCATTCATAATATCAAGCCTACTCATACAAAGAAACTCTGGAATTCAATTCTTCATAAACCTCTTGAAATTTGGAATCAATTTTCCAGTCAATTTGATCTTACCTCACCGATGATCCTTACATGAAACAAGACTCTGGCCTATAACCCTGGTCAATGTTATCAATAGAAAGCTCATAAAAAGCAAACAAATACCGAAACCATTAGGCTTTATTACGTAGCATGCTGTTCATATTTTGTGATTACATTTGCAAATGGTTTGAAACTCATTTAACACTTTCCCTCATATAAACACCTTTTCATGCATTTGCAAACAGAGTAGATCCAGATCAGACGGCTCCTTATAGGAGCCTTCTGATCAGGGTCTGCTCTGTTTGCTTTTGAAACAATATATATTATGATTCTGCAGTTTTGTTAAAGTAAAAAATTCCTTGAAAAGTTTACATCCAGCTAATAAATATTCAAAATGTCATCGTTTCTTACATGAGTATTGAACAGGGAAAGGGTTAAATGCTGATCCGCGACAGATCATGCCATCTGGATCCCAACTACTTGTCATTCTAGTAGTGATTTTTGAAAATGAAATAGAACAAAAGTCTAAACAAGAATTGAAACTGAAATAGAACAAAAGTCTAAACAAGAGTTGAAACTCAAGAACATTGTATTTAAACCCTTATTGTGGGGGACACAAGTCACTAATGTCCTTTGCAAACACTGTAGACCCAGATGAGAGGGCTCCTAAAGGAGCCCTCAGGGCAAATCAGGGTTTGCACTGTTTGTCATGTTACACTTTTCTTTAAAAAATCCCTTAATATTCACCATAAGCTTGACCTGTTCGAATTTTGAAATACTCCATTTGAAAAACTCAGCATTGTAAGGGTTAAGTAGAATTTATTTCATTGAACATTTATTCAGATACGACTCTCTTACTACATACAGGATGCTTGAAGAAACAACAGTGAGAAGAGTTCAGAACTGGCATAGTTTTTATTTTGACTGATTGGTTTTAAACAGATATGTCTGATTTGAAAAACTTTAGGATTCTTTGAGCTGGCTCAGGGTTTACATGATAATAGATTGCCCTGTCAGTCCAGCAGGGTTACAACTCCTATGGCGTATCTAGGATCTGCAAAAAGGCAGAACGGAAATCATGTCATCTTTCTAAGCTCTACATTACCACATAACATAGCCTTTAGTATGCTGAGTGAAAGCAAACAGACAAGATCCTGATAAGGCAGCTCCTACAGGAGCTGTCTGATCTGGGTCTACTCTATTTTCAAAGGCATAGAAAGATGTATTTTTTGAGTAAATGATTAAGGAACCATTCATTTATTGAACATGGGAGTCTTAAAAAGCAGGTGATTGCTTAATGCAGGGCAAAAGTGATACACAAAACATTCTATAGGAGCTTTCTGTTTAACCTTCTATAGGAGCTTTCTGTATAACTTTGATCTTACGTTAAGCTACTACCTGCTTTAAACATCCAGATCCTCATTTTAATGGTTGCTTAACCCCTTTCCTTCATATAAATGCCTTTCTATGCCTTTGCAAACAGGGTTGACCCAGATCAGAAGGCTCCTATAGGAACCGTCTGATCTGGGTTTGCTATGTTTGCTTAATATATGCCATGGCCAAACATTCCTATCCCATGTGCTTCAGTAAAACCTCTCTGTAACGGCCACTAAATTATGTTAATTAGTCTGTATTTAGGGCAGGTGGATGCTTAAAGCAAGGTGAAAGTAAAACAGAACACTCTTATAGGAGCGTTCTGTTTTACTTTCACCTTGCTTTAAGCAGCCACCTGTCTTTAACACAAAATACATGATGTAATTTAGTGGCCATTATAGAGAGGTTTTACTTACATGTATTATAGCAAATAAATCTAATATCTATGACAGCATTATTTTCTTACATGAACACTCGCATTATTTTCTTACATGAACACTCATGGAGTAAAGGGTTATGACATTTAGTTCTACTGTACTGCTGTCTTTCTAAATGCACACTCTTCTAAGTGTCAGACAGTTTATAGATCCTATTAACCCTTTACTCCATATATACACCTTTCTACGCCTTTGCAAACAGAGTAGACCCAGATCAGACGGCTTCTATAGGAGCTGTCTGATCAGGATCTGCTCTGTTTGCTTATGAAATAATATAGATATGATTCTACACTTTCTGCTACGACCAAAACTTCCTGTGTCCATGTGTTATTATAACAAATTAATCTCGTTAATATTCATGTCGTCATTATTTCTTACATGAATATTCATGGAGGAAAGGGTTAAGATACAGGGTTACTTGCCATCTCATCTGGATCAAGAATGTTTGCAAAAGTAATTACAGATTGTGCTGAAAGTTATCCCTTACAACGCTGAAATTTCAAATGGACTATTCCAAAATTGAAACAGGTCAAGCTTACAGTGAATGTTTAGGGAGTTTTCTAAAGAATAGTGTACCATGACAAACAGTGCAGACCCTGCTGAGACGGCTTCTGTAGGAACTTCTCAAGAACCCTCTAATATGGGTCTACACTGTTTGACATTTGACATAATATAGATCCGATTCTGCAGTTTCTACCAATACAAAAATATCCTGTTTACATAATTATGCCATTGTAAAAATTCAGCCAATGAATATTCATCATATCATTATTTCTTAAACAAGTATTCACCAGGGAAAGGGTTAATCTCAGCATTCTCTACTTTTGTATCAATTTTCTTTAAAACCTCGATGACCACCATATTCAACGAGGGAGTCATGCTTGCCTCTTGATACGTTACATTCATGGCCATTTTGCGGTGCATCAGTTGGATCTCTTTGTTAATTTCAACACTTGAGACTTCTTTGAAAACATTATTTTTTTCTCAAATAGAACAGTTTGTTTGACTCAAGATACTACTTACATTGCAATCATTCAGATCCCATGTCCCACTCTAACCCCCTGCTGGGTCTTCCGCTCTGGATTGTTTATGAATGTTTGTTAACCCTTTCCCTGTTCTGTATATTGGCCAAATTTCAATACCTACTGAATATTCATTAGCAAAATAGTCATAATGAAATATGGAAGGTGAAACATTTTAGACATTTTAGAAAGCAAAGAAACAGATATATCAGATTCTATTAGCAAACAGAGCAGACCCTGATCAGATGGCTCCTCTAGGAGCCGTCTGATCTGGGTCTACTCTGTTTGCAACTGCATGAAAACGCGTTTATATGAGGGAAAGGGTTAACAAGAACTCATGGCCGCTGCCTCCTTTCCTTCTCTTACTTCTGTTTTGCCAAACCATATCCATTACACACTAATCCCACTTAACCCTTTACTTCATAAATATGCCTTTCTATGCCTTTGCAAACAGAATAGACCCAGATCAGACGGCTCCTATAGGAGCCATCCGATCAGGGTCTATTCTGTTTGCTTATGGAATTAGAAAAATATGCTTCTTTACTTTCTAACATGTCTACAATGTTCCACCTTCCATATTTTGTTGTAACTATTTTTGCCATTAATATCCAGTAGGTATTAACCCATTCCTTCATATTGATGACTTTTGACGCCTCTGCAAAAGTCACCTGTTGAAACCATTGTGATAAATAGAGCATTTGCTCCTATAGGAGCAAAATTAATGCTCTATTTATCACAATGGTTTCAAACTACAAAATTCTAAAAAAAATTATTTTCTCTAGTTAATGCTCCTTTTCGGTAGATTTATTCAAAGAGGTTGTATCTAAATATAGCCTATGAGGTAATGGGTTAAAATTTGGAATAAATATAAGACAGGAAAAAGGTTTAGTCTAAACTTCATCATATTACATCACTCAGCACAGCATCAGTATCTCCTTAATGCAGAAATATCACCAAATATCAATAGTTTGGGAAAGTAATGAAAACCGTTACCTGTTTACCTGAATTAATTAACATCATCTATTTGTTGATTTTTTATTGTGGTAAATGAACATACGGTGTTTTTTTCTTGGCAGAAACTGTAGAATTCCATAAGCAAACAGAGCAGACCTTGATCACACGGCTCCTACATGAGCTGTCTGATCTGGGTGTTACTCTACATGTATTTGCGAAGGTGCGCAAAGGCGTATGTATGAAGGAAAGGGTTAAATAATGTAACGTGTTTATGCAAATACAGCAGAACCCCGCTAATGCGACCACTTAATGAATAAACATGGGTGTCTTTATAAGCAGGTTGTTGCTTATTGCAGGACAAAAGTAATACAGAAAGCTCCTGCACCTAGCACCCAGATTTATACCTTTTTTGGGTGGTGGCATTAGCACGGTTTTACTGTATTCATTTAGGGAAAGGGTTGACTGATAAACTTTTTGATCTATATATAGTAAAACCCCTCTAAACCAGAATTCTAGTAGACAATTAAGAATTTAGATACTTTTAGGCAGGTGCCTGCTTAATGCAGGGTGAAAGTCATTGCAGAAAGCTCCTAGAGGAGGATTAATTGTGTCCCTGGGGTCAAAATTGGCCCTGCCCCAGGGGTGCCTTGTTTTCTATAGAAACTTAAAGTGAAAACTTGTTTTACTGCAGAAGCAGATCTATATTTGTCCTCTGTTTGCAAAGGCATGAAAAAAGGCGTTTTACAGTAAAACCCCACTAATGCGACCACTTTATGAATAAACATACCTGTCTTTATAAGCAGGTGGTTGCTTAATGCAGGACAAAAGTAATGCAGAAAGCTCTAGGAGCTTTCTGCATTACTTTTGTCCAACATTAAGCTACCACCTGCCTCTAGCATCCATAATTATACCTCTTTTGGGTGGTCGCATTAGCGGGGTTTCACTGTACTTTGGTTCTCTAAAGCAAGTGATTGCAAAAGGAAAGGAGTGTAGAAAGCTCTCATTATTTTTCACTGTTTTAGCCCTTTCCTTCATATAAACACCTTTTCACGTATTTGCAAACAGAGTAGACCCAGATCAGACAGCTCCTATAGGAGCTGTCTGATCAGGGTCTGCTCTGTTTGCTTTTGACATGAAATAGATCTGATTCTACAGTTCTTTTTATAACCAAACATTCCCTTGAAAAGTTTGCATTATCGAAATTGAGTTAATAAATATTCATGTTGCCATTATTTCTTACATGAATATTGAGCAGGGAAAGGGCTACGCAACTTTAAACTGAGTTACTTGGGGGTCTTATCAGGATCAGTTTTTTTTAAGTCTGAGATTGTATTTTTGTTGAAATAAATAATAAAGATTATGTTATAAACACAATGCATATCAAGTTTTTAACAGACTAAAATTTAACTTTTTTTTTTTTTATTTCATGTAGTGAAAAACTCATGACATGGGCAGTCTGGTGTGATACATTCAGTTTCCATCTGTGGTTGGAAAACACCTGACACAGTTTCCTTTGCAGCCCTTGTTTCTCGCTAGTTTCAAATTAAGATCTGGAGATTTTTTCCAACAGTTTCTTGTATAAAAGTTGATGTTGCCATGTTCAATTTCAGAATACAACACCATGACACGTGTTTGCCGTGTTGACAGGCTTGTTGTTGTAATGTTTCAGTTTTGAAGTACAGCAATGGAACAGGTGTGATCAATGCGGATAGGACAGCGTTGACCAAGACAGGCAGCTATTACGCAGCGGGAACAACTTTTCGATATGGCCGCATGGAAGGGCCTCATTGTCCAGGAGAATGTCTGTATGCTGAGGGGCCTCTCACAGACCGGATAGACATTGAGGTAGGTTCAAGAAACCTTGTAATAATGGGTTGTCATGTAAATACAAAATCTCACCAACTCTTCACATACTTCAGTCACACCCTCCTCCTCTTTAACCCTGTACCTGTTCAACAATAAGAAATAATGACATTATGAATATTTATGAGCCAAATGTTTATAATATAAAAAATTTTTTCAAGCGAAATGTTTGCTTTGACAATATCTTAATTCGGATATGTTTTATGTCATAAGCAAATAGAGCAGACCCTGGTCAGATGGTTCCTACAGGATCTGATCTGGGTCTCCTCTGCTTGCAAAGGTGTTAAAATGCATTTTTATGAGGAACCTTTAACCCTTCGCTTGCTATTCACGTCAATATACCTTCCTGTAGATAGTGAAGACCCAGATGAGACAGCTCCTGCAGGAGCTGTCTCATTAGGGTCTGCACTATTTACTAGTTGATTGTGCAACCAGTGCGCTCCCCAGCAGTGATTGCAATGTACACAGTGTAGATATATGGGCATGGGTAAAGAAGGAGAAATGTATTTTAAAATTCAGCAAGCGAAGGGTTAAGTTCCATCATAATAGCCTGAAGAGTAAGAAAAGGTTAAAAATTGTAATGGCAGAAAACTTTGCACAGAGACAAAATTGGAATTTTTCTTGGAATATGTGAACTTATTCTGTAATGGGCACTTAAATAGAAAACAAAAACAAAAATCTGATACTAGGTCGAAAATAAATAGCTACTATAATACTAGGATTTGTGTATACATAGCATCTGCAACCAGGATCTAAACTGTTAACCCTTCGCTTGCTATTCACGTCAATATACCTACCTGTAAATAGTGAAGACCCAGATGAGACAGCTCCTGCAGGAGCTGTCTCATCAGGGTCTGCACTATTTACTAGTTGATTGTGCAACCAATGCACCCCACGGCAGTGATTGCACAGCGAAATACGTGTACACAGTGAAGATATATGTAATTATACAACAGGACATGGGTAAAGAAGGAGAAATGTATTTTAAAATTCAGCAAGTGAAGGGTTAAATTTTGTACTTGCTATGGAAAGGGAAAAGCAGTCAATTTTATCCTTATTTTACTGCAAAATGTTTTTTCTGCTGCTCTAGGTTTCATTTTGTTTTATTTTCAACCATTATCTGAAGGACTTTAGCTTCTTTATAAATTACTGACAAAATGATGCATCTTGGACACTTAGTTACATATTGGTTGGAATTCAAGCTGTTTACAAATATACCGTACTCTCCCTTATAAATGCCCCACCCTATTAAATGCCCCCTTACTTCTAGGGGTCGGTGGGGATGGGGGAATGATGGATCAATAAATAACTAAACTCTTATATATAACAACCATTAAATTTTCAAAATACAAGTGGTAGCTTAATGCAGACTGAAAGCAATGCAGAAATATTCCCTTGAAGTTTCCTGCATTGCTTTCATTCTACATTAAGCAATGCTATGTGTACTGTTCTACAAAATGCTAGAAGCTCCTTTTGAAAAAAATAGTGCCCCCTACCCATATTATAAACCACTCTCACCCCAACCCCCACCTTCAATAATTTTTATTAGATATAATAGTGTAAGCCATGTTTGGATGAGAAGGGAATGGAGCAAAAGGTTCCAATGAAGGACAGGATGTTGATTTCATGTGTTTGAGGAGATTGAAAACGAGGGATGCACCTGGCTGTCAATTAGAGACAATTTACTGTGGCATCTGAGAGTGCCGATAAAGCACTTAATCATTGCTACTGTTACTCCACACATTTGAAACCGATTACACTGAATTTCATTGAAAAGTAGTTCCTGTTCCAATTAGCCTTGGTCTTCAGTAATTTCTATTTGACTGGCCTTTGCAAACATTTTGGATCCAGATGAGATGTGGAGTAACTCATCGTCTTATAAGAATCCAAATTGTTTGCCACTCTGCTATACAGTAGAACCTTCATTTATTGAACACATGAGTCTTAAAAAGCAGGTGGTTGCTTAATGCAGGGCAGAAGTAATGCAGAAAGCTCCCATGGGAGCTTTCTGCATTACTTTTGACCTGCATTAAGCTACCACCTGCCTTACAGACCCATGATTAGACCTTGTTGATGGCCGCTTCAGACTCTAGTTTGCTGCAAAATCATTTGTCTTATGATTTTCAAAAATGCAGCTGATGAAACTTTTTACATCCGGATTAGTTTTATATCCTTCACAAACTATAATATTCTTTACCTAACCTGTTGATTGCTGAAAAGATGTAGAATTCTTGGGATTGGTTATTTTTGAAAGGAAGACACTGATAAAGATCTGTATGTCTTGCCATTTCACATACGACTTGAAACACAACTGAATTGCAAACAGCTCAGACCAGGCAGATCATATTGAATCATTATAGTTATACAGAACTTTCATTACAATTTCAGAGCAACTGATAAATGTGCATACTCAGATACTAAAATTGTCATTTCTCCACCAATCCCTATGCTGTGACCACTCTTTAGAATCGCCTCAAAGTATAGGATTAGGTGGAGAAATAAAGGAGTTATTCTGGAAAATGTTTTAATTTATGCATTTTGTCTAGACCTCTGAATTTGTGTTACACATTTGTAGCAACATTTGAAATAGGAGGATTGATCCAATTAAAACTTTTTTTAACAATTTTTATGTGCCCGAAGGTAACTTCGGTCGTATTATGGTATGGCGCTCGTCCTTCCGTCTGTTCATCCATCTGTCCATTAGCCACATCTTTGTCCACTCAATAACTTGACAAGTATTGGGTGTGCTGTCTTTATACTTAGGAGGAAGGGTTGGTCATGGCTAGTAGATGATCCCTATTGATTTTGAGGTCCGTCTGTCAAAGGTCAAGGTCACCGTGGCCTTCAACTCAAATATCTTGTCCACTCAATAACTTGATAAGTATTTGGTGTGCTGTCTTCATACCTAGTAGGAAGGTTGGTCTAGGCTAGTAGATGACCCCTATTGATTTTGAGGTTGGTGGGGGTCAAAAGTCAAGGTCACAGTGACTTTCAGCTCAAATTAATATAGTGCATGTTATGACAGCACAGACATCAGGTGTATAATGCTCCAACACACAGGGCTCTTGTTATTTTTTGTGTGCAATAATTGTCTTCTGCTTCACTTCTGTTATTTTTTTTCAATACATGATGTCTGTACATTTGTAGAGTTTCCCAGTGACTGATTTAACTCCTGGCACAGGAATTTGACACACAATTATGTGGTTTGTGAAAACAAATGGTTTCACTGATTGAGAGCATTTTGCAATTACACGAAACCTGGAATTTCTATATAGCCTTACAGGATTAGCGTTCTTTGATCTGGGATCATAACAGTGTCATCACCCATAATGAATCATGAAAAATGTTTTTGAGAATATTCTTGATACAACTTCAATAACTTTTAAGCTTTCAAAATGTGGTTGTGCTTTTCAAAACAGACAATCTGGCGTCCTCTTCAACCCATTCTCACATATCAATGTCTTTTTGACACCTCTGAAAAAGTCACTTTTTGATACCATTGTGATAAATGGAGCATTTGCTCCAATAGGAGCAAATTCTCTATTTATCACAATGGTTTCAAAACTACATAGTTCTAAAATTTTCCTTTTCTCTAATAAATGCTCCTATTTGGCAGATTTATTCAAAAAGGTTGGATCTAGAAATAGCCTATGAGGGAATGGGTTAATTTTGTCTGTACATGTATTTTGTTTGGTTATTTCCGTTGTTTCGTTGACCACCACCACTCTTGTCTTCCAGGAGCTCTTTCCCAGACTTGAACTATTTTATGCAACATGTAACTGCGTTGTATGACACCTCATTATTTCTACAGACATCTTTATAGATTGATTTTGGACTTCAACCAAGTCTATTTCTACCTTTGATGTAAGCACTGATTTCAGTCACATGACTACAAGTATTTTGAACAGCTGTTATAATTAACCCTTTCCCTCATAGGCTATATTTAGATCCAACCACTTTGAATAAATCTAACGAAAAGGAGCATTTACTAGAGAAAAGGAGAATTTTATAATTGTGTAGTATTGAAACCATTGTGATAAATAGGAGCAAAATAATGCTCTATTTATCACAATGGTTTCAAGAAGTGGTTTTTACAGAGGCGTAGAAAGGCGTATTTATGGAGGAAAGGGTTAAATGGTTTAGTTTGATTTGTGCTGATTGACATCTGTTTCTGCCAGCTGTGGGCTAACTGGACACTCCAAAGAGAGGGGAGGGGATACAGAGAAACCCCCAGACAGAGGGGAGGGGATACAGAGAAACCCCCAGACAGAGGGGAGGGGATACAGAGAAACCCCCAGAGAGAGGGGAGGGGATACAGAGAAACCCCCAGACAGAGGGGAGGGGATACAGAGAAACCCCCAGAGAGAGGGGAGGGGATATAGAGAAACCCCCAGACAGAGGGGAGGGGATACAGAGAAACCCCCAGAGAGAGGGGAGGGGATACAGAGAAACCCCCAGAGAGAGGGGAGGGGATACAGAGAAACCCCCAGACAGAGGGGAGGGGATACAGAGAAACCCCCAGACAGAGGGGAGGGGATACAGAGAAACCCCCAGACAGAGGGGAGAGGATACAGAGAAACCCCCAGACAGAGGGGAGGGGATACAGAGAAACCCCCAGACAGAGGGGAGGGGATACAGAGAAACCCCCAGAGAGAGGGGAGAGGATACAGAGAAACCCCCAGAGAGAGGGGAGGGGATACAGAGAAACCCCCAGAGAGAGGGGAGGGGATACAGAGAAACCCCGGACACTTTGCCTTACTCTTATTATCGACTGAGTTTCTCTGGTTCTTTTAGGTGCCCAGTGTAAAGCACTGATACATCAGACACTGGTTTATAAAGTCTCATCCGAAGGTCAATTAAATAGATTGATGAAATAAAAGTGAGTTACCATCTTGTACATGTGAAATATGACATGCAAGAATCATGTGGATTTGGAGATATATTGGGAGTTGCATTAGTTTTGGAACATTGTAACCATGTACTAACTTTTTACAGACCTAAGCAGTGAATACATGTAACCTATAGACATGCAAACAGATTGGATCCAGATTAGATGCGTATTCTTGGCAGCATATCAAAAATATAAACCATTTGTCACCATGATTGCATTTTTGAAGAGAAACATAAGGAAAATAATTTTCAGAACTAATTGCAGCAAACAAGAAGTTTTGCACATGTCATTTGATTATGATACACTGGACCAAACTACATTAACCATTTCCCAGTTCTATGTTTATTCCAAACTTCGATACCTACTGAATATTCATGGTCAAAATAGTTATAATGAAATATGGAAGGTAGAACATTGCAGCCATTTTAGAAAGTAAAGAAATAGATCTATCAAATTCTTTTAGCAAACAGAGCAGACCCTTATCTTGCAAATACATGAAAAATCATTTACATGAAGGAAAGGGACCATCAAAAAGAGGTATAATTATGTCCCAAGCAGGCAGGTGGTAGCTTAATGCAGGTCAAAAGTAATGCAGAAATAGGAGCTTTCTGCATTACTTTTGCCCTGCATTAAGCAACCACCTGCTTTTTAAGATTCCTGTGTCCAATCAATACAGGGTCGCTTTCCCTGTTCTGTATTTAGGCCGAATTTCAATACCTGCTGCATATTCATTAACAAAATAGTTATAAAGAAATATGGAAGGTAGAACGTTGCAGACATTTTAGAAAGCAAAGAAATAGATCTATTAAATTCTATTAGCAAACAGAGTAGACCCTGATCAGACGGCTCCTAGAGGAGCCGTCTGATCTGGGTCTACTCTGTTTGCAAATGCGTGAAAACACGTTTATATTAGGGAAAGGGTTAAGCAACCACCTGCTTTTTAAGATTCCTGTGTCCAATCAATACAGGGTCGCTGTATACAGTAAAACCTTGATAATCAGAAGCTTTAGCAAACAAAAATTCTTTAGTCAGTTGACTGCTTTGTATAAACTTTTTTTCATGATTTTGCAAATAGAGTAGACCCAGATCATATGGCTCCTGTTAGAGCTGTCTGATCAGGTAGGTTCTGCTTTGTTTGCTTATGATATGATATAGATCTGATTCTACAGTCTTTGTCAAAGCAAACAATTCCCTTGAATATTTTACATCATAAAATTCAGCTATTATGCACTAAGTCATACAAAAAGCTCTCAGACTTTCACTCTACATTAAGTCATACAGAAAGCTCCCAGACTTTCACTCTACATTAAGTCATACAGAAAGCTCCCAGACTTTCACTCTACATTAAGTCATACAGAAAGCTCCCAGACTTTCACTGCATTAAGCTGCCACTTATCCAACCAGTAATGATACTGATTGATTTGTTTTGATTTGTGAAGTTTTACTGTAATAGGCAAATTATTTGATTCCAGATTAAAAAAAAAAATATTGTAACCCTTGTCATGCTGAATATTCAAATGTGAACCCATCTACTATGAGTATTGACTGAATCATTCTAAAGATGGATTAATTGTAGGCATTGAATTAAAGTGGCAAATAGTGCAGACCCATATCAGACAGTTCTAATAGGAACTTTAGGATTTGTCTTAACCCATTCCCTCATAGGCTATTTTTAGAACCAACCTCTTTGAATAAATCTACCAAAAAGGAGCATTTACTAGAGAAAAGGAAAATATTAGATTTGTGTAGTATTGAAGCCATTGTGATAAATATTAGATAATAATTGTGTAGTATTGAAACCATTGTGATAAATATTAGAATTGTGTAGTATTGAAACCATTGTGATAAATAGAGCATTTGCTTCTATGGAGCAAATGCTCTATTTATCACAATGGTTTCAAGAAGTGACTATTACAGAGGCATAGAAAATGTGTATTTATGGAGGAAAGGGTTAAATGGGTCTACACTAATAGCATGAGAAGGGTTAGCTTTAGGATCTGTCTTACATGGGTCTACACTATTTACAAATACAGATATGTATGCTAATGGCATGAGTAGGTTAACATCTCGTTAGATTATCCAACATTGACACTCTTAATGCATATGCAATACAGAAGAAATGGAAGAATTATTAGCAAATGACAATTACTGCAGTACAAACAGGTCACACTTTAACTCTTTCGCTGCCAACTTCTGTTGTCTGCTACAATTTTCAGTTTTTTCTTTATTTTTGTTCCATAAAATAGTAACAGTAACAAACAGTTTGGATCCTGATGAGAAGCCGAGAAGTTACTCGGCGTCTCATTTGGATCCAAACTGTTTGCATAGGTAATCACAGATTGGACATGGCAGCGAAAGGGTTAATGTTTTAATTTTTCCTTCAAACGTCCCTTAGCAGTGATTTATCGTGTATATATGTTGACAGAATTATGCGTAAATAATGTATCTTGACAACTTTTATCTTGAATTGCCGTTACACAGAATTCTCTACAGTGAATTTATGTATGGCACTCCCTGCTGCTTTCAACAGAATTCTTTCTCCAAGAATGAAACAATTCAATTATCACTGATAAATTGCCGTAAAATATTTTAATGTCACTTGAGATGGCAAGGTCCTTGCGTTCACTTTTGCCTTTTTCACTCTTTTGGCAAATTTATGTTAAGTTTTAATCCAGATTAGATTCCTGGTCTGATCAGAATCCAGAATGTGTGACACTCTGACATACACTAGAACCTGTATTAACCCATTCCCATATAGGCTATTTTTAGATCCAACCTCTTTGAATAAATCTACCAAAAAGGAGTATTAACTACAGAAAAGGATTTTTTTAGAATTTTGTAATTTGAAACCATTGTGATAAATAGAGCATTAATTTGCTCCTATAGGAGCAAATGTTCTATTTATCACAATGGTTTCAACAGGTGACTTTTACAGAGGCGTAGAAAGGCGTATTTATGGAGGAAAGGGTTGAGTGGCCATCAAAAAGAGGTCTGATAATGTGTCTGTACAGCTGGTGGCAGCTTAATGCAGCTTTTAAGAATCCCATGTTCAATAAATGAATGGCCGCCTTAGACAGGTTCTACTGTATATTTTTCAAAGAAATGTAATACATGGATATAAATAAATGATGCATAAACATTTCTGTAACTGTTCCCTAATTAATGTTTAATCTGTGTGCTGGAACATAGTACACAAGATCTTAGCAAGCAATGTAGACCCAAAGGGCTACTCAGGGACCCCTTTGATCAGGGTCTGCACTGTTTGCCATAAAATTAATTTTCTTTGGTGATAGAATTTGATACGATCTATTATTTAATTAATATTTGGAACGGGAGGAGCCAATTTAATTATTTAGCAGTTAAGTAATACAGGATGGAGTGTACTAGGACTGAAGTTCCAGGGTGTAATGCTTTACCTGTTTTTTCTCATCAGGTATTTTCAGGACAGAGAAGAATGATAAGGTCCTCAAGTTTCCAACAAGCCATCACTGTTATGTGAAATATGTTTTTAGGAAATGTTCTACTCATTTGTTTTGAATGTGATAGTTATTTAATTAGATTTTACAACCAGTGTAGACTTTGATGGGTGCTCTTATTCAATATTATCCATGCCATGGGCTAACAACATTTTAAGTTACAGTAAGACCCCTCTTAACCAGAGTTCTAGGAGAGAAGAATTTCATACATGACTTTCACCCTGCATTAAACTGCCACCTGTCACCAAGACCAATATTTATGTTAAATTTAATGTCCAGTTAAGAGAGGTTTTACTTATTATATTTTATCAACAACAAACATTATTACATTATATTTGTAACATCTTAATATGGTTGTGTGTCAAAGCAAGCCATGCAATACATATCAAAGGCTGCAACCATGAATACATATCACCATGATATCATATCACAGCCACCAATATAAGACATTATACAGTAGGTAACAGTGGTGACACATGCAGACATTATACAGTAGGTAACAGTGGTGACACATGCAGACATTATACAGTAGGTAACAGTGGTCACACAGACCTGAGAGTTATTGCAAACATTATACAGTAGGTAACAGTGGTGACACATGCAGACATTATACAGTAGGTAACAGTGGTGACACATGTAGACATTATACAGTAGGTAACAGTGGTGGCACATGTAGACATTTTACTGTAGGTAACAGTGGTGACACATGTAGTCATTATACAGTAGGTAACAGTGGTGACACATGTAGACATTATACAGTAGGTAACAGTGGTGACACATGTAGACATTATACAGTATGACACATGTAGACATTTTACAGTAGGTAACAGTGGTGACACATGTAGACATTATACAGTAGGTAACAGTGGTGACACATGTAGACATTATACAGTAGGTAACAGTGGTGATACATGTAGACATTATACAGTAGGTAACAGTGGTGACACATGTAGACATTATACAGTATGACACATGTAGACATTATACAGTAGGTAACAGTGGTGACACATGTAGACATTATACAGTAGGTAACAGTGGTGACACATGTAGACATTATACAGTAGGTAACAGTGGTGACACATGCAGACATTTTACAGTAGGTAACAGTGGTGACACATGTAGACCTTTTACAGTAGGTAACAGTGGTGACACATGTAGACATTTTACAGTAGGTAACAGTGGTGACACATGCAGACATTATACAATAGGTAACAGTGGTGACACATGTAGACATTATCCAGTATGTAACAGTGGTGACACATGTAGACATTTTACAGTAGGTAACAGTGGTGACACATGCAGACATTATACAATAGGTAACAGTGGTGACACATGTAGACATTATCCAGTATGTAACAGTGGTGACACATGCAGACATTTTACAGTAGGTAACAGTGGTGACACATGCAGACATTATACAATAGGTAACAGTGGTGACACATGTAGACATTATACAGTAGGTAACAGTGGTGACACATGCAGACATTTTACAGTAGGTAACAGTGGTGACACATGTAGACATTTTACAATCGGTAACAGTGGTGACACAGACCTGATAACTGTTATTGGGGTCTTTAAAAACAGGTGAATGCTTAATTTGATATGGAAGTAATGCAGACAGCTCTTAAGGTACATTAAATTCTGCATTTCTTTTGTCTTGCATTAAGCTTATCATCTGCCTTACAGACGCAGAAATAGACTTTTTCTGAGTTATCAGTTTAAAGAAAATTTATTGTAAAAGCTTTTCTGTTAGCTTAACCCTTTCCCTCATATAAACACGTTTTCACGCATTTGCAAACAGAGTAGACCCAGATCAGACGGCTCCTATAGTCTACTCTGTTTGCTATTGGAATTTGATAGATCTGTTTCTTTAGTTTCTAAATTGGCTTTAATATTCCACCTTCCATATGTTATTATTACTATGTTGTCAATGAATATTCAGTAGGTATTGACATTTTGTCTAAATATAGAACAGGGAAAGGGTTAATAGTTTTAAAAACAAAGGATTTAAACATTTTGAGAGGTGCAGTATTACACTGGAAAACTGCATTTGAAGGTGAGAGTTTATCATGATACTTATTCCTGTCCATCACACTGTCATAAACACACCAGGCACTGTGATTAGCCGCAGACATTTCCCACAAATCTGCAGACCACCACAGTTGTCTCATAATTGTGGGCGCAACATTCTTGTAGTCAACTCAAGATAGAATGGGATCGTCAAACAATTGAGGAGAAGCATATTGTTTATGCTGCTACATCCTAAAACATATTACTGGTCAAATTTCATTGAAACATTAACTAACAAGAGGACATGTATACATAACAAAACCTTGGACTGGTGTTATTTCGCATAGATGATAGTGGCCCTTTATTTGTCGCCTTTGTCGAGTGTATATGAGTCAAACAGATATTCCTACTATATACAAATTTTGAGAGTTAATAGTCAAAGTTGGTTTTATTAAAGAGGAGGTCCCTACAATGATCGCATATTTTCAGTAATATCATAAAACTTGGTATTTGTTATGCTCTATCATTATTATGAAGGTTCCCAATTTGAACTTATATCGAAAAATGCCCATGAGATACAAATAAACCGATTTCATCAATAACTGATAATTTTTGTTCTACAACACAATATTATCGGCCTTTTCCGTAAATTCTTCCGCGTTTTGCCGATGATCACCCGATCCATCCATTGTTTACGTAATAGCTTTTTCGGAAGTGGTCGGAAGAATCGCGAATAGGGCGAACAGTTACGAAACTAAAACTCAACCCGAATAAAACTGAAACATCGGGTAGTAAAACCGGGATCGGCGATATCAAACACATGGTTGTTTTGTCATTATCAACGGTAATTGGATGGGGCTTTTTGTGATTTTCTACTTTTTAGCACATAAACAATTGAGTTTTGTATATTGTAAGTGTTTATGAAACGCGTCAAATGTAGGGACATCCCCTTTAAGACACATATAGAATAAGTCTTACATTTTTGTCAGTTTATACCAACCTTTATTAAACATTACTTCTGAAGAATGTTATAATGACAACTTGGTTGTAGATGTATATCTGAGTGGTGAAATGATACCCCCTATTAAAGCAATGTTTTATTATTAGTAAACAAGTGAAGAAATTCTAATTTTCTATGTTCCATGTTCTATGGAAACATTTCTAGTTGTACATCCATACAATTATGTTCTATGGACACATTCTGTAACATTTAGTTGGGACATCCGTATCTTATGGACACATGTACATTGCTAGTTGTACTGAGATTCTGTAATATTTAGTTAGGGCGCCAATGTCCTATGGACACATTTCTAACTGTACTGAGATTCTGTAATATTTAGTGAGGGCATCCATGTCCTACAGACACATTGTTTGTTTTACTGAAATTATGTAACATTTAGTTAAGGCATCCATGTCCTATGGATACAATTTGCTAGTTGTACTGAGATTCTGTAACATGTATGGGGGCATTCTTTGGACACATTTCTAGTTGTACTGAGATTCTGTAACTTGTATGGGGGCATTCTTGGGACACATTTCTATTTGTACTGAGATTCTGTAACATGTATGTGGGCATTCTTTGGACACATTTCTAGTTGTACTGAGATTCTGTAACATGTATGTGGGCATTCTTTGGACACATTTCTAGTTGTACTGAGATTCTGTAACATGTATTGGGGCATTCTTTGGACACATTTCTAGTTGTACTGAGATTCTGTAACATGTATGGGGGTATTCTTTGGACACATTTCTAGTTGTACTGAGATTCTGTGACATTTAGTTAGGGCGTCCATGTTATATGGACACATTTCTAGTTGTACTGAGATTCTGTAATATTCAGTTAGGGCATCCATGTCCTATGGACATATTTTTGTGTTACCTGCCGAGAGGCAATGTTTCACTTAGGGATTACTTTTCCGTCTTCTGTCTCTGTCCATCTGTCTGTCCATCACACTTTCTTTTTTTGGCTGTTATTTCTAAACTAATCATTATAGAGCTTTCAAATTTCACATGTGTCTTCCTCTCATCGAGGACCATTGATGGTCTGCATGCAATACTTTTTGAGTTATTCCCCTTTGTTCTGATTTCACTGCAGCATATTAACAGTTTTTGTGCCAGCTGTGAGCAGGTGACACATGTGTTCCTCCGAACACTCTTGTTAGATGTACTCAGAGATTCTGTAACATAAATTTTAGTTTTATGAGCAAATTGTCATAATCAGTTGCAAATTGTAAATATATATGTTTTCAAAACATTTTGTGAAATCAGAATGAGAAAAACAGTAATCTTATGAAATGTAGACTCAACCTCTCATTTTGAGTCAGTATTTTGCCAGTGAAATTACAACTTTGTCAATAGCATGTTAATGGTATGAAATGTAAGGTTGGAAAAGAGCTTTAATCCTTTACCTGTTCTATGTATGTTTATTCCGAATTTCAATACCTACTGAATGTTCATGATCAAAATGGTTATAATGAAATATATAGAAGATGGAATATTGTAGCCATTTTAGAGGAGCCTAGAGGAGCCGCCTGATCTGGACCTACTCTGTTTGTAAATGCGTAAATATGCATTTATATGAAGGAAAGGGTTAATTTAAAGATCAAAGTAATTAATGTAAAACAATACTGCTGTAAAGGCTATCAGTATTACTTTGGTTTATTCTGTTGTTTACTCAGATCAGACTTTAACCCTTAAATGGCGAGAACTGAGTAAAGAAGACCTTGCAAACCATGCAGATCCAGATTAAAGAGCTCATGAAGGCACCCTTTGATCTGTGTCTGCACTATTTGTCATAAAAAAGATTTTTCCTCAGTGATTCAGTGGTCATGTTTTAAAAATTCCCAAAGGAATGTGCCAGTTTTAATTATTCAGCACGCTTAAGGTTGATACATACCATTGCATCACTTTTGAGGCAGCCAGCCAGCTTAATTTATCATTCTGAGTAAATGTTGGCCAGTTAAAAACTTGACATGCAATTGAGTTACAGTAAAACCTCTCTAAACTGGATGTTAAATTTAGTATAAATAGCAGTCTTGGAGACCGGTGGCAGCTTAGTGCAGGGTGAAAGTCATGCAGAAAGCTCCTAGAGGAGCTTTCTGCATGACTTTCACCCTGCACTAAGCTGCTATCTGCCTAAAAGTATCTAAATTCTTCTCAAGTAGAATTCCGGTTTAGAGAGGTTGTACTGTACAACAAAAGCTAATTTGACTTGTTTGACAAACATGTGATCTTAATAACCCATTACCTCATAGGCTATTTTTAGATCCAACCTCTTTGAATATATCTACCGAAAAGGAGCCTTAACTAGAGAAAAGGAAAATTTTAGAATTTTGTAGTATAAAACCATTGTGATCAATAGAGCATTTGCTCCTATAGGAGCAAATGCTCTATTTATCACAATGGTTTCAGAAAGGGACTTTTATAGGGGCGTCAAAAGGCGTCAATATGAGGGAATGGGTTAAGAGTTCTGATGAGAAACCAATTTGCTATGCGTACGTCCCATCTTGATCGAAACAGTTTTCTAAGTTATTAACACAGAGCTACAGATAAAGGTGCATACTCAAATACTAAAGTCATTACTTCTCCGCCAAATCCTATGCTGTTTGTTTGTGTTGTGTTGATTAACCTCCGTTTCTGCTCACTATGGGCTAATTTGACCCCCCCAGAGAGAGGGGAGAGGATACAGAGAAACCCGGGCGCGATGCCCTACTCTTATTATCAACCGAGTTTCTCTGGTTCTTTTAGATGCCCAGTGTAAAGCACTGATACATCGGACCTCGGACTATAGTCTCGTCCGAAGGACTTGGTCTGGCGGGGGATAGAACCCGTGACCCCTGGTACTGCAGTCGAGCGTGTTAGCCACATGACCATGTCCGCCGGTAATCCTATGCTGCAACTACTGTTTAGATTCTAAAGAGTGGTCACAAAATAGGGTTTGATGAAGAAATAAAGAAGTAACACTTGAAAATATTCAAATGTATGCATCTTATCTGGAACTCGGTAATCACAAATTCACCCCTAGTCTCCTAATTGCTAAATCTTTGCACTCTAAGTATTTGTTTTCTGCATGATTTATTCTTACCAGCTCCTGTTCTAAAAGTAATTTTTAATGATTTTTCATTTGTAACATTATATTCAAGGTACTGATTTAATCTTTGAATGTGTATGTGTGTAGGGCGGGGGGAGTGTACTGGCATTTGCAAACAGTATAGACCTAGATCAGGGGACTCCTAGCCCTCTGACCAGGGTTTGAACTGTTTGTTGTTCAAAATTCTCCGACAAAATTTAAGACTTTTATACTAAATGGACAGTATAATTTAACACAGATGAGCTATTCCAGTTTGAATGTGCAACAGTCAAAGGTTTAACTATCCAATGGTATAACTTTCCTTTCATCTTTAGCAAATTCTCATTTAACCCTTTCCTTTGTATAAACATGTTTTATGAGTTATTCATGATGCCATTATTTCTTACATGAATATTGAACAAGGAAACAATTAAATACGATAGTAGACTGACATAGTAGCCAGTGGTGTATACTGAAGTTTGTCTGTTTGAACACTTACGGTAATTAGGGTATTTGATATCCTCTGTATATGTCACAGATGCACCTTGCTGCTTATGCAAACAAGTTCAGCTGCACTTGCTGAGAACATTTATATTTGGGGATTAAAAGATAATATTAACCTTACAATGCTGAATTTTCAAATGGACTATTCCAAAATTCAAACAGGTCACGGTTACGGTTAATATTTAGAGATTTTTCTAAAGAAAAGTGTAACATGACAACACTGCAGACCCTGATGAGAGGGCTCCTCTAGGAACCCCCTCATCTAGGTCTACACTGTTTGCAAAAGACATTATTGACTCGTTTCCCACATTGTAAGGGTTAAAATATTACAAGTATAGGGTTTCATATTTCTGATATATATTGATGCAATTGAATACAATTTAGAAATGATGTTATTTATTACTTGAATATTCATGGAGTAAAGGGTTAATACTCCTAACAAACGGGCCGAGGTACTCACCAAGCACTATCTGCAGCTTTTTAGCTTACCTGACACGAAGTAGACGCAAGAGGATGATTCTAATATACAAGGAGACTAAAGAGACATAACTCTAATAGAAACAGAGACTAATATAAGAGAGGTTCAAGATGCATAACTGATATACACAGAGACCAAAGAGACATAACGCTTATATACTCATTGACTCAAGAGACAAAACTCTAAGATACACAGAGACTCAAGAGACATAACTGTACACACAGACTCAAGAGACATAACTCCAATATACACAGAGACTCAAGAGACATAACTCCAATATACACAGAGACTCAAGAGACATAAATCAAGACTCAATGTAACACTTCAAAGCATATAAATCTAATCACACAAAAAGACTCGGAAGACAATAACAGATGGTACAGAGACTTGAGCGATATAACTCTAATATACTTAGAAACTCAAGAGCTGTAATATACACAGATACTCAAAAGACATAACTCTCATAATACACAGAAACTCGAGTGACAGAATTCTGATATACACAGAGACACAAGAGGCATAACTCTAATATACACAGAGATTCAAGAGACATAACTCTAATACACACAGAGACTCAAAAGACATAAATCTAATATACACAGAGACTCAAGGGATACAACTCTGATGAAAGAACAGCTAAATTGTTTAAGGAAAAGGAGATAAAAATATAAAACAGCTAAATTGTTTAAAGAAAAGGAGATAAAATATAAAAACAAACCGATTTATTCATCATATTACTGAGGACCAATCCTTTAACCCTTCGCTTGCTATTCGCGTCAATATACCTACCTGTAAATAGTGAAGACCTAGATGAGACAGCTCCTGCAGGAGCTGTCTCATCAGGGTCTGCACTATTTACAAGTTGATTGTGCAACAAGTGCACTCCACAGCAGTGATTGCACATCAAAATACTTGTACACAGTGAAGATATATGTAATTATACAACAGGGCATGGGAAGGAGAAATATATTTTAAAATTCAGCAAGAGAAGGGTTAGCTATACATGAACTAGTTTAATGTAGCATTATTTTGTATATACCAGCACTGCATGCCTTTTCATTGTGATCAGATAAGATTCCACGTATGCAATGTATTTATCATAAAATAACATGACTGTCTCATGCCGACTGCTAAAAATCAACAAATCTTATCAGTTAATTGGAAAAACAGAGGCTCAGCTAAAATACCATCAAGAAGTCATCAGAGAGTCTAGATTATAAATCTCTTCACCTTCAACACACTGTAGAATAATAATGTGATAACTCTGTAAATAGTGTAGATCCAGATGAGATAATTATGTAGAACTTGATGTTACCTCAAAATAAAAATTGTTCGATAAATTTAATTTTTTTTGGAAAGAAAAGAGACAGAAGTATACATATAGAGTAAGCATGGACATAATGAAGACAATTAGTGAGAGGAGTAAGGTCAGATGTCATCAGATGAATTTTGAATGCATACAAACAAACATGGAGTTAATCCAAAGATATTGATCTGTCAAAATTTCGTAGCAAGACGCTACCAGGTTGATAGTCATTAGAATGGGATAGAAGTCATTCTTATGAGTACAAAACAATAACAGATTTCCTTAACCCTTAGATTACACCATAAATACATCTTTCTAAGCCTTTGCAAAAAGAGTAGACCCAGATCAGATGGCTCCTATAGTGGCCATCTGATCAGGGTCTGCTCTGTTTGCTCATGATTTAGATATGATTCTATATAGTTTCTGCTTTTGCTAAATCTTCCTTTGTCTGTATGCTATTATAACAATTAATCTAATTAATATTCATGATATCATTAATTTTTACATGAATATTCATGGAGTGAAAAGGTTAACCTCATAAATGAATATTCATGACTGACTCAATTGCTTATTATAATAATTAACTATTTTTATATAATATAAGTGAATACATTACTATGACAACGAAATAGAATAGAATCAGATTTCAGATATTCTTCATGAAAACAGAGCAAACCATGATCAGGCTTGTGTGTTAGTGTGTGTGTGTGTGGGGGGGGGGATATTGTTTTTGCCCTGTCTATCTGTTGGTTGTTTTGTCCCCAACTATTATATAAACGTTGACGATAATTTTGTCATCATTAAACATATTTATACCCCTACCATATAGGAATCGCCTTGTCCATCCATCCGTCCATTGGTCGTCCGTCACTCGCTTTTTTCCGGGACATTTGCTTTTTTCTTGAAAACTATTCATTATATCACATTCAAACTTAATACATGTTATAAGTGTTATGTGGGGACAGTCTTCTCCATGTTTCATAACTCTTGCACAACATTTGACAGAATGATGATGCCCCTTTTAAACTTCATATTTTGTCTCATAATTGGGACATATTTTTAGAATATGCCATTTTCTTGAAACCCGTTTATAATATTTCTTCAAACTTGGTACACATTATGAGGGTGATGAGAGGATGTGCTGTCAACAAGGGTTGTACTAACCCTAAATTCATTTTTGAGGGAGTTATTCCCCATAGTTACTTTTCAGTAACAATATTTTGTCCGGGGCATAACTTCTCAAGTATTGTAGGCACAACTGTGAAACTTTATGTATGGATAGAGGGTGATGTCAACAAAGATTGTTTTAAGGGAGTTATTCCCCTTTGTTACTTTTCAGAAGCATTTTTTGTCTGGAGCATAACTTCTCAAGTATTGTAGGTACAACTGTGAAACTTTAAATATGGATAGAGGGTGATGAGAGGATGTGCAGTCAACAAGGACTGTAACACTAAGTTCATGTTTAGGGATTTATTCCCCTTTGTTACTTTTCATAAGTATTTTTTGTCCAGAGCAAAACTTCTCAAGTACTACTTATACATTTCTTCATCATTGAACCTCAAATTTTGCATATACATTTATAATGATGTGTAGATGTGTGTGACATAATTTTGATGTGCGTCATTCCTTGATTGGACTTTAAAAAGTTTCTTTCAACAAGTGTGGTTGAAAGGATTATTGAGCTATTGCCTCTTGTATTGAAATCATTGGATCTTGTGACTAGGTGGTGGGTGGGGGTATCAATCACCTTCAGTGATAATTCTAGTTCAGGCTTGGCATGCATGTGCAACTTACAGAGGTGAACATTTTTAGGGCTGACTTATTAAGGTCAAACTCATACATCAAGGTCAAAGGTCAAATTATGGGTCAAATTTTGATGTTCAACACACTTCGAACTTGGCGTGCATGTGCAACTTAATTATAGAGGCGAACATTTTTTGAGGCCACTTATTAAAGTCAAGGTCATGCATCAAGGTCAAAGGTCATAACAGGGGCATAGTGTTTCATAAACAATATCTAGTTTCTTGTTTAGTATTAACCCTTTACTCTATGAATATTCATGTAAGAAATAATTACATCATGACTATTTACTAGATTAACTGTTATAATGCCACATGGATATGGGAATCTTTTGCCTTGGCATAAACTGAAGAATCATGTCTATATTGTATGATAAGCAAACAGAGCAGACCCTGATCAGACGGCTCCTACAGGAGCCGTCTGATCTGGGTCTACTCTGATTGACATAGGTGTATTTATGGAGTAAAGGGTTCCGGTTTAGACTACAGCGTTCATCAGTAAATGTTGTGTGTTGGTTTATGTTTTTCAGTTGCTGTCATACAGACCTAACAAAGGCATCAAGTATATGTTTACCATTCCTAAGAGCATGATTGAATCTGTGATGCAGTCATTTCAAAACCCTGGCCGTACACGCCATCCAGGTCGTCATAACAGCAGCACGACACATCAGGTTGGCCAGACAAGTTCCGCTGGCTCATCCACCCAGCATAGCTCATCCACCCAGCAACGGATAAACTACAACAGGCAACCGGAGTACATTTCTCCGGAAAGTCCTGGCCGTAATGCTTATAGTTACCAAGCCTTGCAAAGCAACAAGAAGAAAATTAGTACACAAGAAGCTATAAATAGATATCGCCAAGGTTACAGAAAGAAACAAGATGAAGATGAATCTCAATCTATAAATAAAATAACTTCTAATTCTTACGGAGGGGTACCTCTAAGCTCAAGAACAAGTAACACTATTCCACAGGGTACTAGATATTCAAACGGTTATGATAGAAGGGTAAATAACATTGACTCGGTTCCCCTTGCTCGACCAATTCAAACACCATATAGGAGAACGGGAACCAGTAGTAGTGGCAGTAGTGCTGGTGTTCAATCCTACAATCGGCAGTATCCCCAGACAGGTCTAAGCTACAGTTCATATAACAGAAATGTGTTGACCAATAAGAGGCAGGAATTAATTGTTCCAGACACCATCGATGAAGTGAATTTTCATTGGACGATATCTGGATTTACGGAGTGTTCAAGATCATGCGGAGGAGGTAAGTAGTTAATACATTATTTGAAAAGATGGAACAACGCTGAATGGTTATCAAAATTTTACTACTCTTCATGCATTCGCTGCAAAATAGGTTGTGTACCAGTCTACATGTATTGCATTTAGATCCAAAAACAAATTGACTGGGTGTGGTAAAAGTAGCAGTGGTTATTTCCCTTAGGTAGGGGAGGTCACTGCATAAAAAGTTGGTTCCCTGTTCACTCGAAAATCATCGGCTACTCGCTCATTACTACAGAGCAGAGATACTAGTTGAAAATACACACAGTGAGACATATGCATTCTGCAATTTTTCTGGAGCATAGTTTCATCATTTGTAGGGGATTTTTTGTCTAAAATAGGCGAAAAAGTTATATTATGAGACATATATTTAGCCCTTCATGGGTAAGAAAAACATTACTCCATGAATATTGATTATATAGATTCAAGTTTTTATAATAGCAAAATTTGAGCACAGGAAATTTTAGCCATTGTAGAAACTAGAATCAGATCTGTATTATTTTATAAGCAAACAGAGCAGACCCTGAACAGACAGCTCCTATAGGAGCCGTCTGATCTGGGTCTACTATGTATGCAAAGGCGTAGAAAGGTGTATTTATTGATTAAAATGTTGAGCTCAGCAGTTTATGTTTTCCTCTACTTTATCTATGTTATGTATATAAGGTATGGGTTTACTATTTACTGACTGTCAGAAGTGAAGATGAAATTACCACAGTTCATAGGTGTTTGAGAGGAATCATTTAACTCTTTGCATGTTAGCGGCGGATTCTCTCTGCCATTTATGACCTTATAATGCAAACAGATTGGATCCAGATCAGGCTCCGTGTTGCATGAGATCAAAACTGTTAGTCACTCAGGCTAAACTTCTGTAAACAAAATAATTAAAACAGAAAGAAAACTAATAGTTTTGAAAAAATTGCTGACGACAATTGAGCAGCAGACGACCATTGATCAGATGACAAATTGCTTTAATAGCATGCAAAGAGTTACATATTAAGACAGCCATTTATGTGATCTCTAATCCACTCCTCTTATTGTCCTCCAGTCAGTAAGCAGTTTAACCCTTTCCTCAACAGGCTATTTTTAGATCCAACCACTTTGAATAAATCTACCGAAAAGGAACATTAACTAGAGAAAAGGAGAATTTTAGAATTTTGTAGTTTTGAAACCATTGTGATAAATAAAGCATTTGCTCCTATAGGAGCAAATGCTCTATTTATCACAATTGTTTCATAAACCTTGTGACGGTGACTTTTACAGAGGCATAGAAAGGCATATTATGGAGGAAAGGGTTAACCCTTTGATAGCTCAACTTTCAAAATGAAATGATCCATCACTCTTTATAACAATAGAATTTATTGAGTATGAAAGGGTATACTTTGTTGAGTGTTGAATGACAAACAGTGGAGACCCAGATCAGAGGAATCATCTTGGTCAACATTATTTGTATTCAAAATTGTCGGGTAAATTTAACCCATTAATTTTTAGACCCAACCTCTTTGGTTAAATCTACTGAAAAGGAGCATTTACTAGAGAAAAGGAAAATGTTAGAATTGTGTAGTTTTGAAACCATTGTGACAAATAGAGCATTAATGTTTCTCCTATGGAGCAAATGCTCTATTTATGACAATGTTTTCAACAAGTGACTCTTACAGAGGCATAGAAAGGCGTATTTATGGAGGAAAGGGTTAACCCTTTCATATTGTATGCACTCGTTAGTTTATACACTGATGCGCTGTTCCATTTTGATTATTCAGCAGTCAAAGGTTTATTCCTCCATGGTATACCTTAGCAAATGCCTTTCCCCCATGAATATTCATGTAAGAAATAATGACCTCATGAATATTAATATGATTATTTGTTATAATAGCACAGTCATGGACACAGAACTGAAATTTTTTAGCCATGACAGAAACTTAAGAATCGTATTTTGGGGCTTTCGTGGGCGGACGACTTCTTGGGACAATATGATATATCAAATTATGGGAACAAAATTTATTTATTGCCAATGATGAAAATAGAGAATTATGATTCTAATAACTTAGTAGAGTGCCTCAGTCTATTGTAGATCTATTTCGGATTGGCTTCTTATATGAATGTTTGTGTAAGTTCTGAGGTCTCCTTATAGGGCTAGTAAAGGTAATATTTACGTTTCCACCATGGCCTGCATCCTTTAAGTGAAATTACCCGCTGCTTGAGTTTATTATAGTTTTCTTTAGTTTTTATCATGAATATTAATTGACTAAATATTTATAGTGGCACTATTAACCCTTTCCCTCATAGAAACGTGTTTTCACGCATTTGCAAACAGAGTAGACCCAGATCAGACGGCTCCTAGAGGAGCCGTCTGATCAGGGTCTGCTCTGTTTGCTTATGGAATTTGATAGATCTGCGTCTTTACTTTCTAAAATAGCTACAATGTACCACCTTTCAGATTTGATTATAAGTGTTTTGTTCATGAATATTCAATGGGTATTAAAATTTGGACTAAACATAGAACAGGGAAAGGGTTAACAAGGGATACAGTTTTATCATTACAGAAACTATAGAATCAAATCGATAATATGTCATAAGCAAACAGAGGACTGGGTCTACAAAGGCATAGAACAGGGTTGTTATGAAGTAAAGGGTTAGGCAATAACCATTCCTATAAGAGCTGGCTGATCAAGGTCTGCTCTGTTTGCTTATAATATTTATACAGATCTGATTTTACAGTGTTGCTGAGGTTAAAAAAAATTCCTGTGTTCATACCAATAAATATTGATGATGTCATTATTTCTTATATGATTATTGAGCAGGTAGAGGGTTGATTTATTAGCTATAAGTCTCTGATTGATATTGTTGAAGGATATTGCAAACAAATACTCCACTTTCCTAGCATATATTGTCAGCAAAAAATATAATCATACAGTAAAACCCCTCTAAAGCGACCACAACCAAAAAGAGGTCTAATTCTGAGTGTTAAGGGTAGGTGGTAGCTCAGTTCAGGATTAAAGTTCTGCAGAAAGCTCATACAGGAGCTTTATGCATTACTTTTCATCCTGTATAAAGCAATCACCTGCTTTTAAGCCTTTCCTTCATACAAAAGCATTTTAATGCATTTGCAAACAGAGTAGACCCAGATGGTTCCTGTAGGAGCTGTCTGATTACAATGTGCTCATTTTGCCTATGAAATTTTAACAGATCTGACTCTACATTGTTTCTACCAATACCAAAATAGTCTGTGTACATAATTCCCTCAGGCTATTTTTAGATACCTCTTTGAATAAATCTACCAAAAAGGAGCATTAACTAGAGAACAGGAAACTATTAGAATTGTGTAGTATTTCAACCATTGTGATAAATAGAGCATTTGCTCCATAGGAGCAAATGCTCTATTTATCACAATAGTTTCAACAAGTGACTATTACAGAGGCGTAGAAAGGGGTATTTATGGAGGAAAGGGTTAAAGTCGTAGGTCCAGTGTGATGAGTAAATTAAAACATTTTCATGAATAACTTCTTTGATTTATCCATGAAACCATATCATGTGACCACTCTTTAGAATAGCATTTACAGAGTGGGCCTGCACTGTTTGTATTCAAATTAATTGGACATAAAAATTAACCCTTCGCTTGCTATTCGCGTCAATATACCTACCTGTAAATAGTGAAGACCCAGATGAGACAGCTCCTGCAGGAGCTGTCTCATCAGTGTCTGCACTACTTACAAGTTGATTGTGCAACCAGTGCACTCCACAGCAGTGATTGCACAGCGAAATACTTGTACACAGTGACGATATATGTAATTATACAACAGGGCATGGGTAAAGAAGGAGAAATGTATTTTAAAATTCAGCAAGCGAAGGGTTAATGACTCATTTTACATCAGAATGATCTGCATAATATGATTGACTTTCTAACTGTAAAAAGGATCTGGAAGAAAAATTCTATGATAAAAATTAGCGTGCAAAGCGTTAACCCTTTCCTTCATATAAATGCAAACAATTTCCTTGAAAAGTTTACATTATAATACTACAGCTAATAATAAATATTCATGATGTCATAATTTCTTACATGAATATTGAACAGGGAATGGTTAAAGAACCAGGGAACACTTCTTTGATGTCAATTAGCTGTAGATGGTAAATCAAAAATGCACGACAGCTTACATGGGTCAAAGCAAACAATGCAAATATCAGTAGCTGAAGAACCAGCATTAACAAAATGGGAAATTAATTTGTTTAAGGTGTCAACAAGGTACTTAGTGAAGTTGTTGAAAAGTAATCCAACACAATCCATCTTGCTGGAAAATTAATATGCAGTCTTTCATGTTTGTTGTGGTTCATTGAGAGCCTCTGATCAAACGGCTCAAGTGGGAGCTCCTCTTGTCTGTTCATATCTCTTTCTGTAAAGTTTAAAGTGGAAATCTCGACAAGGGCTTTTGGTCCGTATTAAGAGGGCACTTATTTACCGCCATTAATTTTTATCGTGCACTAAGATTGCTATAGGTGTCAAAATAGATGCACTTTGAAACTTTTACCACATTCATAATGACAACTACTTTAAACTTGTGTGTTATGTATAACATTACAGTACAATATGCAATATTTCATTGGAAATGAATAATTGCTGCTTTTATCCTTTTGAATGCTGAATTTTGCATTTTTAAAGAGGAATGGTACATACATGACCAGAGCTACAGATAAAGGTGTGTACTTAAATACTAAAATCGTCATTTCTCCGCCAAACCCTATGTTGTGACCGCTTTTTAGAATCGTCTCTTCAAGACAATTCTAAAGAGTGGTCACAATATAGAGTTTGATGGAGAAATAAAGAAGTTATTCTTGAAAATGTTTTAATTTACGCATCTTATCTGGACCTCTGCATGACTGTTGAATCGGTAGTCTCTAATCGGTAGTCTCTAATCAGTATAAATTATTAAGTTTGCCAGAGTATTAAATTTTTGAATGGCAAACAGTGCAGACCCTGATCAGAGGGCTCCTCTATAATTAGTTACAAAACTTTCCTGCCTGGCAGTCCAAGTAAGTTGACGGCTGTCCATGACTATCTAAAAATTAAACACACCAGTAAAAACAAAGTTAACTATTTCATTTTAATTGGACTTCAGAGTCTGTGGCTGAAGGATCATGCCCTTATTTTCATTACAATATAAATTTGCAGAATTTCAGATAATTGGTGGATGTTGAGACAACTCAATTTTTAAGTGTAAATATACAGGAAACTTTGACCACAAATACGTCTAAATCTTCCTATACAGTCTAATTTTGACAACACAAAATTAATGATGACAGGACCAAGGATTGCATTATCTGAGTTTTCAGTTTTAAATTTATTGCGATATTTACCAGACATCATTACCAGACATCAAGACAGTATAATCCAAACTATTGCATGTTACGAACTGAGTTACTGCACTTTCACTCATAGGGTCGGCCATGTCTGTCTGTCATTATATAAGTATGTGCATCATACTAATCAATCCAAAAGCAATGCTGTTGGAGCCATCTGATCAGGGTCTGCCCTGTTTGCTTATGGTATTGCATAGATATGATTCTATACACAGAGCTACAGATAAAGGTGCGTACACAAATTCTAAACTCATCATTTCTCCACTAAACCCTATGTTGTGACCACTCTTTAGAATCGTCTCAAAGAGACGATTTTTTCGAGACGATTCTAAAGAATGGTCACAACATAGGGTTTGGTGGAGAAATAAGGAAGTTATTCTTGAAAATGTATTAATTTACACATCTTATCTGGACCTCTGTATACAGTTTCTGCCTGAGTCAAAACAATCTGTGTACATATATAAAAAAAATAATACTATCATAGTATTTCAGCAAATAAATATTCATCTCATTATTTCTTACATGACTATTGAACAAGGAAATAGTTAAATAAAAACTAGAAACTGTTGTTTCATTCGTATTACATCTCTGATAATAGGTTCCTGTGATATTGTAGGTTGAGTTCATACATGTCTCACTATGGTAGCTTTTTGAGAGTTCCTGACTCTATTGAGCACTTCTCATTCTTAGTTTGTAATTAGATATATCACTACCAAATTTGATTTAAATACCACTTGCTTGGAGATAAAGGTATGCATGGCTTTAAAAGATTGTTTGATTGAGATAAAGCTGTCCATTAGTATGAAAGGGTATTATTTGTTAAATCTTAATTTGTTAACCTTTTCCCTGTTCAATATTCATTTAAGAAATAATGACATCATGAATATTTATAATCTGATGTTTTTATAATGTAAAATTTTCAAGAAATGTATTTGCTTTGAAAAAGTGTAGAATCATATACAGTAGAACCCCTCTAATGTGACCACTTAATGAATAAACATGGGTGTCTTTGTAAAAAGGTTGTTGCTTAATGCAGGGCAAAAGTAATGCAGAAAGCTCCTCTAGGAGCTTTCTGCATTACTTTTGTCCTGCATTAAGCTACCACCTACATTTAGCATCCAGAATTATACCTCTTTTAGGTGGTCGCATTAGCGAGAGTTTACTGTATCTAGATATTATCATGTCAAACCCAAACAGAACAGACCCTAATCAGATGACAGTCCTACATGGGCTGTCTGCTCTGGGTCTACTCTCGTTGCAAATGCCTGAAAATGGGTTTATATGATGGAAAGGGTTAAAGGATTTTGAATGCCAAACTGCAGATGATCAGAAGATTCCTTGATCTGGGTCTGCAGTGTTTTCAAATGACAGTTGATTCATATCTCTCAATCAGTAGTTAACAAAAACTTGGTGTTTATGGAATTTCCGCTATTCTTGTTTCCTTTAGAAATTGTACTTTGTGAAGACTTTTATATACAGTACTTTGATGCTATTGTGATTGCACTGTTACTGGATTAAGAGTACTGTTAACCCTTTACTCCATAAATATGCCTTTCTATGCCTTTGCAAACAGAGTAGACCCAGATCAGACGGCTCCTATAGGAGCCGTCTGATCAGGGTCTGCTCTGTTTGCTAATGGAATTTGAAAGATCTCTCTTTACTTTCTAAAATGGCTACAGTTAATGTTCCGCCTTCCACATTTCATTATAACTGTTTTGTCCATGAATATTCAGTAGATATTGAAATTTGAAATAAACATAGAACAGCTGGGAAAGGGTTAACCCTTTCCCTCATATAAACGTGTTTTCACGCATTTGCAAACAGAGTAGACCCAGATCAGACGGCTCCTAGAGGAGCCGTCTGATCAGGGTCTGCTCTGTTTGCTAATAGAATTTGATAGATTTGTTTCATTACTTTCTAATATGGCTACAATGTTCCACCTTCAATATTTCTTTATAACTATTTTGTCTATGAACATTCAGTAGATATTGAAATTTGAAATAAACATAGAACAGCTGGGAAAGGGTTAAACAACAGAAGTACAGTCTAATCACGATACTACGGATCACGTTCGAACGAATTACCGGTTTGCTACGAAAAACACCGCAGGTCCCGGCTGATTTTGTTCTTGTTTCAATTGCAAAAAGATGCAAAATCCTCCTAGAGGAGCCGTCTGATCAGGGTCTGCTCTGTTTGCTAATAAAATTTGATAGATCTGTTTCTTTACTTTCTAAAATGTCTACAAATGTTCTACCTTCCATATTTCTATTCTGTAAATGAATATTCAGTAGGTATTGAAATTTGGCCTTAAATGCAGAACAGGGAAAGGGTTAATTGAATAGACAAGAGTTTTGATTGTCATTTTAGAACTGGAAACTATTATTCTTTAAGTATGCTGCAGGCATGATTGCCTGTACAAACAGTTTGAATGTTTATTTTGCATGTCATCAGTATCCAAACTGTTTGACAGCCTGATTAAGTCTTTAAAAAATTGAAAGAATGCCTGCACTTCAAAATCTGAATTAGGAAATATTATCTATCAACGAAAATTTGCTTGAGATTATTAATTTTGAGGAGATACTCATTACAATCCTTTATTTAACCCATTCCCTCATAGGCTATTTTTAGATCCAACCTCTTTGAATAAATCTACCAGAAAGAAGCATTTACTAGAGAAAAGGAAAACTGTAGAATTGTGTAGTTTTGAAACCGTTGTGATAAATAGAGCATTTGCCCCTATGGAGCAAATGCTCTATTTATCACAACAGTTTCACAAAATAACTTTTACAAAGGTGTCAATGTGCGGGAATGGGTTGAATTTAATTACTTGAAGATAGTTATTGTCAGTGTGACATTTGAACTTATTGTTTTGTATTTGATCAGGTGTGTAGGTGGAGCTATATCACGCCCATTTCTTTTGAGAACAAAAAGAACAGGCATGCATTTTAGGCAGAGTACCAGCTAAATAGGAGACACTGGAATGTGAAAATTCTGTCATGGAAAAGGAATTAAAACATAAATATTTGTCTTGTCTTATTGATTCCTTTCCCAACTAGTTTTGATCCAGATGATACATGGAAGGCTAATGATTCAAACTGATTGAAGTTCAGAATATTTTAAATTCTTTGTACGCTAACTAATTATTCGTCTGCAACATTAAAATTTTGTCGTCCGCTTCAATTCTTAAAATAAAAATTCTGTCATTTCTTTGCAAATATATGCTCAAATTGTCAAACAGTTTGGATCCTGATCATTATGCAATGTCTCATTTTGATCCAAATTGTTTGCATAGGTAATCACGGTTTTGTCGCAAAGAGTTAAAGTAAAGAGAGAAAAAAAACTTTTTTGAAAAATTCATCAGACATATTTTGTTATTTGACAATGAGCTTAAGTACTCTCAACCCAACAAAACTTACAATCAGACTTAAGTATTTGATTAAAACGTTTATGGGCATGAGTCTTTCGCTGCCAATGTTGCATCTGTGATTACCTGTTCAAACAGTTTTGTTCAAGATGAGACGCTGAGTAACTGCAGGTGTCTCATCAGGATATAAACTGTTTGTTATTGTGAAAATTGTAGCAGAAAAAATGAAAATTGTAGCAGACAACAATGTTTGCAGACGACAAAGTTTTAACCCTGTCCTATATATAAACGCTTTTTCATGCATTTGCAAACAGATCAGGGTCTGCTCTGTTTGCTAATGGAATTTGATAAATCTGTGTTTCTTTAATTTCTAAAATGGCTACAATGTTCCATCTTCCATATTTCAGTATAAATATTCTGTTTATGAACATTCACTAGGTATTGCAAATTTTGAATAAACATAGAACAGGGAAAGGGTTAAAGGAATATTGTACATTTTATTTGTTATATATGCTTCAAGCGGAGTCCAAATCATTTCGATCACTGATTATTTGTTGTTCGGTATGTATTTGTAAGAGTAAATGCTGAGGAATATACAACTAAATATAAACATGCAAGATATGTCAGGTGCATTTAACTACCGGCAATAATGGATCAGGTATGTTTTTGATTGCTGAGAAAACAGAAAGTTCAACATTGAGCAAGTACTGAAGTGGTCTGAAAACATGGTGTTAACCCTTTCCCTGATATTTATTAGTTTAAATTTTATAATAGCATCTGTACACAGGAATTTTTGTTATAAGTAGAAATTGTAGAGTCAAATATTTTATAATTTCATATGCAAGCAGGGCAGACCCTGATCAGATTGCTGCTACTTCATGAATGTTCATGAAAGATGCCGCTCATCATGGACATTGGTTAATTTCTTGTATAAAAACTACAACCTGCAGTAGCATGGCAAACAGTATTAAATCATATCTCTAACATTTAACCCTTTCCCTTAGGCTATTTTTAGATCCAACCTTGTTGAATAAATCTACCGAAAAGGAGCATTAACTAGAGAAAAGGAACATTTTTAGAATTTTGTAATTTGAAACCATTGTGATAAATAGAGCATTTGCTCCTATAGGAGCAAATGCTTTATTTATCACAATGGTTTCAAGAAGTGACTATTACAGAGGCGTAGAAAGGCGTATTTATGGAGGAAAGGGTTAAGCTAACAGATGCTGATACACCTGCTACAGGAGCTGAGTTTGTCTTATTCATATATTGCAAGGTGTAAATTGTTAACCCTTTCCCTGTTCAATATTCATGTAAGAAATTATGACATCATGAATATTTATTAGCTGAAGTTTTATAATGTAAACTTTTCAAGGAAACTTTTTGCTTCGAAAAAACTGTAGAATCAGACCAGTATCATGTTAAAATCAGAGAAAAGGAAAATTTTAGAATTTTGTAGTTAATACCTCATAGGCTATTTTTAGATACAACCTCTTTGAATAAATCTACCGAAAAGGAGCATGGACTAGAGAAAAAGAAAACGTTAGAATTTTGTAGTTTGAAACCATTGTGATAAATAGAGAATTTGCTACTTAGGAGCAAATGCTCTATTTATCACAATGGTTTCAATGGGTGATTTTTACAGAGGCGTAGAAAGGCATATTTATGGAGGAAAGGGTTAAATTTGCTAGTGGATATGGAATGACAAATAAAACAGTGCAGATCCAGATCACAGGGCTTCATTAACCCAGTCCCTGTTCTATGTTTATTCCAAATTTCAACACCTACTGAATATTCTTGGACAAAATAGTTATATTGAAATATGGAAGGTGGAACATTGTAGCCATTTTTAGAAAGTAAAGAAACATCTTTCAAATTCCATCAGCAAATAGAGCAGACCCTGATCAGAAGGCTCCTATAGGAGTCATCTGATTTGGGTCTGGTCTGTTTGCAAATGTGTAAAAATATGTTTATATGAAGGAATGGGTTAACTATAGACTCTACTCAGTAACCCTTTCCTGCATAGGCTATTTTTAGGTCCAACCTTTTTGAATAAATCTACCGAAAAGGAGCATTAACTAGAGAAAAGGAACATTTTAGAATTTTGTAGTTCTGAAACCATTGTGATAAATAGAGCATTTGCTCCCAGAGCTCCAGATAAGATGCGTAAATTAAAATATTTTCAAGTATAACTTCTTTATTTCTCCACCAAACCCTATGTTGTGACCACTCTTTAGAATCGTCTCAAAGAGACGATTCTGAAGAGTGGTCACAACATAGGGTTTGGTGGCGAAATGACGATTTTAGTATTTGAGTACACACCGTCGTTATCTGTATCTCTGTGCACCTTAGGAGTAAATGCTCTATTTATCACAATGGTTTCAACAGGTGATTTTTACAGAGGAGTATTTATGGAGGGAAGGGTTAAACTTGCTAGAAAATTTTGAATGACGAACAGACCAGTGCAGATCTGGATCACGGGGTTTCATTTATGAGTCCTGTGATCTAGGTTACAAATGACATGTCCTGCTTCAAAGGGCATAGATTACAGTGTCTCATGACCACCAAGGTAGAGGACAGGTAACAAACACATGTTTATGATGCAAAAAAAAACATAAAGAAAATATAATAAACATAAAATATGACCAACAAGCAATATCATACCTTTATTAGAAACAAATAGCACCAGTCTGTAAACGTGATTATGAATGTCATCGTTTTGTTGTTATGGGAACAGGTTAATGTGTTATTATTTAGTGTAGTTGTCACCTACATGACCACACGGTAGGTGGCAGACACAAATAAATGGGCTTTACACTTATACTGACAAATCTCCGAGCCCTGTCCCTGTTCGTTCATTCAAATTTCAATATAGTTAGAATGAAATATGGAAGGTGGTTCATTGTAGCTATTTTAGAAAGTAAGGAAACAGCTAGATCTTTCAGATTCTATTAACAAACAGAGCAGACCCTGATCAGATGGCTCCTATAGGAGCCATTTGATCTGGGTCTACTCTGTTTGCAAATGCAGGAAAAAGCATTTATATGAAGGAAAGGGTTAGTAGGATGTCATAGCAAACAACGTAGATCCAAATCAGGAGTAACCAAACATTCCCTCATAGGCTATTTTTAGACCCAACCTCTTTGAATAAATCTACTGAAAAGGAGCATTAACTGGAGAAAAGGAAAAAACTGGATTTTTGAAACCATTGTGATAAAAAGAGCATTTGCTCCTATGGAGCCTAGAGGCCTAGAAAGGCGTATTTATGGAGGAAAGGGTTAATATTCTAGAGTAGGCATATCATATAGTTATATTCACTATTATTTCAGAGTTGGTATAACTTTAACTAGTGAATGTGGAGAGTACAATGTTTTGCAAACAATGATGACCTAAGTTACCAAAGTGATATCAGTGCAGTGGTGTTTCTGCAAATTATTCAGATTTTAGGCTTTACTCCAAGATGTATTGGAGGCCCCACTAACTATGTAATGGCAGGTACCAGTGAGCATCAAGTGCATTCAACTTTTGTATACTAAGTATTTTGGTAAATTCTCCTCTTCTGTCTGTCTGTATCTATATGTGAATTGCCAGACCGATGGTGACATAAAACAAAGAACATGAGCTCAAGTATATTTTACAAATTCCAAAATACTGAAGAGAATTATACTCCAGTGTCTAGCAGGGTTTGATATACAGTAGAATCCCCCAAACAAACAAGACTTACCTTAAGTTGATGTTTGGTTCAGATTCTATGTAGTCATACAACAACTGGAGGGATCAAATGAGATGTGCATCGGACCATGTCAGCAATAGTCAGTCTTAAAAGCTTTCAGCAACAAGTTATGTTCAACATAACACAACAAGATCAAATAAACCTCCACCTGTCAAGCTCAAGCACAGGGAGGGTACTAATAAATATAACTGGGAGGGCATTTGATCCCTCCAGTTGTTGTATGACTACATAGAATCTGAACCAAACATCAACTTAAGGTAAGTCTTGTTTGTTTGGGGGATTCTATTACGTCATACAACTGTCGTTATCAAATGAGACTTCAAAGCTGGAACATAACTTTTTGCAGTACAAGCCTAGAAACCCAATTCTTCATATATATTCTATATATATAAATACCTCTATTCTGAATTCAATACTGCAGTATCAAATGTAGACTGTTCCAATGGTTTGTCATAAAACTCTGCAAATGTCTCTGCACTTGACCAACCAGCTACCTTCATAATTTCTGTCAGAGGAACACCAGAAAGTTTAGCTTTCGACGTTGATGCCCCACGCGTGCTATGAGACTTGTATTTCTCTACATCAATTCCAGATAATCGCATAATATCCTTTATCCATCTACTTATTGTAGTAGACGCTACAACTTTGTAAGGCTTAATGTAACTAATAAAAAGTCTTTTCTCTTCTTTACGAAGACTACTTGTCCTTGTAATATAATGTGTTAATGTATCATATACACAAAGTCTCTTATCTAGAGAATACTTCTTGAATTTCACCACTGGATTTACTCGTCCTTTCTTGGACTGCTTTAACAAACCACTATAATACATAAAATAGCACTGTTCATCTTGAACAAATCCTTCAAGGGTAAGAAGACTCAAAGAATGCGCCCGACTTGCCTGAGTCAGAGCAATAAGCATTACCAATTTATAAGTCAACATCTTCAAACTTAATGTTTCCACTGGTGACATCATCTTGAGGTAATTAAGAACTTTCGATACATCCCATGTTTCTACATATTTTGGTTTTGTAGGACGCAAATTAAAAACACCAGCCATGAACCTGGATATTGTTGGATGTGATGATATTTGAAAATCATTCAGTAATTCACACAAGGATGACAATGCACTACGTGCAGTATTCAAAGTTTGATAACTGTAACCAGAATTATATAGTTCTGTGAGAAACTCAATCACATAATTTACAGAGGTTTGAATAATACTAATTTGCCTTTTGTTACAGAATGAAACCCACTTGTTAATATACGTGGAATACTGCTTTTGAGTTCCCTTCCTCCAGGAAGACATGATGATGGAGATAGATTGCTCCGGAATATTTTGGCTTTGATAGGATCTCCTGATATGAGACATGCCATCAAGTGTAGTTTGTGAACCAACGGATGTACCTGGTTTGAATAAGGTATCCGAAGAGTCTCTGGACAAACTTTGAATATTAACGGGGTGTCTATCAACATCTGCATCAATACAGTATACCAGTTCTGAGTTACCCAAACAGGAGCCACCAGGAGAACCTCTGCTCTGTCTTGCTGCACTTTCTGCAACACTCTGCCTATCAAGCTGAAAGGTGGGAATGCATATATAAGTTTATGTGACCACCTAACTGAAAAAGCATTGATTTCTTCTGCATCTGGATCAGGTTTCCAGGAAACATAACGGTGCATTTGCTTGTTCAGCCTACATGCAAACATGTCAATGGTAGGAGAACCAAAAACAGCAATGATTTTGGAAAAAATGCTTTCATTTAGCTTCCATTCTACGTTTTCATTGAAATTTCGTGAACTGAAGTCAGCGTCATTTCCTCTTCCAGGAATGTACGTAGCTGAAAGCCAAATTTCTTTTTCAATGCACCATAACCATATTGCTTTAGCCAGATCATTGCAACTTTTGGTCTTTCCACCCATATTCTTGATGTACGAAACTGCACATGTATTGTCTGATTTAATCTGGACATGCAAACCTGAACTCTTTTTGCAGAAAGATTTCAATGCAAGATTAGCAGCATACAATTCTAGAAAATTGATATGATTCTGGGTCTCATGATCACACCATCTACCTCCAATTTCAACTCCATTACAGACTGCACCCCATCCCTGATTACTTGCATCACAAATAATAACCAGATCAGGATTTCCTCTACAAATTTTCCTTCTTTGACAAGCAAGGTTATCAATCCACCATTTCAATTCTTGTTTCATATCGAAACTGATATCCATGGTGGAATCATAATCCCCTCTTTGATTTTGAAGGGCCGCTGTTTTTTCTCTTTCAGTACATCTGTAAAAAAGTGGTCCATAATCAACCGCTGAGAACGATGAGACCATAAGACCCAAAACTCTAGCAACTTGCCTAATCTTTGCCCATAACATGTTGTACAGCTCCATGCATGCTTGAACAATAATCTGGACTTTCTCAGGAGGAAGAGTTACAATCATTTTTTCAGAATCAATGTTATTTCCTAAGAAAGTAAGATTTCTTGTAGGAATTAAGACAGATTTCTTTTCATGAGTAATAAAACCAACATCTGACATGAGGTCAACAGTGTCTGTAACATTATCCTCACATTCTGAATATGTATCCCCTAACAAAAAGGAATCATCAATATAGCCAGAATTAATATGTCCAAGCATACGGAGAGCTGCATACACAGGCTTCATAAGTTTTGTGAACAAAAGTGGCGCACAAGAAATGCCATTCGGTAAACACATATACTGATAGATTTTTCCTGATTTTTGGAACCTCAATTTCAACTGATGCTCTTGAGCCATTGGCACTGAATAATATGCATGATGTAAATCTACAGATGCCATATAACAATTATGCTTAACCAATTTTAAAGCTGATTCAAAGGTTTCCATTTTGAAATGATGATATTCAATGAACTGATTGAGTTCTTTTAGATTTAGTATCATCCTGTATTCACCATTTTTCTTGGGAACAATGAAAATTGGAGAAATGAATTCATCAGGATGGTGACTCACTTCTTTGATTACATTCATATCCAGTAATTTCTGAATCTCTATGTCAATTTTTTCTTCTTCTATAGAAGTAAAATTACTCCTAGTACAGAAAAATTTGGTCGGATTAACGCCATTTATAAATTCTACATGGCAATGCTGAACTATGTCCAAAATATTTGGGTCACTTGTAATCTTTCTCCAATTTTCAACGTAATTTTGTAATCTACCAGCAGTAAAATGTGTACTAACCTGACTTGCTATTTCTTGTACGTTTGTTTGGAGTTTTTTGAGGCAGGTTGTGGGGGAACATCCATTTTAAATGAACCTCTCATTCTGCCACGGAAATTTCCACGCCTGTAAGGGTGTGGTCTTCTTCCCCTGTAGCTTGATCGTGGGTAACTCATACCTCTGAACGATGTACGACCAATCCTATTCATGTCGTTTATTTCCTTGACATTTCTGTTCACATCAACATCTTCACCATAAAGATGTTCTGTAAATGGCAAAGACGGGGACGCCAAATAATGGTACTTAGGGTCTAAGTCCGCCTTATGCATTTCTTTACGGCGACTGTTCATAACTTTATTGGCCTGGCCTAATAGAGCTACAGAATTAGTCCCCCATTCCAAATCTTGACTGTCAAACTGATCACTGTTCTTGTCCAACAACTTGACTATGTTAGTTGCAGCCTTAATGACTAAATTCTGGACATGTTGCATACGACTGTCTTCAGATTGGGTGTGTATTTTAAGCAACCTCCAAATTCCTTGATTCACCCTTGTCTTTACCAATGATTCACAATTTTTGGGTCTGGTAATATCTTTGAGGATATCATTCTGTTTGTCATCAGAAATTCCATTTCTGAAGGAGGTATTAACAAAACTGGCCAAATCCTCATTTACTTCATTGTCTACCGATTCTATTTGTTGAAATTTATCAGTAAGTGTCTTAAACACAGAAGAAGAATCTTGCGTTGACCTTTGAGGGGGGTCGCCTTCACCCGCGAAACTGTCCGAAACCTCGTGGCCATTGTCATCATACTCGTATTCTCCAAAATAGTCATAAGGCTCATAATTTGGCAAAGAATTAACTTTGGACACCATTTGCTCAAGTATTTTGTCTTGACTTTCAATACGTGCGTTTTGCGCATTGAAATTATCATTGAGCTCTTTGAGAATCAGCATCATTTCTTTACCAACGTCTTTAGTGTTAGTTTTACTTACGCTCTTATTTGGCGTATTCTCTTTCTGCCCCGATACATTTTTACCACTCCCAGATGGTATAGGGGCTGTTTTCCCACTTTCTTTGGGTTTTGAGGATGAACTTTCTCCTCCGCGCTCAGCCATTTTTAACGACACGTGCGAATGCCGAAGAACAAAACTGGCAGAACGAATTACGATAATGTCGCAAAATTCGCGACAAGAAATACTTGTTATATATATATATTCAATAAATATCAGCTACCTCGTAGCAAGTTCTTATAATATATAACTAGCTGACTATTACTAAAAGTAATGGTCTAAAATAGACGAACCTCGTTCGTCATAAACTCGCAAGAGTGAAGCAATACACGACTGCTCTCGGCGAGTACACAAAGCGCACTAACTATTGCTGACATGGTCCGATGCACATCTCATTTGATAACGACAGTTGTATGACGTAATAGAACCTGTCTTTACCGAGTACATTAACCCTTCTCTTGCTGAATTATAAAATACATTTCTCTTTCTTTACCCATGCCCTCTTGTATAATTACATATATCTTCACTGTGTACAAGTACTTCGCTGTGCAATCACTGCTGTGGAATGCACTGGTTGCACAATCAACTTGTAAATAGTGCAGACCCTGATGAGACAGCTCCTGGAGGAACTGTCTCATCTGGGTCTTCACTATTTACAGGTAGGTATATTGACGTGAATAGCAAGCGAAGGGTTAAGTGACCATTCATTTATTGAACATAGGCCAGTCTTAAATAGCAGATGGTTTCTAATGCAGGGCAAAGTAATGCAGAAGGCTCCTAAAGGAGCTTTCTATATTAATTTTGACCTGCATTAAGCTACCACCTGCCTTACAGACCCATAATTAGATATCTGCTTAACCCTTATGATGCAGGAAACAAATCACTAATGTCCGTTGCAAACAGTGTAGAACCAGATGAGAGGGCTCTTAACCCTTTCCCTCATAGGCTATTTTTAGACCCAACCTCTTTGAATGAATCTACTGAAAAGGAGTATTAACTAGAGAAAAAGAAAATGTTAGAATTGTGTAGTATTGAAACCATTGTGATAAATAGAGCATTTGCTCCTATAGGAGCAAAATTTAATGCTCTATTTATCAAAATGGTTTCAAGAAGTGACTATTACAGAGGCGTAGAAAGGCGTATTTATGGAGGAAAGGGTTAAGACAGGTTCTACTGTACATGTGTTTATTATACAGCACAAGGGTAAAGTGTACGCCCTGTCAGGTCACATTGATGTGGTCAGGTTACCGTGACAACTGTAATCAACAGTAACGAGGGTAAAATTAATGGACTGGTATCATTAACCTGTCACAGTCCGAGCAGTGTCCATGTGTAAAAAGTGTTGTTGGCGACCATCGTTTTATTTTTTGCGGCTATTATTTGTTAAAAAGCATGGTCAAACAGCTTTGATCTTGGTGAGATGTCAAGTTACTTTGGGTCTCATCTGGATCCAAACTGTTTGCATAAGTGATTCACAAATGCTTTGGATTATCAGTAGGTAGCATGTTGGTAGCAAACATGCAGTGGTGTCAACCTGCTCACTGGTGTATTATTTGTCAGTGCCACACGGGGTTGAGTTGCCCTGGGGTTTCAACCCTCAATCACTCAAAGCTACTTGTCCAAACTAAAACAAATTGATATAAATGCTTATGTAGGAAAAAAGGTCTACCTATTAAAGAAGTATTTGATACAGGCCAGACTTTGTGTGATAAACCTTTTTATTATTTTTACCTTGTCTGTTCTTCAGAGTGGTGTCATTGCTGTCACTTAATCATCAACTGGAAAGAGTGTTAATCCTTATTCCCATATAGATACGCAATTTCATGCCAAAGCGAACTTATTCGATATCAGCTTGATGCCATGCAAAGAATACTGCAACGTCTACAACGCTTTGATTTTTAAAAGAGTCAGCTTGTTGGTAGTTGTTGTTGTTGGTTTGTACAAACTAGAGAAAACGACTTCTACAGTACTTAACCCTTTCCCTGTTCTATGTTTAGTCTAAATTTTAATGCCCATTAAATATTCATGAACAAAACACTTATAATCAAATCTGGAAGGTGGTACATTGTAGCTATTTTAGAAAGTAAAGACACATATCTATCAAATTCCATAAGCAAACAGAGCAGACCCTGATCAGACGGCTCCTCTAGGAGCCGTCTGATCTGGGTCTACTCTGTTTGCAAATGCGTGAAAACACGTTTCTTTGAGGGAAAGGGTAACTTTTTTTCAGATCAGATTCAAGATGGCCTACTAATGGCCATCTTGGATATTGTAATTTCCTTGTGGAGCGAAATAATTTTATAGTTTTCGCTACATTTTCTTTAGCCCTGTTCTTTACATAATGCCTTTTTCACACCTTTGCAAACAGTTACTAAGACCCAGATCAGACAGCTCCTGTAGGAGCTGTTGGTTCAGGGTCTGCCGTGTTTACTTATCGAATCTAAAATAGATCCGAATATATAATGTACCATTATGAAAATAATCTAATTGATATTCATTATATTATAATTTTTTACATGAAAATTCATGGAGTAAAGGGTTGATATCCTCAATAGCGATTGACATAATTTTTGAGGCGCAGTGTGTGATATGAATTTTTATGCCCCCATTGACGATAGTCAGGGGGCATATTGTTTTTGCCCTGTCTGTTTGTCTGTCTGTCTGTCTGTTTGTCAGCAACTTTAACATTGGTCATAACTTTTGAGCCAGTACAGATAGAGACTTGATATTTGGCATGCATATGTATCTCATAAATCCGCACATTTTGGGGGTGTCATGTCAAGGTCAAGGTCATCCTTCAAGGTCAGAGGTCAAATATATGGGTCAAATCACCGAATTTAACATTGGGCATCACTTTTGGACCAGTAGATATAGAGACTTGATATTTGGCATGCTTATGTATCTCATGAGGCTGCACATTTTGAAGGGTGACATGGCAAGGTCAAGGTCATCCTTCAGGGTCAAAGGTCAAATTGTCTGTTTCTTTGTCTGTAACTTTAATGCAACCTTAACGTTGGTCTTTACTTTTGAGCCAGTACAGATAGAGACTTGATATTTGGCATGCATATGTATCTCATAAAGCCGCACATTTTGAGGGGTGACATGTCAAGGTCAAGGTCATCCTTTAAGGTCAGAGGTCAAATATATGAGGGGGCATAGTGTTTCACAAACACATCTTGTTATCTGATTGAAAACAAGATAGCACACTGGCGACTGTCTGATATATTGCAATTTCCTTGTGGAACAAACTGCTTACTGTACATAGTTTTTGCTGCATTTTCATGACACAGAAATGATCAAGATGAACAATTTTACATACATGACATAGTTAGTTCTATATTGGATTGAAGATGGTTGACTGACGTCCATCTTAGAATTTGCAGTTACTTTGTGGAGACACTTAGCATTTTGTCAGGATCAAAACTGTTCGGTACTTTGGCACTGTTTTCTTTATGTAACTCGATACTCCACAAATCCACTTTGCTACGCCTTTGCAAACAGAATAGACCCAGATCAGGTGGCTCTTGTTTAGGAGCCAATGACCAGGGTCTGCTCTGTTTGCTCATGAAATAATATAGATATGATTCTACAATTTCTTCTATTCCCAAAATTTCCAGTGTACATGATTGTGCCATTAATGTACGTATAATAAATATTCATGGAGTTAAGAGTTAAGAAAAGGAAGAAAAATGTATTTTTAAATTGATATGGATGACAATATTTATTGTTTAGAGTCCTCCTTCAGTCTACATTAGCCTATGTCAAAATCATTATGTCTCCCCCAATATACTGGAGAGACATTTTGTTTTTGTGCGTGGCGTCCGTCCGTCTGTCCAATTTTAATTTGTCCGCACGGATTCTCCAAAAACTTTGGTCATGAAGCTTGATAGGATTGATCAGCACCATGCCTAGTTGTGCATATCTTATTCCTGTTCTGGTTCGATGATTTTCTGCAGAGTTATGGGACTTTGAAGTTTCCATAGAAATTTTTCTCCACACGTTTTCTCCAAAACCTTTGATCAGATTTTCATGAAACTTCATAGAATTGATCAACAGTATGCCTAGTTGTGCATATCTTATTCCTGTTTCGGTTTAATGATTTTCTGCAGAGTTATGGGACTTTGAAAATTTTACATGGAAAATTCTGTCCGCACAGGAACGGGGTGGGGGATGGGGGGGGGGGGGGGGGGGGAAAGGGGGGGACATCAGTTTTTGTGTCAAAAACAATTCAAGTTACACCATTGAATCATACTGTACTAAACCCTTTAAATGAAGTGGAATGGTCCATTCAATATGAAAGGGTATCATTTCTGAGACAAAATTTAATGACAACAGTGTGGACCCTGAGGTCCTCTGACCTTGATCTCTAGAGTTTGCAAATGCAAGTACATTTGTTTCCCTCATTCCATTCAAAGTATTAACTCCTTGCCAAATTCGGTGTTTGCAAACTTTGTCATCTGCTACAGTTTTCTTTCTTTCCTTTTTTTCCTCCAATTTTGTTCCAAAATTCATAGTCACAGTAACAAACAGTTTGGATCCTAATGAGAGGCCAAGTAACTTGCAACATTGGGTCTCTTGGTTGGTAGACTCTGTTATTATAATTTCATGAGCAAACAGAGTAGACACTGATCAGAGCTGTCTGGTTTGGGACTACAGTAAAACCTCTCTATAACAGCCACTAAATTATATTAAGTATTTTGTGTTAAAGGCAGGTGGTTGCTTAAAGCAAGGTGAAAGTAAAACAGAACGCTCCTATTGGAGCGTTCTGTTTTACTTTCACATTACTTTAAGCAGCCACCTGCCCTAAATACCAACTAATTAGCACAATTTAGTGGCCGTTATAGAGAGATTTTACTGTACTATGTTTGCAAAAGCGTAAAAAAACGTTTGTATGAGGGAATGGGTTAAAACAGTAGTAAACCCTTAAACAGAAACAACAAAAACTTTAACTGTCCTGTCAGGCATGATAAGGGTACAGCTGTTTGACATTCTGTTCGGAACAAATGACGAATTAAATTGTCACAAGCTATTCCTCATCAATGCTTTCAGTTGATTTCATTATTTGAACAACTACACATTACAGAAATTAGTTTACAAATTCCATGTTGGGCTTTCCGGTTTAGCCGGTGATGCATACTAATAGATGTCATTTCAGCCATTAATGAAGCCAAGTTTTTCAACAGCAAGGCATTGCCATCTGACATGTTTTGGAAGGTCCACAGTAGCTCCAACAGCATCAAAGGAAAACAAAATTCATTCGTTTTATCGGAGTAACTACCATCTGTCTAAAATTGTCAGTTGTCTAAACTTTCAAAGACCTGTTTTCAAAAAGGTGATCTGAGTGTAAGATACTTTGAATCTTGATGAGACACTAATTTACCTGGAATCTCATCTGGATCCATACTGTTCCACATAATGAGATCACTGATTTGGCTGTAACATGCTAAAGCTTTACAGTGTCACAGAAAATAAACACAATTAAGTATGCACATTTGATTATGTGAATTGTTTGAATGACAAGGGCCAACAAATGCAGCTCCTGCTATTTGTTGTCAACAGAAACAAATATAATTAACCCTTCTCTTGCTGAATTTTAAAACACATTTCTCCTTCTTTACCCATGCCCTGTTGTATAATTACATATAATTGCACTGTGTACAATTATTTCGCTGTGCAATCACTGCTGTGGAGTGCACTGGTTGAACAATCAACTTGTAAATAGTGCAGACCCTGATGAGACAGCTCCTGCAGGAACTGTCTCATCTGGGTTTTCACTATTTACAGGTACGTATATTGACGTGAATAGCAAGCGAAGGGTTAAAGATGATGTAGTCAGAATTCATACAGTGTTCTGTTGGAATAACAATGTAACCCTTTCCGTGTTCTTTATTTAGTCCAAATTTCAATACCTATTGAATATTCATGGAAAAAGTAGTTATAATGAAATATGGAAGGTGGTACATTGTAGCCATTCACCTAATTAATAGTCATGGACAGAATCAATATAACTGAACATGGAAATTAATCAGATCTTTAATTTTCCAGAAGCAAACAGAGAAGACCCTGATGAGATGGTTCCTACAGGAGCCATCTGATCAAGGTCTGCTCTGTTTGCAAAGGCATGGGATATAGCTCTGGGCCGGGTGTACCTGAATGGTACGAGAATTGGGATCACTGTGCTCCCTTGTATGCTAATAGGGGTTTAACCCTTTCCTTCATAACGACGCCATTTCACACATTTGCAAACAGAGTAGACCTAGATCAGATGGTTCCTATAGGAGCCATCTGATATGGGTCTGCTCTGTTTGCTTTTGACATGATCTAGATCTGTTTCTACAGTTTTTGTCAAAACAAAAACTTCCCTTGAAAATTTCACGGTATAAGAAATCAGCTAATACAGTTTAAACAGACACTGGTGTATCTCAGCTCTCTATTTCTCCTGTGTTTTCTGATCCATGATATCTTATGTAAACAATATCTTGGTACAGTAATTTTTCCAGTAATGGCCCCATATAATATGTTTAGTGTTGCGGTGCCATAAAACCAAACTCAACTCAACTTGTAAATTTTGTCACATATTTGCCGATGATGTGGAGAGAATTTTTGATAAATTGTTTCAACCCTTTGAATGCTAGCCGTGAATCTATGAATTCCTATACAGTCTTAATTGACACCCTGATTGTATTTTGAGAGAATTGGAGGAAAACTTAGATTTAAGAATGTTAGTAGATGACATTTTTTTTGTACATTATTTATAACTTAGCAATTGAAAAAATACAGTAGAACTTGTGTTAAGCGGCCATTACTTTATTAAACATAGGAATCTTAAAAAACAGTGGCTGCTTAATGCAGGGTTGAAGTAATGCAATGATAATGCTACCACCTGACTAATAGGCCTAATAATGATTATACCACTTTTTGAGGGTCACTTAACCCTTTCCTCCCTACGCCTCTGTAATAGTTACTTTTTGAAATCATTGTGATAAATAGAGCATTTGCTCCATAGGAGCAAATGCTCTATTTATCAGAATGGTTTCAATACTATACAATTCTAAAAATTTCCTTTTCTTTAGTAAATGCTCCTCTTTGGTAGATTTATTCAAAGAGGTTCGGTCTAAAAACAGCCTATGAGGGAATGGGTTAAGACAGGTTCTACTGTACATAAGTACAAGCTTACTCTTACATTGTAACCCATTCCCTCATATTGACGCCTTTTGACGCCTCTGCAAAAGTCACCTGCCAAAACCATTGTGATAAATAGAGCATTTGCTCCTATAGGAGCAAATGCTCTATTTATCACAATGGTTTCAAACTACAATTTTTTTTAATTTTCCTTTTCTCTAGTTAATGCTCCTTTTCGGTAGATGTATTCAAAGAGGTTGGATCTAAAAATAGCCTATGAGGGAATGGGTTAAGTGGACAACTGTTGAATAAGTTTTAATACATTCAAAAATGCAGAGTGGAATTTTGTTTTATATACTTATAGAGTGGGTGATTTATGCGACAGAGGTGCACATGTGCACATGATGGCAATAAATAAACAAACCTGTCACACTGCACACTGGTAAATTGTTTATCAAACACCAGGAGCAAATTCTCTGCCACCCATGGTTTTAACTTGTACAGTTATTAAGTACAGTACCACCCCTTTGTGTCTAGACAAAACATGGGGTAATGGCTAACCCTTTCCTCTATAAATATACCTTTCTATGCCTTTGCAAACAGAGTAGAGCCAGATCAGACGGCTTCTACATGGGATTGTACAGTTTCTGCCATGGACAAAAATCCATGTGTTCATGTGCCATTATAAAAATTACTCTAATTAATAGTCATGATTGCATATTATTTCTTACAAGAATATTAATGGAGTAAAGGTTTAGAATTCAGAATTGTAGAATTTTTCGGCATTCAGATTCCAATGACATATCGGTTTTTATCAACAGAGTCTGTTCATTATGAAAGGTTTAAAATTGCTTGAGAATTTTGAATGACAAACAGTGCAGACCCTGGATTTCTTTAAATAGGGTCTGTAGTGTGTGCAAATACTAGTACACTTATATCTCACATTGACAGGGTTAAATATCTGTTAACCCATTACCTCATAGGCTATTTTTAGCTCCAACCTCTTTTAATAAACCTACCAAAAAGGAACAGTTATTAGAGAAAGGGATTTGTTTTAAAATTGTGTGGTTTTGAAACTATTGTGATAATTAAAGCATTTGCTCCATAGGAGCAAATGCTTTATTTATCACAATGGTTTCAAAAAGTGGCTTTTACAAAGGTGTCAAAAGGCATCAATATGAGGGAATGGGTTAGCACTTACAGTGCAGGACTCAAGTCACTTACGTTCTTTGCAAACATTGTAGACCCAGATGAGAGGGCTCCTCTAGCTAGGAGCACTGTTTGCAAAGTACATTAGTGATCTGTGTCCTGATCAGTAAGGTTTAAACAGTAGAGTATATTCAGTATGAAATATATGCTAGAGGACTTTGAAAAACAAACAGCGCAGACCCTGATCAGAGAATTCCTCAGGAGCCCTGCTCTACGCTGTTTGCAAATACTAGTTAGCATGTTATTGCAAAAACCATTGAGACATTGAGTGAATCAAAGTCTCATTATAAAAAAATTGACACTGAATATTTTTTTTTTTTTTAAATTGAAGCCGATATTGTCTGAGAAGACAATTGTGTATGGCACTGAAGGTTCAGAGGCAAGTTATCTTGTTTCATAGATTGCTGTCAAGTTTGCAGCAAGCTCATAAATTATATCCCTAATCATGAGCATTAATCTGTGGCTTGCTAAATGGTTGTCCTATCAAAAATGTGCTCCTGCTCAATTTCCCGTTGGAGCATTTGCTTCGATATGATTTAAAAATATTGTTGTCAGATTGTGAAACAGTTTGGTCCCAGATGAGGTGCCAAGTTATTCGTAGGTCTCATCTAGTTGCAGATTGTTTTTGTGTAGGTATGAAGATTTTAATTCTATCATGTCAAGTGTTACTGCCTATCTGGTGCAAGGATCAGCTTCTTTCAGCAGCGTTAAATTGATGTCATCTAAAAGAAATTACGGTGTACGTTCCACACTATAAATACAAGGAAAAGTCATCATAATGTCATATCTGCACACATATATACCAATCTGGGTGCATAGTGACAAAGCATAAAATCCCCATGTTGTTATAATTTAATAAATTTGTTGTTAGAATTAACCCTATACTCCAATATTAACCCATTCTCTCCGAAAACTATATTTAGACCCAACCTTTTTTAATAAATCTACCGAAAAGGAGCATTAACTATTGAAAAGGAAAATTTTAGAATTTTGTAGTTTCAAACCATTGTGATAAATGGAGCATTTGCTCCTATAGGAGCAAATGCTCTATTTATCACAATGGTTTCAAAATGTGATTTTTACAGAGACGCCAAAATGCGTCACTAGGAGGGAATGTGTTAATGTAAAAAATAATGACATCATGTTTAGATTATTTTTTATAATGGCAGAATTACATGAAATTTTGCCCATGTCAGAAACTGTAGAATCATATCTATATTAATACAAAAGTCCAGTCAGTATTTTTCAAGTGGAATTGCAAGAAGAGTTTGAATGATAAACAGTGTAGAACCTGATCAGGTATTTCCTATGCATGTATTCAAAGGCTTTAAAGAGAAGTCACAAAATAATATTGACGTAGGAGATACTTGCTGAGAGTTTTCTATTCAGGTTTCTTAGTCGTTTCTAACTGTAGTAAAAAAATTAATATTCATTTAATGACAGAAAATATTGTTGAGAACTTGACATTGATGATATCATAAAAAGTTTTGTAAGATTTTTGGATTGCAAAATTATCCTTTTGGGCTGCATGAAGTTCAGCAAAAATGATCTTACGATCATTAGATTAATTTTTATAATAGCATAATTTTTATGGACACAGGAATTTTTGCTCATGGCAGAAACTGTAAAATCATATCAATATTATGTCATATCCTACAGGAGCCATCTGATCTGGGTCTACTCTGTTTGCAAAGGCGTTGAAAGGCGTATTTATAGAGTGAAGGGTTGACATAACTCTGAAAAAAGTTTTAAAGAACATGTTGACACTGTAAGTGATAATGGTCTGAAAAAGTGGAAAGAAATGAATTATCAGCATTAAACTTTGGACAGTCTCATAGATTGTTCACTGTTTGTGTGCATTATGATACAGCTATAAGTTATCATTCATTGCATAAGACTAACTAGGTTTTTGTATCAAATTTCCATATTGCAGACAGATGATTTATCTTGCTGTAATGACTGTGTCAAAATGAAAATGGATAATTTGTTATGCTGGCATGAGAAGGCATTAAAATGCATTTAACCCTTTCCCTGTTGACTATTCATGTAATAAATAATGATATCATGCATGTTTATTACCTGACTTTTTATACTGGCATATGTACACAGGAGTTTTGGTATTGGTAGAAACTGTAGAATCGGGTCTACTATAATTTCATATGCAAACAGAGCAGACCCTGATCAGACGGCTCCTACAGGAGCCATCTGATCTGGGTCTACTCTGTTTGCATAGGCATGAAAAAGCATTTGTATGAAGGAAAGGGTTAAAATGCATTTAATGTAAGGCAGTCATTTTTCCTCAGTATTCCAGTGAAGTGAAGTGAAGATACAGTAGATAAAGGGAAATAATCCATCCTGAGTATTGGACATTGAAGAAATGCATGTATTAAGAGTTATCTACCATCATTTACAAGTGATTAACCCTATCCCTATTGTATATTCATGTAAGAAATAATGACTCCATGAATATTTATTAGTTATTTTTTTATATTTGCATATGTAAATTGGATTGTTTAGTATTTGTAGAAATTGTAGAGTCAGACAACAGACCCTGATCAGATCAGGGAACATGCTGTGATCAGAAGGCCCCTACTCTGTTTGCAAAGGCATGAAAAAGCATTTATATGAAGCAAAGGTTTAAGTCTTATTTGTGATAATATTTGGATACAATTTTTGTCTGTATGAGATGCTGAGGCAATTACTTAACTCTTTCCCTCATATAAATACCTTTTTACTAAACTGCAAACACAGTAGACCCAGATGAGATGGCTCCTGTAGGAGCCATCTGATCAGGGTCTGCTCTGTTTGCTTAAGAGATAATATAGATATGATTTTACAGTTTTAGTCCGAGGAGGAAATTCTCTTAAGATTTTTTACATTATGAAATTTCAGCAAAGAAGTATTCTTGATGTCATTATTTCTTACATGAATATTGAATATGCAAGGAAAAGGTTAATCAAGCTAATTAGAAACCAAGTGTTTCTGCTTCTCATCAGAGTCCAGCTCCTGTCATAGTGAATAAACAAAACGCTTTGTATATTGAAGCAATGAGGGTACTGCTTATCACTATACCTAATGACTTATAATTCATTGTAAGAAATAATGACATCATGAATATTAACCCTTTCCATTATATAAGCACATTGTCAGGCAATTGCAAGAGTTGACCAGATCAGAAGGCTCTTACAGATAATGTCTGTTCTGGGTCTACTAAATAAAAGGTAGAGTTACTCCGTGTCTCATAGATCATGATGAAAGGTAGAGTTACTCTGTGTCTCTTATGGATCATGATGAAAGGTAGAGTTACTCTGTGTCTCTTATGGATCATGATGAAAGGTAGAGTTACTCTTTGTCTCTTATGGATCATGATGAAAGGTAAAGTTACTCTGTGTCTCTTGTGGATCATGATGAAAGGTAGAGTTACTCTGTGTCTCTTATGGATCATGATGAAAGGTAGAGTTACTCTGTGTCTCTTATGGATCATGATGAAAGGTAGAGTTACTCTGTGTCTCATAGATCATGATGAAAGGGTAGAGTTACTCTGTGTCTCTTATGGATCATGATGAAAGGTAGAGTTACTCTATGTCTCTTATGGATCATGATGAAAGGTAGAGTTACTCTGTGTCTCTTATGGATCATGATGAAAGGTAGAGTTACTCTGTGTCTCTTATGGATCATGATGAAAGGTAGAGTTACTCTGTGTCTCTTATGGATCATGATGAAAGGTAGAGTTACTCTTTGTCTCTTATGGATCATGATGAAAGGTAGAGTTACTCTGTGTCTCTTATGGATCATGATGAAAGGTAGAGTTACTCCATACTGTTTGCAAAGGTATTCACATTTACACCCAAAGCAGATAACCAATTTAATACTTTCCTTCATATACCGCGACAGGAGTATTCCAGTGATGCAGCACCATAACTCGTCTCAAGTGGGTGCCGTCTGCAAATAACTGAAATTCTGATGGTCGGACATAAAACCCAACTCACTCACTCACTCATATAAATGCTTTTTCACACCTTTGCAAACTGAGTAGACCCAGATCAGACAGCTCCTGTAGGAGCTTTCTGATCAGGGTCTGTTCCGTTTGTTTATGGTGTAATAGAGATCTGATTTTACAGCTTCAGCTTGAGCCAATATGTCCTGTTGTCATGCTTGCTAACAACATTCATCCTGTTGTTATGCTATTATAAAAATTAATCTAATAAATATTCATTATTTATTACATGAATTATTCATTATTTATTACATGAATAATAATTAGGGAAAGGGTTAAGAAGTTTACATTAAATTAACCCTTCGCTTGCTATTCACGTCATTATACCTACCTGTAAATAGTGAAGACCCAGATGAGACAGATCCTGCAGGTAAAGAAGGAGAAATCTATTTTAAAAATCAGCAAGAGGTTAAGCTAGAACTATATGTGTATTTTCAGGCAGGCAAGATACCATCCTGACGTGCATGAAGAGGAAGACAAATGTGCAAGTAACAGATGAAAACTGTGACCCAGCCAAGAAAACTACACAGACTATAGTGTGTAACAAGTCACCTTGTCCTCCAGAGTAAGTGGCATCTGAATTAACCATAGACTGGGCAAATTGTCATCTGTAAGAGGTAACTTAAGAACCCACCTTGTCCTCCAGAGTAAGTGGCATCTGAATTAACCATAGACTGGGTTAATTGTCATCTGTAAGTGGTAACTTAACCCTTTCCCTCATATAAACGTGTTTTCATTCAATTGCAAACAGAGTAGACCCAGATCAGGGTCTGCTCTGTTTGCTCATGGAATTGGATAGATCGGTTCCTTTACTTTCTAAAATGACTACAATGTTCCACCTTCCATATTTCATTATAACTATTCTGTCCATGAATATTCAGTAGGTATTGAAAATTGGAATAACACAGAACAGGGAAAGGGTTAAGAACTCACCTTGTCCTCCTGAGTAAGTGCATCTGAATTAACCTTAGACTGGGTTAACTTTTTATTTAATGACTATTCAGGCAAGAGATAATGACATCATGAGTATCAATAAACTGAATTTTAATAATGACACTGAATGAAAGATCTCTTTATCATGACAGAAACCATAGAATCATGTCTACTTTATATCAAATGCAAACAGAGCAGGCCCTAATCAGACTGCTCCTACAGGAACTCTTGGTCTACTCTGTTTGCAAAGGTGTAGGAAGGCTTATCTATGGAGGACCTATCTAAGGATTAACCCTTTACTCCATGAATATTTATGTAAGAAATAATGATGTCATGAATATTAGATTAATTTGTTATAATAGCACATGGACACAGGATTGTTTTAGCAATGGCAGAAACTGTAGAATCTATAGTATATCAGAAGCAAATAGATTGGTCAGATTTGAGTTCTCAAGCTTTTGATTGGTCAGATTTGAGCCTTTGGCTCAAATCTGACCAATCAAAAACTTGAGAACGAACTCAGACTCAACTAAAAGTTTTATAACCATGGGCCCTGATCTGACGGCTCCTATAGGAGCCATCTCATCTGGGTCTACTCTGATTGCAGAGGCATAGAAAGGCATATTTATGTAGGAAAGTGTTACGGTACTGTATCTCATGTATGGTTTTGTAGCTGGGAGGAAGGTACATGTTAAGGTACTGTATCTCATGTATCGTTTTGTAGCTGGGAGGAAGGTACATGGTCCCTATGTAGTAAGACATGTGGGCAGGGACTGCAGACCCGCCGAGTGGAGTGTAAACAGCGGTACTCGGACAACTTTACTATCTCCGTATCAGCCCAGATGTGCAACTTGAACCAGCGACCAGTTACCACGCAGAGTTGCCAGACCAGACCCTGTGCTGAATGGCAGACAAGCAACTGGACCAAGGTAGTTACAACCATCTAATATTCCAAGTAGTTTAGCCATTTTAACATTTTTACAGTGAAACCCCGATAGTTGGAACACTAAAGCAGGTATTATTATCGATATTTAACACAGGTGGCAGCTTAATGCAGGGTGACAGTCATACAGAAAGCTCCTCTAGGCCACCTGCCTACAAAGACACAACTTTCTCATTACTAAAATTTCGTAGTATCGAGATTTTACTGTATGTAAATAACAGAAATGGTGTTTGCTCATCAACGATTTCTGAAGAAACAATGATATAGTTACTGTTAACCCTTCGCTTGCTATCCACGTCAATATACGTACCTGTAAATAGTGAAGACCCAGATGAGACAGCTCCTGCAGGGTCTGCACTATTTACAAGTTGATTGTGCAACCAGTGCACTCCACAGCAGTGATTACACAGCGAAATACTTGTACACAGTGAAGATATATGTAATTATACAACAGGGCATGGGTAAAGAAGGAGAAATGCATTTTAAAATTCAGCAAGCGAAGGGTTAACTTTGTCATCTTTATAGGTTTTTGAGTAAAATTTTCTGCTCTTTTCATTTGTCTTCCTGTCATTTCTGTGTCTTCATCTAAGTGTCTGGATACATCTTTGTCTCTGTTATTCTCTTTTCAATAGTTTTAAAAGTTAGTAGCAGTAGAGCACAACTATTGTAACTGTACTATTGTGCCTTTAACCTTTTCCTCCATAGATACGTCTTTCTACACCTCTGTAAAAATCACCTATTGAAACCATTGTGATAAATAGAGTATTTGTCCTTCGGAGCAAATGCTCTATTTATCACAATGGTTTCAAACTACATTGATGGTTAACCGTTTCCTTCATATAAACACATTTTCATGCATTTGCAAACAGAGTAGACCCAGATCAGATGGCTCCTGTTGCTAACTAATGATGTTTCTTGTGTTCCAGTGTACCGTGGACTGTGGGATTGGTGAGATGTCACGGTCTGTAGACTGTGTAGACACAGAGGATAACAGTGTGCCTGATAGACAGTGTGCTGGTGCCAGGCCTGACAAGATCAGACGGTGTGATATGGGAACCTGTGCCAAGGGCTGGTTCCAGACTGCATGGTCTGAAACTGTAAGTTATACATTGGTGCTGGTACAAATGTACCAGTAATTTAATACTCGGTGTGAAGTGGGAACCAGCACTAAAGATTTGTTCCAGACAGCATCTAAATCTCTTATTTCTCTGAGGAATGCTATCTTGATCTATACTGATTTAATTCCTATTATGCCAACTTTTGACACTTTTGCAAACAGAGTAGACCCAGATCAGACAGCTCCTACTGGAGTACTCTGTTTGCTTGTGGAATGATGTAGATCTGATTCTGAATTGTCTGTCACAGGTAAAACTTTCCTTCATACAATAATAAATTCTAAAATAAATGAATTAATATTCATTTGGGTATAGCGGTTAACCCTTTACTCCATAAATACTCTTTTCTATGCCTTTGCAAACAGAGTAGACCCAGATCAGACAGCTCCCAGATCAGACGGCTCCGTCTGATCAGGGTCTGCTCTGTTTGCCAATGATATAATATAGATATGATTCTACAGTTTCTGCCATAACCAAAATTACCATGTCAATGCGCTATCATAACAAATTAATCTAATTAATATTCATGATATTTCTTACATACATATTCATGGCGAAAGGGTTAAGACAACTTTAGTCATATATTTTCTAAGTTACTCTTATCTGGAATCTTGACAAAAATTTTCAACAAGTGGTTAGCATCTGAAAACTTGCCTACTTGAATGTTTTACTTGCAGTGTTCTACAGACTGTGGCCCAGGTTTCCACACGAGGACCGTCTACTGCTCTGCAGAGGATGGCAGTCCCCTCCCAGAGACCAAATGTGGCTACAAACCTCGGACACAAAAACCTTGCAAAAACACCAGACCATGTGGTGGCTTCTGGTTCGAAGGACCCTGGTCACAGGTAACCCAACTATTTATTAACCCATTCCCCCCATAGGCTATTTTTAGATCCAACCTCTTCGAATAAATCTACCGAAAGGAGAATTAACTAGAGAAAAGGAATTTTTTTAGAATGTTGTAGTTCTGAAACCATTGTGATAAATAGAGCATTTGCTCCTTAGGAGCAAATGCTCTATTTATCACATTGGTTTCAAAAAGTGACTTTTACAGAGGTGTAGAAACACATACTTATGGAGGAAAGGGTTAATAGATATGGGAATATGTTAAATATTTGAGTCCTTCTAAACTGTTTGCAAAGCTGACAGTTGGTTTTCTTACAGCACATTCATTTTTATTGACACAAAAAACAATTATGTATAAACCCCATAGAAAATTTAAGTAGTATTTGGCACAAAGGTTCAGCTTAAATTAAAGGATGTGCATGTTCCAGGCATGTGGGTCAAAGGTCAATATCACAAATTAAGGTCAAACTACTTAGCCTCAAAACTTATATCCACTCTATCCCTTTTACTTTGAAGGATTTAAATTGTATTTTGCACAAATGTTCACCTTAATACAAGGATTTGCAGAATGCAGCTTTCATGCATCTGGGTCAAATCAAATTATGTATCCCCAAAATTAGTGTCCCACTCCATACCTGTTTCACCCCTTGAAGGAATTTGGCACAAATGTTCACCTCAACTCTTTCCCACATATAAATACCTTTTCACGCATTTGCGAACAGAGTAGACTGAGATCAGATGGCTCTTATAGGAGCTGTCTGATCAGGGTCTGCTCTGTTTGCTTTAAGATGATATTGATCTGATTCTATAGTTTTTGTCAAAGCAAAATATTTCCTTGAAAAGTTTACATTATAGAAATTCAGCTTATAAATATTCATGATATCATTATGTCTTACATGAACATTGAACAGGAAAAGGGTAAAGCAAAGGATGGACTGGTTGCTTGCTTCAGGTATGCAGGTCAAATGTCAAGGTCAAACTAGTGAAACTACTAAACCTCAAAATCTGTGTCTGCTCCATTTATTTACTGTCCTTGAAAGATTTAAACAGTATTTGGCATAAATGTTCAACGCAAACCTTTTCCTCATATAAATGTTCCATAGACACCAGATCTGGGTCTGCACTGTTTGTCATGCAGAATGGTCTTATTTTTTTCCTCTTCCATACTGAAAGAACTCTACTGTTTTACAACGATGGACTGTTCGGCTTTGGAAATTTAGCATTTAACCCTTTCCCTCATATTGACGACTTTTGATGACTCTGTAAAAGTCACTTTGTGAAACCATTGTGATAAATAGAGCATTTGCTCCTATGGGAGCAAATGCTCTATTTATCACAATGGTTTCAAACTACAAAATTCTAAACTTTTCCTTTTCTCTAATTAATGCTGCTTTTCGGTATATTAATTCAAAGAGGTTGTATCTTAAAATTGCCTATTAGGTAATGGGTTAAAGGGTTGAATTCTGTAAGTTAACTTTTTGCAAACTAAATTATTATTTGTAAAATAGTTTACTGCTACTGTTCTCAAAGTCAGTTATTCTTTTCTTTTTCATCCCTTACAATGCCGAAAATGATTCACTAACTTCCTTTTCAAACAGTGTAGACCCACGTTAGAGAGCTCATAGTCAGGAGCCCTCTCTTCTGGATCTGCACTGTTTGTCATGTTACACTTTTCTTAAAAAATATCTCTGAATATTCACGGTAAGTTTTGACCCGTTTTAATTTTGGAATTATTAGTCCATTTGAAAATTCATCATTGTAAGGGTTAGAGTGTCAAAACTGTTTGGATCCTGAGTTACATTGTGTCTCATCTGGATCTAAACTGCCTGTCTTCACTTACTCACTGTTGACCCATTACCTCATAGGCTATTTGTAGATCCAACCTCTTAGAATAAATCTACCGAAAAGGAACATTAACTAGAGAAAAGGAAAATGTTAGAATTTTGTAGTTTGAAACAATTGTGATAAATAGAGCATTTGCTCCTATGGAGCAAATGCTCTATTTATCACAATGGTTTCATCAGGTGACTATTGCAGAGGCGTAAAAAGGCGTCAATATGAGGGAATGGGTTAAGCATGAAAAGAGTTTAGAAAGTATATGTTCCTGCCATGCCTGTCACACAGACCAGTTTATTATCAGCTGTCTACAGTACTCATGCACCTGGCCAAGTTATAAACTAGCAAAATTAATAGCTTCACACCTTGTATGTTTGATGATATTTAACTAATTAAGAACATGCCAGATTGTCGCAAAAAATAATGATTTACGAACAGCTGACATACAATGTATCACATAGACATACAGTTAGCATTCCAATTTCATGTTGTGAACAGAAACTGAATATGTCTTGTTAACTCGTTCCCTCATATTGACGCCTTTTGATGGATCTGTAAAAATCACTTTTTGAAACCATTTTGATAAATAGAGCATTTGCTCCATTATAAGGAGCATATGCTCTGCTAATCACAATGGTTTCAGAACTACGCAATTCTAAAATTTTCCAGTTTTCTAGTAAATGCTCCTGTTCTGTAGATTTATTCGAAGAGGTTGGATCTAAGAGTAGTCTATGAGGGAATGGGTTAAGAAATTTCATAAGCCATCTGATCTGGGTCTACTCTATTTGTATAAGGCGTAAAAAGGTGTTTATATGAGGGACAGGGTTGTACTAGTGTTAAGGCCCTTGTCATATGCCATATCATAGCTACACAGTCATAAATAAGGGGAGGGGAGTGTCACTGTCCTATGGACATATTTGTAGTGTACAGTTACTTTTAACCCTATCCTCCATAAATACGCCTTTCTACACCTTTGCAAACAGAGTAGACTCAGATCAGATGGCTCCTCGAGGAGCCATCTGATCAGGGTCTGCTCTGTTTGCTAACAGAATTTGAAAGATCTGTTTCTTTACTTTCCAAAATTGGTACAATGTTCCACCTTCCATATTTAAGAATAATAATTTTCTCCATGAATATTCATTAGGTATTAAAATTTGGAATCAACATAGAACAGGGAGAGGGTTAAAATGAATTTAAAGCAATTCTGTATCTAAGCACTGGAGATTACCTGTGTGTTTTAGTGTATGGCCACTTGTGGCTTGGAAATGCAGAGACGAGATGTTGTCTGTATGAAGAAGCTTGATTCGAACCTGTTTGCTGTGGTTGGAGAGGAGAACTGCAAGGAATATCGGAAACCTGAGACTGAGAAACCATGTCCAGCCCTGCCAGAGTGTCCGCCACAGTGGTATATGACCAAATGGTCCGAGGTATGAATCTCTTTAACCTTTAGCCTGCTGCGGGTAGATGAGTGGTTTCCTATGCAAACAATTTTGATCCAGATGAGATGCCGAATAACTCTGTGTCTCATCAAAATCCAATCTGTTTCACACTCTGATTGCATTTTTAGTAGACAAACAGATTGTACAGTAAAACCTCTCAAAGGCATTGAGCTGTATTGTGGTTGTTCAATGCAGATGACAGATCAGTGCTGGACAGAGGTAATGCAGTAAGCTACATGTAAAATGGGGTTTTCTGCGTTACTTCTGTCCTACAATAAGCAGTAATCATATAAGGAGTGGCATCCATTCTTTTCTACCAGTAGTCGCTCTAGAGATGGATCACGGTAGCTTGAATTTTGATAATTTGCTCAGCAAGCGAAAGGTTAACTAGTCTAGACTCAGCTGCAGTATCTATGTGTAAAAGAACCTTGTATTGAAATAGACATGTTGCCTGTTGTTGGAGGAGGGATGTTTGCTTCATGAATATTTCTGGAAGAAATAGTGATATCAATGAGGTCCTGTAGGAGTCCTCTGATCTGGATCTACACTGTGCACATGTGTCCTGCATTAACCCTTCGCTTGCTATTCACGTCAATATACCTTACCTGTAAATAGTGAAGACCCAGATGAGACAGCTCCTGCGGCAGCTGTCTCATCAGGGTCTGCACTATTTACAAGTTGATTGTGCAACCAGTGCACTCCACATCAGTGATTGCACAGCGAAATACTTGTACACAGTGAAGATATATGTAATTATAACACAGGACATGGGTAAAGAAGGAGAAATGTATTTTAAAATTCAGCAAGAGAAGGGTTAAAAGGATGCAGCTAACCATTACAGGCTAGGAGTAGAAGTTATACCAAGGATGAATTACTCCCTGAATGCTGAATTCTCAAAGTTGAAATGTTCACCATTGTTTGACAGTAGAATCTCTTCAGTACATGACATTGTATTTGACAGTGAATTTTGCTGAAATAATAGCAAGCAGTGTAGATGCTGAATAGAGAGCTCTAGGAAGCCTCTGATTGGGGTCTACACTGTTTACAAATACTACAATCAACTCAGTTAAATGAAGAGAGTTAACGGTTGTACAGAGCTACAGATAAGGGTGCATACCCAAATACTAAAATCATCATTTCTCCACCAAACCCTATACTGTGACCACTCTTTAGAATCGTCTTGAAGAGACGATTCTAAAGAGTGGTCACAGTATAGGGTTTGGTGGAGAAATAAAGGAGTTATTCTTGAAAATATTTTGATTTATGCATCTTATCTGGAGCTCTGAGTTGTAATTGTAAACCATTTTCCAGTGTTCAAAGAGCTGTGGTACAGGAGTAAAGACCAGGGACATCAAGTGCCTAGCCCCAGACAAGAACCCAAGTTCCCTGTGTCCCCCAAAAGTCAAGCCCAGTCTACGCCGCTCCTGTAACACTCAGGAATGTGATCTACCTCAACTGGACGAAGGTAAGGATGTCAAGATTGTGAAGGTTTGATCCAGAAGAAACATAAGCTATAAGCTTGTGTGAAGTGATAAAGTACTTAACCATAACCCATTTGTGCTTGTGTCACTTGAAAGGGATGTATGCAAACAGTGTAGACCCAGATCAGAGGGCTCCTGAAGGAGCCCTCTGATCAGGGTCCACACTGTTTGCTGAAACCATCAATGTCAGTGGCTTGTTCCAACAAATAGCTGTTCCCCCTCAAAATGAAAATTGGAGCCTTCCACAATTACATTTGGACGAGTTTTCTTCAAATAATGTGGGAATAAATAGGTTAAAGAGAAGGCTTCTAACACCTTTGCCAACAGAGTAGACCCAGATCAGACAGCTCCTGTATGGTCTGTCTGATCAGGGTCGGCTCTGTTTGCTTTTAGAATAATATAGATTTGATTCTACAGTTTTTGTCTAAGCCTAAATTTTTTTTAAAAAGTTAACATTGTAAAAAAAAATCATTTAATGAATACATTTGTATGTACGAATTGACCGATTTACACATAAATGTTTGTTAGAGAAAGACATACATGTACATATATGTGATAATTTCTCAGAGGCAAAAAGGGAGATTAGCTTTTCAAAAGATGTATAGTTGGGTGTCAAAGAGGGAGATTTAGGCAGTTTTTAAATGATGGAGACTTTATGATGTCTTTGCAACATGAGTAAATTTACTATTTATAAGCTTATCAAATAATACAGATCTGATTCTACAGTACATACCATTTGTATTAATGGAGTAAAGGGTTCAACATTTGAATAAGCTATTTTCATCCATGATTTAATCCTTTCCTTCATATTAACACCTTTTCACACCTTTTAGAACAGAGTAGACTCAGATCAGGTGGCTCTTATAGGAGCCATCTGATCAGGGTCTGCTCTGTTCACTTTTGAAATTATAATACATGTAGCCCTGATTCTACAGTTTCAATCAGTACCAAAAAACCAATGTACATTATAAATTAGGCCATTATAAAATATCAGCCATTCAATACTCAGGATGTCATTATTTGTTACGTGAATATTCATCAGGGAAAGGGTTAAAAGTTCAAGGGACCATATAAATTGGTTCGAGTTTAAAGAAGTTTCTTATCTGGACAATATCTCGAGTGTATAGCTTAATGCAGGTGTAAAGTAATGCTGAAATCTCCTGCAGGAGCTTTCAGCATTACTTTACACCTGCATTAAGCTCTGTCATGTGTGTTTCTAGATATCCATAGTGATTTCAAATGTTAATACATTTTCCCTCATATTAATGCTTTTTCACACCCTTGCAAACAGAGTGGACCCATATCAGACAGCTCCTATAAGAACCATCTGATCAGTGTCTGCTCTGTTTGCTTATAAAATTGTAATAGATCTGTAAATCTGCAGTTTCTACCAATACAAAATACTCCTGCGTACAATATGCCAATACTCTGCTAATTGATATTCATGTCATTATTTCTAACATGAATATTCAAACAGGGAAAGGGTTAATAATGTTGACATAGTCTCAAAACCAATTTATCTCAATATGTTTGATTCAAATGTCCCATCTGATTTCAAGATAATGAAGTTGAACTAAATATTTTTTTCTCAAACAAGTTGATGTTAACTGTAATCAGCTTTTGATGTTCCTGATTTATTTAAAGTAACTTGCATATTTATGTTTTGCTCTCTTCAGATCCTGGCTGTAAGGATTCTTGGAAACAGTGTCGCCTTGTCGTTCAGTCTAGACTATGTCCATACAAATACTACAAAGAAAAGTGCTGCCGTGCCTGTACGCTACATCATCTTAAACATAAAAAAGACAAAGATGCTAAACAGCATGGATTGTCATAGCAACACTTTCCCAACTCAACCATATTGGGAAAGACATATGTGATATATATTATGCTGTATGCTTAAACTGTAAAGCATTAGGGTAAAATGCCAAATGTGGTTTCCATGCCTGAAGAGTAGAAAATAAGACTAGCCAAGGGAGGTGACTATTGTTGAAAGAGGAAGTCCACACAGTATTTGATAATTGGAGAAGTGGCTTGGGCTAACCATACAAATTATTTATCAGCAGCAGCATTTTGAGGGTATTTGATAAATTTGAGCCATGTCATGAGATAAGGTACCTTTTATACACCCTAATTAAGCAGGTTGTGGTCATATAGATTTGCCTTTTTCCATCCGTCATTCCTTCTATCCATTTGTTCAAAATGTTGTATGTCCAAAGCAATAAGAGTTAGAGTCAGGAAACTTTCCACCTGGATATTTTATACAAATTCAAGCAGTATTGGTGGAGTTACACCTCTTTACAGTACAACCTCTATATAATGGCCACTGAATTGTGTTAATTAGTTTGTATTTAGGGCAGGTGGCTGCTTAAAGCAAGGTGAAAGTAATACAGAATGCTCCTATAGGTCAGCGTTCTGTTTTACTTTCACCTTGCTTTTAGCAGCCACCTGCCTTAACACAAAATACCTTAAATGCAATTAAATGGCCGTTGTAGAGAGGTTTTACTGTATTCAACCTCTATGCACATTACGGACAATGCAGTAGTGTTACAGCCATAAATCTTTGCAGTATAAATGTCAAATATCTTCAAAGTGGAGCACCTGGTGTTTTTTATGTGATTTTATCTAGTATCATGTATGGGTGGAATAATGGCCGGTGACTATGTGAAATTTGGCGAGTTTTCAACCTATGGCATTGGTTATTTTAAATGTATTTGAGGTACAGCCTTGAAACATATAGGAATATTTATAGGTATGTATAGTTGTGCACCTGTGGTTCATCGTAGAGTTATTGCCCTTGTCTGAGTAAAATGGGTATGGCAGATTTATTGCCTTTGCATTTATGACAACACCAGATAGTGGGGACAGTAGTTTCTAAAGGACAAACTTCTAGTTGAAGCTTTGCAATCTGTGTAGATCCAGATCAGTTGTTAACGTTTTCATTTCCTTATCTAATACAGCAGATCATGTCTTAACCTATTCCTGCATATTGACGCCTTTTGGCACTTCTGTAAAAGTCACTTTATGAAACCATTGTGATAAATAGAGCATTTGCTCCACAGGAGCAAATGCTCTATTTATCACAATGGTTTCAAAACTACACAATTCTGACAATTTCCTTTTCCCTAGTTAATGCTCCTTTTTGGTAGATTTAATCAAAGAGGTTAGGTCCAAAAATAGCCTAAGTGGGAATGGGTTAAATGGCCAGTCATTGAACATAGGAGTCTTCAAAAGCAGGTGGTTGCTTAATGCAGGACAAAAGTAATGCAGAAAGCTTCTATAGGATCTGGGTCTACTTCGTTTGCAAAGCCATATAAAGGCATATTTATCGTGTAAAAGATTAATCAATTTCTGGAAAACATCAGGTGTATTCTGATTTAGAAATATTACATACTATAATGGAAATGATCTGTGGCAGAACCAAGCCTCTATTCCCGGACTGATATCTACAATGAGAGAGGAAATATTTCAGTTTCTGAAAGAGGTAGAAGTTACCTGGTGCAAGATTCTAAGGATTGGGTAGCATACTAACTTTCTCAGAATTCGTACATGTTGTTTCTATGTCAGGCCTGCTTATGAAATTATAAAAGATCTGACTCGACAGTTGCTAACAATACCAAAACATCCCATGTACATATAAAAAAAATCATCTTATTAATATTCATGATGTCTTTATTTCTTACATGAATATTCAACAGGGAAAGGGTTAAATACCTCAAATTAAAGCTGTTGGGTGGCCATTATAGAGATTGTTTACTGTATAACTCCTTCAGTGTAACACTGATCAGATATAACCTTTTAGATGGTCTACTGTTCTGGATCTACACTGATTTCAAATGTCTGAGTGTCTCTGTTTTCCTGGCTATTGACTCGCATGCATAACTACTCCGGTAACAGTACAGATGATTTGGTAGATGAAACAGTCTGTTAGACTGACACACATTCTGCTTTGGGTGTACCTAATTCTTCATCTTTGTTAGATCTGTAGATGTTAAAAGTCTTCCTAATTTTAATGTGTGAGTGCAGGTCCTCGTTTAGTATTCTTAGAACAAATGCACTGTAAATGTGATTGGACAGAAGGCAGCTTAATGCTTAGTGAAAGTCATGTAGAAGCTTGCAAAAGAGCTTTTTGCATAACTTTTGCCCTGCATTAAATATGGTTTCAATTCTTCTTGACTAAAAGTTTGTTTTTGCGAGGTTTTACTGTACTTGTGCTGCATTTGTTGATGAATGTCAAACAGTGTATAACCCAATCATGGCATGTCTGATGTGATGGGGGCGGCCCGACTACATACCGTTTACAATGTGCTGAAGATAACTTGTATTTTGACTTTTTGACATGGCTCCTATGGTGAATACAGTAAAACTTCTCTATAACGGCCACTAAATTACATCAAATATTTTGTGTTAAAGGCAGGTGGCTACTTAAAGCAAGGTGAAAGTAAAACCAAACGCTCCTATAGGAGCGTTCTGTTTTACTTTCACCTTGCTTTAAGCAGCCACCTGCCCTAAATACCAACTAATTGAAACAATTTAGTGTCATAATAGAGAGGTTTTACTGTATTAGGAAAGTAAAGTGCATTGTAAATTATATAAAATACATGTATAAATTTTCATTTGAATTTTTGACATGGCTGGTGTGGTCAATTATAGGTACATAAAGTAAATATTTTCTTTTTGACTTTTTGACATGGCTTGTGTAATGAATTTTGACTTTTGACATGGCTCGTGTAATGAATTTTGACTTTTTGACATGGCTCGTGTAATGAATAATAGGAAAGTATAGGTAGGAAAGTAAAGTAAATATAAATGTTCTTTTTGACTTTTTGACATCAGGCTTGTGTGGGGAATAATAGGAAAGTGAAGTAAATATAAGTTTTCTTTGTGCTAAAGTCCAAAGATGTTTGTTGAAAAGCATTGGTAGTTATTCATTCCATAGACAGTAAATTAGAATGACGGTAGAATTAGAGTTTTGTGTTTGTGTACGAAATGGCAAATCAGTAATAAATGGCTGTCAATCTGTTGTCTGTCAATTCATATTTCACGGTATTGTTGTTACCATATTTGATGTATTTATAATACAGTAAAATTTGTTTATAGCCACTATGTATTGAACAAACTTTGGAGGTTTAAATGGTAGGTGGTCACTGAATGCAAGGAAAAGGTGATGCATTAAGCTCCTTTGGTTTGCATGACTTTCATCCTGCATTAAGCTTCTACCTATCTTCAGAACCAACAATTAGACTTATTTGAATGATTTCTTAACCCTTTACTCCATTAATACACTTTTCTATGCCTTTGCAAACAGAGTAGACCCAGATCAGATGGCTCCTGTAGGAGCCGCCTGATCAGGGTCTGCTCTGTTTGCTTATAACATAATACAGACCTAGTTCTACACTTTCTGTCTTGGTTAAACATTTGTGTGGTCTTGTGTTAAATAAAGTTAATTAACCCTTCGCTTGCTATTCGCGTCAATATACCTACATGTAAATAGTGAAGACCCAGATGAGACAGCTCCTGCAGGAGCTGTCTCATCAGGGTCTGCACTATTTACAAGTTGATTGTGCAACCAGTGCACTCCAAAGCAGTGATTGCACAGCGAAATACTTGTACACAGTGAAGATATGTGTAATTATACAACAGGGCATGGGTAAAGAAGGAGAAATCTATTTTAAAATTCAGCAAGCGAAGGGTTAATATGCTTGATGTCATTACTTCTTCATGAATATTAATGGAGTAAAGGGTTAATACATGTTTAACTGTACTTGTGTTTATATATTACATATAAAGGGCTTAAGCTTAGGTTTATAGTCTGACAATTCTGTATTTCTTTGACTGAGGAAAGCTGCAAAACACATTGAAAAGTTGTAAAAATTGTACAATGAAATATTTGCAAAATTTCATTATTAAGATGTTCTATACTCTTTTGTTTATTCAAACAGGTATTGGGAAATTACAAAGATGTGAAACTGAATGGATATCGGTACGATTTACATAACGTTAACCCTTTACTCCATAAATATGCATTTCTATGCCTTTGCATATAGGAGTCGTCTGATCAGGGTCTGCTCTGTTTGCTTATGAAATAATATTGATATGATTCTACAGTTTCTGTCATGACCAAAACATTTTTATGTTCATGTGCCATTATAAAAATTAATCTAATTAATATTTTTCATGATATAATTATTTCTTACATTAACCCTTTCCTACATAAATACGCCTTTCTACAGCCCTGTAATTGTCACTTTTTGAAACATTGTGATAAATAGAGCATTAAAAAATTTTGCTCCATAGGAGCAAATGCTCTATTTATCACAATAGTTTCTATACTACACAATTATAACATTTTCCTTTTCTCTAGTTAATGCTCCTTTTTGATAGATTCATTCAAAGAGGTTGGGTCTAAAAATAGCCTATGGAGGAAAGAGTTAATATTCATGGTGTAAAGGGTTAACAATGATGAAAGAAGAATAACATTTTGTAAAACAAACTATAGATTTGCTTTCTGAAGTCACAAGCAAGTGAAATACAGGTGTGTTTAGTGATTGTATGTGCAGTTGTTTATGTTCATGAAACAAAGTCACTGTTAGCCATGGTTTAGCTGTGAACAGTGAAGATATGCTGTGATTTTACTTGTAAATCTTTGAAACAGTCAAAAAAGCTATAACCCTTTCCCTCTTCTATCAGATCTTTCAAATTCCATTAGCAAACAGAGCAGACGCTGATCGAATAGCTCCTATTGTCTACTCTGTTTACAAATGCGTGAAAACACGTTTATATGAAGGAAAGGGTTAATATTATTATAAACAATATTCTATAGTTTCTGCCATGGCCCTTGTTCGTATTTACAATTAAGTTAACAAATATTCATACATGCATCATTGTAGGATCAGATCAAATGGTATATAATTTCATAAGCAAACAGAAGAGACCCTGATCAGACAGCTCGTACAGACGCTATCTGATCTTGGTCTACTCTGTTTGCAGAGGCATTAAAAGGGGCTACTATGAGGGAAAGGGTTTTACAGGACATATTGTTCTGTGCCACCTGATTGGCTGGATATATTATTCTGTGTCACCTGATTGGCTGGATATATTATTCTGTGTTACCTGATTGGCTGGATATATTAGTCTTGTGTCACCTGATTGGCTGATAGGTTCAAGTGCCTACCCAAATGGCTAAATATGAGGGCTGTCCCAAAATGTTGTAGACAACCATACTTTCTCCATGAATCATTTACCCATATAAAACAAGGTCAAGATCGCAAACAGCACATTTTATGACGTTTTTTTTTTACATAAGCGGGATAACTTACACCAAACTATGACGAGGTTAAGAGTTTGTACATCATTACCTGCATTAATTCCAAATATGGTTGTAATTGCATGACATCTTTTCACGTACATTGACGTCACTGAATTACACTTACGGATCTTTATGTAGTATTTCTGTACAATAAAACGTAGTGCAATGCTTGTTTGAAGACACCCAAAATGGCGACGTCAAAGGAAATGGTGGCACAGCAGAATGTCATTGAATACTGTGTACAATTAAATATGACACCTATGCAAATTCTATGCAAACAGCATGCTACAGACAAATACAAATCTGTTACAAGATCTCTTGTATTTAAATGTCATAAGAGAGTTGTTGACGGATGGACAGGGGAGCAGTAGGGGAACCCAGGTTTATCACCTCTAGACTTTGCCTTATTCCTCGATTTGAACTCACACTTTTATGGAGATAGATTTGAAAACTTCCAAAAAACTCTCACAGGAAACTGTTCGCTAGGGGCTTCATGGTGTTGAACTTTGTGTGTGCCGGGTATGTATTGGTAGCTCCCCATCTATAGAATTCCAGAACTGGCTAAATCCATTGTGGAAAAACCAGTTGAGTTATAGTTTTTGTCTATGCTATTTTGGGACAGCCCTCATATATATTTGGTTCCTTCTAATTGGCTGGATACATTTTTAGCTTGTCTGTTTTTAACTGAATTAAAAAAAAAATTCTCCTTCTTTACCCATGCCCTGTTGTATAATTACATATACATGTATCTTCACTGTGTACAAGTATTTCGCTGTGCAATCACTGCTGTGGAGTGCACTGGTTGCACAATCAACTTGTAAATAGTGCAGACCCTGATGAGACAGCTCCTGCAGGAGCTGTCTCATCTGGGTCGTCACTATTTACAGGTAGGTATATTGACATGAATAGCAAGCGAAGGGTTAAATGAAGAAAAGTTAAAGTTTTTTCATAGTATTGATGTTGTCACGGAAGTTGTCAGCGTGGAAGTTGTCATCGCAAAAAGGTTGACATTTCATCAGTTTCAATATCAGTACAGCCATTACTATCAAACTTCACACAATTGTTAACTTTTACCATCTGGTAGATCTAAAGGGCCAATATTATTCTGTTATGCCTATTTATGACTTATGACCCTTTCTAAAACAGAAAAGCATTAGCTTCTGCCTGTGGTGCTCTTGTTTTTGTCATCTGATTGGCTATAGGTGGACTATGATGTGGCTATAGGTGGACTATGATGTGTCTTCGCTGCAACATATTCACAAATCTTTGACATAGTTAAACAATGACAGATTCTGATATTAGAATAATGTCAACATGGCTTTGTTTCATTTCTTTTATTCAAAATCAAATATCATAATCATTTAATGCTTTTCCTGTGTATTATACATATAAAATGCCAGTACTATTGAGTTGTAAACATAGTCTTTGTGTTCTGTTTGTTCTAGAGACAAGGTTTTGTCATGATATTGAGGTATATATATAGTGAGATAGAGAGAGAGAGTGAGATAGAGAGAGAGAGAGAGAGAGGGGGGGGGGGGAGGGGGAGAGAGAGAGGGGGAGAGAGAGAGAGAGAGGATCAAGTGCTTTTGTCATTTGATACAGTGATAAAAAATATATACTGTATTATCTCTAATAAATGCTCCTGGGGGCGTTACATTTTTTAAAAGGAGATTCTTGCTAGTTGTATACAGGAGGTTGCCTAATGCAGAATGACAGCTATGTGGTAAACTCCTAGGGGAGCTTTTCTGCATTGCTTTCAGTCTTCACCTGTATTTTGAAAAACCTATTTCTTTATTAAATGGTTATTATATGGGGTTTTGGTTTGTTTTATTGATCGTTGACATTTTTAGAGAGAGTACGGCTTCATAATACATGAAAGTAATGCAACAAGTTCCTATGGAAGAATTAAATATTTGTTTCTGAGCTGCCATTGTAGAGCGGTATTCCTTGTATATAAGCAGGAGCATAGTTGTATCCAATTGTAATGTACACGCCATGGTATTGGGGGTCCGGGGCATGCTCCCCGAGAAAATTTAGAATTGTGTAGTTTTGAAACCATTGTGATAAATAGAGCATTTGCTCCTATAGGAACAAATGCTCTATTTATCACAATAGTTGCAAAAGGTGACTTTTTCAGAGGCATCAAAAGGTGTCAATATGAGGTCTACCCCCGCTTAGCCTTCGATGTTTGTTCCAGTTTGGTCAAAATAATGTTTTCACTTTTCAGACTGATAATACGCACACATGCGTAAGTGTGTATCGGTAGCTACGCCCCTGATAATAAATCTTTTTCTGTTACAAGTTGAGAGTTAATGAACTATATAATATCTCAGTATAATGTCAGAGCCAAACCATTATGTACATGTTTGTAAATGTAATGTACAGTATAATTATTCGTGTATATGTCATTGGTTTTATAGTTGATTTCTGTTTAGCCCCTTACCTGTTCAATATTCATGTAAGAAATAATGATACCATGATTATTGATTATCTGAACTTTAACCCATTACCTCATAGGCTATTTTTAGATACAACCTCTTTGAATAAATCTACCAAAAAGGAGCATGAACTAGAGAAAAAGAAAACTTTAGAATTTTGTAGTTTGAAACCATTGTGATAAATAGAGCATTTGCTCCTATAGGAGCAAAATGCTCTATTTATCACAATGGTTTCACAAAGTGACTTTTACATAGTTGTCAAAAGTCATCAATATGGGGGAATGGGTCAAAAGTCATCAATATGAGGGAATGGGTTAACAGTCGTCAATATGAGGGAATGGGTCAAAAGTCGTCAGTATGAGGGAATGGGTCAAAAGTCATCAATATGAGGGAATGGGTCAAAATAATGGCATATGAACACAGGGAATTTTGGTATTGTCAGAAACTGCTGAAACAGATCTTTTCCCCTGTTTTATGTTTTATTTCAAATTCTAATTCTCTTGAATATTCATGGACAAAATAGTTGTATCCATTTTAGAAAGTAAAGAAACAGATCTTTCAAATTCCATTAGCAAATAGAGCACACCCTGATCGGATGGCTCCTATAGGAGCCATCTGATCTGGGTCTACATTGTTTGCAAATGCGTAAAAACACATTTATATGAAGGAAAGGGTTAAGAAAATACAAGTCCCTGATCAGATGGCTCCTGCAGAGTCTACTCTGTTTGCAAAGGCATGAAATAGGGTAGGTAAAGGGTTAAATAGTGTTAAATTACATTTGTACTTGAGAGTATTTTCACACAGTGTGTATGTATTGTTCTGAATATTATTGTGTCAAACTTGGTGGCTGCTTTTCACTGAATACCTGGACATCAGGAGAGTACCAGTCTCCTATAAATAGAATATTAGAAAAGGCTGAAAAGCCTTAAATGTAAAAAAAAAAGTTTAAACATGTAAGACATTTTGTTATTCCAATATTTGTTTACACTATTAGAACTGTCGGCGAGTCAATTATTTCGTGATGTCCAAACGAAACTTCATAAGGTTTAAGCATTATGGGCTAAGGGGCAACTGAAAATAGACAGTATTTTAATCCCTGTTTAACCGGAATTTTAGTCAAGAAGAATTTCGATACTTTTATGCCGGTTGCTGCTTAATGCAGTGTGAAAGTCATGCAGAAAGCTTTTGCATGACTTTCACCCTGCTTTAAGCAGCCACCTGTCTGCAAGACTGATATTTATGCTAAATTTAATGTCTGGTTTAGAGTTTTTTACTGTACCAAATCAGTGTAAATCCAGATCAGCAGTCATGAATGTAGCTTCTTATCAGTGTCTGCACTGTAACCAATCAGAAGTTCCAGTATTGTTTTCATGGCCATTGTGAGCATTGCAGATATTGGTCATTTTGTAGCTAACCCTCAATTCCATAAAGACATCTTTCTACACCTTTGCAAACAGAGTAGACACAGCTTAGATGGCTCCTATAGGAGCCGTCTGATCAGGGTCTGCTCTATTTGCTTATGATATAATATATGCCTTATCTATAGTTTCTTTCATGATAAAAAATAATTTTATATTGTTTGTAATGCGATTATAAAAATCCATTTGATTAATATTCATGATGTCATTATTTCTTACCTGGATATTCGTTGAGTAAAGGGCTAACACAGCAGCTTATCTGCATCTACACTGTATGCAACATTAATAGTTGAGTGCCCTTTTGCCTGTAATGCTGGTCCTTTTTATTTCTGAATCTTAAAATCAAACTCATAAATGTGTTAAAAGTGTCATGTTACCTGTCTTTCTTGTATGTCACACATTTAAAAGCCACTGTCATATCCAGTTCTGTAGTTGAAGGTAAATATGTGGCTTTTTTTTTAAACCCTTTCCCTCATATACATGTAAACACTATTTCACTCCTTTGCAAAGAGAGTAGACCCAAATCAGAGAGCAGTCTGATCAAAGTCTGCTCTGTTTGTTTATGAATTTATAATAATGTAGGTCCAACACTACAGCATCTTTCAATACCATAATATCCTGTAATGTACATAAAAATTCAGCCAATAAATATTAATGACCTCATGATTTCTTACATGAATATTTGACAGGGATAGGGTTAACGTAAAGTCTTTTCCTCTTACAGACAATTTCTGGAACCTTAGCAAACAGAGTAGACACAGATCAGATAGCTCCTACAGGAGGATCTACTCTGTTTGGAATATTAAAGATATAAATACATTTTTCATTGACCACTTTATATACAAATTTAGGTAATGAATATTTATGAAGCAACAAATTCTTGTATAAATATTTATGAAGCAAAGGGTTAATATGCTAAAAGATACTGAATTCAATTCATCCTAAGCAGATTGATTATCTGTATTCAGATGTACATATTTTCAAATCATCAATTAATTCTTTGAATGTTGAATCCTCAAAGTGTTTTTTATTGTTCATATTCAGTATGAAAGGTTAAAAATTAATTAGTCTTAACCCTTACTATGTGGGAAAGAAGTCACTAATGTCCTTTGCAAACAATGTAGACCCAGATCAGAGGGCTCCCAGAGGAGCCCTCTGATCAGGGTCTGCACTGTTTGTCATGTTATATTTTTCTTTAAAAAATATCCCTGAATATTCACTGTAAGTTTGACTTGTTTGAATTTTAGAATAATCCATTTGAAAATTAAGTGTTGATAGAGATAAGAAACCTGCGGCAGATACCCACTGATCTGGATTTACTCGGTTTGCATTGTTTTCCCACATTCACAGGGCTAATTCTTTGCATGCTATTGACAAATGTGTGATAACCTTTGCAAACTGTTTTCATCCTGAAAGATGCCAGAAATTCAGAATTTGATCTGGATCAAAACTGTTTGCAAATGTCAGTCAAACCATGAATAGCACTACATGGAAGTGCTGTCATCACAAACAGACAGAGGATTTATAACCGATTCATTTGAAGTGTCTGATTCATTTGTAGCATCATAGTATACTGTGATGTAATGTCTTATGTTTATGCCACGACTGTTTGCATATACTGTGATGCAATGTCTTCTGTTTTTGCCACGACTGTTTGCATGTTGTGAAATACTGTAAGAGAGGCCCATAGCTTCTTGTGGTCATACAACGCTACTAAGTATAGGTACGAAATAAATATAAAACATACATCTATTCAGTCTTATTGTTTCCTTATACACCCCGCCACAAAAGAACAAACCCATAATGGCCCTATATCACTAAAATATATTTGTCCATTGTTTAAATTATTTAAATTCACAAGTTTGCTGTCAGGCAGCCCTGGATTTTAAGGAATTCGAATGATACAATGATATTAGCACTCTTTAACAAAGGGTCATCTAAGGAACTGAAGCAGACGACAATTGGTGCAGTATAAGAATTACTTAACCAGCAAAGAGTTAACAATAATCACTTAAACAATTCTGGTAAATCATCACTTAATGAATATTCCTGCCAAAATTTACATAGCCAGTGGTTTAGGAGATGTTATAAACATTTTCACCATAGCCACGTAAGGAAAATTAGACCCTTGGTCAATTTGTAGCTCACCTAAGCACCAAGTGCTCAAAGTTCACAGAAATAGTTCTTGTGAGTTCCACTTTCAGTGTTGCACAAATAATTCAAATCCAAGTAGAACCTTGGTTGCCATGGCTGCTAAAAGGCAAATGCATTGCCAATCTTCTTGTCTGGAACCACTGAGCTGATCTCAATGTAATTTTGCAGGTATGATCGTTAGGAGAGCCTCTACCAAATTGTTAAAACAATTTTGATTCATGAAAAACATGCCCATGTCTATGATGTCAGCTCTGTTTGCTTAACCTTTTCCTCCATAAATGTAATAGACACTTCTTGAACCCATTGTGATAAATAGAGCATTTGCTCCATAGGAGCAAATGCTCTATTTATCACAATATTTTCAATACTACAGAATTCTAACATTTTCCTTTTCTCTAGTAAATGCTCCTTTTCGGTAGATTTATTCAGAGGTTGGGTCTAAAAATAGCCTATGGAGGAAAGGGTTAAGTAATATAGATAAGATTTTGCAGTTTCTGCCATGGCAGACTATTCCTGTGTTTATGTGCCATTACAAAAATCAATCTAATTAATATAAATGTCATTATTTCTTCCATGAATAGAGTAAAGGGTTAAAAGGTTCTATTGTAATTGATATTAATTGTTGGAAGCTTGAAATGCTTCTTGCATTCATTCATCACATTCCCAAAACGGAGATAATATAGTTAAGGAATGTAATTCTTCTCTTACTGATGGTGACATGGCTGATAACTGCAAAAAGCTTCAATCCACAATTCCAGATAAGAAGCCAAATAATTTGACAATCTTATCAGCATCCAAAGTATTTGCAACTTGGCCAAACATTTGAAAACAAACCAAAAAGTGAATCAGATAGTGTCTAAACAGACAGCCAACGAGAGTCTGAACAAATGTCAATGTTCACATTAGGATAATGGTGAAAGATAAAAGAAAAATGCTGAAACGGAAGATGTTGAGATAGTGTTTGTACTTGATGCAGTACTTTCATTTGCCCCCACATCCCGTCTTTTTAATCCATTCCCCAACAGAGATGGCTTTTTGCACTTTGGCAGATACAGCAGACCTAGATCCTCTGCAAACAGGGTAGACCCAGATCAGATGGCTCCTGTAGGAGCCGTCTGATCAGGGTCTGCTCTGTTTGCTTATTAAATAACATAGAAAAACATTCCTTGTCAATCCTTGAGCAAATAACACCTATATATCTCTCTTATGGACATATTTTTGACTTGCAATAGTCAGTTTTAGATGACAGGTTTAGTGTTTAGATGACAGGTTTGAGTTTAGATGACAGAGGTTTGCGTTTCCAGGAAAAGTGATGATCTTTAACAAAAGGCTCCTCTCTAAATTCTCATATCTGGTCTACAAAGTTCTCAATTGCAGATGCTAGTTGCCATGTCAGCCAATATGAAAGGTCTAATTCAAACGTACTGGTAATGACTACAGTAAAACCTCTGTATAACAGCCACTGAATTGGGTTTCTTGGTATTTAGGGCAGGTGGCTGTTTAAAGCAAGGTGAGAGTAAAACGGAATGCTCCTATAGGAGTGTTGTTTTACTTTGACCATGCTTTAAGCAGCCACATGCCTTTAACTCTTTCGGCGCCAAAGTCGCCTGTTGGCACCATTGAAAACAGTGCAGTCCCAGGTCAGATGCCGCCTTTTCAAGGCGGCATCTGACCTGGGACTTCACTGTTTTCTGTATATTTTAAGCCCAAGCATACAGGTTTTTAAAAACAAATGTTTTACTAATATACCGTTATTATTTAGTTTAGAATTATATTTAATATGAAATTATTATTGCAGAATACACTTTTAAATTTGGCGCCAAAAGAGTTGGCACAAAATACTTGGATGTAATGTAGTGGCCGTTATAGAGAGGTATTACTGTATACTACTGCCTTTACCATAGATGTAAAAAGAAATTCATACATGAAAATGTTTAAATCATTATATCTCAAATGAACAATTAATGGAGCGAAATTTCTGTGTGATGTCCTGGCAGCTGTTTTCAAACAATGTATTTAGTGAAATCCTTCACAACTAATGCACATACAAATGAGACAACAAGAAACTCAGCATCTCAAAATAATCCCAGCTGATAAGACACGGACTGATACAAGAACACTGCAAGCAGATACCAATGCTTGTCTGACCTTGAATATCAATGTCTAACTCTTTGCAAAGTCATTTTTTTGTCTGCAACAATTGTCGTCTGCTTCAATAATTAAAATAAAAAATTCTCTCATTTCTTTGCAAAAGTATGGTCAGAGTGTCAAACAGTGTTGATCCTGATGAGACGCCGCATCATGTGGTGTATCATCTGGCTCCAGACTGTTTGCATAGGTAATCACGATTTCACTGCTAGTGTTCAAAGAGGAAAGCTGCCCTTATCAGATTGTAGATGTAGTTATGGTGAGCAACTGTTTAAAGTTTGGCAGAAATAGCTGGACTAATGGTGAAATTTGAATGGAAGAAGATTGTTAAGAGACAAGAAAAAAATGAAACAAATGGAAGAAGAGTATACTTTCAGAACAGAAGTACATAATGACTAATGCAGGTTCGTTTGTTAGTTTTCTAAGATCTCAAATTCCCTACGGAAGAAGGTTGGTATTGCTTGGTGATAATACAAAACTAACTGCCTCATTGTTGTCATACCATTTAATAGAAATAGCATCAAAGTAATAGTACATTGGCCCTCTTTTACTTGCATCTACAGTAAAAACCCTCTAAATCAGACATTTAATTTATTACAGGAAGGCCGTAAATTGCAAGAAAGCAAATCAAGTTACATATTTTAATTCCAAGCTATCACTTGTCATTCCAACAAACAATATATGATTCAAAATGTGGCAGTTATGGTCTCCTGCGTGGACAGAAGATTCTAGAGAAGTGCTCCAAATTAGGAAAAGCTGTGACTACCACTCATAACCCTCAAGCTCAATTCTTACTGAGCTCCACCTGCTAGGACTTCCTAACAGAAACCCATGCGTGAACCGTTCCACGCATATACCATATAACTACCCCCACAGCAGATACATGTGAGGGTTGTGGCCCCATGGCGGATGCACATGGTGCACGAAATGCAAGTTAAGCCTCATGGCAGAAGCGCATGCTGCTCACATGCATTAAATTCCCTATTTGTTTTGCATTGGATCGGTCAACAGCTATTTCCTCCGAAACAAACTGAGTCAAATCTAAATGCATATATTATATTCTGGGAGAATACAACACTTTTAAGCTCTAAATGTCCTGGCTGCCTATATATTACAATTGCAGCAATCTAACATGTGTTGAAAAGCTCCTTTCCGTATCCTCCCAAAACTGAATTGACCATAGTCAGTGAATAGTCTGTAATAAATGAAAAAGGCACAGCACAGTAAATAGTATCAAAATGATTTCAATAATATACATGTACATGGATAGACAAGGGTGGGAGGGTGGGAAAAGATTTTTGAAAAATTTGGAGAGCGTAAATTTGACCTAGATAAGGTTGCAAGCTAACCGGTGCAGTGTGATTTTTACCACCCGTGAAAATCACACCAGTCAACATCAGCGTGGCAACTTACGTTCGCGTAATAAATTGGGCTATTTAAAACAATAGCCCCTATTATTACAGGAAGGTCGTAAATTGCAAGAAAGCAAATCAAGTTACATATTTTAATTCCAAGCTATCACTTGTCATTCCAACAAACAATATATGATTCAAAATGTGGCAGTTATGGTCTCCTGCGTGGACAGAAGATTCTAGAGAAGTGCTCCAAATTAGGAAAAGCTGTGACTACCACTCATAACCCTCAAGCTCAATTCTTACTGAGCTCCACCTGCTAGGACTTCCTAACAGAAACCCATGCGTGAACCGTTCCACGCATATACCATATAACTACCCCCACAGCAGATACATGTGAGGGTTGTGGCCCCATGGCGGATGCACATGGTGCACGAAATGCAAGTTAAGCCTCATGGCAGAAGCGCATGCTGCTCACATGCATTAAATTCCCTATTTGTTTTGCATTGGATCGGTCAACAGCTATTTCCTCCGAAACAAATCCCCTCTGTTAACAGCACCTCTCCAGAATTTTCCGCCACACGAACAGGGTTCGCCCCAAAATTCTGAAGTTTATTGCAAAAGCTAAATTAACTGCTCTAAAGCCTCCCGAAAATTGTACAAAAAGAGATCAGTGCCCACATCTGAAAGGTGCACACCATCATTAAAGTACATCCCTGGTGTGTCGGCAGTAATTTCACCATGGTTCACAAATAGCCCTCCTCTAAATTCTGTCAATCTTCTGACAAATCTATTCAAGCACTTTCTTTTACGTTCTATCTTGTCTGCAGGAATTTGAGTCTTTCTCCATACCAATCTTGGCAAAAATGAGGACATAACAATTGCAGTCCCGGGGAAGTTATCAAACAAACTATCGAGATCAGACCTAATCTTAAAACGTAAATTTATGCCTTTTTCTGAACCAATGTCATTAGATCCTAGATGAATAATTATGGCCCTTGGCTTCTGGTGATGCAAAGCCATATACTGAACCTTTGTCATCAACTGGTTCCAATGCATACCACGAATACCCAACCATTTAATACCAGCCACTTTTGCCAGACCCAAGTTTCTTTCAATTCTGCGAAATCTTGCTCTTTGCTCTGCCCAATAAATGTAGGAATCGCCGACCAGCCATACGTCTGGAAATATACTTATATATGTATCAGCAATGAGTGACACAATAGTCCAATAATTCTCCTACAATCTGATATACTTCAAAAATGCATTAGAACTCCAACGCCCCATTCTCTGAATAACTGCATGTGACACTCCCTTGCTTGCTAACCAAGTAGCAGCTCCAATCCTAAAGGAATGAGTCTTAAAACCTGAACAAGGTAGCCCTAAACTCTGCATTACTCTTGTCAAAACCGCACCAAATTGATATCTTGTTAAAAATGAACCATCCTGGTGACAAAGAAGGCATTTACCTTGAGTAACCTTCGATCGGGCCAGGAGAAAGTTCTGCATCGCTGCAACTGGACAAACCTGTGTGCCAGTTGCAACAATGTCAACACTCTGAGGTGGTCCATGCTGATTACATTTTGCTCGCCTGAGAAAAATTTTAAATGAGCTACCTGACTTGAACTGCCTAATGTCTGAATATTGCAGCGGGGCATCGAGCATGGATTGGGAAGTGAAAGCAAGTTCCCCAACCCTAAATAAACCAAAGAATGCCAGTGTATAAGCTGCTCTAAAGAGCAATGTTTCGTATTTTGAACTACAGATGGCTGGCAATTTTTCATAAATTTTGACTAATATGTCATATGTAATTGGAAGCCTAGTGTCTGTAACGGATTTTGAGCGGCGATAACCTTCTAACATTTTGTTAATTGACAAATGCGATGTATGATCCACTACGTCCCTAAGCCTATTTTGAAATCTTATGGCTGCAATGTAAGTGGATGTAGTTTTGTATGCATATCCTCTATGAAAAAGGTATGTTATAAATGTTTCCAATTGGAAAAGGGAGGGAGGCCAATCCTGACTAAAACTGTAACTAGTGCGAAAATGTGCAAACAGCTCCAATGCATTGGAGTACACCAAGCGTGTATTATGAGCTAAACCAGCTTCAAAAAGTCTTCTAGAGTCAGCTCGAAGATGTTCCAGAGGTGGGTTGGAAATGGCACAGGGTTGAGATCTGCCTCTGGAGCCAGAGCTCGAAACCTGCTCATCTGAAAACGAGACAAACTATCAGCAATGTCATTCCTTACACCAGGAATATGTTCTGCCTTTAACACTAAATTATAATGTAAACATTTCAAGGTCAATACCCGCACCAAGACCATCAAAGCATCTGACTTTGAGGTTTGAGAGTTCAAAACCTGCACAACTGACTGATTATCACAATGAAATAGCACCCTTTTATTCCGAAATTCTTCACCCCAAACATAAATAGAGACTAAGATTGGGAAATATTCCAACAATGTGATATCCTTAGTGTAGCCCTTTTCATGCCAACTTTCAGGCCAAGCGGCAGACGCCCACTTTCCTTGAAAATAAGCCCCGAAACCTTTACCCCTAGCTGCAGAACTATCTGTAAACAGGCCGAAATCGCTATTGCGAAGGCAAATGTGATCATTGAAAACAGATACACCGTTGAAATCCTTGAAAAACACCAGCCACAGTTGCAAGTCTTGACGTATTCCCACAGTCAATCTGATATGATGAAAGGCACATTTAACTCCCCTAGTAGCATTAATCAGGCGTCTGCAGAATGGTCTACCTGGGACAATTGCTCTACACATAAAATTCAGAGACCCTATAAGTGACTGAAGTTCTTTCAATGTGACACTCCTCTTGTGTTCCAAAATATTGTTAATCTGTTCTACTATGCGACTTATTTTTTCTAATGGAATACGAACTTGCATAAGAACTGAATCGAGTTCCAAGCCCAGAAAAACTAGGACTGTTGTAGGACCTTCTGTTTTTTCATTGGCGATTGGCACCCCGAAATCATTGCAGCATGCAAAGAAACTATTCATCAGACTAATGCAATGATCTGTATTCCCTCTTCCACCAAAAATGAAGTCATCCAAATAGTGTTCTAACTTACCGACTCTACATGAAAAACGAACCACCCATTCCAGAAAAGTCGCAAATAACTCGAAGGTAGCACAAGAAATACTGCACCCAAAAGGTAGCACTTGATCAAAATAATAGAGGCCCTCAAATTTAAAACCAAGCAAACTGAAATCGTTTGGTGATACCGGTATCAAACGAAAGGCAGATTTAATGTCAGATTTGGCAAGCAGTGCACCCTGACCCAACTGTTGAATCATTTCGATTGCAGCATCAAATTTGGTGTATTGAACAGAACACAATGCAGGATCAATATAATCATTAACAGAATCTCCTTGTGGAAAAGAAAGATGATGTATTAATCTAAATTCACCTGGATCCTTTTTGGGAACAAGACCTAATGGCGAAACTCTAAAATGTTTAAATGGAGGGATAGAGAATGGACCCATAATTCTGCCTGCTTGTAGTTCTTTTTGAATTTTTTGCCTTACTATTTTTGGATTCTTATTTGCTGAGGATAAGTTATTGGCCTCTAACGTCTTAGCCTGCCCCTCAAAATGGATTGAAAAACCGTCTTTAAAACCTGAACAAATCTTTTTTGCAGCCGCCCTGTTCGGATAAATGGAAAGGAATTTTTTCATCTGTGCTAACCTGATTGGTGTGGTGGCAAGTGTCAAATTAGTGTCTTTGGGGTTTGGGTTGATGTTGAATGTATCTGTTTGTGAATTGGTTACCTGTGCGAAAGGGTTGATTGAAAGAGCGAGGACACTGCTGTTGAGTGTGCGTCCCCTTGCATGCAAGGCACACATGGTTGTACTTACAAGTTTTAAAAGAACAGCCCTTTGTGGAGTTAAAATCCCAGCATAGTTTAGCCGGACGGCCAGCACTAACTGCTGGCGTACTGGTCTGTAAGGGGTTAGCAATGGTGCCTTGATGTGAATGAGCAGGTATCATCATAGTTCTGAGCCATAGATCGGTATTAATAATAGACCATGACTGGGGTTGCACAGCCTGGCGCATACGGAAATTTTCATCGTATATTTTCCAAGCCAATGTGTTGCCCGAGCGACTTTCAGCCTCCCTGATCAACGCTATATACTCGAACATTTCCCCAGCCTTTTGGGGCACCTTTTTGATCAGTATAGAAGCATAGATCAGGAAGGCATCAGTCCAGTCCCTTATGTTTGATATGGATTTTGTCGGCTTCTGTTTTATTTGAACCTGACCCCGCTCGTCGATGAACAAATTAGACGGTGCCGACGGCGATTCGGCTGACCCACGCAATAGTAGAGCCAAATTGACATATTCCCCCAGCCAAATTTTTTGGCAGAGCTCCACCGAAACATGCAGAGACATGGGATCATTTATACATTTAAGTGCCGATTCAGGGAGCGAAAACTCCCGACTAGGAATAGACTCATTTTGGCCGGCTAACCTGTCGAATATCTCGGAAAATACATTACCGGAACCCTGCACATTACCTGATGTTTGATCCTCTGATGACAGACGCACGAACTCCGGACTGTTGTCATTTACAACATCATCAGGCTGTTCACGATCTCCCCCACCCACTGCATTCCGTGCAGCGCCATTCCGGGCAGACCGCGTGCTCGAAGATCGACAAACTCTTTGCGGCCTTTGGCGAGTATATGGTCCCTCGTCTCTTGCGCGACTACGCTGTTTGGGTGGCATAATGCAACTGGGCGATATCTAACCAGTCTCTTTACGCTGATATTCGTGTAAACGAGCAAATTAAAAAGATTTTTGAAAAATTTGGAGAGCGTAAATTTGACCTAGATAAGGTTGCAAGCTAACCGGTGCAGTGTGATTTTTACCACCCGTGAAAATCACACCAGTCAACATCAGCGTGGCAACTTACGTTCGCGTAATAAATTGGGCTATTTAAAACAATAGCCCCTATTAATATAAATATTTGTCTTTGAGGCAGGGTGCAGCTTAATGCAAGGTCAAAGTCATGCAGGAAGCTCCTCGAGGAGCTTCCTGCATGACTTTCACCTTGTATTAAGCAGCCATCTGCCTAAAAGTATATAGATTCTTCTCTATTAGAATTCCAGTTTAGAGGGGTTTTACGTATCTACAAATAAATGCTTAAATAAATATAAACAATAGATATATATGTATATATATTATTTTGCAAATAATATTCATTATACTCCACATCCACTATACAATGTCACATTTCATGTCAATTCATTAATACTACACCTTGTACCATCAGGCATCATGGGATTTACCCCAATTAGTCGGCCTGAAAAACTCTGGCAAATAGCATTGACCAAGATCATATTTCTCCTATAAGTGCAGTTTTGATCTACACAAATTGTTACTCCATTAGTTTAAGTTTTATTTAATAAGTTTAATTAATTTAATTCAACTACCAAAATCATGTTGAAATCACATACAGTAAAACCCCTCTAATTCAGATATTCAATTTTAATAGCATATTATATTGGTCTTGGAGACAGGTGGCAGCTTAATGTAGGATGAAAGTCGTACAGAAAGCTCCTCTAGAAAGCTTTCTGCATGACTTTCACCCTGAATTAAGCAGACACCTGCCTAAATGTATCTAAATTCTTCTCTTCTAGATTTCCAGTTTAGAGGGTTTTTACTATACATGCATTTGCAAAACAGAGAAAAGTTGAGATTGGATGACCTAGTATTGAGGGTATTTGGAGTAAATCCCAATTGGCTTGTGCAATCTTTTGCTATTATGTTGTCTCTACAAGTCCCCTCATGGCATTAAATATACAAGGCCTTTGTAAAAGAAGGTTGTGTTCCAGCTCACTTTGAGCCTATGTTTGAGAACCAGTGTGACAGCTCTGTCATGCTTCCGAGGCCAGTGCCAATTTTGTCGTAGAATGAAGAGGACGAGTGCATCTTCTGCTGACCATGCTGAGGCAGCACAGCCGCTGCAGTCTCCGCTAGGGACGGACTACCAGACTCAACACCCTGAAATTACATGAAACAAGACTTTGTCAATGAGTAGGCTTTGAATTAAATATTCTCAGACTTGAGACAAAAAATTGTTCCCAGCTTCTACCACTTGTGACACTCCCTGAGAACCCAGCAAACATTCTTGTATTCTTGTGTTTTGCGTATGTGACTGTGTCAGTGAAATCAAGTAAAGGTATTTTGTAAACATGAACAGATTTCAAAAACAAATTTGATATTCTGCTACAAAAGCCCATGTATCATCTCTAAGAATCTTGTGAAGTCATTTTCTTCAAAATTGCATTGAAACTGCAAAAACAACAAGTACAAATAATACAAACACCAGTGACCACACTAGTGGCAAATTCATGATAAACCACATACAAACAGTTTAGATGCAGATGAGATGCCAAGTAACTCTGTTTCTGATCAAGTTCCAAACAGTTTGATGCTCGGACGGCATTTTTGAATAGAAATTAATAAAAGAATCAATTTTACATCAGATGGCAATGCTTGCAGACAACAATTACTTAGTATGCAAAGAGGTAACCCTATCCTCCATGAATAATGTTTTTGAATACCCCTTTCTACACCTTTGCAAACAGAGAAGACCCAGATCAGATGGCTCCTGTAGGAGCCGTCTGACCAGGGTCTGCTCTGTTTGCTTATGATATACTGTAGATATGATTTTACAATTTCTGCCATTACCAAACGATCCTGTGTCAATCTGCTATTATAACAATTAATCTAATTAATATTCATGATGTCATTATTTCTAACATTAATATTCATGAAGGAAAGGGTTAACATTCAGATCTGTCTTGTTTCTTTCTTACCCTGTACAGTGTCTGTGTGATAACTGGTTGCGGGGCCCGGTACCGGCTGTGCTGTGTGCTGAGTGGAAGCAGGGAGAACCGGTTCTGGCAAGTGGACAATAGCAGCACATTGTGTTGTTCCTGCTGAGTACCAGGCGTAGTCCGAGACGTCACAGAGTAAAACCCAGACTTGTCTATACTAGTAAGGCCACCCAGCAACACCTGAGAAAACAAAATAGGCAAAGCATGTGAAATGTGACATAATATTCAGACAATAACAACAAATGAGGATATTCCCCCCAAATTCCTTTTTAAATACAGAATAGTGACACCAACCATGATCTTAGTCAAGTAAAACCAATGTAGCTCAGAATATAATGCAACTAAATATCAGATTTAGTGTCAGAGTCTCATTCTAAACAAAAATTATCTACCATCGTAATTCTGCAAGACAAACTGGGACAAACAGCGTAGACCTAGATCATAGTGCTCCTGTAGGAGCTGTCTGACTAGGCTCTGCTCTGTTTGTTTGTACATGTATGTTACAGATTCTTTAACCTTTTCCTTATTCTAGACTTTTAACTGACAAAAATGATAGTCTAAACTACTAACACTTTTGATGCATTTCAAACAGAGTACAGTAGACCCAGATCAAATGGTTCTTGTAGTAGATGACTGACTAGTGTCTGGCCTGTTTGCTTATATGTTATAGTTCCTTTTCCATTTCCTTATTCTAGACTTTTAATACAAGAATTAAATAAGTAAACATCATGATGGGTGGATTAATGCATAAATATTCATCAGGTAAATAGTTATAAAAGTTCCCAAAGAAACACTTGAAGTTTTAGTGTACTAAGTCATTGACTGCCAGCTTCAATTCTCACAATTAAGAATTTCCCTGTTAAATATTCATGTAAGAAATAATGACATCATGTATATTTATTAGCTGACTTTTTATAACGGCATATGAACACAGGACGTTATGGCTCAGACAGAAGCTGCAGAATCAGACCCATATCATAAACAAATAGAATAGACCCTGATCAGATGGCTCCTATAGGAGGTGTCTGATCTGGGTCTACTCTGTTTGCAAAGGCGTGAAAAGGGGTTTGCATACCACTAAATCACCTAAAGCATGTAAAGAGTTGACCCTTTATTTACCCCATTCCTCCATAAATACGCCTTTCTACGCCTCTGTAAAAGTCACTTTATGAAACTATTGTGATAAATAGAGCATTTGCTCCTTAGGAGCAAATGCTCTATTTATCAAAATGGTTTCAAACTACAAATTTCTAAAAAAAATCCTTTTCTCTAGTTAATGCTCCTTTTGGGTAGAATTATTTAAAGAGGTTGGATCTAAAAATAGCCTATGAGGTAATGGGTTAATAAAGACACATATTGACAAATTAGCAAACAGAGTAGACCCACATCAGACAGCTCCTGTAAGACCTGTCTGATCAGGTTCTGCTCTGTTTGCATACAGAATAATAAACTGATTGTACAGTTTCAGCCATGATCGAAATTTCCCTGGTTTATATACCATTATAAAACCTTACCTGTTCATAAAGATTCATTAGTTAACCCATTCCCTCATAGGCTATTTTTAGACCCAATCGCTTTGAATAAATCTACCCAAAAGGAGCATTTACTAGAGAAAAGGAAAATGTTATAACTGTGTAGTATTGAAACCATTGTGATAAATAGAGCATTTGCTCCAATATTTATCACAATGATTTCAAGACATGACTATTACAGAGGCATATAAAGTGTATTTATGGAGGAATGAAAAACACTGACCGAGGATCTCTGGACGAGCTTGGTGAGGTTGGACTGCATGTATGGAGAGAACACGTCCAGATCAAATGGGTCAATCCTCTCCTCGAGACCCGAGATCACCTTCTCCATCTTGGACTGATACTGTTTACTCTCCTGAAATGACGATACCATGTTGCCTTATTAACCCTTTACCTGATTAATATTCATGTAAGAAATAATAATGAATATTTATAAGCTGAGTTTTTATAATGGTACAAGGACACAGGATCTTTTACCCTTTTCAGAAACTGTAGCAGCATCAGAGAGCTTTGGAATTCCATAAGCAAACAGAGCATACCTTGATCAGATGGCTACTACAGGAGCCGTCTGATCAGGGTCTACACTGTTTGCAAAGGTGTGAAAGTCTATATCAGGTACAGTAAAACAGCTCTAAGCTGGAAATATGTATAGAAGAATGTAGATGCTTTTAGGCAGGTGGCTGCTTAATGCAGGATGAAAGTCATACAGAAAGCTCCTAGAGGAGCTTTCTGTATAACTTTCACCCTACATTAAGCTGCCACCTGTCTCCAAGACTGATATTTATACAACATTTAACATGCAGTTTAGTTGGGTTTTACAGTAAAAAATTAACCTAATCTAGACCCTCTCAATGCTAAATATTAATTGTGGAATGGCCCATCAGTGCTACCAGAGTCCATTCAGTATGAAAGGCTTAAATTTGCTAGAAGATTTTTAATGACAAACAGTACAGACCCCGATGAACGGTCTCATCTAGGAGTTCTCTGATCTAGGTCTGCACTGTTTGCAGATTCATGTACACTTGTTTCCTGCAGTCAAAGGGTTAAACAACCAATATATTCTTAACCCTTTTCCTGTTCTTTATTTAGTCCAAATTTCATTACCTACTGAATATTCATGGACAAAATAGTTATAATGAAATATGGAAGGTGGAACATTGTAGCCATTTTAGAAAGAACAGAAACAGATCTGTCAAATTCCTTTAACAAACAGAGCAGACCTTGACCAGACAGCTCCAATAGGAGACATCTGATCTGGGTCTACTCTGTTTGCAAATGCATGAAAACACATTTATATGAGGGAAAGGGTTAAGACTCTTGATACTAAAAATACACTTAAACATAAATGTGTGGTTCCCAGCTTCAACCATTGCAGTATGAGCTGAGAACCATATAAACATATTGAACAGTTACCCTGCTGTAAAAAATGTCTGCGATTGAATCAATCAAGCATTCGAGAAACTATTGACAAAGTGTCCAACACCTTGGACCCAGATGTTTATAGTTTCTCCCAGAATTAACGGGTATTTATTAGAGTAGGGGCATATTTATATGTGAGATGTTGTTTACAGTTGTTTATTTGATACAAAAGAAATAACTTACCTTTGAGTCATCTCTCCGTGGGAAGATGAGGAGGGCAAACTTAACGTCAAACAGGAGCTGTAGTGCCCAGTGCTGGTTGATGCTGACAGCATCAAGTGACCTGTCCTGGAACAGCTGACTGTACACCTCAGCCATGCCTCCTGACACGCTCACAACCAAGTGCTCTAACACCTCTCTGCATGTGGAAACAACATAATACGGTAACATCTTGATTATTCGAACACTAAAATACGTATTATTATCATTTTTTAAGACAGGTGGCAGCTTAATGCATGGTGAAGGTCATGCAGAAAGCTCCTAGAGGAGCTTTCTGCACGTCTTTCACCATGCATTAAGCAGCCATCTGCCTAATAGGGTCTAATTTTTTCTTTAAATTTTTTTCGAATAATAAAGATTTTACTGTAGTTAGCCTCTATAACCTTTTTTTCACTTGACTCTTTGAATGTGGGAAAGAAATGTATTGAATTTGAAGCAGGATAGACCCAGATCAGACTGACCCTTGAGGAGCCCTCTGATCAGGGTCTGCACTGTGTGTCATTCAAAATCCTCTTGCAAATTACACCCTTTCATACTGAATGGACTTTATAGTTACACAATGATGGACCAGTACATTTTGAAAATTCAGCACTCCAAGGAGGGTTAAGTTGTTCAAATTTAAATCTGCAGACCTGTCTCTGAACAAATGAAAAGGCATTTATTTGATTGAAAGGGTTATGCTTTTATTTTCATTGAAATTACAATTTGATCTCAGGGAGATAACTCACCTGTCTACTGCATGACAACCAATGTGATTAAGATCACTGCACAGTCCATACAACAGGCGAAGGAGGTACCAGGATGCCTAAAACAGAAAAAATGATGTACAACAAGGTCAGTTAGTGGGGGTCACAGGTCGATGAGGTATGCCATGTGGCTGTCTGGTTTCCACTGGTATTGAAATAGAATAGAAATGTATATGATGAGAGGGGCAATATGACAGAGAACAATGATTTGGTGCGGCTAAGGATTATAATCCTGTAAAAAAACTACACTCAGTATATTTTGAGTATTATCTGCCACACTACATGTATATCACAAAAGTTTAAACAATAACTCACAATCATGAATTTCAACTAGGAATTACAAAGAGATAGGAAAAAGGTTTGAACTCATTGGAAAAAATTTAACTCACTTCTAGAATCTACAAATTTCAAGGTTTTTAGAAACATTACACAAATTTTGACAAGGTAATTTAATCATACCCAACTGTTGCCAAGACAACACCATTACCTGGACAGGGACGGATATTTTAGAGGTGACTTTCTTCCCATCCTCTGTTTCCTCTTCTATAGAGACCTCATCCCATCTCTGAAACATCACACACATCCACAAAAGTCCAGATAAGATGCATCAATTCAAACATTTTCAAGAATAACTGTTATTTCTCCACCAATCCCTATGTTGTGACCACTCTTTAGAATTGTCTCTTCGAGACCAGTCCATGCATGTAAAGAATAATTAATCAGAGCAACAATTACCTGTGCGTACTTAATACAAAAATCGTCATTTCTCCACCAAACCCTATGCTATGACAACTCTTTAGAATCGTCTCTTTGAGACGATTCTAAAGAGTGGTCACAACATAGGGTTTGGTGGAGAAATGAAGATTTTAATATTTGAGTACGCACATCTACCTGTTGCTCTGCATCCATATATGAGACTACAATGGGGGCAAACTATATATGAGACTACAATAGGGGCAAACTACCTCTTCTCCTGTACAATACTATCTACTTCAACTCTGATCTGATGCAATATTTACTTCCTTCCATTTTATTAAATCATTTGAGAAGCTTTTGACTGAGTGGCAAAAAGCTTGGATATTTATGAGATGCCTAGTTATTTGGCATTTGATCTGGATCCAAACTGTTTGCAAATTCCAGTCAGGTCTTGCTTATCCCCTCATAATAACGAGTTTTCACGCATTTGCAAACAGAGTAGAGCCAGATCAGACGGCTCCTAGAGGAGCCGTCTGATCAGGGTCTACTCTGTTTGCTAATAGAATTTGATAGATCTGTTTCTTTACTTCCTAAAACATCTACAATGCTCCACCTTCCAGATTTCTTTATAACTATTTTGTTAATGAATATTCAGTAGGTATTGAAATTTTGCCTAAATACAGAACAGGGAAAGGGTTAAGATAATTAAGTGCTAAATGGTTTTAATTATGATAAAGGGAGCACAAACTGTAAACCTAGATCATTTGCCACATCAAAATGAGAAGTCTGAATAATCTAATCTGAATTTGTATTGCCTCATTCTTGGCCTACTACATGATATATTTGCTCTAGACATTAATCTTTATTCAACAAATATGCCTTTCTACTCCTTTGCAAACAGTAAATCCAGATCAGATATCTCCTGTGGGAGTCATCTGATCAGGGTCAGCACTGTTTGTTTATGGAATTGTACAGATTTGTACAAAATAGCTGTAATGAAAGTTGGAACATTGTAGTCATTTTAGAAACTAAAATAATGGATCTATCAAATTCCATTAGCAAACAGAGCAGACACTGGTCTGACGGCTTCTATAGGAGCCGTCTCATCTGGGTCTCCTGTTTGCGTATGCAAGAAAACACGTTTGTATGAAGAAAAGTGTTACATTTTATAAACCAGAAAGGGGATTGAATGTCTAAATATTTAACCCATTCCCTCATAATGACATCTTTTGATGTCTCTGTAAAAGTCACTTTTTACAACTACATGTATTGTAATAAATACACGGTAAAGCATTTCGAGGGCTTGGTGCAAAACTATTCTAACTCCTTCACAAAGTGAAGGAGTTAGAATAGTTTTGCACCAAGCCCTCGATTTGCTCCATATAATTTCAAAACTACACAATTCTAAACTGATCCTTTTTTCTAGTAAATGCTCCTTTTCAGTAAATTTATTCAAAGAGGTTGGTTCTAAAAATAGCCTATGAGGGAATGGATTAAGATGAATATGGTAGCATACAAGACGTTAAGATTTTCACATACTAGTTATCTGGTGTGTACTTACTGCAGACATCCTCACTACCTCCTGGCACGTCTGAACATGGACAGCCGCAGAGAAGTCTGTCAGAGCCATCTTCACTAAATGATCCACCCAGAGTCTATAAAGTACATGTACCAGGAAACTATAGCTGTCATATACTGGACACCACAACTGATTATTCTGTGTTTTAATGCCTTCCTGTTGGAGCTGTCTGATCAGGGTCTGCTCTGTTTGCCTTTACATTACAGATTTGTTTCTTTATAGATTGCCATGGTAATAACTTTCCTTATTTTATGTTTTTAACCCTTTACTCCATAGATACCCCTTTCTACTCTTTGCAAACAGTGTAGATCCAGATAAGACGGCTCCTTTAGGAGCCGTCTGATCAGGATCTGCTCCTTTTGCATATGAAATAATACAGATCTGATTCTACACTTCCTAGCAGGGCCAACAATTATTGTGTTCATAAATCTAATCTAATCTAATTAATATTCATGACATCATTATTTCATTCATGAATATTCATGGAGTAAAGGCTTAATAAATGTCAGAGTGTCAAACATTCTAATGCTGATGAAACAATGAGTTTGATTCTAGATTACCACCGAGGAAAGAGGTCAATGATTTTGACCAATTCTACGTCAATAATTCAATTTAACTAGATGACTATATATAACTGCCATATCCCACTTGCAAAATTAATCCTGCAATTTCTTCATCCAGTGCAAATATTGTAGCACCTGATCAATGCATGTAAAGAACATTTAATCAGAGCTACAGATAAAGATGCGTACACAAATGCTAAAATCATCATTTCTCCACCAAACCCTATTCTTTGACCACTCTTTAGAATCGTCTCGAAGAGTGGTCACAACAAAGGGGTTGGTAGAGAAATAAAGAAGTTATTCTTTAATATGTTTTAACCCTTTACTCCATAAATACGCCTTTCTACGTCTCTGTAATAACCACTTCTTGAAACCATTGTGATAAATAGAGCATTTGCTCCTATAGGAGCAAATGCTCTATTTTTCACAATGGTTTCAAACTACCAAATTCTAAAATTTTACTTTTTTCTAGTAAATGCTCCTTTTGGGTAGATTCATTCAAAGAGGTTGGGTCTAAAAATAGCCTATGGAGGAAAGGGTTAATTTACACATCTTAGCTAGACCTCTGATTCAAGGATGCTTTTGTCTGTGTGTTTCTGACATCATTCATAAACTTCTTCTAAACATCAGTACAAAGTCAAGTACTCACTTGTAGGCAGATTTCTGGAAGTCTAGCAGCTCAGCTTTAGTTGTTTCCCAAGCAGAACAGACATCAGCTTTACCTAACCTTCCACTGGTAGACCTCTTCATTGATGACCTTGTGGTAGAAGAAATATGAACCTATGACCAGGGTGCAATTAGTTACAAATATATCAACAGCTAGCAGACATGGTCAAACACGTGTGAATGATAGATAGATGATACATAAAAAATAGACCGATGGGTAAGTAATATACTGATTCCTCTATATACCTTAACCCTTTGCTTCATATGTCTACACAAACAGAGTAGACTCAGTTCAGACAGCTCTGTTTGCTTATGAGATTATACAGTTTCTGCTATGCCCAAAACTACCTGTGTTCATTTTTCATTATAAACAAGATGTGTTTGGGAAACACTATGTCCCTGATATGACCTTTTACCTTGATGTATGACCTTGACCTTAATAAGACAACACTAAAAATGTTTGCCTCCATAAGATGCACAAGCATGCCAACTTTGAAGTATGTATGTGCCATGGCGACAAGTTTTTGACAAGAAGATGAAATGTTTACTGTTAGAACTTAAACAGACAAGAAGTTACCACTAAGTTATTTACTGAAAGATTCCAAATCTTTTGTTTAATCCTTTCCCTGTTCTATATTCATTCTATATTTCAGTACCTACTGAATAATCATGGACAAAATAGTTAAAATGAAATATGAAAAGTAGAACATTGTAGTCATTTAGAAATTAAAGAAACATCTTTCAAATTCCATTAACTATCAGAGCAGACCCTGATCAGACGGCTCTATAGGAGTCATATGATCTGGGTCTACTCTGTTTACAAATGCGTGAAAAGGCGTTTTTATGAAGGAAAGGGTTACATATCTGATTGAAACCTTTATAAAAAAAATTTCTTTAACATTCAGCTATTACAGCTTTCAGAAAGAATTACTAACTAGAGGTTTGTTTTTGTCACAAAAACAGATGTCTCCCCCTCCCATTCTCTTTCCAACACACAAGTGTAATGTCTGTAACTCCAAACTTACCAGGGTCTAATTTTAAGTCATCAGGGGCAATAACTCCCAACATTATCAGGGGGAGACAATTCAAAAAACCCGGGTACACAACAACACATGCTGGTCAATATTCCTGTGAAGTTTGGTGACTCTAGTACTAGTGGTTTCAGAGATACGCACAACACAAAGTAAAGTTTCTCTTGTTTTAAGTCATAAGGGGCAGTAACTCCAAATTTATCAGGGGGAGACAATTAAAAAACCCAGATGCACAACAACTCATGCAGGTGAACATTCCTTTGAAGTTTGGTGACTCTAGCCCTACTGGTTTCAGAGACACGTGCAGCACAAAGTTTCTTTAATTTTAAGTTATCATATCAGGGGCAATAACTCAAGAATTATTAGGGGAGACAATTAAAAAAAACCCAGGTACACAACAACTCATGCTGGTCAACATTCCTGTGAAGTTTGGTGACTCTATCCCTAGTGGTTTCAGAGATATGCACCACACTAACTAAAGTTTGTCTAATTTAAGTCATCAGGGGCAGTAACTCCAAAATTAACAGGGGAAGACAATTCAAAAATCCCAGGTGCACAACAACTCATGCTAGTGAACAATCGTGTGAGGTTTGGTGACTCTAGCCCTACTGGTTTCAGAGATATGCGCGACACAAAGTTTGTATAAATTTAAGTGTTCATATCAGGAGCAATAACTCAGGAATTATCAGGGGGAGACAATTAAAAAAACATAGGTGCACATCAACTCATGCTGGTCAACATTCCTGTGAAGTTTGGTGACTCTAGTACTAGCGGTTTCAGAGATACGCGCAACACAAAGTTTTTCTAATTTTAAGTCATCAGGGGCAATAACTCCAAAGTTATCAGGGGGAGACAATTAAAAAACCCCAGGTGCACAACAACTCATGCTGGTGAACATTCCTGTGAAGTTTGGTGACTCTAGCCCAACTGGTTTCAGAGATACACGCGACACAAGTTTGTGACGGACAGACAGACAGACGGACGGACGGACAACTCTGGCAAAAACAATATGTCTCCCCATAAATGGGGGAGACATAATAACTCTTTACCTGATGGATATCGTATTCTCCCTAATAAATATGCCTTCACTCTAATATATGCCCCTACTTCTGGGGCTGGAGTGGGGGGGGGGGGGTGTTGAACTAACAATCAACAAAACAACTAAAACCCTATACAATAAACATTCAATAAAAATATAGGTTTTTCAAAATACATGCAGAGCATAATGCAGACTAAAAGCAAGGCAGAAAGCTACCACAAGAGATTTCTGCATTGCTTTCCTTTCTGCATTAAGCAACCACCTGTGTATATAATGCAAAAAACTCATTTTAAAAACATGTAATGCCCCAGGGGTGTTTATTAGAAATAATATGGTATGCCTTTGACAACTTTGCAAACTGAGTAAACCCTGATCAAACAGCTCCTATAGGAGTCATCTGATCAGACTTATGAAATAAAGATTTGATTCCTCAGTTTCTGACATTTCCAAATTCCCTTGCTCATAATTCCATAATAATAAAACAAGCTGATATTCATACTGACATTATTTCTTACACAAATATTCATCAGCTAGAGATGGAGAACAGTCCAATTCTACTGTTCACTAAAACATTTAACAGTTTCTTCCTTTGGGTACCAGTCTATTTCTACTGTTCACTAAAACATTTAACAGTTTCTTCCTTTGTGCAAAAATATCACAAGTAATATTATTGTAGTCAGTGACTGATGACAAAATATGAACATCATTTGATTTTCCCAAAGAAGTGTTAATGAAAGGTCTCACTCAGATGTTATTTAGTTGGGTAAAGGCTGTATGCTACCACTTCCCAACCCAATCATCATACATTTCTTTAACATTAAGCATGCTACAGGTGAATTAACCCATGCCCTCATATTGATGCCTTTTAACCCATTCCTTCATACTGACACCTTTTAATGCCTCTGTAAAAGTCATTTTTTGAAACAATTGTGATAAATACAGCATTTGCTCTATAGGAGCAAATGCTGTATTTATCACAATATTTTCAAAACCACAAATCTTCAAAACTACACAAATCTAAAAAAAATCTTTTCCCTAGTAAATGCTTCTTTTCAGTAGATTTATTCCAGCAGGCTGGGTCTAAAAATAGCCTATGATGTAATGGGTTAATAATGTTTATTGTAAGCAGTTTGGACCTAGATGAAATGCTTATAAAACTTTTAGTTGAGTCTGAGATCGTTCTCAAGTTTTTGATTGGTCAGATTTGAGCCTTTGGCTCAAATCTGACCAATCAAAAGCTTGAGAACTCAAATCTGACCAATCAAAAGCTTGAGAACGATCTCAGACTCAACTAAAAAGCTTTATAAGCAAGGACCCAGACCTCATATCACGATCCCAAGTAGTTGATAGTCTGATCATAAAATCTGATTATATTATCTTATATAGAAGCGGAAGAGAACTGATGTCACTGATATTTTTTTTAAAAATTGCTCAGTATATGCTAGAGTATAATAATAAATCTTTAACCCTTTATTCCATAATCCTGCTATTTTAAAAGAAAGAAATGCTGAAAGCATTACTTTAGACCTGCATTGAACTGTGAACTTGAGAAATTGTCGAGGTTAAAAATCGGATAAATCGATGTCTGTTATCTCGAAGTAATTTGTATAAGTTCAAGATATAGAGGTTCAACTATATGTTACAGATATGATTCTCTAATGTCATGGCAATAAATGTCTTTATTTTTAACATTTATAATAGGCGAAGTCGTGCAAAAATATTTTTGGAAGTAAAGGGTTTAAAATTCAAACAAATGGATATTTATGACAAGTACAACTATTGGGTATCCCTTCTGGAGCAAAACAGCAAAGGGTGTTAAATATTTATGCCCAGCATCATAAGAGTCAACAGCAAGGAGGCCAAAGCAGTCAGCAAAGGCAGGTACATATAAATTTATTCCTGTCAGCATAAGAGTCAACAGCAAGGACAGCAAAAAGTCATCAAAGGGTGCTATAAATTTATCCACAGCATCATAAGCATCAACAAGCATGAAAGCAAAATCTGCTGGATGTACTGAACTTGGACCCATTGAAATGCTAGATTTATCAAGTGGAAATTTTGTGACCATGTTCTCACGGAATACGCTTTCCAAAGTGTTTCCATAGGATATCATGACTTCAATCTCTAGAGTAATGCTAGATAATAAAGTTTAATCATAGAGATAACTGACAATACAACAAAGGAGATTCTCTTGAGTGATACTAGATAATAAAGTTTAACCATAGAGATAACTGACAATACAACAAAGGAGATTCTCTAGAGTGATACTAAATAATAAAACAGAGATAACTGACAATACAACCAGGGATTTTTTTTTTATTATTCTTCAAGAAAAAAAATTGGTCAGTGTTTGGTTCCTGAAGAGATGACACGTTACTTAAGTATTGTCAGGTCCAAACCATTTACAAGGTTATAGTAAATTCATAGATAGTGAGGAAAAAGTTTATACATGTACACATGAAAGCCACTTAACATCATAAATCCCGCAAGCGCTCTTCAACCCACAATACCTACCACATAATGTATTTCCGCCACTCCCGGCTGCCTACAGGGCTAGGTTAATATATATGTGTACAATAAATGAATGTAGCACAGTAACATTTAACTTTAACCCTTTCCTTCATGCATCTGTAAACAGAGTAGACCCAGATCACACGGTTCCTATAGGAGCCGTCTGATCAGTGTCTGCTCTGTATGCTAATGCAAATTTAAAGATCTGTTTCGTTAGTTTTTAAAATGGCTACAATGTTCTACCTTCCATGTTTCATTACAACTACATGTACATATATTATCCATGAATATTCAGTAGGTACTGAAATTTGGAATAAACATAGAACAGGGAAAGGTTTGACCTTAACATGCTAAGGGCACACTTGTGATTATCTTTGCACACAGTTTGGATCCAGATGAGAAGCCAAGAACCATCACATCAAACAAGGATCCAAACTGTTTAACCTTTAGCCTGCTGAGCAAATACTTTTTACAGAAATTTTCGCCTACTACATTTCTAAAATTCAAGCTATAATCAATTTGTCTACAAAAATACAATCAGGATGTCAAACAGTTTGGATCCTGATGAGACGCCGAGTTACTCGGCATCTCATCTGGATCCAAACTGTTTGCATATATATTCACTCATCCACCCATAGTAGGCTAAAGGTTAAAAATCAAACTGTGTGCTTGAATAGGAATGCAAGATAAATAAGAAATGTTTGTAAAACATGTATACCTTTCAATGGTTGCCAATCTATAATTCTGACCTTTGACCTTGAAAAGTGACCTAGACCTATTGATGTTTGGTCTACCTTCAGACTTTTCAAGTGACCTAGACCTATTGATGTTTGGTCTACCTTCAGACTAACTAACTGGCATCTGGCGGGTATAATAAAATTTGGAAACTTCAGTAGACAATATTTCTACCGACGGAATTTGGCTAAAGGTTATTTGTATGATTATCACAAAAGTTTTCTATGTATGTTGAAAGCCCATATGTCTTCAACAGATACATGGTTTAAATGAACCTAACGATGTTGGTAGGAGTCTAACTGTCTTACTGTAACTACCCTAAATATCCCCCACCTGCAAACTTTTGAAAATAGTGCAGACCCAGGTCAAACTGATCCTGAAGAAGCAGTTTGATCAGGATCAACACTATTTGCTATTTCCTTTAACCCTTTCCTCCATAAAACGCCTTTCTACGCCTCTGTAAAAGTCACTTTTTGAAACCTTTGTGATAAATGGAGCACTTGCTCCTATGGAACAAATGCTCTATTTATCACAATGGTTTCAGAATTACAAAATTCTAAAATATTCTGTTTCTCTAGTTAATGCTCCTATTGGGTAGTTTTATTCAAAGAGGTTTGGTCTAAATATAGCCTATGGGGGAATGGGTTAAAGGTTTCCTTTAACCCATTCCTCCATAAATACGCCTTTCTACGCCTCTGTAAAAATCACCTCTTTAAACCATTGTGATAAACAGAGCATTTGCTCCTATAGGAGCAAATGCTCTATTTATCACAATGGTTTCAAACTACAAATTTCTTAAATGTTCCCTTTCTCTAGTAAATGCTCCTTTTTGGTAGATTTGTTCAAAGAGGTTGGGTCTAAAAATAGCCTATGGAGGAATGGGTTAAAAGTATGAAAATGGTGCTGACTTTGTAAACTGGTGGATACTGGAGCTTGGGTATCCATAACTTTAGGGTAAAAATGTCAGCAGTTAAGCATTTTGCAAACAGAGAACACTTTGATCAAGAGTATAGCATGAACAGTGCAAAACAAAGACCAAGCAAGACTAAAGTAAAATAACAAGATAACATGCACATCAGAAACAGTTTAACCCATTCCCTCATATAAACTCATTTTCACCCATGTTAAAACAGAGTAGACCCAGATCAGATGGCTCCTATAGGAGCTGTCTGATCAGGCTCTGCTCTGTTTGCTTTTGACATGTTGACATGATATAGATCTGATTCTACAGTTTGTGTCAAGCAAAAATATTCCTTGAAAATGATATAAAAATTGAGCTAATAAATATTCATGATGTCATTATTGCTTACAAGGAAAGGGTTAAGAGGGGCATATAGAAGACATAATTAAAACTCGAGATACTGAAAAACAAGAGCTGACAGCAAGTGTTTGACTATTCAAAGCTGTAAATGAAATGCTTTAACCAAAACAGAAGATCATACAGCTGCTTTCTGCATTAAACAACCACCTACCTTACAGACCCATAATTAAACCTCTTTTTGATAATCACTTTAGATGGGTTCAATTGTAATTAGTAAATTTAAGTAAAATACTATTTATAGTTCTCCACCAAAGCCTACCTTGCTGGTATTCATTTAAATTGCCTCTCTGTGGTGCATTAAAACCTCTCTATAACCGTCACTAAATTACATAAAATATTTTGTGTTAAAGGCAGGTGGCTGTTTAAAGCAATGTGAAAGTAAAACAGAACGCTCCTGTTGGAATGTTCTGTTTTACTTTCACCTTGCTTTAAGCAGCCACCTGCCCTAAATACCAACTACATGTAATTAACACAATTTAGTGGCTGTCATAGAGAGGTTTTACTGTAATTCTAATGAATACAGAGATAGGATTTGGTAGGGACATACATATGGGATTTAGATGAGTATTCCTCTATCTACAGTTCTGAAATAAGTCATCTGTTAGACAGCATGGTCACAGTCTGTGTCTATATACAGTATAAACTATCTTAAGCGAACATAAAAAAGAGGCCTGTTTATAGGTCTGTAAGAAAGGTGGCAGCTTGATACAGGTCAAAAGTAATAGAGAAAGCTCCTATAGGAGCCCTGTATTTTGCCCTGTATTAAGCAACCACCTGCAATTTAAGATTTCTGTGTCCAATTAATAAAAGGTTGCTTAAGACAGGTTCTACTGTAGATTGCTAATTTATCCTGATCTGACTTTGAACGCTTAGTGCACAAATGTTGTAACTACAATTTAAGAGCATTTTGAGATGACAAATACAAACAGTTTGGATCCAGATGAGAAACCAAGTAACTCAGTATTGCATTAGAATCATGTCTGACACTCTCATAAGATTATTGAATAGAATACCATTAAAATCATTTGAAAATAAAACAGACAATTATTTTGGACTTGTCAATTTTGTTTAAAGAGTATATTAACATAGTTTTATGCCAAGCCTGGGTTTAAATTTGAGACTCAAGATAACTTGAGACTCAAGATAATTTTTAAAGCATTCAAAGCTTCATTCAAAGCTTCTACCAGAATGGCAGACGATGGGAACCAACCAATACTGAGAATATATTTGACTTTCAAATCCAAGAATGTGTTAGTGACGTCATGGCTTTGAGTGATGTCATTGTTACTCCACTCACCTGTCTTGTTTCTGGAGGAGCTCACTACCCATCATACATTGCTGTAGATGTATCATCAGCTCACACATGGCGGCACACAGTCTTCCCGACAACAACAGTCTAGTCAAAACAAAACATAAATAGTATGTTAATAAAATATTCTTGATAGACAAAACAATTAATTATGAAATAATTATGTTAGTATTTGTATTAGGCTATAACCCTGGAGATATTTGACCTCTCTTATTGACCTTGATACTGATTTATATAATTGTATTTTTCACACTGACTTTTACAGAAGACTCACTAGAAGTCCCTATATTGTATTTATCAAAAGTTATTGCCAAAGTTAGAAGTCCCTATATTGTATTTATCAAAAGTTACTGCCAAAGTATTAAGCAGTCCCTTTATTTTATTTATCAAAAGTTATTGCCAGAGTAAGTAGTCCCTATATTGTATTTATCAAAAGTTATTGCCAAAGTAAGCAGTCCCTATATTGTATTTATCAAAAGTTATTGCCAAAGTAAGCAGTCCCTATATTGTATTTATCAAAAGTTATTGCCAGAGTAAGCAGTCCCTTTATTGTATGTATCAAAAGTTATTGCCAGAGTAAGCAGTCCCTATATTGTATTTATCAAAAGTTATTGCCAGAGTAAGCAGTCCCTATATTGTATGTATCAAAAGTTATTGCCAGAGTAAGCAGTCCCTATATTGTATGTATCAAAAGTTATTGCCAGAGTAAGCAGTCCCTATATTGTATGTATCAAAAGTTATTGCCAAAGTAAGCAGTCCCTATATTGTATTTATCAAAAGTTATTGCCAAAGTAAGCAGTCCCTATATTGTATTTATCAAAAGTTATTGCCAAAGTAAGCAGTCCCTATATTGTATTTATCAAAAGTTATTGCCAAAGTAAGCAGTCCCTATATTGTATTTATCAAAAGTTATTGCCAAAGTAAGCAGTCCCTATATTGTATTTATCAAAAGTTATTGCCAAAGTAAGCAGTCCCTATATTGTATTTATCAAAAGTTATTGCCAAAGTAAGCAGTCCCTATATTGTATTTATCAAAAGTTATTGCCAAAGTAAGCAGTCCCTATATTGTATTTATCAAAAGTTATTGCCAAAGTAAGCAGTCCCTATATTGTATGTATCAAAAGTTATTGCCAAAGTAAGCAGTCCCTATACTGTATTTATCAAAAGTTATTGCCAAAGTAAGCAGTCCCTATATTGTATTTATCAAAAGTTATTGCCAAAGTAAGTAGTCCCTATATTGTATTTATCAAAAGTTATTGCCAAAGTAAGCAGTCCCTATATTGTATTTATCAAAAGTTATTGCCAAAGTAAGCAGTCCCTATATTGTATTTATCAAAAGTTATTGCCAAAGTAAGCAGTCCCTATATTGTATGTATCAAAAGTTATTGCCAAAGTAAGCAGTCCCTATACTGTATTTATCAAAAGTTATTGCCAAAGTAAGCAGTCCCTATACTGTATTTATCAAAAGTTATTGCCAAAGTAAGTAGTCCCTATATTGTATTTATCAAAAGTTATTGCCAAAGTAAGTAGTCCCTATATTGTATGTATCAAAAGTTATTGCCAAAGTAAGCAGTCCCTATATTGTATTTATCAAAAGTTATTGCCAAAGTAAGCAGTCCCTATATTGTATTTATCAAAAGTTATTGCCAAAGTAAGCAGTCCCTATATTGTATTTATCAAAAGTTATTGCCAAAGTAAGTAGTCCCTATATTGTATTTATCAAAAGTTATTGCCAAAGTAAGCAGTCCCTATATTGTATTTATCAAAAGTTATTGCCAAAGTAAGCAGTCCCTATATTGTATTTATCAAAAGTTATTGCCAAAGTAAGTAGTCCCTATATTGTATTTATCAAAAGTTATTGCCAAAGTAAGCAGTCCCTATATTGTATTTATCAAAAGTTATTGCCAAAGTAAGTAGTCCCTATATTGTATTTATCAAAAGTTATTGCCAAAGTAAGCAGTCCCTATATTGTATTTATCAAAAGTTATTGCCAAAGTAAGCAGTCCCTATATTGTATTTATCAAAAGTTATTGCCAAAGTAAGTAGTCCCTATATTGTATTTATCAAAAGTTATTGCCAAAGTAAGCAGTCCCTATATTGTATTTATCAAAAGTTATTGCCAAAGTAAGCAGTCCCTATATTGTATTTATCAAAAGTTATTGCCAAAGTAAGCAGTCCCTATATTGTATTTATCAAAAGTTATTGCCAGAGTAAGCAGTCCCTTTATTGTATTTATCAAAAGTTATTGCTAGAGTAAGCAGTCCCTATATTGTATTTATCAAAAGTTATTGCTAGAGTAAGCAGTCCCTTTATTGTATTTATCAAAAGTTATTGCTAGAGTAAGCAGTCCCTTTATTGTATTTATCAAAAGTTATTGCTAGAGTAAGCAGTCCCTTTATTGTATTTATCAAAAGTTATTGCCAGAGTAAGCAGTCCCTATATTGTATTTATCAAAAGTTATTGCTAGAGTAAGCAGTCCCTTTATTGTATTTATCAAAAGTTATTGCTAGAGTAAGCAGTCCCTTTATTGTATGTATCAAAAGTTATTGCCAATGGAAGTTTCACTAGCATAAAATTGGTAACTGGAAACTATTGACATTCAAGAAATCTAAAGATGATTAGCTTTCCAGTATCAGTTTCTTTAACCCTTACCCTGTTTAATATTCATGAAAGAAATAATGCCATCATGAATATTTATTACTAATAATTAGCTGAATTTCTATAATGGCTTATGTACACAGGATTTTTTAGTATTGTTAGAAACTGTAGATTTCGAAAGGAATGTTGACCCATTAACCCCATGCTGTGTATTTTGGGAGCTGATTGTCAGGAATCTGATACACAAACTGATAAGGCGGGCTACCATCACAGAGGATCAATGTATAATTGCATAACTTTATCACGTATGGCTATGGGCCCTGACTGGACACTGCAGGAGCACAGCTGGATACTGTGTATATAGGGGTGGTCACTTATATAAGGAGCTTTGAAATGCCTTTAAGGACAACAATGACGATGACAAGGTGGATGTCGGAGTTACAACAATACCTCACATTTTCCCCCCAGGAACAGACGAGCTAACAATACACTCCGTGTCAAACAGTTTGGATTCTGATGCACCACCGAGTTCATTGTGTCTCATCTGCATCCAAAATGTGTGTATAGGTAACTATAGATTACACAGCAAGTATGCAAGGAGTTACCCCTTTCCCTGTTCTACGTTTATTTCAGATTCTAATACCTACTGAACAATTATAGACAAAATAGTTACAACGAAATATGGAAGTCTGGAAATTGTAGCCATGTTAAAAAGTAAAGAAAACAGATATTTCAAATTCCATTAGCAAACAGAGCAGACCCTGATCAGACGGCTCCTATAGGAGCCGTCTGATCTGGGTCTACTCTGTTTGCAAATGTGTGAAAACACGTTTATATGAAGGAAAGTGTTAACCCTTTCAATAATGAATATATCAAAGTGGACCGGACCATCAGTGTTTATCTGTGCAGGAACACACTGAGCTGGGTCTACACGGTTTGCAAAGGATAGTGCATTAGTTTCCAGTGGAGTTAACAATACTTACTTGTTCCCTGTTCTCATACATCTTTTCTTGGCTGTTGAAAGTGTTGTCTTACATTCATTCATCAGATCTGTCAAGAACTTCAACATCCTGGAAATATTTTTATAACAACATTCTGTTAACTATTTCTCTGCCAAATATTTTGATCCGCAAAATTTAGTCATATTCTACAATTTTCGTTTAATTTTCTCCCCTTCTCTTTCAAAAACATAATCACAGTAACAAACAGTCTGGATCTAGATGAGATGTCGAGTTACTCTGTATCTGATCTGGATCCAAACTGTTTGCATAGGTAAGCACACAAACAACACTGTCAGTGGAATAGTTAATGGTAGTATGTATAATTGTTTGTATTGATGGTGAGGTACATGGAAGAGTGCTAAAGCAAAATTTAATGGAGAAACTGGATCATTCAACTTTAACCCTTTACTCCATAAATATGCCTTTCTACATCATTGCAAACAGAGTAGACCCAGATCAGACAGCTCCTGTTGGAGCTGTCTAATCAGGGTATGTTCTGTTTGCTTATGGTATGATATAGATCTGATTGTATAGGTTCTGTCTTGAGTTCTAGTCATTATAAAAATATAACCTAATTAATATGCATGATGTTATTATTTCAACATGAATAGGCAACAGGGAAAGGGTAAACTTACCCCTTGACTCCTTGGACACAGGACTGTTGAATGAAAGTAAGTAGACCTGCTGTATCAGCGTATCTATTGAATGGTTTGGTTTCTATGGTAACCATCATGGCCTCCAGGTCAGAAAACAGGTAGAATTGACAGTCTTCATACATGGATTTCAGTTTCTCATCAAAGTTCTTAGACAGGCTGAAACAAAACAAGACAATTAAACTTACAAACTTTTAACTTTTTCCTTTTAAACAAATGCGTAGTCACGCATTTGAAAACATAGTAGACTCAGATCAGATGGCTTCTATAGTTTGCTTATGGAATTTGAAAGATCTGTTTCTTTACTTTCTAAAACGGGTACAATTATTTGTCCATGAATATTCAGTAGGTATTGAAATTTGGACTAAATATAGAACAGGAAAAGGGTTAACTCTTTGTATGCTAACAATGATTCTAGTATAACTACATGCATTGCTATTATTTGATTAACCCTTTACCTCATGAATATTCGTGTAAGAAATGATGACATCATTTACATTTACTAGCTGATCTTTTACAATGGCATATGAACATAGGATATTTTGGCCATGCCAGAAAATGTAGACCCTAAATCAGTAGCTCCTTAACAGAGCAACAGATGCTTACAGAGATACTAAAATCATCATTTCTCCACCAAACCCTGTTGTGACCACCCGTTAGAATCATCTCGAAGAGATCAGCAGAACCTGATCAGACGGCTCCTATAGGAGCCGTCTGATCTGGCTCTGTTTTGTTTGCAAATGTGTGAAAATGTGTTTTATGAAGGACAGAGTTAAATACTGGCACATAAAATATTTTACAGAGCTAAATGATTAGAAAGTGTGAGTTCTGACCTTTGTGTAACAGGTGTAAAAGCCTTGGCCTTCATCATGAGGGTGCCACTCTCCTGTAGTGACCTTGACCCTGCTGAACCCCATGCTGTGTTCGCAGCTATGTCTGATGGGCTCTCTGTCCAGATGTATGAGGCAAGATTCACCTCGGCATTAACAGCCCTGTTGACAGTTGAAAAAATAGAAACATTATAAAAATCACTGAAACTAGGATTGGTCCAAACCACATTTATGCTGTTACATACAATATGCAATATGGCTGAAAAGAAACTGATTTATCCATGCTCAAAAATAAAACTCTAATCAAGTGACGTTTACACAAACCGAAAAAATCTGATTGGTGGAAATTTTGCATTCATTTCTCAGTGAATGTAAAAGGCTGGTTCTTTGCCGTTGTTCCATGATTTACATGAAGTTGGTAACCAGTAGCCGATACTATGGAACTACTTCTTTTTATTATGTAAACAAATATGGCCAACCATATCATTCGCACTGATACACTATAGTCCCATCCGGTCAAACTATAATATAAAGTTACATCAAACAGAGCGTTTAATTTATTTCCTGATGTTTTCAATGATCACACACTTACCCCTCTGGTGTATTGTCCAGCTCCACAACAACTTTACTAATCTGTCTTTCAGTCAGCTCCACAGACGACTCCAACTGGTACTTGATAAGAGCCTGAAAACACAGAACAAATATCAGCAATACTGTGAAACCTCTCGACAGCAGTCAACAAACTTGATATTAGCCTGAAAACACTGTACAAATACAGTAAAAACTCGATATTACAAACACTCAAATACGTACCATTATTGATATTTAACACTGGTGGCAGCTTAATGCAGGGTGAAAGTCATGCAGAAAGCTCCTATAGGAGCTTTCTGCATGACTTTCACCCTGCATTAAGCAGTCACCTGCCTACAAAGACATAATTTCTTCTTAACTAAAATTTCGTAGTATCAAGATTTACTGTATCAGCAATACTGTGAAACCTTTATATAGAAGCCACTCAACTTAATATGAGCCTGAAAAGACAAATATCAGTAATACCGTAACACCTGTCTATAGCAGTCACTGAACTTGATAAGGGCCTGAAAGCACTGTATAAATATCAGCAATACCGTGAAACTACCTCTCTATAGTAGCCACTGAACTTGATAAGGGGCCTGAAAACACTATAAATATCAGCAATACCGTGAAACCACCTCTCTATAGTAGCCACTGAACTTGATAAGGGGCCTGAAAACACTGTATAAATATCAGTTATACCGTGAAACCTCTCTACAGCAGCCACTGAACTTGATAAGGGCCTGAAAAGACTGTGCCAGCAATACCATGAAACCTCTCTATAGCAGTCACTGAAAGACAGTCTAAGTTTCGGTTTTTAAATCCTTTAAATTATGAATATTCATGTGTAATGACCTTATGAATCATAATGAGATCAACTTTTGAAATGGCATATGACTTTATAAGAAAAGGTTAACATTTTGGGGGTGTTGGTGTCCTTACCTGGACCCTGTCCACAAACAGAGGCTGAAGTAGGTCTTCCCATATAGAGAGTGTTGTGTTGAGGACTTGCTGGCACACCGCTGACCAGTTGTCAAGATTGGGGTCCTGTCAAAAGACATTCACTATTTAAGTAAATTATCAGTAGTGCCACCGTTAAATTTATTCTATGGTTGCTTTTGTGTAGCAAAATACATGATCTACACTGCTATAAGTTTATATCTGCTTTTAAACCTTTTACCTGAGAGAGAAACATTTTGACACATTAGCAATCAGAGAAGACCCTCATCACACAACTCCTGTAAGAACACTTGTCTGATCAGGTTCTGCTCTGTTTAATTACAACATAAAATAGATATACAGTTGAACGTCGATAACTCAAACTTGAAGGGACCATACAAATTAGTTCGAGATAACAGAAGTTCGAGTCATCCGATTTCTAATCTGGACAATTTCTCAATGCCACAGCTTAATACAGGTATAAAGTAATGCTGAAAGCTCCTGTAGGAGCTTTCAGCATTATTTTAGACCTGTATTAAGCTGTCACAAGTGTTTTCAGATATCTGCAGAGATACATTTTAGAGCAATTCTGTATTGTAAGTTTTGGAAGGATTGAACTTTTTGTTCGAGTTATCCCGAAGTTCGAGTTATCCGAGTTCGAGATATCGAAGTTCAACTGTACTACTATATTTTCTGCTATTGTCAAAACTTCCCCTGTTTATAATGGCAGTATATAATTCAGCTAATTGTACCTTCACTACTTTTATACAGCTAATTGTACCTTCATTATTTCTTACATGAATATTCATAAGACAAAGGTTAAATATCTCAAGTGCAGCAGAGGTTTTTCAATAGAAATAATGAACTAAGTGTCAAACAGGATCCTAATAATATGCACAGTGTAAAATCAACAGTGTCAAGTTACTGTGTTTGATCTAGTTTAAACTTTTACTCCATGAATATGCCTTTCTATGCCTTTGCAAACAGAGCAGACCCAGATCAGATGGCTCCTGTAGGATCAGGGCTTGCCCCGTTTGCTTTTGGTATAATAAAGATATGATTCTACAGTTTCTGCCAAGAATAAAACATTCCAGTGTCCATGTGCTGTTATGCCAATTAATGTAATAAATATTCATGATGTCATTAATATTTCTTACATGAATATTTATGAAGTAAAGGGTTAAACTGTTTGCTTCATAGGCTATTTTTAGATCCAAGCACTTTGAATACATCTACCGAAAAGGAGCATTAACTAGAGAAAAGGAAAATTTTAGAATTTTGTAGTTTGAAACCATTGTGATAAATAGAGCATTTGCTCCTATAGGAGCAAATGCTCTATTTATCACAATGGTTTCAACAGGTGACCTTTGCAGAGGCGCCAAAAGTCGTCAATATGAGGGAATGGGTTAAACTGTTTGCGATTGCCATTCAAATCTTGACTGGCGTTTTAACAGGTAAAATAATTAGTTATTAACAAATGGCAGTATATTATCAAAGGGATACTTCGCACCAGAACTTGACATCCAGAGTGACTTACCTTAGACATCAGCTCCCACACCATGTCTCTGATTGTAGCCAGGTGCTTGACTGTGTTCACAAAGTTCAGTAATTTACTGACACCAGTCTTCACATCTCCAGAACACCTGTACATATACATACACAAACATTTTCAAGATGCACCGTTATTTGTAGCTCTGCATAGATGTAAAAGGCATAGCTATAAACTGTTGCCTTATTTACGATTAACCCTTCACCTGATACAGACACTGTTTGCTGCCTTTGAGAACAGAGTACACCAGATCAGATGACTACTATAGGAGCTGTCTGATAAAGGCATGCCCATACTACTTATAGAATATGGACTATTATATAGATCTGATCTTATAGTTTCTGCCATGGCCAAAAAGCCTGTTTTCATACACCATTATAAATATTCAGCTAATAAATATTCATAATGTCATTATTTCATACATGAATATTCATCAGGTAAAGAGTTAATATAAATAATCGATCTTCAATTTTCTAAGTAATGTTTTTCTATAAAATGCAATTAGAATACATGTAAATTGCTTTCATGTAAGAAGGTGAGATTTTTGACTCCACATCTGCAAAAAACCTGACTGTGAAGATTAAGTCTATCATGATGTTGCTAGCAACTTTCTTTGACTGGTCGAAAAGGTTTAAAACGATAGAAAATAACCCCAAAATAACACACTCCCGCTTAATCCTTTCCCTGTTCTATATTTAGTCCAATTTTCAATACCTACTCAATATGCATGGACAAAATAGTTAAAATGAAATATGGAAGGTGCAATACTGTAGCCATTTTAGAAACTAAAGAAGCAGATCTATCAAAATCCATAAGCAAACAGCAGATCCTGATCAGACGGATCCTATAGGAGTCATCTGATCATGATCTACTCTGTTTGCAAATGCATGGAAATGTGTTTATATGAAGGAAAGGGGGGTTAACACAAGCAAGCTAAGATTCATACTTTCACAAAGTTAACACATCATTTCAATCAAGTATACATACGTTTGTATCCACTGTTTACAGTTGTCATGGAGATGTTGCTCCGACACGCCCATAGATACAGATTTGTGGCTGGGACAGAAATCTGAAGTGTGGTAATATTTATATAACAAACTGAATATCATGACAGGAAAATCTAAAAGATAATACAACACACTTCTTAACCCTTACAGTGTGGCACACAAGTCACTAATGTCCTTTGCAAACAGTGAAGACCCAGATGAGAGGGCTCCTAAAGGAGCCCTCTCATCAGGATCTACACTGTTTGTCATGTTAACTTTTCTTTGAAAAATCCCTAAATATTCACAATAAACTTGACCAGTATGAATGTAGGAATAGTCCATTTGAAAATTCTGCATTGTAGGAGTTAAATCTAAATTCAGGATTGTAAGGCTTAAATCTATCAACACTATGACAAGAGCAGTCTAATCTGGGTCTACTCTTTATATAAATGTTTGCTAGTTTTCGCCTGTATTGGGTTTTTACGTCACTTTAACAGTATTTCATTCATATTGCGATGTCCAGCTAATTACAAGTGAAGGAAGACCCCACAGCATTTTGCTGTGCATTGCATTGTTCTGCGCAGAGAAGAAACCCTAAGTAGAACCACCGACCTACTGCAAGCCAGCTGGAAGGTTTCCTAATATGAAAAATGTGTAAAAAATGCATCTCCATCTAGGAAAGGATTAAAAAGTTAATCTTACTCTTGTGAAAAAGATCCTGTTAGATTAAACAGATAGACAGATATCTTTCTATCTGTCTACTCGTAAGATGATTGCACAAGACAGAACAAACAATTCTGGGTGTGACAGAACCCAGATTCAGGTTGCGTAGTTTGTCTTTCTTATTTTACTATATAATGAATGTAAAAAAAAATGCTTTTCTCTTAAATTTTACATTTGCTAGCAGTAATTTTCATAGATTTAATTTCCACCTGTCTGCTACATGTATTTTACCTTTCTACAACAACTGCCTCTCTACAATCAACATTTTTTGAGTCACAGACAGAAGCTGCTTGAGAGAGGGAACAGATATGTCTGGTTATGGCAGAAACTGTAGAACCAGACTTATGTAATTTCATAAGTAAACAGAGAAGACCTTATCATCCAGCTCCGACAGTTCTGATCTGATCTAGGAGCCATCTGATCTGGGTCTACTCTGCTTGCAAAGGCATAGAAAGGTGTATTTAAGGAGGAAAGGGTTAAAGAATCAAACAATGTCTCTCACCTGTGACTGATTTAGGCAAGCATCTGGCTGACACTGAACTCTGCAGGTCTAACAGACCACTGTCTGAAATACACAGTAATACAATTATAACATGTGACTGATTTAGGCAAGCATCTGGCTGACACTGAGCTCTGTAGGTCTAACAGACCACTGTCTGAAATACACAGTAATACAATTATAACATGTGACAGATTTAGGCAAGCATCTGGCTGACACTGAACTCTGCAGGTCTAACAGACCACTGTCTGAAATACACAGTAATACAATTATAACATGTGACTGATTTAGGCAAGCATCTGGCTGACACTGAGCTCTGTAGGTCTAACAGACCACTGTCTGAAATACACAGTAATACAATTATAACATGTGACAGATTTAGGCAAGCATCTGGCTGACACTGAACTCTGCAGGTCTAACAGACCACTGTCTGAAATACACAGTAATACAATTATAACATGTGACTGATTTAGGCAAGCATCTGGCCGACACTGAACTCTGCAGATCTAATACCATTATTGCAAACCAGCAATTCCTAAATAGAGTGTACCAGCAAAATATGATTTATAATTATCCCAAGTATTTACACAGGCAAACTTACACAAATAGTGCAGATTAAGGTCAAACTGCTTCTAAGTTAACACTTTGATCAGGGTCTACACTATTTGCCATAATTGTCGCGAAGTTAGCGAATTATATGATTAAATACTGCTTTTCACATCAATAAGTTCTTAATGCAACAGTCTGACAATGTTTTAGATATTCTGCTGAGAATGCTATGTTACAAGGGAGATAACGCTTACAAACACTATAGATTTACTGTTTATTCTCACAATCATATCCAAAAATAGCGTCTGCTTGATAAGTAGATTTAGATTTAATTAAAGGGTTTTTAGTAACACTAAGTCTAACTTTGATAATTTCATGACGTATAAACTTGTATTGTTAAAAGCATTAATAATAATAATGCATAATTACAAAGCCATGTGGTGTTAATATGATGTCATTTGATCTTTGACATCTAACGGGATTAGGGCTTGTTATTGGTCCTTATTTTTGGTGTATTTGGGCAGTCTAGACAAAACCATTAGAGGGGACAGTCATGTTAATGTAGCTCTCACAACAAGTGCGGGGTTTTAATTACCAGAACAGAATTGAACAAGTGGAAAAGAGTTACAGACAGACTGTGAAAACAAGAACCAGTGCAAATTTATATTTAGGACATTTTCGGATATTACAGTCTAAAGTCTATTGTAAACTATCATTTGTATCTACATGTATTTTGACTTATTCTATTATTAAACATCAAACTAAACCATCTGTGTTGAGTTAGAAATGGTACGTCAGCACATTTGGTCCCGCGAACCGGATAAGGATATGTGATCGGGATCGGGAATTTGGAAATAAGACTTAGGAACAGCGGCTACAGAAACTTTTTCTACTAAAGGATCTAGATCGTAAAACATTACTATGTTAATTTCTCGTCGCTGGAACAATCCCATTGTGTTACCCAGTGGGATTCGGCAATTCATCGATGGAATATTTCAGTTTGGCTCTGTGTAACCCAGAGCTCGGATTCATCGGTGGATTATTTTACTCTGTGTAACCCAGAGTTCGTTTGGAAATCGGTCAGCTCTGTGTAACCCAGAGCTGGGAGTCATCGCTGGAATGTTTCACTCTGTGTGACCCAGAGTTGGATTCATCGTTAGCGCGTTAATTGGATGTGACAGATGGAGCCGAGAAATTCCGATACACGAGGGCGGATGTTAATCGCGACTTCTCTCCACTTCCGGATATCCGAATGTAACAGAAAGTAAACAAAATCGGCAAAAAGGGTGAAATGAGGCATTTCTGTGAAATTCAAAGGAAAAATGAAAAATTATTTGTGCAGACAAGTAGTGACATAGACTGAATAACCAGGTATGTTCGTTTATAAACCGAATTTGACATAATTTCTTTGTTAGAACTGAGACAGCAGCTTGTTGATTTCCGTTTCATACAATAATATAGACAAAAATGTCTGCAAAATCGCTCAAAGGCGTGCGCACACGCTACCGTGGTATTATTGATAAAGACTTAACAAGAGCAAATACTATACTGCAAGAGAATATTTATGAATGTCACGATTTAAGGGGTTTAATGAAGAATGCCAAGTACCATCAAACTAGGTTGAAAGAATTTTGTCAAAAGCTTGAAAGCACGAGTAGCGCATTAATGATGAAATGTGAGGAAGAAGGAAAAGAGGAAGAGGTTGACACAATGACAATGCAAGATTGTGACTTGATATCGGAAGTGTCAAAGCTTGTATTTGAATTGACAGAATTTACAAGTGATATTCAATTGTTGATGGATGAAAGAATGAGCAAGACGATGAAACAGAGCGTTGACATTAATGATGTAGTTGAAATTCAAACAGAAATGCAGAAACAGATAAAGGATCTTCTCATCTCACAACAAGAGAGTTACAAATATCAAAGGGAGACATTTGAGGCTAAAAAGAGAGAAGATAAATCATTGTTGTCAGTTAAGTTACCAAAGCTTGAACTAAAACACTATGATGGTGACAAATTAAAGTGGTTGGAATTTTGGGACTCGTTTGAATCCACTGTGCATGGCAACAAGCGGTTGTCAAATGTTGAGAAATTTAGTTATTTATCAAGTGTTCTGCGCGGTGAAGCAAAACGTGTTGTAGCAGGCTTAACGTTAACCCACGACAACTATGATGTTGCAATACAACTCTTAAGGGAGAGATACGGTGAAGAACAAAATGTCATAGACGCGTTCTACACAGAACTCATGGATATGCAACCTGCGACAAACAAAACTGAGTCGTTGCGTGCGTTGTATAACAAGTTTGAAACAAACCTGCGTAGTCTGGAAGCTTTGGGACAGGATACAAATCAAGCAGTTTTCGTTTCTATGTTAACATCCAAACTACCAAAACATGTGTTAACACAATTGGAACTTCAAAAGGGGGCGCATAACAAATGGAGCGTGAGAAAGTTACGCGAATTATTGCATGGTTGGATCAATGCCAGTGAAAGGGCAGAACAATCTTCTGGTGACAAGGGTTCAAATGTTAAACCGAAAGAATTTGGCGCCAGAGAAAACAAACCACAAATTGGACAAAGGGCGAGAACTTCGACTGAAGCACTCTTTACTGGTCAAAGTTATTCTCCTGGAACACATGCAAAATCCTACACTGCTCAAAGTGATTTGCATGGAATGCGTGCAAAATCTTACAAAGATATGTGTAGATATTGCGAAGGGAAGCATTGGAGTGACGAGTGTCGCAAATTCGCAACGGCAGAAGACAGGAAGCAGAAGATAAAGGGTTCATGCTATCTTTGCTTGAAATATGGACACAAAGCAAGTGATTGTAAAACAAACAAGACTTGTGTGCATTGTAAGAAAGCTGGACATCATCATCGTAGCTTATGTCCTACTAAGTTTGTCAAAAAGGGGGCTGAAATGGCACATACAGTGGGAGAAAGTAGAGAATTTGAAGAGAACAATTCAGGAACCGAAAATGTACTTGTATCTGCTGGAGAAATGGTTCTTATGCAGACTGCAAAAACTGAAATAAGGAATTCAGACATTGACATTCATGAAACAACTAGAGTGATTTTGGACTCAGGCAGTCAAAGAACATATATCACAGAATCAATGGCAAAGAGACTGAATCTAAAATTAGGCCAATGCAATGAAATCAAATTAGTAACATTTGGTGAAGAAAAGGTCAAAACAATTCGAACACCGACTGCGAAAGTAGATATTAAGCTGAGTGACGGCACATACATGACTATCACAGTAAATATAGTGCCAAAGATTTCCGGTGACATTGTTCGGAGCCCTGTAAATGTAACAAGTGACCACAACTGGAAATACGTGTTTAAATCATTCGAATTGGCGGATGATTTACCAAAGGAAACAGAAACATCAACAATAGAGGTCTTAATCGGCAACGATTATTATTTAGATGTTATCCTACCTCAGCGTGTCGAAGTTCATCCAGGTCTATATTTACTGGGTTCAAGGTTTGGCTGGATCTTGACAGGCAGAACATCGGAGAAAGTAGACACAACCTGTACGCAACACAGCCTTTTGATTTTGAATTATCATCAAGATATCAGAAGGGAAACTAGTCTATTGTCAGAAATAGACAAATCAATACAAATTAAGCCAAATATCAAAGATTTTTGGAACCTAGAAAATATCGGCATTACTGATCCAGTGAAGGATAAGGGTGACGATGAGGCTCTGGAAGCATTCAACATTACAGTGGAATACAAAAACAAGAGATATTATGTGTCATGGCCATGGAGGAATGAACACATGAGTCTACCAATGAACTACGAATTGGCTAACGGGCGTCTGAAGACACTGTTGAATAAATTGAGAAAAAATCCAGATCTCATGGAAAAGTATGACTCAATCATTCAAGATCAGATTTCAAGAGATATGATTGAAAGGGTTCCATGTGATGTAACAGCTAAACGTTTACATTACATTCCACACCATGCTGTCATCACGCCAACAAAGACAACAACCAAATTGAGAGTTGTATACGATGCATCTGCAAAAACAAATGCTGCAAACAACAGTTTGAATGATTGCTTGTACAGGGGACCTGTGATGCTGCAAGACTTGTCCGGACTGTTGTTAAGATTTCGAATGAACAAGATAGCTTTGACGGCTGACATAGAGAAAGCCTTTTTGCAAGTCGGTTTACTACCTGCAGATCGTGACGTAACAAGATTTCTTTGGGTCAAAGATATAAACAAGCAACCTTTCAAAGACAATTTACAGGAGTACAGATTCAAGCGTGTGCCTTTTGGAATTGTGTCAAGTCCATTTATGCTGGCAGCAACCATAAAATATCATGTTGACCAAAATCGCAACCAATCTACTGAAAGGCTTGAAAGTGATCTCTATGTTGACAATTTAATAACCGGATCAAGCTGTATTTCTGAAGCTTGCAACATTTACAAGGAAACAAAACATATTCTTCAAGATGCGTCCATGAACTTGAGGGAATGGATGTCTAACAATCAGGACGTCATGAAAAATATACCAAGTTGTGACCAAGCTAAGAGCTCAACAATGAAAGTGTTAGGGATGTTATGGAATGCTGATGACGACAATATTTCACTTCAGTCAAATACAATAAATATTGCCAAAAATGACACAAAAAGAGAAATTCTTGCACAGATTGCATCAACATTTGACCCACTTGGCCTGTTCAATCCAGTGGTGTTAAGGGGAAAATTGTTTTTACAAGAGTTGTGGAACAAGGGTATTGACTGGGATGAGAAATTAGATTTTGAACAGACAGTGCGTTGGAAAGAAATTGAACAAGATCTGTCGCGTCTTCATGAGATACATCTACCTAGATACATTGGTTTAGATGGCAATGTTAAGTACAAATTACTTTGCTTTTGTGACGCGTCCAAGGAAGCATACTCAACTGCAGTCTATTTACACCAGACACAGGGGAATGAACGCAAAACTGATATTGTCTATGCCAAATCGCGTGTCGCGCCAAAAAAGGAGTTAAGCATACCGCGTCTAGAACTTTTAGGCGTATTAATTGGGACACGATGTGTAAAATTTGTGAAAGACCAATTGCGTATACCAATCATTGGTGTTCAACTATTCACAGACTCACAATGCGTATTACAGTGGATCGATTCGGACAAACCACTATCTACATTTGTACATAACCGTGTGATGGAAATCAGACAACATGACGACATATCATTTCATCATGTAATATCAAAGGACAATGCTGCTGATATTGCGAGCAGAGGCACAAATGTTTCAACTCTAATGAGCTATGAACAATGGTGGCATGGACCAAGGTGGTTAAAGGAATTACCATCAAAATGGCCTGTTTCAAAGGAGCTACAAGAACAGCAATCAGAAAATTACCAATCAGAGATAAAGAAATCAAAGTCGAGTAGGTCAGATCCAGTTAATGGACTAGTGGAGTGTGAAATGGTAACACTCAATAGCCTAAACGATCCACAGTGTGTCATAGAAATTGAACGGTTCTCATCAGTGACTAAACTTTTGAGAGTGACAGCTTTAGTGCTCAAATTTCTGAGAAAGTTAAAGAGAAACAATGACTCTGAATCAAATACAAGAAATGTGACTTCAGCTGAGATACAACATGCAGAGAATCTGTGGGTGACTCACATACAACACAAACACTATTCCGAGATTCTTAATGCAATAAAATGTGAAAAACGGAATAACATGAAGCAACAGCTAGGACTGTACCTAGATGATCATGGAATAATACGGTGTCATGGAAGAATCGATAATGCAGACTTGTGTGAAGGTGCAAAGCATCCCATTTTGTTGCCCAAAGGTGACAAATTTACAAAGCTCATAATAGAGAAGAGCCATAAACAAATGATGCACGCTGGTGTGGCTCAAACATTACATTGTGTTAGGGAGAAATTTTGGGTTCCACATGGTCGTTCAAATGTGAAAAGGGTGTTAAAGGATTGTGGCATATGTCGTCGACATGAGGGTGGGCCATTCAAAATGCCTTGTATGTAGGGGTGAAACGATTCAAAAAAATTCGATTCGATTCGATTTCGATTTTTTACAACACGATTCGATTATTTTCGATTCGATTCGATTTAAGATTGTAATAAAAAGAATGCACTATCTAGAATAAATACTGTGTATAACAACTCTGAAAACAGACTGCTTAGACATATACAGGTGGAAAAATATCATAAAAGCCTAGTCACAGATAAATCTGACTTTAACAGCCAAACCTTTCTGCAGTTTGTTTTTGGAAGTTCTTTTTTATAACTGCATGGTCACTTAAACCAAGCAAAATGGTAACTCTAACATAATTAGTATTGGCTAATTGTCTAATTGACTAAACTGCCTAACTCTGTAGAACATGCAAGTTTTTCCGAAAAAAGAATTTGAGCACTTGGAGGAGATGTTATCTCTCTCTTCATCTGATACAGATAGCTATCAGTTGAAGAGAGATATGACATCTCCCTGTCTCTGAGCAAAAAGCACTAGACATTGCTGCGAGTATATTTTAGCCAGTTATCAATACACGGCTTCATAAATTTTAAGCATACGCACATTTGCAACCAAGTTTACTGGAAGAAGACGAAGTGTAAATTGCAATACCGTGTTTCCGTTCCATACAATTTGACAGATTTGTCGTATTTCCTGTGTTGCAGAGAATATTTGTGAAATAATCTTACATGTTGGTTTATTTGTGCTGTTGCTCTCGCGAAATCTGAAATCTCCACATCTTGGAGCGATAGTTTTCGGGGTAGCACGTAGATTGACAGCTTCAGCATCCGACATTTTGAGAGAACACAAAGACGCTTGAATAAAGCGCCCAGACGATCAGACTAAGTGCAACGATTGCAACGTGTAATTTGATTGGCTAAAACAGTTGGCCTTCATCCAATCGATTTGGGTCTATCAGAATTCGACGAGTATGTTTGTTTTGACAGCTCTAATGCCGGGAAAACAAGTATTTCGACTTTAAACGGCGAATGTTCATAGGTTAATTTCATTTCGCTACCAATCATTAAGAAACTAGCCTTTTATAATAAAAATCGAATCGAAAATGAGACCTGTTGAACCGAATTGAACCGAACCGAATCGAGGGCAAAAGATCGCGGTTCAATTCACATCGCGATTAATCGTTTCACCCTTACTTGTATGCCACAGTTACCTAGACAACGTGTAGCACAATCAATGCCATTCACATACACCGGACTAGACTATCTTGGACCACTATATGTGAAATTAGATTCAGGCACAAAGAAAGTATGGATATGTCTTTTCACGTGCATGATAACACGAGCAATTCATCTGGAACTGTTACAAGACATGTCTGCTGAACAGTTTTTACTGGGACTGCGGAGATTTATCGCGAGGCGAGGCACGCCTTTGGAAATTCTCAGTGACAATGCAGCCCAATTTAAGTTATCAAGTTGCATAATAGATCAATCATGGGGTGGCATCATCGATAGTGACGATGTGAAATCATATGTAGCAAATTCTGCCATCAAATGGAATTTCATAGTGGAAAGGGCTCCTTGGATGGGTGGCGCTTACGAAAGACTGGTGGGCCTTGTGAAAAGGTGTTTGCGTAAAGCAGTAGGAAAGAATTGCTTAACAAATGAACAAATGCTAACTTTTGTAAGTGAATCCGAGGCAGTAGTAAATTCGAGACCAATGGTGTATATCAATGATGACATCAATTCGTCAGTGACACTCACGCCTGCTCATTTTCTGACGTTAAATCCCAAACTGGGAATCCCAGTGTGTGAGAACAGTGATGATCAAGACTACGATCCACATGAGTCATCTGCTAGAGTACTATTACGTACATGGAAGAAAGGACTGAAATTGCTAGACCGATTCTGGCAATTGTGGCACAAGGACTATCTCTTGAGTTTAAGAGAGAGATATCAAAACAAACTTAAAGCGCGACGAGTTCAGTCGTGTTATATTCCAAATATTGGTGACATTGTCTTGATACACGACGAACTTCCACGTGGAACCTGGAGAATGGGAAAAATTAGTGAATTAAATGCCAGTTCAGATGGACAAATACGCTCAGCCAAGGTGACTGTATCAAACGGTAATACAATCGGTCGGCCTCTGAACTTGCTATATCCTATTGAATGTCCAAGTGCTACATCAAGTAGCATACCGGTAACAGTGGATACCATAAAAGGGAACAATTTGGACGCAAACAATGATAACTCGGACGGCGAGTCAATCAGTCAGCGTCCTCTTAGGAAAACTGCTTTGGAGTCAAGGGAGAAGTTAAAGCAGTTGATTACTAGTGATAGTGTTTAAGTGATGGTTTGTTTTACATATAGAAGTTGGTAAAGTGAAATACTACAATGGTTATCTCAACTTGTCACTTCTATTGTAGACATTTATATATCAAATATGTAATATACTAAACAAAGGGTAGATTAAACAAGAAACAAAGCAGGATCAAACAAGGACCAATTGGTTCAAAACAAGGACAAACAACGGTTGAAGTCATTCAAGTGGTCACTTAATGACAAACAACAAGACTAACCATACTTTGGGGCGGGAGTGTCGCGAAGTTAGCGAATTATATGATTAAATACTGCTTTTCACATCAATAAGTTCTTAATGCAACAGTCTGACAATGTTTTAGATATTCTGCTGAGAATGCTATGTTACAAGGGAGATAACGCTTACAAACACTATAGATTTACTGTTTATTCTCACAATCATATCCAAAAATAGCGTCTGCTTGATAAGTAGATTTAGATTTAATTAAAGGGTTTTTAGTAACACTAAGTCTAACTTTGATAATTTCATGACGTATAAACTTGTATTGTTAAAAGCATTAATAATAATAATGCATAATTACAAAGCCATGTGGTGTTAATATGATGTCATTTGATCTTTGACATCTAACGGGATTAGGGCTTGTTATTGGTCCTTATTTTTGGTGTATTTGGGCAGTCTAGACAAAACCATTAGAGGGGACAGTCATGTTAATGTAGCTCTCACAACAAGTGTGGGGTTTTAATTACCAGAACAGAATTGAACAAGTGGAAAAGAGTTACAGACAGACTGTGAAAACAAGAACCAGTGCAAATTTATATTTAGGACATTTTCGGATATTACAGTCTAAAGTCTATTGTAAACTATCATTTGTATCTACATGTATTTTGACTTATTCTATTATTAAACATCAAACTAAACCATCTGTGTTGAGTTAGAAATGGTACGTCAGCACAATAATGTTGGTCTAGTTTAAAGTTATGAAAATTATTCCAAATTGACTTATTCAGTTTAAAAAAAACCATGGAGAGGGGAGATAAGGTCTCCAAACATTTATGGTAATTAAGGAAACCTTGCTAACAGACACCTTAAATGGCAAAACTGTTGAAATTTGAAATATATGAATAAAAGATGATATAAATAGTAAGACAAGAGGGCCATGATGGCCCTTAATCGCTCACCTGATTATAACGGATTTATGTATAGAACCTGGGGCATGGCCATTCTTTTGCCAAGGTGTCATAATTTGAACAATCTTGGAAGAGAACCATTAAAGGATGCTACATACCAAATATCAAATGTCTAGGCCTTACAGTTTCGTAGAAGAAGAATTTTAAAGATTTTCCTATGAAAAACCGAAAAGCCCCGAGGCAGAGTCATTTTGGGACCGGGGGTCAGAACTTGAACAATCTTTGTGAATTAACAAATTCTCTAAGCAGTCTAAAGTTACATAAAATGGCAACTTTTTTCCTCACTAGACTTACCCCGTTGTTTCTGTGAAGTGACCTCCGTAAGAATCTTCAACAACAGGTTACAAGACTCTGAAAAACAGGCAAACAAATGACAGGGCATGTATAGTGTACAATATCTCAAACAGATCAACGGTCAGCCTTTAAGCCTTTATTCCATACATACACCTTTCTACGCCTTTGCAAACAGAGAAGACCCTGATCAGACGGCTCCTGTAGGCTCTGTTTGCTTATGATATAATATAGATATGATTCTAGTTTCTATCATGGCCAAATATTCCTGTGTACATGTACATAAGATGTTGAAACAATTAATCTTATTAATATTCATGATGCAATTATTACCTACATGAATATTTATGGAGTAAACTGTAATTTAACCCAATAACTCATAGGCTATTTTTAGATCAAACCTCTTTGAATAAATCTACCGATAAGTAGCATTTACTAGAGAAAAGGACATTTTTGAAATTGTGCAGTTCTGAAACCATTGTGATAAATAGAGCATTTGCTCCTATGGAGCAAATGCTCTATTTATCACAATGGTTTCAAAAAGTGACTTTTACAGAGGCGTCAAAAGGCTTCAATATGAGGGAATGGGTTAATGAAGGATAAAAGTAAGAAAAGTAAAGCTCCTTTCTGTATTACTTTCATCCTGCAATAAAGAACTTTTATCCCGTCACTACAGCCGCTAGTGACGTAATAAAGGGGTAGCATAATAAACCTAAGTTTATACGTACAGTAGAGGTTTATTTGTATAGTAGGTGTAGGAATTTCTTCTTACAACAGGAACTATTTTTAATTTTTCTTCAAAATTGTTTTACCAAAAATAACGTATTAAATTGGAAGAAAAAACACTTAATATGGATAATTATCATTAAGTATCCAAGTAAAAACCCAAACCGTCATTTAAAAAAAAATAAAAAGGAAAAAGAGAGAAAAAAATATTCGTCGATAGTGAGAATCGAACCGGGGCTGACTGCACCATAAGCGACCTTCGTAACCACTACGCTATCAGGCCAAGCATACTGTTAGCGAAATTGAAGATGTATATAAAGTTATCATGCTACCATATTGATGATTTTTTTAAAAATAAAATTAAATAATACAATAAAGCTTCATTAAAACATATATCACTCTCATGATAAGTTAATCGATAAACTCTTACAAGGGCGGTGATGGTCATAGACCTAAATATAGCCTGTTCAGTTCCATTGACGAGTGACGTTAACCCTATCTAAAAATAGAAACCGAGACGACGGAACTCGAAGCCTCCGGTAGAATAATAACCATGTCTGTTTGAATTAACATATCGACTCTCGATTCAAACGATCTTATTTTTCAAATTCAAGCACGTTTTCCCGTTAATCGATAAACTCTTACAAGGGCGGTGATGGTCATAGACCTGAATATAGCCTGTTCAGTTCCATTGACGAGTGACGTTAGCCCTATCTAAAAATAGATACCGAGACGACGGAACTCGAATTTGACAACGTAGAGCCTCCGGTAGAATAATAACCATGTCTGTTTGAATTAACATATCGACTCTCGATTCAAACGATCTTATTTTTCAAATTCAAGCACGTTTTCCCGTCTTGTAATGTAAGTATCCAAACTATTTTCCTCTGCGGTAGCTCATTATTAACGTCTTTAGAACGGAAATGAAAAGGGAGGTCCGTTGATCGAAACACCGCATTTTCAATGCAAATTATTTCGATATTCGCATGTTTTATGAGACTATGAAAAAAGATATAACTAAATTGACTGGATAAATAGAATAATAGGTTAGTGTCGTAGATGGGACGCCTTTATCCGACTCGGAGAGAAAACAGTTGAGGCTCGGCAAGCCTCGCCTCAACGTTTTCTCCCCTCGTCGGATAAAGGCGTCCCATCTACGGCACTAACCTATTATTCTCTATTTAATGACATCTCATGTTTATTCATAAAACATTTGCTACAGTATCTATAGAGTATTCCTTTGCCTACCCTGAGGTTCTGGATTGCCTTTTGCTGGTTCTTCCTGGTTGTAGAACACTGTGTGTATCTGGTGTATGGTGGTGGTGATTAGCTGCACCACCGTACAGATCTGATCTTTTGTACTGGCCGACTCGTTACTGGCATGAAACAACTGTTGAACTGCACCCTGTAATCATGTCAATAAAACATTAACTACATTGTCTCAAAAGTATGGGATATATATTAATAGTCACACCAGAATTCAACTTGGGAATGGCATGATTCAACAATATGCCAACTAAAACTTGTGAAATCACTTATTAACTAATTATTGTCAGAGCTACAGATAAAGGTGTGTACTCAAATACTAGCATCATCACTTCTCCATTAAACCCTATATTGTGACCACTCTTTAGAATCGTCTCTTCGAGACGATTCTAAAGAATGCTCACAACATAGGGTTTGGTAGAGTAATACAGGAGTAATTATTGGAAATGTTTTATCTGTAGATCTGTAGCTCTGTATTGTTTTTGTTTTAGATATTAGAAATGTTCACTTTAATCCATTACTCCATGAATATAAAAGTTCGAGATAAAGACATCATGGATATCAATTATTTTTTACAATGACACATGAGCAAAGGAAGTTTTGGCCATGGAAGAAACTGAAGAATCACATATACACGTATATTATTCCAAAAGCAAACAGATCAGACCCTGATCAGATGGCTCCTGTATGGGTATACTGTTTGCAAAGGCATAGAAAGGTGTGTTTATGAAGTACAGGGTTAAGATCCAGTCATTTCCATTTTCATATACCGTACACTGATTTGCAATTTCCATACAGGTAGATTTCTACCTATGTTTATCTACACAACATTCAAATTATGCTAAAACCTTTAATTACGGTTTATCTAATTGAACCAGTTCTGTGAAACTTTAACCCTTTCCCTCGTATAAAAGCCTTTCTAATGCATTTGCAAACAGTAAACTGATCTTGGTCTGCTCTGTTAGCAAAGGTGTACTTATGGAGTAGAGAATTAAACAGAGAAAGGATTAAGACTGCTTAAGGTACCATGGTGATTCAGTACAAATATCAGACACTCACAGTTCTTGCTAAGAGGAATTCATTGAAGACCTGGCGAGGGTTGGAGTTTTCCAGCAGAAGAATGGAACACAAGCTCTCAGCTATTTTCTGTAAAAGGCAAGAATATTGTGAGTCATAATGGAAAATACAGCAGAATTGTCACTGGACTGAGTGTTCTTTTACATTACAATCAGTGAAGAACTGAACAAGAAACTTATTACCATACAATATCCAGAGCAACTAAAATTGTCTTTTCTCCACCAAACACTATGTTATGACCACTCTTTAGAATCGTCTTGTTCAAAAGGTGCAAAATGCAATGCAACATTTTATTCATATTCAATCAGCAAGTTTTCTTTAAAACATCTGGTCAAAAATCAGTACAATCACAGAAACAGTACACCTGATATGCTTGGGTTTTTATTCTTTATATAATCTTTCGATGACTGTCAATCATTATAAATAAAACCAAGTATTACTTAAAATGTTTGTTGAAATGTTTTTGAGAATAATTCGGAAAACATTGAGACATCTTTACAATAAAACAAACCTGATCCGGTACAGCTGGTTCCTTCAGCAATCTTCTGCAGCCCTGCAATGTGAAATAGGAAAATAAAGTACTAAAACCCTTTCCTTGTTCTATATTTAGTCCATATTTCAATACCTTCTGTATATTCATGAACAAAATAGTTATAGAGAAATATGGAAGGTGGAACACTGTAGCCATTTTAGAAAGTTAAGAAACAGATATATCAAATTCCATTAGCAAACAGAGTAGGCCCTGATCAGAGGGCTCCTACAGGAGCTGTCTGATCTAGGTCTACTCTGTTTACAGATGCATGAAAAGGTGTTTATAAACAGATGACAACTTGGGCCAATACTGTAGGAGCTATCTGACAAGGGTCTGCTCTGTTTGCTTATGGAATGATATAGATCTGATTCAACAGTTTCCGTCATGACCAAAATGTTCTATGTTCGTAAGCAATTTACAAACTTTGTCAAATTAATATTCATAGAATTGTTACTTGTTCTAGAGTACTCAAGTTAAACTTCAGTTAAAAGTAGTAAAGTAAGACAGCAAACATGACACATGTGAAGAAAATGACTGGACTTTGCTACAATACGATAAAAAAAACTATATAACTATAGTTGTTGTTTTTTAATTTATCAACTTATCAGCAAAGTTAAGCAAGCATTACCTGTAGAATGGTAAACTTGAAGTGGCTGATTGCTGCCCATTGTCTGTTGAGGACAGGGAACCAGTACAGGAAATTGGGGGAATTCTGGGAATCAAGGTGTAGACTGGTGTTGATGTGCTGGGACAGGAGATACAGTCTACTGGCTGACAGGTAGTCCTCACAATCCAGACATGTCCATACCTACAACAATAATAACACTGCAGAATACTCATACACTCAAACAGTGTCATTTAAATATACATGTATACATCAGAGTTATGCCCTGTGTAACTATAAACTATACTGGTGTACAGAGTTTTAATGCTCTTTAATAGTAATACTGCTTTATACACCACCACCCCCATCCCCTCCCCCACCACACACAAAAAAGTGTGAGGGGATATTTTGTTATGCATTGTCATGTCGGTCTGTCGGTTGGTAATAACTCATAGGACCTTTTTACTTAGTCCTCATATTTAGAAGGAAGGTTGTTCACATTAAGTACTACATGACCACTACTAATTCTGAGGTCAGCAGGTAAAAAACTAAAGTCATGGTTGAAGGTCAAATTCTTAATACACGAACCTTGACCATATCTTTTGAATTATTTGAGATAGAGAAGTCTTGGTGTGTATACTCATCTCATCAAGCTGGGAAATTTCAGAATATTCATGTCAAGGCCAAGGTCAAACTTCAAGGTGATAGATAAATTCTTTACCTTTAACATTGGCTATAACGTTTTGAACTATAAGAGATACAGAATTCATACTTTGCATGTATACTCATCTCCACTTTTGACAACAGCCAAGTTACTGCAAAGGTCAAACTTCAATTCTTAAACTTTAAACCTGACTGTAACTTTTGAGATATAAGAGATAGAGACATATTGGGCATACTTACTCATATCATGAAGCTTTTTTCAATGTCACACTGCAAAGTCAAAGGTCAAAATCACAGGCTTTTGGGCTCAGGATTTTCATTGATGCAGGTTTTCTGCATCCTTGATGTAAGGACCACAAAGAAATAACAGGTCACTTTTCTTGCAAGATTGTTTTGATTTACAGAAGTTTGTTTGAAAATAATAAATACTTTTTAAAATGTTGCCTACCAACCTACTGATTATTTAATCTGAGGGCAGAATACTTATAGTAATCTATATTAGAAATTTGATGAAATAAATTAAAACTAGAACTATCACTAAACGTGATAGAATACCCCCGCTCAGCTGCCTTGATCTTAAATCCAACATTTTGGTGCCACGACCAATATTAAAATAGTTTGGTGCTTTGACCAGAATTTGTACCACAGACCAACCAACCAACACACTACTCCTATATACCCCCTCTCAAACTTTGTTTGCGGGGGTATAACTATGAGATATGATCATTTACACCTATGTGGCTCAGAATCAGTAATAGGTATCATTGTTCAGGTTTTTTTATGAATTACATGTAGTTGTATTCAATTTCATTTTTTTACATTTGAAAAAGGACTCTGAAAATCCTGACAAGGACCCTTAATTGTGTCACATAAGGGTTCTTGATACCCTCAACCTTTTAATCCTAGTGAAAACCCCACTGCGGTAATTCATGTTTTACAAACATTTCTTGATTTTTCATTCTGATATGTCATTCTGAGACAAACAAAGCATAACCTGAAAGATACCTTCTCTGGTATGTCCAATAACAATTTTATCTGGGCTGCAACTCCATAGAATCTCGCCTCCTCCTTCTTCCTGCAAGAATATAAGACACCAGCATCTACAGAGATGTAGATAAGAGAAGTACTTAGGAAATCTATGTAAAATCATTGCGATGCAAATTAAAGACTTTTCCATACAAAAGTAGTTTTTAATCGTTTGAAGCAGATAACCCGTGTACTGGCATTTATGAACAATGCATGAGTCCTAAGGAGCCCTCTGATCGGATCTGTACTCTTTATCATTAACTTCTCTCACAAACTATACTCTATTGAACCCTCTATCATTAACCCTTTACTCCATAAATGTGTATTTACACACCTTTGCAAACAGAGTAGACCCAGATCAGATAGCTCCTGTAGGAGCCATCTGATCAGGGTCTGCTCTGTTTGCTTATGACATAATATATATCTGATTTTACAGTTTATGTCATAATAAAATATTCCCTTGTTCATAGTGCCATTATAAACTAGAATTATCACTAATTATCACTAAAGCTCAGCTGCCACAAATGGACATACCACGGACAGACAGACTGACCAACCTACACACTGACTCCTATATACCCCCTCTCAAACTTTGTTTGCTGGGGAATAAAATTCATTTAATCAGTATTCATGTTGTCATTATTTCTTACATGAATGTTCATCGAGTCAAGGGTTAACTCTTTGCACGCTAAGTAATTTTTCGTCTGCAGCAATTGTCGTCTGCTTCAATTCTTAAAATAAACTTTCTCTCATTATTTTTGCAAAAATATGGTCAAGATGACAAACAGTTTGGATCCTGATGAGACGCCGCATTATGCGGCGTCTCATCTGGATCCAAACTGTTTGCATAGGTAATCACAGTTTCGCCGCTAGAGTGGAAAGAGTTAAACAATGATAGGCCTACATACTTGTTTTCCATTTCTAGTTTTCTCTTCTGGTGTAGGGATGAACCTCTGATCATGTGACTCTGCTTCAAATCATTACACAGAGCATCTATCTTGTCAATGGTGGACATGACCTACAAAATACATGTATGCTATCATACACAACAAAATCTTGATTATACGAACATTCAAATACGTACCATTATTGATCTTTAAGACAGGTGGCAGCTTAATGCAAGGTGAAAGTCATGCAGAAAGCTCCTCTAGGAGCTTTCTGCATGACTTTCACCCTGCATTAAGCAGCCACCTGCCTACAAAGACATAAATTCTTCATTACTACGATTTCATAGTATCTACATGTAGATATTATTACTGTACAACCGCTCTACTGAATAGTTCAGCCTTTTTGAAGTACAGCTCAGTAGAACTTCTTTATACCACATGGAAATGCTTGTATCCATGTTAATACTGTATGTACATGTAATGAGTTTGTAGTTAATACTGTATGTACATGTAATGAGTTTGTAGTTAATACTGTATGTATATGTAATGAGTTTGTAGTTATTACTGTATGTACATGTAATGAGTTTGTAGTTAATACTGTATGTACATGTAATGAGTTTGTAGTTAATACTGTATGTACATGTAATGAGTTTGTAGTTAATACTGTATGTACATGTAATGAGTTTGTAGTTAATACTGTATGTACATGTAATGAGTTTGTAGTTAATACTGTATGTACATGTAATGAGTTTGTAGTTAATACTGTATGTACATGTAATGAGTTTGTAGTATGTACATGTAATGAGTTTGTAGTTAATACTGTATGTACATGCAATGAGTTTGTAGTTAATACTGTATGTAAACATGTAACGAGTTTGTAGTTATTACTGTATGTACATGTAATGAGTTTGTAGTTAATACTGTATGTACATGTAATGAGTTTGTAGCTTTTTTTTATTCTGCATACATGTAATATAACATGCAAATGAGGTAAGCAAGTTGAAATATAAAAAGAAAAAAGTGCCTGTTTTTCTTGTCGTTTTGTTTTTGTTTCATGTGATAAAAATAACATTACATGAGTGTTCATTTGCTATTGATTTTTCCTGAACTCAACTAAAATAATATGACAAGAGGTTTGCTGAGTGTCACATTTATTTTGGTCAAATAAATTTGGTAAAAACTCATATTCTCTATATAACAGTCACTTCATGAAAAGGAGTTAATTCTACTTTCATTTCTCTTCGGAAATGTAGTCAAATTGTCAAGCAGTTTGGCCTCTGATGAGATGAAGAGTTATTTGACATCTCATCTGGATCAAAACTGTTTGCATTCAGGAATTAACTAATTCATATAGAAGACTACACTGCATTAGAATTCATTTCCTTGTAACTGACTTGGTGGACTAATAGTCTAATACTTACATTTAGTGAGCTCTGTTTCATCTCTGAGATTGTGTCTGCAGCTTCTATGAGGTCTCTGTATCTTTCCCTGATAGTAAAATATACATGATCAAAAGATACTCTGGGTCAGAAACAAGGTCAGTCACATATATCAAACCAATTACTGACGTGTTTAATTTCACCCTAACTGGTTTCTAATCTTATTGATTTTTTAACATGTATTTTTATTTTGTCTTATTGACTCTGAATGGTTTTCTGAACAACACCATGAAATTGAATACAACTAAACCCTTCTAAACTGGACGTTAAATTTAGTATAAATATCGGTCTTAAAGACAGGTGGCATCTTAATGCAGGTTGAAAGTCATGCAGAAAGCTCCTAGAGGAGCTTTCTGCATGACTTCCACCCTACATTAAGCAGCCACCTACCTGAAAGTATCTAAGATCTTCTTCACTATAATTCCAATTTAGAGGGATTTTACTGTATAATATAAAGGAAAACAACAACTACATGTATTGACACAGGTCAGTCCAAAGTGAAACAAATTCAAAAGATAATGTCTTCTAAGTAATAGTTTACCTACATAAACTTCAACTTGAATATGTCCAGTTCCAAAGCAACAGATAAATGTGTGTACTCAAATACTAAAACAGTAATTTCTCCACCAGACCCTATGTTGTGACCACTTTTCAGAATTGTCTATTTGAAAAGATTCTAAAGAGTGGTCACAACATACAGTTTAGTGGAGAAATAAAAAAGTTATTCTTGAAAATGTTTAATTTACACGTCTTATCTGGACCTCTGCAGTTCAAAAAATTGACAGATTCCGGTGAATAGCTGATGTGTTTCTGTTGGTTTCCATAACGATAAAATGTCTCATTTCTCAATACAAACCACTCTTTCTTCACCATGCTATTTAGTACTAAGTTAGTTTCAAGTTAAGTAGATTCCAATACTGAAGTCATTATAAAAAATTTGCAAAAAAAATCCCGCAGAATATATCTTTAACCCTTTCCTCCATAAATATGCCTTTCTACGCCTCTGTAAAAATCACCTATTGAAACCATTGTGATAAATAGAGCATTAATTTTGCTCCCATAGGAGCAAATGCTCTATAATAGTATTTATCACAATGGTTTCAGAACTACACAAATCTAACATTTTCCTTTTCTCTAGTTAATGTTCCTTTTTGGTAGGTTTATTCAAAGAGTCTAAAATAGCCTATGAGGTAATGGGTTAAGTAAAAATGTCTCGGAATTTGATGAAAGGCAGGTGAGAGCAGAACAAACTATCGAGCACAGTTTCATATGGAGACTGAATTTATTAACCAAGCTCTAAGCTTTAACCCTTTCCCTCATATAAACGTGTTTTCACGCATTTGCAAACAGAGTAGACCCAGATCAGACGGCTCCTAGAGGAGCCGTCTGATCAGGGTCTGCTCTGTTTGCTAGTAGAATTTGATAGATCTGTTTCATTACTTTCTAATATGGCTACAATGTTCCACCTTCAATATTTCTTTTTAACTATTTTGTCCATGAACATTCAGTAGGTATTGAAATTTGTAATAAACATAGAACAGGGAAAGGTGCAAAACTGTCTGAATTGTGAGGTGTGTTAGATATTGAAGACCAAATTAGTAAAACATTTCTGTACATGTACAATACTTAAATATAAATTGTCCTCACCCAACCATTGTTCGAAGATCTTCTTTCTTCCTTTCAATATCACTTCTACAAAAGATAAAAGACAACAAGCTGAATAAAATAGGTAACAGAGCAAAAACAATAAAACTATATTTTTTATTACTGTTGCATGAAATTCAAATTGCAACCATAATCGGAATAGATGCATTTTAGTCAACTTTGTATCTATTGAAGGCTTGAATTCACAAAATTATTATGTAACTTGAGACTGTAATATTATTTTCACTCTGCATAGTCACTACAAATCGCTAAAGTATAATTTTCTCCATTCATACTATTAGTGTAAAATTTTAAAGATGACAAAATAATTACCTGTATTTAACCTAACCCTTTACATCATGAATATTCATATAAGAAATAATGACATCTTGGATATTAAGTAGATGAATTTCTTTAATGGTAATTGGACACTTTAAGTATTGACTATGGTAGAAATTGTAGAATCAGATCTACAACAATAAAATCTCTCTATAATGGCCACTGAATTGTGTTAATTAGTTTGTATTTAGGGCAGGTGGCTGCTTAAAGCAAGGTGAAAGTAAAAGAGAATGCTCCTATAAGAGCGTTCTGTGTTACTTTCACCTTGCTTTAAGCAGCCACCTGCCTTTAACACAAAATACTTGATGTAATTTAGTGGCCATTATAGAGAGGTTTTACTGTATATCATGTCATAAGCAACAGAGCAGACGCTGATAAGATGGTGTCATCCCTGGTTCTTCTCCATTTTTAATGCAAAGGGTTAAACTTGCTGCAAAATTGTTCACTGGATCTTTTGTAAACTATTGACTGTGCTTCAAGAAGTCTGGATCCAGATCGATCCAGAAAAAATCCTCAGCATCTGACCTAGATCTAAGATGGTTGCAAATTTTATTCAAGTCACAACAAGCAGAATAATCATTAAAAATCTTGCCTTGTCCTCTTTTCTATGTTTCTTATTTCTTCCACTTTGAATTTTTCAAACAGCAAATTCGTGTCCATTTCATGGACTGGGAGACCTGAAAGACAAATATTTCCAAATGTGAAAGATGTTCGGTTGAGTAGATTGCTGGAACATGTATGTCAAGATTGAAGAAATACGTAATTCTGCTAAAACCCTTTTGTCAAATTTCAATAACAGGGGAAAAAGTAAAACAACATACAAACTTTAGGTAAGGTCCTCACAATTAGAAATTCCATTATTCACAATTGCGTTTTCCACCAATACCAAAAAACCCTGTGTGCATATGCCATTATGAAGATTCTGCTAATAGATATTCATGATGTCATTATTTGTTACATGAATATTCAACAGGAAAAGGTTTAACCCTTTACTACATGAATATTCATGTAAGAAATAATGACATCACGAATATTAAGTATGTTGATTTGGACCAGTTACAAGTGTGGGAACGGGAGTGGCTGATGGCGTTCAATCCGGACAAATGTGAGATGATCCGCATTACCAACAAGCGTAACATTGTGAAGGGCTCATATTCCATCCACGGCCAGCTATTGAAACAAGACCTCCCAAGCTGAATACTTAGGCGTGACCATCGACAGTAAGCTATCCTGGAACAACCACATTGACAGCGTAGCCAAGAAAGCAAATGCCTTTCTCCGCAGAAACGTCTCTGCATGCCCACAAGACATCAAGGCAACCTGCTATAAAACCCTAGTGGGACCCCAACTTGAGTACGCCGCCACAGTCTGGGACCCGAACACCAGACATCTCAAAGCTGGAGAATGTGCAACGCAGAGCGGCCTGCTTCTGCACTGGCAACTACCACCAGACAAGCAGTGTCTCGGCAATGCTAAACAAGCTAGGCTTGGAGACACTTGAATCCCGCCGTCAAGGGGCAAAAGCTGCCATGACATACCGAGTAGTGAACCACTTGGTTGTCATCAACACCAACCATGTGCTTATTCCAGCTGGGGCTCACACCAGAGGCCATGCAAACCGCTTCTTGGTACCATTTACCAGCATTAATGCATATTGCCATTCCTTTTTTCCATCCGGAATACGCCTCTGGAATAGTCTTCTGGAAGAGGTCATCACCTCTCAATCTCTCGATGTCTTCAAGATCAGGATGGGTGAGCTGCACGTATAACTCTGGAGCAAATTGTTTTTAGCCTGATTTTTAACCGTTTGTTTTTCCCCTCACCATGTAAATAGTTTCACGATTGTGCGACAATGATCCAGAGGGGTTTTGCACATTAACCGGAAGAAGAGAAGAAGAAGAAGTTATAGTATCCAGAGATATACATGTATACATACATGTATATGTCTCTGTAATATCACGTGGACACAGGAATTTTCAGCCATGGCAAAAACTGTACAATCATATCTATATTATATCATAAGCAAACAGAGCAAACCCTGATCGGACAGCTCCTATAGGAGCCATCTGATCTGGGTCTACTTTGTTTGCAGAGGCATAAAAGGTGTATTTATAACTATTTATGGAGTAAAGGGTTAACCCTATTCATTTTTAAGATAGACTTCTGTACAAAGTGACCCTAGCCCATTCAGTTTTTAATTAACCATTTCCCTCATACAGAAACTTTTTCATGGATTTGCAAACACAGTAGACCCAGATCTCCTTTATGAGACATCTGTCAGGGTCTGACCTGTGGTAAAATAAGAGCTAAGTTTGTCTTGCATGTATCAATGTGCTGAATTGTAAAAATCCTTATCAGATACTGCAAGCCTTATGTGGCTGATAATCTGGGTCTACATTGTTGAAAATGATTATAACTAAAAGGTAATCGTTCTCTGGAGCAACTTTTTTTTACAATAAAGGAGAGTGGTGAACAAGCAGTATATCCTTCTTCTTCTTCTTCTTCCTGGTAATGGCCACCATCAACTAGTTGATTATTTTGCCATTTCGAATGCGATACGTCACAAATTTCAGTCAAATTTGTATTTATAATTTAAAATATTGATTTAAAACTATATACACTCGTTTGCATCTACATGATTGCAGCTACACTAGCCTTGAATGCGGCTAGTGTTTCAGATTGTGCTATATCTGGGGGCAGAGAATTCCAGTCCTTGATAGTGCGTGGGAAAAAGGAGAACTTTCGGTAGTCACTGTTGGTAATCGGTATTTGGAACGATAAGTTGTGCATATTTCTGGTGAATCTTTTGGGTGGGATCAATCTGTTCTCTGTGCAGATAGCTACACTTTGGTGCTGTATTTTATAAAACATATTCAGTCTTGCCTCTTTCCTCCTGCACTGCAGTGTTCTCCAATTTAAATTGTCTAGCATGTCTTCCACACTCGATCTATTTCCATGTTTGTTACAAACGTATCTGGCTCCTCTCCGTTGGACCATTTCAAGGGTATGTATGTCCTTCTGTGTATATGGGTCCCATACTATAGACGCATATTCGACTATCGGTCTAACAAGGGAATTGTATGCATTTTGTTTTGTTGTTGTTGATCCAATATTTAAGTTTCTGCGTAAGAAGCCGAGGGTTTTGTTGGCTTTACCGCATATGTTACCGATATGTTTGGACCAGTTCAGATCTGAAGTAATTAAACATCCAAGGTATTTTGCATCACTTACTGATTTCAGGATTTGGCCATGCAATTTATAATCAAGCTTTACAGGGTTTATTTTCTTGCTGACAGTTAGGACATTACATTTTTCCGGGTGGAATTTCATTTTCCATTTTTCTTCCCATGTTCCGAGGCTGTCTAGGTCTGTCTGAAGGACTTGTGAATCTGTTTTAGATGTTACTGCAAGGTATGCTATGGTGTCATCGGCAAATAATCTTACAGTTGATTTGAGACCTTGTGGGATGTCATTTGGATATCAAGATGCTCCACTCTACTGGCATACAAACAACTAATCATATCACTGTAAAGGACTGGCAGACGTTCTTAACTCTAAAAAATTCATAAACTCTTTTGGAAATATTTAATATTGAGTGTGAAAACAGCAGGTCGATTTTTAACGGGTCCGAAACACCATTTTTTGTTCCACGAATATAACAGCTCATGGCGACCGAAAAAATGACAATACGTTTATATGCAAACTGATTTCACTGTTTACAACAGGCTTGATTTTAAAATGCATGTTATGAAACAATGCAAACACAGATATTCTCACTTTTAGCATCTGATGACATGTTGGCAAATATATTGTCGATCGCACCCGGAAATGACAAGAACACTACTCGAGTTACCTCCCTTGAAAACTCTTCCTAATGTTGCTAGGGTGCCTACTTCCGGTATAAACAAATGTGTACACTAGCATAGTTATTTCGGTACACATTTAATTTATTAATCTTAAAGGATTAGTAAGAAGAAAAATCTTTAAAAATGAGTGTTCTCAACCAAGGAAGAAATGAGATAAGATTTAATAATTCTGACGGGAAGTGTTTGCTGGAAAACTGGGTAGAAGAGGTAAAGATATTTTATGGAAACACAGATTTATGATGTTGTTATGTCTTCTTCCAAATTAGAGGATAAGGGCGGAACTTATTCTATGCTGTTTTGTATCTTACTGTTTTAAGTAACATTACTTGCAACAGTAGTGTCTAATGCAATGGCGGGTCAAGTGATGTTTAGGTTAAACCGACAATTATGTTCTCAGCGACTGCCATGCTGTCTGTCACTCTGTGTAAGTCTCCTCAATGAGCTGTTAACCCATTACTCCATGAATATTCATTTAAGAAATAATAAAATAATGCATATTTACTTAGCATTACTTACTTAGCGGTACAGATAAGACCTGATCAGACGGCTCCTATATGGGCCATCTGATCTGGGTCTACTGTACGTGCTTGCAAAGGCATATTATAGAAAAGCGTATTTATGGAGTAAAGGGGGGGAAGAATCTAGTATAGCGGACCCCGGAAATCACGAATCATAACAAAGCACAGCGTGTGCCTTTTTGAGCAAATAATGTTGCTAAATGCGACTCCATTTTGTTTCATTGCTTTGTGTTTACCTAGGGTCACTGCGGCGACTTTTGTACAATAAATTGTTGAATAAACGGCTTTCAAGTAGGGAAATGTTTATCATATCATTTCTATAAGTGGCTTTGATTTTCTGTATGGAAAAAAGTTAATAATTTAAGCAGGGGGTTCGGGGTGATAGCCCCAACAAAACAGCAACATCCTGCCATTTGCAAATATTCTGACGTCATTGGTTATGTCATCGTATATTTACTGCAACTAATATAATTTTATTATATGTTGCGGTAAAAAATGGGGCCCACTATACTAGATGTGTTCCGTAAATGGTAAAGATAGCATGCCAATTTTGTGATGGTTGCTGTCTGTGGGGATATCCCCTAAACCGAAAATAGCTCAATGTTTGTGTATTGGGTGCCTGCATGCTATTGTATTTTATTTGTATCATTACTTCATCATCATCATCTTCAGTTATCGCCTCACTCTGCGAAGAGTATACTCGCGATTTGGTTAAAAACTTTTCATGCGCAACTGCCTGGTGGACTATATGTATATCTAAAAGTTCTATACATGTACATAAGATAAAAAGTTTAAAAACTGGTTAAAAACGGACAGTGGTGTCTACAGGCTGGTAATGCCAGCAACGGCGGTCATGAAACCCGCGAGTGTTGACTGGCTCACAGCATGTTTTGGTAGGTGATTTCACAGGACAATGGTCACAGGGAAGAAGCTGGTTTGATAGGCTGAGTTAGAGCAAGGTATATCCATGGGTGAATTATTGATTGTGTGATCTGGAAGATCCTGAGAGGTGGAGTGAAGGAGTGGGTGTGACATTGACTTGTGGATCCTGTATAGCATAGTTAATATTTCATGTCATGTCTATGTTAAAGTGTGTCCCATTGAAGGCCTTGGAGCATGTACATTGGTCACAGAGCTTGTTCTTTGATAGTCATGTTTCAAGAACCTGGCCGCTTGACGCTGTACTAGTTGCAACATATGAAATTCATTCTCAAATGTGCCTACTATTGAAATTATAGAAAATGTTATGCATGATTGCCATTTGCAAAGCATTTATTTTAAAGAGACGCTGTGTTGGAAATTGACCAAGATAATCATCAAATGACCAGCTCTTGATCCACAAACTTTAAAGTCTTTCTATAAATGAAATATGACATCTTCAGTAAGTGAAGCCAATCAGTTTTCATAATTGACACATATCGTACCACATTATAACAACCCAAATCAGTAAATATGTATGAAAAATTCAATTATTTGTATTAAAAGTTTCGAGAACAGATGAGGTTCAAGAACAGGTACTTAGATGATAAGACATTCTGGGACAATTTTTCTTTAGCGCATGCTAAGTAATACGTACATACTGCACAACTGGACTTTACCTAGTATCTTTGCCAAGTATCTTGTTTTTTTTAAATAAGTAAAAACTGTAATTTTTAGGCTGCCAGTTTGATAAAATGATAAGTGACATTGCCTATTGTATAACGGCCAATATGATGGTTTCTAGTTTTTACTAAATTCAAAGTAAGTGAACGTTTGATGTGGAATAAAAACATGGTAAACAATATGAGCACTATTCTCTGTAATAATAAGCAGAAGATTAGAATAACAGTCCATAGAATTACTGTCTCATTAATTTATAGTGATAATTATTTTAAAAGATATACATGAGAAGAAAACTCTCCCATGCAGTAACCTATTGTGTCAGAGTAGTTGAGTATTGCTTATGGTCTGCTTAAATGCAGTATGCTGTCACTGCTTGCAGCATTTCTGTTATTTACAATAAAACCATTTAAAAGTAGTTGAATTCTGAGTCTTTAGGCAGGTGATAGAGCTCTAAATGAAATACAAAAGTCATGCAGAAAGATCCCAAAGGAAGGGAACTTTCTGCATTACTTTTGCTCTACATTCATCAACCATCTGTTTTTCAAGACTCCTATATGTGATTTGTCCATGATTGCTTAATTGTCCATGACTGTTTAATATTCATGTAAGGAATAATGACATCATGAATATCTGTTAGCTAAATTTTTGCATATGAACACAGAATGTTTTGGCTTAGGCACTATATTATAGATGGGATATGTCTGATCTGGATCTACTCTGTTTGCAGATGTATGAAAAGGCATTTATATGAAGGAAAGGTTAAATCATTATACTGTGAAAACAACCAAGCAATATTGTAGATGTTACATATAAATTACTACTCACTTATAAACGGGTCAATATATACCAGTCATCAATGCCACAGTCAGTAACCTGTAATCTTCAAGTAGGTGTTCTTATCGCCCACATTCTAATTGATAGATTCTTAGCTTTTAGTAAACTATGTAGGGTAATTACATACAATAAATGCTTGTTTGATTGTGATTTCAGAGACAAGTACAAGAATATGACACAGTTAAAGATGAGCAGGTTGGCCAGAGCAGTGCACAGTTGTTCAGGGATGGTCATGCAGGACTCCTTACAATTGACCTGGAGGCCAAAGCTTCAAAAGACAGCACAGTACGAGCTTCATATAAACCTCCAGAAAAAAATAGAGTTAGATTAGAAGGTAAGACTATAAGAATTAAGAAATTGAAAGAAAGAAAGGATGAAAGTGTTTTTCCTCTTATTAACTCTTTACTCAATCATTAAGTTTTTTCTATGCCTTAGCCCATTTGTTCAGACAGGAGTTATCAGATCAAGGTCTGCACTGTTTGCACTCAGGATCTTTTAGGCAGGAATTTTTTCCACCTTTCATAGAAATAATTGCATATACATACCAAAATACTGTTTGAGAAAATAAATATATGCAAAGAGGGGGGAGTTCAACTCATTAATATTCCTGGCGTAAATTGATGCATATATTTGTGATGCAAAGCAACAAAGACAAAATATCGATGTCAGAGGCATTTTCAATACACTGCAGTTTAGATTCATATTACATAGACTTTAATATACTTTGGGGTATTTACAAGATATTTAATTTCATTATGTTTTATATGCTTTACGAGAGTCTACACTGATTGAATTCCATAATACTGCAGTACTGCATTACCAATCTTACAGTTTATAGGCTTCTAAAATAGGCTGCATCTCAGATATGACAGCTATTCTGTCTCTATATTAAAGAAAAATCATGATTAAACTTTATCTTTTGAAACTGCTCATGTTTGTCTTTGCTATTTCAGGAAGGAAGTCTGAAATGATGAAACAGATGTACCTTGAACAGGCAGTGTAAGTGTTTTAGGTTATATTGTCTGGTCCTTCGGGATCATATATTTCAATGCCTTTCGTTATGCTTTAAATTAAACAAAGCTGGTGCTAGGGACTCGAGTAGTGTTGCACTTTAAATAACTGAGTCTACAATTTTCTCTTCCCATTGTTGCTTTTGCTTTCAAAGGATCTACTTTCAGCATTTATATACTTCACAACAGCAAGTGTTAAGTGCTTGTGTGGTGGCTGTAAAAAGTCGCCCTGTACTTCATTCTCAGTGTTGTTATATTATCTTGTCCTTTGGGATAATAAATTTCAATGCTTGTAGTTATGAAAATTAAATACCGCTTAAAGACGATTTTGGTAGTAAGTCCTGCGCAGCTTTTTGTGCCGAATATTCTCTACAAAGGAAATAACCGGTACCAATATTCTGGATGACACGAATTTTGAACGACTTATTTCAACCAACATTTACAGACCTTAAATGTATCGTAATCGAGAAAATTGCTAAAAGATAATTAGCTTAACATATAAAAACTTAAAATCAAACAGGAAAATACGGTACGGAGTATAATAAACAAACTGGTACGACGTCATAGCAATGTGACGTCATTACGTCAAAAGACGTTGCCCATTTTGGCGTAATTTTCATGGGAGAGCACCACCACTAGGTGATAAATTGAGTAATTACTTAAAAACGAAGCCTGTAACCTACACATTTCTTTTTGATTTCATATTAAGGATACTATAAAGCACAAAATGTGAAATTTTGAAAAACATTCTTGGACAAGTTTCTTATAAATTTACGAAAATATCACTGATGTCATGATTTTTGTACTGTCCTATATTTAAAAGGCAGGAAGCATGCTTATGTTTATTTCATGGTAATTGCTCAAAAATAAAGTCTGTAACCCCCTCTTTTCTTTTTTTATTTGAAATCAGCATACTTTAAACAACAAAATATAAAAACATTTAAAAAATTCTTGGAAGGAAACAAACTGTAGAAATCGTCTTTAAGCCGATGCTAGAGGGTGTGAGTAGTGTTGCACTTTAAATAACAGGTCATGAACAGACTCAATAAAACCAGGCCTGCAATTTCTCATTTCGCACTGCTGCTTTTGCTTTCGAAGGATTTCCTACTTTCAAAATGTGACAATAAAAACATACCTTTACCCTTTCCCTCATAGAAACACATTTTCATGCATCCGCAAACAGAGTATGGTAGACCCAGATCAGGGTCTGCTCTGTTTGCTGATGGAATTTGAAAGATCTGTTTCTTTACTTTCTAAAAAGTACAAAGTCTCACCTTCCATATTTCATTATAACTATTTTGTCCATGAATATTCAGTAGGTATTGAAATTTGCATTAAACATAGAACAGGGAAAGGGTTAACCCGTTACTCCATGAATATTCATGTAAGAAATAATAACACCTTGAAGATTTATTAGTCATGTTGTTTTACAGTGGCATATGAGGACAAGAAATTTTGGTCATGGCAGAAACTATAGAATCAGATCTATATTGTTCCATAAGCAAACAGAGCAGACTCTGCATGATCAGACGGCTCCTACAGGAATAATCTGATCAGGGTCTACTCTGTTTGCAAAGGCATTAAAATGTATATTTATGGAGTAAAGGGTTAAACAGGATGATATCAAGACTAATTTTGCAAAACTTAAGAAAGAAGAAGTAGAATACTTGTTCATCTGGTGGTACTATTCGTAGAGTAACTTGAGTTATGTCCCTTTATTTGAGGAATATTCATGTAAGAAAAAATGACATCATGAATATCTATTAGTTAAATATTTATAATAGCATATGAACACAAGATGAATCGATCAGTACTGTAGAATCAGATCTATATAATTTTATAAGCAAACAGAGCAGACCCAGATCAGACGGCTCCTACAAGAGTCGTCTGATTTGGGGTTTCTCTGTTTGTAAAGGAGTCAAAAGATGTCTCTATCATTTAAATGGTTATCTTTGTGAAGTCTAATTACATGTGCATTGTTCTAGTATTTATATTGTTCCTATATAATGTAATTAGGATTCACTTATTATAACTTCATTTTTCAGACAAGAAGTATTCAAAGATGACATAACTCCACCACAGCCAGAGTCTTTAGACTACAAATCTGTCACAGCCAAAGATTTCAACATTGATGGATTTCAGCATGTACCACCCAAACCTACAAAGGTGATTTTAACCCTTTCCCTGTTTAAAATTCATGTAAGAATTAATGACATCATGAATATTTATTAGCTGAATCTTTATAATGGCATATGTACACAGGATGTTTTGGCTCAAACAGAAACTGGGGTGTCAGATCTATATTATATCAATAAGCAAACAGAGCAGACCCTGATCAGACGGCTCCTATAGGAGCCGTCTGATCTGGGTCTGATCTGTTTGCAAAGGCATAGAAAAGTGTATTTATGGAGTACAGGGTTAATATGATAAAACTATTAGTGGAAGAGATTCCTAAATAAATCACATTTTCAGAGTATTACTCCTTTACCTGATAGATACACCTTTGCACCCCTTTGCAAACAGAGTAGACCCAGATCAGGACTGATGTTTGCTTATGAAATTATATAGATCTGATGCTATAAGTTTCTGCCAAAGACCAAAAAATTCCTATGTTAATCTTCCTTCATAAAAATTCAGCTAATACATATTCATGATGTCATTATCTCTTACATGAATATTCATAAAGTAAAATGTTAAACAAAAGATGTTTGTTAGTGTACATTTGTATAGGTTAATTTAGAATTGCCTAGTAATATGTTTATTTAAAAAGAATATATAAGCAAGGACAAAAGTGTAATGATATACATGTACAGTAAACCCCCTGTAAACTAGATTTATAGCATAGAAGAATTCGGATCTTTTAATACAGGTGGCTGCTTAATACAGAGAGAAAGTCATACAGAAAAGTCCAGTGTAAGCGTTCTACAAGGATTTCACCCTGCATTAAGCTGCCAGCTGTCTTGAAGCTTGGCATCGATACTACATGTACTTTGATGTGTTTATGGTAACCATGCATACCCCTGTACAACGGTGTGCTAATGGTAACCTTGAATACCCCTGTACAATTGTGTGCTAAAGGTAACCATGAAAACACCTGTACATTGGTGTGCTAAAGGTAATCATGAATACCCCTGTACAATGGTGTGCTAAAGGTAACCATGAATACACATGTATATTGGTGTGTTACAGGTAACCATGAATACACATGTATATTGGTGTGCTAAAGGTAACCATGAATACACATGTATATTGGTGTGTTACAGGTAACCATGAATACACATGTATATTGGTGTGCTAAAGGTAACCATGAATACACATGTATATTGGTGTGTTACAGGTAACCATGAATACACATGTATATTGGTGTGCTAAAGGTAACCATGAATACACATGTATATTGGTGTGTTACAGGTAACCATGAATACACATGTATATTGGTGTGCTAAAGGTAACCATGAATACACATGTATATTGGTGTGTTACAGGTAACCATGAATACACATGTATATTGGTGTGTTACAGGTAACCATGAATACACATGTATATTGGTGTGTTACAGGTAACCATGAATACACATGTATATTAGTGTGCTAAAGGTAACCATGAATACACATGTATATTGGTGTGTTACAGGTAACCATGAATACACCTGTACATTGGTGTGCTAAAGGTAATCATGAATACCCCTGTACAATGGTGTGCTAAAGGTAACCATGAATACACATGTATATTGGTGTGTTACAGGTAACCATGAATACACATGTATATTGGTGTGCTAAAGGTAACCATGAATACACATGTATATTGGTGTGTTACAGGTAACCATGAATACACATGTATATTGGTGTGCTAAAGGTAACCATGAATACAAATGTTTGTTGGTGTGCTAAAGGTAACCATGACTACACATGTATATTGGTGTGTTACAGGTAACCATGGATACACATGTACATTGGTGTGCTAAAGGTAACCATGAATACACATGTATATTGGTGTGCTAAAGGTAACCATGAATATCTCTGTATTTATGTGTGCTAAAGGTAACAATGAATACACCTGTACAATGGGGTGCTAAAGGTAACCATGAATACACATGTATATTGGTGTGATAAAGGTAACCATGAAAACACCTGTATATTGGTGTGCTAAAGGTAACCATGGATATCTCTGTATTATGGTGTGCTAAAGGTAGCCATGAACACACCTGTACTTTGGTGTGCTTATGGTAACCATGCATACCCCTGTACTATGGTATATTTGGTTTGCTAAAGGTTACACATATTATCATTACTTTTCAGAATCACAACTACAGAAATGAACAGCCAGTTACCTTTTGGAGTGAACACAAAAATAAAATTACTGTAAGTAAACTTTAAAACCTTTACTTGATGTAAAAGCCCTTGATACCTTTGTAAACACAGTAGATCCTGATCAGATGACTCCTGTAGGAGCTGTTTGATCAGGGTCTGCTAAGTTTGCTTATAAAAATATTTCACAGATTTTCTACAGTTTTTCATGGCATTAAATTTCCTTATTTTATATAAATACGCCTTTCTACACCTTTGCAAACAGTGAAGACCCAGATCAGACGGCTCCTAGAGGAGCCGTCTGATCAGGGTCTGCTCTGTTTGCTTATGACTTAAAATAGATGGTTCTACACTTTCTGCAATGGCCAAAACCTCCTGTGTCAATGTATCTAATCAATATTCATGACATTAATTCTTACATAAATATTCATGGAGTAAAGGGTTAAATACAAGAATTGGAATAGTTAATTTATAAAATAAATGGAGTCATTTTACCAGGTGAAGGGTTAATAGCCATTCTCTTTACTCCATAGTTTATTTTAGATCCTACCTCTTTGAATGAGTCTACCAAAAAGGAGCATTTACTACAGGAAAGGAAAATGTTAGAATTATGTAGTATTGAAACCATTGTGATAAATAGAGCATTTGCTCCTATGGAGCAAATGCTCTATATATCACAATGGTTTCAAGAAGTGACTATTACAGAGGCATAGAAAGGCGTATAATTTATGGAGGAAAGGGTTAACCCTTTCCCTCATACAAACACATTAACAGAGTAGACCCAGACTAGACGCTCATGTAGGAGCCATCTGATCAGGGTCTGCTCTATTTGCTTATTCTTTCATAATAGATCTGATTACAGTTTTTACCAATACCAAAACTTCATGTGTACATATGCCGTTATAAAAATTCAGCTAATGAATATTCATGATGTTATTATACCCCCACAAATTTGTTTGAGGGGGCATATTGGAATCACCATTTCGGGCGGTTGGTTGGTCGGGTTAATTTGACATATGTTAGATACGTAGTTGACGCTACATAATACAAAGATTTTAATGATTAAAAGAAAAGAATTAATACATAATCATGGTGAAATTGGTGGACATTTTAAACAGTGTAGACCCAGATCAGTCACTTCATTGGAACCTAGTATCTGATTAAGGTCTACCCTAATTACCCTAAGTATTACAGTACCCAATTCCCCTCTCCACCAGTTTTGTACAGCTAAATAAGTCAATTTGGGACCATTTTTTGTAAATAAGACTGACATAGTGGCAAAAAATGTAGATCCTGATCAAACAACCGTTTGAACTTGGTCTGCACTATTTACTTATGTTTGTCTTTCCAAATACTTAGTGTAATTAGAGTACTCACTTTCCTCTGCCAGACAGCTTACATCTTGATAACATACCTCATCAGAATGTGGCATTTGATCTGTATCTACACAGATTGCAATATTTAATGACTGAGTTCCTTTTTCCATGACACCAGACATTTTGCAATTAATGTTGTTTTTCCACTGTTAAAATTTGGATCTGGTACAATTTTGACTAATTCAGAGTTTAACAAGCTTTTGAGAAACTATTGACTGAGTGTCAAACGGCTTGGACCGAGATGTAACACAGTTACTGGAACACCGAGTTTCTCATCATCTCATCTTGGTCCAAGCTGTTTGCCAATGTGAGTCAGGTTGAGGTTAGCGGGAGAAGGGTTAACTCTTACTCCAGAAGTATGCCTCCTGTTCTGTTTTTTTATAATATAGATATGATTTAGTATAACTTAGTCAAGGGAAGTAATTCATACATCACTAAGTTGGGGATTTGTATGAGTTATCTCCCTGTGACTATCATATTGTCATATTGATGTATGATATAGTTAGTTCATTTTGCATGTAATTTATATGTGGCAAGATGGGCAAATTGTCGTATTTTCCAACATAAAATCTATCTATGATTCTATACTTTCTTCCATGACCAAAAAAGCCATTTGCTATTATAACAACTAATCTAGTTAATATTGCTGTTGTCATTATTTCTTACATTTCTTTCATGAGCTGTCTGATTTGGGTCGACTATTTTTCAAAGTCTTGAAAAAGTGTTTATATGAGGGAAAGGATTAAAAGATTTATTGATAAACTTAAAGAACATATATAATTTGTGTATGTAATATTTCATTTTGCTATTGTATTTCAATATCTTTTGTTTGCAGGGAGTTACCAATTGTAAGACCAGAGACACACCCTTTAGGAAGAATGATGCCTTTAGCCAGCCCATTGATGAATATTTTGATGACACACAACCATATGACTTAGAAAACTATCCAAAAATGTAGAATAAAAATCACAATTCCATATTCAATGTTTGAACTTGTTTTTAGAGATGGCGACAGAAGTCATTTTGGACAGTTCCATCAGTGATGTACATCATTTAGATGGAGGTCGTATGAAAATTAGTGGGCGATCTATCACCACTGAGTGATGAATTTGCAGTAAATATGCCTTCTTCCTATGTTACATCAGAGCATTAAAGAGGGGTGTATACTAAAGTGTCATTTCTCTAACAGCCTGATGTTGTGACCATCCCAATAATGGTTTCTTTGAGACAATTCTGAAGAATGGTCACAACATAGGAATTAATGGATAAATAGATGAGCGTTTCTTAACCCTTTCCCTGTTCTATATATATTCTAAATCTCGGTACCCACTGAATATTCATGGACAAAATAGTTATAATGAAATATGGAAGGTGGAATATTGTAGCCATTTTAGAAAGTAAAGAAACAGATCTTTCAAATTCCACTAGCAAACAGAGCAAACCCTGGTCAGACGGCTCCTATAGGAGCCGTCTGATCTGGGTCTTCTCTGTTTGCAAATGGGTGAAAACACGTTTATATGAAGGAAAGGGTTAACAAAGTTTTAATGTATGCATCTGATCTGTAGCGAGATGTCAATAAACAGAAGATTATTATTTTGACAGTGCACAAGCCCATAGTCCACTTTCATGTTCTTCGGTAGATTTCATTCATTAACGTGCTGAGTAAATTTTCACCCGCTAAAAAACTTCATATTTATAAACTCAAACTAGAGTAAACCTTGTCTACAGCGACCAACAAAAGTCTAATCCTAGGTCTTTAAGTCAGGTGGTAGCTCAATGCTGGATGAAAGTGTTGCAAAAAGCTCCTCTAGGAAATTTTAGTATTACCTTTGACCTGCATTAAGCAACCACCTACTCTTATAGACCCCAATGTCTATTGTATAAAAAAGCGTGACTATGGAGAAAGGGTTAACTATTAAATATTTATGAAAGAAATCATGATTTTGACTATTAATGAACTGGTTTTCTATATACATGTACATGTATTTATAAACAAGGCAATTTGCCTCATTGTAGATGGCATCAGACATTGTTAAAAGTAGGATTGTCACTGGTAAACATTTAAAGGATGAGATGTAGAAAGACAGAATCATAATTTTGATTGTTGGATATATATGACCTTACTATTATATATAGACATATACAGTATACCCACTCTAAATCAGAATTCTAGTAGAGAAGAATTTAGATACTTTAAGGCAGGTGGCTGATTGATGCAGGGTGAAAGTCATGCAGAACGCTCCTAGAGGTGCTTTTTGCATGCCTTTCACCTTGCATTAAGCTGCCACCTGTCTCCAAGCCCGATATTTATACTAAATTCAATATCCAGTTTAGAGGGATTGTACTGTAACTTGTGCAATGATTTTTATGTCTATTTTAATCCTTCCAATGAATTTTCAGGGTGGAATATAGCCCATCAGTGTGTAACTATAGAGGCTTAACCCTTTCCCGGTTCTGTATTTAGGCCAAATTTCAATACCTACTGAATATTCCTTAACGAAATAGGTATAAAGAAATATGGAAGGTGGAACATGGTAGACATTTTAGAAAGTAAAGAAACATATCTATCAAATTCTAATAGCAAACTGAGTAGACCCTGATCAGACGGCTCCCATATGAGCCGTCTGATCTGGGTCTACTCTGTTTGCAGATGTGTGAAAACACGTTTATATGAGGGAAAGGGTTAAACATGCCAGATTATTTTGAGTTACAAAAACAGTGCAGACCCTGACTAGAGGGTCTACATTGTTTACAAATGCCAGTGCATGCATGTCATGCATTCAGAGGATTAACCCACTTATATAAGTATCTCAGAGTGAACTTGCCCAAGTATATATTTTAAGTTGAGTCCAAATTTCATTTCTACAACAAATCCGTGCTGGTGTGCTGCTTTGACAAATATTTATTCCACCCTTTCCTCCATAGGCTACTTTTAGACCCAATCTCTTTGACTGAATTTACCCAAAAGGAGCATTTACTAGAGAAGAGTGAAAGTTTAGAATTTTGTAGTTTAAAACCATTGTGATAAATAGAGCATTTGCTCCTATATGAGCAAATGCTCTATTTGTCACATTGGTTTCAAGAATTGGTTATTACAGAGGTGTAGAAAGGAGTATTTATGGAGGAAAGGGTTAAGAAACTATTTGTCTGTGATCCTTTGTAGAGACGCTAGACATAAATGATTAAGAGTCTTACAAGAGAAAGACATGTTGAGTGGTATATATAAAAACATTGACACACATTCACTAAATGTCTAGGCTTATCTATTCAAATATAGACTACAGAGCAACATATACTAAAATAATCATTTCTCCTTCAAACCCTGTGTTGTAACCACTCCTCAGAATCGTCTCTTTGAGGCGATTCTGAGGAGTAGTCACACCATAGGGTTTGGTGAAGGAATAAAGGAGTTATTCTCGAAAATGTTACCTGGAATTCTGTAGTCTAGGCTCTTATATTTTCCACAGATAATTTTTATCGTGCTTAATTGTGTAAGCATCAATATCTGATAATGTATACCTAATGTCTGCAAATTCTTCAGTTTGTTTTATCTTTATAATAAAAAGCAATATACTGAATTTGTTGTGTTTTTTTTATCTCTTGATGTAATAGGATTACTAAATGCTGACATACACATGTAATTAACCCTTTACTCGATAAATACACCTTTATGTATTTGCAAACAGAGTAGACCCACATCAGACGACTCCTACAGGATCTACTAATTGTTTGCAAAAAGCGTAGAAAAGCGTATTTATGGAGTAACTTGTTAACTTAATCCTGTTCAGAGAAATTTAACTGTGTACGTATAGTAAAACCTCTCTATAATGACCACTCAAAGGCTATACTCTTATTCTTTTTTTTTTATCCCCCGCCGATGGCGGAGGGGTATAGTTTTCACGTCTGTGCGTTCGTGTGCCCGTGCGTCCTGGAGTCATATCTCAGAAACAGTTTGGAGTTTTTCTTTGAAGCTTTGTGTAAATGTTTACTATAAAGGAATGTGGGTCTACAAGTATCGCCCACATTGACCTTGGAACACCAGAGTTATGGCCCTTTTGAGAAAAATGTGCTTTTGTCTCTCTGGAGCTATTTCACAGAATTTGTAATGAGTTTTTCTATGAAACTTTGTGAAAGTGTTAACCCTTTCCCTGTTCTGTATGTAGGCCAAATTTTAATACCCACTGAATATTCATTAACAAAATAGTTATAAAGAAATATGGAAGGTGGAACATTGTAGACATTTTAGAAAGCAAAGAAACAGATCTATCAAATTCCATTAGCAAACAGAGCAGACCCTGATCAGATGGCTCCTCTAGGAGCCGTCTGATCTGGGTCTACTCTGTTTGCAGATGCGTGAAAACACGTTTATATGAGGGAAAGGGTTAAGCATCATCAGAACATGCGACCCTGCAAGCATCAGTTATGGCCCACTTGTTTGCGAAAAGTGTTAACATTTTTGTCTGTCCGGAACCATTTTTCAGAATCTGTTTGGAGTTTTTCTAAGAAACTTTGTGTAGACGTTAAGTAGCATAAGGAAATGTAGCCCTGCAGGTATTATTTACATCGACCTTGGAACACCAGAGTTATGACCTTTGTTTGCAGAAAATATAACATTTTTGTCTGTCAGGAGCCATATCTCAGTAACCGGGAAACAGAGTGTTTCTACACATCTTTGTGTAAATGTTCAATACCACTAGGCAATGCGACTCTGCAAGTATCACTTATATTGCTTGTTGAACACCAGAGTTATGGGCGTTTGTTGCCAAAAACTAACATTTTGTCTGAAAGGAGTCATATCTCAGAAACGGGGTTGAGTTTTTCTTTGAAACTCGGTGTAAACGTTTAAGTGCCATGATAATAAAACCCGGTCCTGCACATATCGCTTACATTGATCTTGGAACACCAGAGTTGTGGTCCTTTGTTTGCGAAAAACTTAACCTTTTTGTTGGTCTAAGTCATATATCATAAACTGTTATCAGCTCTTTGTTTTCGAGATATTTAACCTTTTTGTCCGTCTGCTCAATAACTCAGTTAAAAATACTGAGGTCACCATTTGTTTGGCGAGGGATATCAATTCAGTGAATTTGCTTGTTAAAGATACATGATAGCTTAATTAAGTCATCATGAAAGCTTTGCAGAAAATTCTCATGGGAGCCATTACATTACAAATACAGTCATTGCATTAACCCATTCTATCCTAATGGCGCCTTTTTGCTCCTCTGTAAAACCCATATATTGAAACCATTGTGATAAATAGAGCATTTGCTCCATATGAGCAAATACTCTATTTATCACAAAGGTTTGAAAACTACACACTTCTAAATTTCTCCTTTTCTGTAGTTAATGCTCCTTTTCGGTAGATTAATTCAAAGAGATTGTGTCTATAAATAGTCTAGGAGGGAATGAGATAAGCAGCCACATGCTCTTATAAACCCCAATGTTTATTCAATAAATGGACGCTCAGAGGGAAGCAAGCTAGAATAGACACCAGTTAGGTGCTTCAGCAGCCTAAAGAGATGATCCATACGCGTATTGAAGAAATGTTTGACACTTCTTTTATTTTCAAATACATATCTTCTCTGCGACAAGAACACAGACACAAAATTATTTATATACATTGTCACTTTTCTCCTTCCCTGTCCGATCTGGGTCCATGCTTATAAAGCTTTTAGTTGAGTCTGAGATCGTTCTCAAGCTTTTGATTGGTCAGATTTGAGCCAAAGGCTCAAATCTGACCAATCAAAAGCTTGAGAACTCAAATCTGACCAATCAAAAGCCTGAGAACGAAACTCAGACTCAACTAAAAGCTTTATAAGCATGGACCCTGATGTTTGCTGTATTATGATGTAGTAAGTATACACCTTTAGCTGCTTAGTAAACTTTTGCCTGCTGGAAGCTTCCTCTGCTACAGAATAGGATCCATCGGGTCGGCTGAGTCCTTCAGCTAAAAGGTCACCAGAAGAGAGTTAGGGAAGGTAAAGTACTAACACTCGGGGACCTGAAACCAAGCACAAAAAGTTCAATTTTGATCCGAGAGAGGCGAGAAAAACAAGTCGGCTCAGTCATATTTTCTTGCTGAAATGCAAGGAATTTACCAGGACCCTGTAGACCCAGAACGGGCTGAGGGATAGGGTTCAAACTTTTACAGTTGTAGATTTGCATCTGAAATACAGGAAAGGTCCGTATAGTCTTTACCCTTCGACGTTTAATTCTTTGGTTATTCAGCTAAGAAATGGGATATCCTTGCTGGAGCCCCAGCCAAACCCGATCTCATCTACCCAAGATGTTGGCTCTTTGGCGATGCTCAGGTACAACTACCAATGCTGATTGGTTTTTTCAAAGGTATACAAGGCCGCATTCAAGCCTTAAGACCCCATCCCATGAAATTTGCACTATGTTTTCCCAAACTGTCTAAGTTTGAGACCTTGTGACCAGGCGTCTAGGGAGTTTACTGGGTATCTCATATGAGGCTGGCCAACAATTTGCAGGGTCAAACTTGACATTTACTCCCCTGGTCAATGAGTCATTCACCTACAATATTGAGCACTGCTAACATATTGCACAATCATGCAGCCGCACACGGAAAAGCGTCTCCTAAATTTCCGATAGGGACTGGGATTTGAACCCCCGACCTCCGGTTTCAAGGGCAGCTAACTCGGCTAATAATGGTCTGATTCAAAAAGGACTTCGGTTCTCAATTCACCTGGACGAGACCTTTCAAACGATATATAGAACTTGTACTTTTAATTCTTTTTTAGACAATTTCACCAACCCTAACCCTAACGTTACATTCTAATTGACGGTGTGTACTTAACCTTTTATAGCGCGTGACACGAGTCACTAAATATTGCCCTTTGCAAAAAGTGCGCTGTTTGTCACGTTACATTTTTCTATGAAACAAATCCCTGAATATTCACAGTAGGTTTGGCCTGTTTGAATTTTGGAATAAGCCATGGCAAGTGCACATGTAGTTTAAAGGTATAAATATTCTTGATTCAGCAAGTGTCATGCTGAAAGTAGACATTCATTCATTCATTCAATAAAGCATCCCAGTATTGTTTCTCAGGGGATTTGGATAGAAATATCACATAGGTGCACATTTGTTAAAGCAGACTGTATTTTTACGAGCACAAAGCTACCACCCATAGTTCACCTAGTTGTACATGTATATAAGACGCATACCGATCTATCAAACTCTCTTTTTGGCTCTGCCAAACCCCATCTTGCCGCTACTCTGTAGAATCTTCTTGCAGCAAGTTAGGGATTGGTGGAGAAATTTAAAAATTACTTAGATATCCAAACTATACAACTGATCTACAGCTCTGCTACTACCCCACTTACCCCCTACCCCCTTTTAAAATATGTTTTTACTCATTTGCAAACAGAGTAGACTCAGATCAGACGGCTCCTATTGGAACCGTCTGATCCGGGTCTGCTCTCTTTTCTAATGGAATATGGCTGCAATGTGTCACCTTCCAAATTTCATTATGACTATTTTGTTCATGAATATTCAGCAGGTTTTGAAATTTGAAATAAGTATGGAATAGGGAAAGGGTTAAAGTCTGACACATAGATTACTTTTGGCTAATACGCGCTCGTATGCTTCTTTACAGAACTGTACAGCATATGTCCTGCTTGAAAGTTTTCTATGTTCTAAAAGTGAATAGTTCACACAATCATTACTTCCTGCACATTTGATTTGTAAGCAGTAAATGTTCTCTAAATCCCAAAAGTTCTGTTCAATTACAAAGGCTTATTGAAAAAAATGTAATTGCGTGTATGTCAGAATGACTTAAGTTAAAGTCGTGAATATATCCTTTCTTTCCTACGTTTTTATCTGCCAATATTCGCTGTTATTCACCTGCAACTAATGTTTTGACAGCAATGTCTTTTTACATGTAATACCCCTTTCCCTTATATAAACGTGTTTTCACGCATTTTCAAACAGAGTAGACGCAGATCAGACGGCTCCTATAGGAGCCGTCTGACCAGGGTCTGCTCTGTTTATTTAGATAATTTGATGGAACTGTTTTTTTTACTTTTTAGAATGGCTACAATATTCCACCTACCGTATTTCATTACAACTATTTTGTCCATTAATATGTTTTAAGTATTGTAATAAACATAGAACAGGGCACGGGATACTGGGCGCATTCTAAGAATAGAGTTGCGTGAACAAAGAAACAAACATCCCCTGCCACATTTACTTTGACAGGTATTCTCAAGTATCGTTATGCTTTCCCAGTTTTATATGCTTATAAATATATATTCCTGCCACATAATTGAGAACTTCCTCTCAAGTGCTGTTATGTTTTCACGGCTTCATATAATTAATATTTAAAATTATTACCCAAATAAATTTATTGCTGACATTTATTTTGATGATCGAATTCACAGATGCCATTTGTACTGGTAGATCAATTACCATATAAGACTTATGTTTAATCGATCATATCACCAACTCCTAGGTTGTATTTTCATTAAATACAAAAATATTGATCTGTCTAGAAAAGATAAAAAAAAGAATTCATTTTCACTAGTAACCATCAATAGGCTTATTGTACTGCTCCATTGTTGTGTAAATAAACTACAGTAAAACCTCGATTATCCGAACACCAAAATACGTATTATTATCGATCTTTAAGACAGGTGGCAGCTTAATGCATGGTGAAAGTCATGCAGAAAGCTCCTCTAGGAGCTTTCTGCATGACTTTCATCATGCATTAAGCAGCCACCTGCCTAAAAGGGTCTAAATTCTTTTATAAAGAAAATTCGAATAATCGAGGTTTTACTGTATTTCATTACTGGACTCAGATATTCTACGTAATAGTTATTCAGAATTACTTTCCTTAGTTTGACACACGTCATTAACCACACATCATTAATAAAACACTGATACACTGCCGATGCACACTATGTACAGTAGAACCCTCTAATGCGACCACTTAATAGATAAACATGGTTGTATTTATAAGTAGGTGGTTGCTTAATGCAGGACAAAAGTAATACAGAAAGCTCCTCTATGAGCTTTCTGCATTACTTTTGTCCTGCATTAAGCTACCACCTGCATCTAGCACTCAGAAGTATACATCTTTTAGGTGGTCGCATTAGCGGGGTTTACTGTACTAATATAAATGTACAAACAACAGTTTTCTGTTAAAGTAATTTTATAATCATAGTTTTGCGAAAAAAGAAATAAATAAAACCCAAGGACATGACACTTTGTTGTCATTGAAGTTATACTAGCAAACACTATGATTGCATTTAAACTTACAGTGATAGACCTGTCTCCAAATAACATTGTACTAACTTACCGTTTTTCAATTAAGATCTGAACTAAATTCAACTTGTGCAACAAACTCTTTTCAAAACAATTTCCTTAAAACTCTTGTTTTTTATGCTTCCCTGGCACTTTCCCATCACCGTGCTGGTGATTCCACCGAACACAACGGCACCTAGAGACGAAAGATACATTCTGACCATTACATATCAACCATAGTTCTGATATAAGTGTATCCTTGGCTCCAGCGTTCACCTACACTAAATTCAAAAAAAGATTATCATCAGCTGACATACTGATTGGAAGGTATGACAACAATCTTAACCACCCTAATTTTCTATGATGTGAGACCTCTTTAAATACTAAATTACCAGACACACACACACGTCATCGCCTACTTTAAATACGTATTTATGTTGGGTATAAGTCACAGTTCCGTATTTAAAATACACATAAACATAGACCAGGATAGCCATCTTTCACCTAATTACATGTATGTTGCAGACTCTTTGAAGACTATTTCTTATCTAGGAATACCTGATAATTAACAAATCTGATTACATTTGTGCTTCTGGGGCGGCTGTGTGTTTTGTGCGTGGCATCTCTGAACCGACTATCACTTTCTTTTTAATCCTTTCACCGCCAATGTCGCATAAATGCACCGCGACAAATAGTGCAGTCCCAGATCAGACGCCGCCTTTTCAAGGCGGTGTTAGATCAGGAACTTCACTTTTTGTCTCAATCTCTATTTCTTCATCTATGCTTTATTCCTTTGAAATTAGCATTTATTTATCTGATTTACTTATTTTACCAAATGATTTAACAAAAGTTGGTTTGCAGACGACAATCGAAAGGGTTAATATACCAGTAATTTCAGATAAAGCTTATTTTAACCTTTACTCAAAAAGAGCAGACCCAGATCTGTAGAAGCCGTCTAATCAGGATCTGCTCTGTTTAATAAATTAAAACAGATCTGACTTTGATTCTCAAAACACTCTGACATATGCCATTATAACATTCAGTTAATAAATATTCAAGATGTCATTATTTCTTACATAAATATTCATAGAGTAAAGGGTTAAGTGTCTATGATGCGACAATCTTTAGATAGACTGAAGTTAGACAACCAGTGTCAATATGTTTCCATGACAATGACAATGGCGATGATAATGATTATTATACTGATTACATCAACATGGCTTCCTTACCCACTTATGATTTGTAGGCGGTAAAGAATGACATCTACCAAGGTTCAAAGATTATACTTTCGTTTTGCAGAACTACAGATAACGATGCGTACTCAAATACTAAAATCGTCATTTCTCCACCAAACCCTATACTGTGACCACTCTTTAGAATCGTCTCTTTGAGACGATTCTAAAGAGTGGTTACATTATAGGGTTTGGTGGAGAGATAAAGGAGCTATGCTTGAAAATGTTTAAATTTACGCATCTTATCTGGAGCTCTGGTTTTGCTTTTTATAAAAGAGTATAACCAGATTGTTAAAGCATGGGCCAAGATGAAATGCTGCCTTGGTCTGTATCTGCATTGTATGCAGTGGTAACAGAGCTACTGATTAAGGTGCGTACCCAATTATTAAACCCTTTCCCTGATGAATATTAATGTAGGAAATAATGACGCCATGAATATTAAATAAGATTATTTCTTATAATGGCATATGAACACATGTAATTTTGACTCAGGCAGAAGCTGTAGAATCAGATCTATATTACACCATAAGTAAACAGAGCAGACTCTGATCAGACGGCTCCTATCTAATCTGTTTGCGATGCGTCAAAATGCGCGTACATAACTACACTTATTGAAATGGTGATTTCTCCACTAAACCCTATGTTGTGACCAAAAACGTAACTAGTTATATTCTACTTTCAGTCCGAATGACCGCTCAGATCGACTGTACATTTACATCCCTGGTCATTGAGCCATTCGCCTACAATATCGAACACTGTTAACCCTTTCCTCCATAAATAAGCCTTTTTAAGCCTCTGTAATAGTCACTTCTTGAAACCGTTGTGATAAATAAAGCATTTGCTCCACATGAGCAAATGCTCTATTTATCACAATGGTTTCAATACTACACAATTCTAACATTTTCCTTTTCTCTAGTATATGCTCCTTTTCGGTAGATTTATTCAAAGAGTTTTGATCTAAAAATAGCCCCTGAGGGAAAGGGTTAACATATTGAGCGGTTACGCAGGCGCAGTAACGGCTAGTGACCCCCACACGTACCATTTTAAGCCCTTATTGGTATGGAGAGGAGGCAACATCATGCGGATTGGAGACAATGAAAAGCGTCTCTAAAAATCGAGCTGGTCCAGCCGGGATTAAATCACCGGACCCCTGGGCTATCAGCTCAACGCTCAATAACTAGGCCAAGTCGTCACAACACACGAGGCGATTCTAAAGAGTGGTCACAACATAGAATTTGGTGGATAAATAAAGAAGTTATTTTCGAAAATGTTTACGCATCTTATCTGGAGCTCTGGGTCCATGCTTATAAAGCTTTTAGTTGAGTCTCAGTTTGTTCTCAAGCTTTTGATTGGTCAGATTTGAGTTCTCAAGCTTTTGATTGGTCAGATTTGAACCAAAGGCTCAAATCTGACCAATCAAAAACTTGAGAACGAACTCACACTCAACTAAAAGTTTTATAAGCATGGACCCTGGGTAAAGACAAATTCACTGCTCGAGTGCAAAAAGTTAAGGCTATGTCATTATTTGCAGCCTAAAACGGAGATTGACTTTCTGAAAGTTTAAGATTGAGATCCCAAAGTAGGAGATTTTTATTCATGGGGTAAAAAGTTAAGAAGAAATGGAAAAGAGTTTATTTCAAAATCTGAATTAGAATGCATTTTCTATGCTAAAAAGCTATGTTTATCAAGTTACATGGAACCAGTCTGGTGACAGACTCCACGTCTACATATTTTCGTTGCAAACTGCAATTTGGTTTCTGAAAACAATATTAAATAGGAAACATTTGACACATTGTTATTGTCGTAAAACTACACTTATATCTATAGCAAAAATAAAATCAGAAACAAGAAAACGACTGATAGTGAAACAATGGGTCCAAAATCACTAACATTGTCATAAAAAATGGTGTGTAACAGTTATACTTATTTCGATGTACAACATTTTTCGTCTTTTCCGTCATTGTGTTAACCCCTGACTTACTGTGAACATTATTGTCTGCTAAAACTCTTGTTTATTGTATACTTTAAACACTACAGTAAAACCTCTCTATTAAATTACATCAAGTATTTTGTGTTAAAGGCAGGTGGTTGCTTAAAGCAAGGTGAAAGTTAAACAGAACGCTCCTATAGGAGCGTTCTGTTTTACTTTCACCTTGCTTTAAGCAGCCACTTGCCCTAGATACCAACTAATTAACACAATTTAGTGGACGTTATAGAGAGGTTTTACTGTACATTGATTCACTAAGGTTGCTGTTTGAATTATCTCAATCCAAGCTGTTTGCAAACCGAGGGCTTGGTGCAAAACTGTTCTAACTCCTTCACAATAGTTTTGCACCAAGCCCTCGAAATGGCAAACGAATAAAAGTTAGAGTAACCCTTTACTTGATAAAGATGTAATACCGAAAGTTCGAAAATTAAAACAAGTATCATTATTGATCTTTAACACAGGTGGCATTAACCCATTCCCTCATATTTACGACTTTTGAGTCAAATCAGGTCAAAGCATTTTATTTCTCAGTTTGCATATAACAGGCAAACAGGATAACTATCCTAAATAACATCAAGTATAATATGAGAAAGAATCAATATTTGACGACTATGTTAAAGTCACTTTGTGTTAAATAGAGCATTTGCTCCTATAGGAGCGAAATTCTAAACAATTCCTTTCCCTAGTTAATGCTCCTTTTCGGTAGATTTATTCAAAGAGGTTGGGTCTAAAATAGCCTATGAGGTAATGGGTTAAGCAGTCATCTGCATACAAAGAGCATTTACACAGTTGCGAATATCGTAAAATCAGACCAGACTGGACATCTGAACAGGGTCTACTCGGTTTGCTTAACCCATTCCCTCATAGGCTATTTTAGATCCAACCTCTTTGAATAAATCTACCGAAAAGGAGCATTAACCAAAGAAAGAAAACTTTAAGTTTTTTTTATGAAAAAGGAAATAAGATAAATAACTGCAAATTTTAAAGGAATAAAGCACAGATATACGGTGGCACTGAGGTGACATATGCAAGAATTTTTTTCAAGTTTGTTTTCCCGAGATAATTTTTTTTATTATCTCGAGAATACGAAAAAAAAGTTCGTTTTTACGAGATAATTTTTTTTATTATCTCGAGAAAACGAAGTAGTTCGTTTTTACGAGATAAAAATTTTTATTATCTCGAGAAAACGAGACAAAGTTCGTTTTCCTGAGATAATATTTTTTATTATCTCAAGAAAACGAAGTAGTTCGTTTTGACGAGATAAATAAATTTATTATCTCGAGAAAACGAAACAAAGTTCGTTTTCCTGAGATAATATTTTTTATTATCTCAAGAAAACGAAGTAGTTCGTTTTGACGAGATAAATAAATTTATTATCTCGAGAAAACGAAAAAAGTTCGTTTTCATGAGATAATTTTTTTTATTATCTCAAGAAAACGAAGTAGTTCGTTTTAACGAGATAAAAAAAATATTATCTCGAGAAAACGAAATAGTTCGTTTTAACGAGATAAAAAAATTTATTATCTCGAGAAAACGAAACAAAGTTCGTTTTCCTGAGATAATTTTTTAAGTCGTGCGCACGACTTAATAAGCCAATCAGAACCCTCCGTCAGAGTCAATTGTTCAACTATGGGGTTTCTCGTTTCCCGCTTAGCGAGGCTCGATAGATTTGCAAACACTTTTGACCTAGATCAGACAACAAGTAACAAGCGTCTGATCAGGATCTAAGCTGTTTGATACTCGGGCAATATAATTTTCTCAAAGTAAGCGAATCAGAAGAAGTTACGAATTCATGTGGAAGTGAATTATTTTTGCTGCGTGATTGCTGCATTTTATCACCACTTTTGCAAACAAAGTAGACCCGCATCAGACAGTTCCTATAGGAGCTACCAGATCAGGGTCTATTATGTTTCCTTAGAAAATGTCATAAATCAAGATTTTAACTTTCAACGCCAGAGTAGGCCCTGAACAGATAGCTCCTGAAGGATTTGTCTAACCAGGGTCTTCTATGTTTGCTTAGAACATATACTAAAATATAGAATATAGGCTAGATCTACTTCCTCAAAAATCTTATCAGTTTGCTCCTAAATAAATATTTATTAAATCGGTATATTCATAGTGACGGAGGCTTTCACGAATAGTCATGTAGGAGTGCATGGGTTAATATGAAGAATCGCAGTTGTGTATAAACCTTTTGAAAGCCGGGAAGGTGTATTCGACATATGGGAAACGGATGGACGCTATCCATAAACAATTTAACCCTTTCCTTCATAGTTTCTATTAAAACTTAATTTTAGGTATAGATCTAGTTAGCCTATATAGATTTACATGCATTCATAAGGGTAGAAACTCTCTTTAATATGTATGGAGGAAATGGTTAGCGTATCAACGCGACTAACATTTGCGTCTATTGAAAATTGTATAGGGGTCTCATATCTAACCAATCTGATTCACTGCTTTTGTATAGTAAACCAATTACAAGCCTTATTTAGAACTACTCAACGTCATACTACTACTACTACTACTACTACGCGTCATAGTGATGTTTGATACGTCACGGTAACGTTATTATTGGTTATGCAGTGCTTAGTGTCCCTAATATGGACTATACACTGCCAGCAAATATTTATATGGGACGAGGCGAAAATTTCAAGTACATGTATTGATACGCATGTTTGCATCATAGGTCTACGTGTATGGCTTGCCCTAGGGAAGCAAGGGAATTACCTCCCTTTAGTAGAATTAAATAAAATATTTTGTAATTGCCTAAAATCTCGTTTATATATTTGTTTTTTTCTTTTTTATCACTGTAAAACTAATTAATTTTTATATTTCAACTCAATTAAAGCATAAATTATATGTATGCATTTTTAAAACTGTAGTGGATAAACATAAAACATTATTATAAATACCAGAAAAGCATATGGCTGTCAAATAAGGGAAGTAACTCTTATAAAGCCATGATAAGGATTTTAGTACCCTCATAAGGAATCTATAGGGGTTTCTCGTGACCTTTATGATCAATGGAATGACAAGAATTTTGTAGGAGGTAAGATGAACGCAATTATGACGTCATATAAGTTCATCCCTTGTCTCGGCCATGTTCTCATAGGCCTCAAATACTTGCGAAAACTGTTGACTCTGATGGAGGGTTCTGATTGGCTTATTAAGTCGTGCGCACGACTTAAAAAATTATCTCAGGAAAACGAACTTTGTTTCGTTTTCTCGAGATAATAAAAAAATTTATCTCGTTAAAACGAACTATTTCGTTTTCTCGAGATAATATTTTTTTTATCTCGTTAAAACGAACTACCTCGTTTTCTTGAGATAATAAAAAAAAATATCTCATGAAAACGAACTTTTTTCGTTTTCTCGAGATAATAAATTTATTTATCTCGTCAAAACGAACTACTTCGTTTTCTTGAGATAATAAAAAATATTATCTCAGGAAAACGAACTTTGTTTCGTTTTCTCGAGATAATAAATTTATTTATCTCGTCAAAACGAACTACTTCGTTTTCTTGAGATAATAAAAAATATTATCTCAGGAAAACGAACTTTGTTTCGTTTTCTCGAGATAATAAAAAAAATTATCTCGGGAAAACAAACTTGAAAAAAATTTCTTGCATATGTCACCTCAGTGCCACCGTACAGATATAGAAATAGAGTTTGAGACAAAATGTGAAGTCCCTGATCAGACGTCGACTTGAAAAGGCGGCGTCTGATCTGGGACTGCACTATTTGTCGTGGTGCATTTTTGCGACGTTGGCGGTGAAAGGGTTAATGGAATTATTTATGACGTCACTATTTCTTACATTAACGTTCATGTAGTGAAAGGTTTGATTAAGCAACCACCTGCTTATAAAGACACCCATGTAGTAGAAGCCCCCTAATGCGACCACTAAATGAATAAACATGGGTGTCTTTATAAGAACAGAACAGAACATTTTTGGATCCAACCTCTCGTCTGAATATGTTTTTCTTAACCCTTTCTCTAGGAGCTTTCTGCATTACTTTTGTCTCAATAAACGTGTTTGACAAAGGGGTTGGCAAAGCATCTCAAGAAAATACAACATAAACTCTAGTGAACTGCAACACATTATGTTCTTAAAGATTCAGGAAAAAGACCAACGAACATCAATAAAAATGGTATAAAAAGGTTCAACGAAAATCAATAAAAATGGTATGAAAAGGTTCAACGAAAATCAATAAAAATGGTATAAAAAGGTTCAACGAAAATCAATAAAAATGGTATGAAAAGGTTCAACGAAAATCAATAAAAATGGTATAAAAAGGTTCAACGAAAGTCAAGAAAAATGGTATGAAAGATATTCACGAATATCAAACAAAAGGGAGTATGAAAGGCACTGACGAAAGTCAAGAAAAAGGGATATAAAAGAGATTGAAGAAAGTCAAGCAAATGGATATTTTGCTTATTTCATCAACATCAGCGAAGTTAGCCACGCAGTTGACGCTTTCCAAATACAACTATTAAATACAATAAGATAATATTTGTTTTAAAATCATAACATCATATCAGTTTGAGCAGATCACATTTTTGGACAGCCGAATACAGGTTGAAGAATAAGAGAATAAAGTTCGTGAAATATTGCTATTTATATCGCAATTATAATGTGATTATTCAAATGAGTTTTCCATATTACATATCATTGAGAAATAATTAGAGATGATGAAAATATTAGTGTTCTAGACTGACTTTTATGAAATATCTTACTAGACACAAACATGCAAATACGTGAGGTGGCTCCAGCACCAAACACTCCGTTAAAAAGACGGTCGTTTAACCCTTTCCTCCATAAATACGCCTTTCTACGTCACTGTAAAAGTCACTTCTTGAAACCATTGTGATAAATAGAGAATTTGCTCCATAGGAGCAAATGCTCTATTTATCATAATGGTTTCAAAACTAAACAATTATAACATATACCTTTTCCATTGAAAATGCTCCTTTTCGGTAGATTTATTCAAAGAGGTTGACTCTAAAAATAGCCTATGGGGAATGGGTTAAAATGGGGAATGGTTTAAAAATGTAAGACTTCTGTGTAACATTCATCTTGCATTCAGCTATTTGCACCAAATACCATTGAGTAGGCGTATTTGAGTGGTCGTTTAAAGGAGGTTTTGCTGTATATAACTAATACCCTTCACTATGCTTACACAAGATGGACCGATCAATCCTCGTACATGCTATTAACCCTTAAAGGAGGTTTTGCTGTATGTAACTAATACCCTACACTTTGGACCGATCAATCCTCGTACATGCTATTAACCCTTTCCCTTAAGTATGTGCATTTTGATGCATCTGCAAACAGAGAAGATCAAGATCAGACGGCTCCTAAAGGAGTCGTCTGATCAGGGTCTGCTCTGTTTGCTTATGGTGTAATCTAGATCTGATTCTACAGCTTCTGTCTGAGCCAAAATGTCCTGTGTTTGTATGCCATTATAAAAATCTTATTAATATTCATGACGTCATTATTTCCTACATGAATATTCATCAGGGAAAGGGTTAATTGGTGAAAGAAGAAAGAATGGGAACATACAGTAAAGCTAGACTGTTCGAATGTTAAGTAATGAAGAATTGAGAAGTGTTTAGGAAAATGACTGCTTAATGCAGGATAAAAGGCATCCAAAAAGCTCCTAGGGGACCTTTCTATATGTTTTTCGCCCTGCATTAAGCAACCACCTGTCCTAAAGACCGATACTGACACCTGTTTTTGTGTTGGACCGATCGGATGTTTATTGTATATAAATCTTCATACTTCACCTCTGTTTGTAGTTTGTACCGGCCCTCGATAGGATGCAATACTCGTTTCGTTTGATTTAAAGCGTTGATCAATATCTTTTCAAACTCAATATAATGTCAGCGCTATGCTGTATGGACCCTAATGAGAAGTAAACTATCCAGCGTCTTTCGTGTATCTATATCCAAACGTATCGAAGATTCTCTCATTGACTGTCTATTGTATGATTTGTATTTAATGTAATATAGACTGACTCGAGACATCGCATAGATGGTCAGACGGCTCCTATAGGAGCCGTCTGATCTGGGTCTACTCTGTTTGCAAAGGCGTAGAAAAGCGTATTTATGGAGCAAAGGATTAAAGCCTGATTGTTGGCACATCAAGGTGGCTATTAGCCCTTCATATAAACGTGTATTAACGTCTTTGGAAACAGAGAAGACCTAGATCAGACGGCTCCTATAGGAGCCGTCTGATCAGCAATGTCTGCTCTGTTTGCTAATGAAATTTGAAATGTCTCATTCTTTACTTTCTAAAATGGCTACACTTTTCCACTTTTCGGTATTGTATGTAATGAAATTTTGGATAAACATTATTATTAATATTATTATACCACATTTATATAGCGCTCTTTTCACACTGGATATGTGCGTTCAAAAGCGATTCACATGGATGAAATCACCTTTCGGAACGAACCTCATGAACCAGTAAATGAAGGATATACAATAGATATACAATATATATGATATCACTTATCGGAAGGAACTACACGATTGTCTATCCGGTCAATGAAAGATATGCAAAAGATATACAATAGATCTGAAATCACTAACCGCAAGGAACCGCATAAACTGTATTAATAAACTTGATACAGACAAGTTGACTGAAAGTCATGCTCATCAATATCACAAATCACAAAACATAGAATAGGGAAAGGGTTAGTTATTCCTTGTCGCCTACAAACTTTGTTATAAAATTTCAATTGTTCCATAATTTTTTTCCGTTATCTTACAAAATGTTAACATTATCTCGGGTCACCAGAGAATAAATTATAACTATACATTGTTTGGACATAGCTTTAATCCTGACCATGTGTTTTTTTCTTTCTATGTTTTGAAAGTAAAACTGTAAATAGACAAAAACACAATTAGAAGCTCTATTATGTAAGTTTTCATGATGAAAACAATTTTGACAAAACGCGAACTTGATTAACTCTTTTACTCCATGAAACTGTATTCGAGAAATAAAATGACATGCTGGTATGTGAACATAGAATAGTTTGGTCATGAAAGAAAATGTAGAATCGGATCTATAGTATACTATTTGATAAGCAGACACAGCAGACTCTGATCAGGCGGCTCATACAGGGAACGTCTGATAGGTCTTCTTTGTTTGCATAGGCGTTAAAAGACTCTCTGAGATAATGATTTTCTTGTTTATAAGAGCATAACATGAACATTACCAAAGTGCAAACTAGTGCGTCTTCTGTATCATGTCACGTGCTTTAGTCCTCGTGTCATATGTCAATGCACCAATAATCGGAACGACAAGACCCTGCATATCTCACTGTGGCATTATTCAGTTTATAACATTTTCTTTTCAGATAATAGAAGACGAAAATAAATTTAAAAAAATCCAGTAATACAGGAAATATCTATTGTATTCTGAATCGATTCCGAGATATCTTCCCATTACCTAATCGGTTTATCGAGATGAAAATAATCATTTCTGTTTTCATCCTTTGAAATCGAATCCGGGATTTAGCGCTCACTGTGAGCCGTAATTTACAAGGGTGTGAAATAATTAGTTAATTACGTAATCATTTATTTTCTAGCGATAATAACTCTTTCGCTGCCAATATCGCAGCTGTGATTACCTATGCAAACAGTTTGGATCCAGATGAGACGCTTAGTAACTCGGTGTCTCATCAGGATCTAAACTGTTTGTTACGGTGAACGTTGTTTTGAGAAAAAAAAATGGAGAAAATTTAAAAAGAAAATTGTAGCAGACGACAAAGTTTGCAGACGACAGAATTTGGCAGCGAAAGTTTTAAATCCATTTGTTTCATTTTGGATTTTTCGTGTGAGGAAGCCTTCCAGCTGACTTGTGGTAGGTAGGCGGTTCTACTCGAATATTCTTCTGTGTACGATACAATGGAATATGGTCCCTGCACGGATGAACTTCTGGGGTCTTCCTCCACCTGTAATTAGCTGGACGTCGTGCTATGACAGAAACACTGTTACAGCGACGCAAACCCCGATAAAAATATATTCCTTTCACTCTGAATTGACTAGGCTGATAAAGTGACTTAATATCCCATTTGGAAAATCAAACATTTAACAGTACAGTAGAACCCCATCTAATGCGACCACTTGATAAATAAATATAGATGTCTTTATAAACAGGTGGTTGCTTAATGCAGGACAACAGTGATGCAGAAAGCTCCTCTAGGAGCTTTCTGCATTACTTTTGTCCTACATTAAGCTACCACCTGCATCTAGCAAATGGAACTATACCTCTTTTAGGTGGTCGCATTAGCGGGGTTTTACAGTATAACATTATCACTGGTATGAGACCAGACTGTTTAGGACAAGTGCATTAACCTTTCAATGCTCAATTTACAAATGGACTGTTCTAAAATTCAGGAATGTCACGCGTATCGTAAATATATAGGGATAGTTTTTTTAAGAATAATATCACGTGACAAACTGTGCAGAGACCCCCTTATCTTGGTCTGTAGTGTTTGCAAGGAATATTAGTGACCTCGTGTCCCGCACTGAAAATGTTAAAATTGTCCATTCGGGTAATTATAAAACTCTTATTTACAAGGACGAAACATGTCTGACTTTCCAAGTGCTCTGAACCACTGGGGTCTGGACCGCTTCATTGGGGTCTATATGTACTATATAATAACAAGGGTTCCAACTAGCAGAACTGATATCCGTGTACCACATGTACAAATATGACTGTAACTCTTACAATTTAAATGATAATTTCGTAATTCTTTCGGCTATTGAAAGCCAATATATTTTTCTGTCAAATAAATATAATCTTATAACGGTAACTTATGATCAAGTATCAATCCAACAATGATTTTCTCAAAATTTCACGTGTTTTTAGGGTCATTGACAAACGTTCGTTCACTCCGGTTTCACTATATCACAGCAATAACCTGGCAATTTGCAGTTCAAAAAATGGCGTGAGTCAATAAAACGAATAAATTCTAACTCCCACCTCCAATTATTTAGTCCCCAGCATCAAAAGAATGATGTAAAACTAGCGAGTTTTGTCAGTTTGCTTCAAATCGTCGAGGAAGGAGCCATTGTAAGTGATGTCACAGATTTTCCAACTTTTCCTTCTCTCGTCCAATGAAATGGCTCCATTCAAATTTGTTGCAAAATGGCAGCATCCGAAATAGAAACATAACGACAGACGGAAAGGCCGCTGTTGCTAGTTGCTTATTTATTAAGAGGACAAAACAAATGGAGATTGATGATATAATTGGGTTGTTTTATTGAACCACGCCATCTTTTGAACTGAAAATCGCCAGGTTATGGCTGTGATATAGTGAAACTGGGGTGAACGAACGTTTGTCAATGACCCAGAAAACACGTGAAATTTTCAGAACATCGTCGTTGGCTTGCGCGTAAGTTCCCGTGAGAAGATTATATTTATGTCATAGTAAAATATATTGGCTTTCAATAGCCGAAAGAATTACAAAATTATCATTGAATTTGCAAGAGTTACATTCATATTTGTACTTGTGGTACACGGATGTCCGTTCTGCTAGTTGGAACCCTTGTTATTATATAGTACATATAGACCCCCATGAAGTGGTCCAGACCCATGTGCTCTGAACGCTACTTAAATCAACAATCGGATTACATCATGGCTTACCGGAAACCACCGGGTAAATAAATTGAGAAAATCAATGAAACCTTTGACCGTCAAATCAAGATCTGACCACGTCATTTCATTTTGAGTAAAATTCAAGTATGGCCCACATAAAATTTAAAGAGTCAACATGTTTATAAAACCCTACCCTTTATAATGAAAATACCTAGCGGTAAAAGTAATGCTTTCGCATACTTGGGTGTTTAATCAATGTGATTTGTTTTATAGTCAAACTTCGATCTCTGCATTTAACCCTTTCACCGCCAATGTCGCAAAAATGCGCCAGGACAAATAGTGCAGTCCCAGATCAGACACCGCCTTTTCAAGGCGGCGTCTGATCAGGGACTTCACTTTTTGTCTCAGTTTTATTTCTATATCTGTGGTTTATTCCTTTGAAATTTGCATTTAATTATCTCATTTCCTTATTTTACCGAAATATTTAGCAAATTTGGTTTGCAGACGACAATTAGAAATTTGGCTCCGACAGGGTTAAAAAACGTGTTATAGTTTTCGCGTTGTCCGTCCTTGGAGTATTTCTATGAAACTTCGTGTAAATGTTAAGTACCATAAAGGAATGTGGCTCTGCATCGGGACACTAGAGTTATGGACATTTGTTTGTGAAAAATGTTAACTTTTTTCTGTCCGGGACCAGTTCTCTGAAACTGTCAAAAGTTGTTCTATGAATTTTTGTGGAAGTGGTACTTAAGCAGCATAAGGTCATGCAACTCAGCAAGTATCAATTATATTGACGTTGGAACGCTAGATATAATTATGGCCCTTTGATTGTGGAAACTGTAACGTGCCTGTCTGTCCGGAGCCATTTCTCAGACACTGTTTGCTGTTGTTCTATGACACTTTGTGCGAATTGTAAGTAGCACAAGCAAATGCAGCTCTGCAAGTATAATTTGTATCAGTTATATTGAGCGTGGAATATCAAAGTTTAGCCCCTTATTGGATAATAATGTAACATTTTGTTTGTCCCTAAGAATCTTTACAAGTTTGTTCTATATGAAACTTTGTGAAAGTGTTAAATAGGATAAGGACGTGTGGCCTTGTAAGTATCCGTGCTATTGACGATGGAACACTTGAGTAATGGGCCTTTGTTTGTGGATATTGTAACGTGTTTGTCTCGCCGGAGTCATTTCTCAGAAACGATCTGGAGTTTTTCTATGAAAATGTATGTAAATGTAAAGTAACATAAGGAAATGCAGCTCTGCATTGACTTGGAACACCAGAGTTATGGCCCTTTGTTTGTGGAAAATGTAACATTTTTTTCTGCCAGATTCATATCTCAGAAACTGTGTGGAGGTTTTTTCTACGAAACTTTGTATAAACGTTTAGTACCATTAGGAAATGCGACTCTGCAAGTATCCCTTATATTGACGTATGTACCAGATGTATGGTCCTTTGTTGCCAAAAACTCAAACCTTTTCGTCTGAAAGGAGTCATTACTCAGAAACTGTTTGGAGTAAATGTTAAGTGTCATAAGGAAATGCAGCCCTGCACATATCACTCACTTTGATCTTGGAATAACAGAGTTGTGGTCCCTTGTTTGCAAGAACATAAACCTGTTTTGTTTGTCTAAGTCATACCTCAGAAACTGTGTAAGTTTTCCTACGACATTTTGTGTAAATGTTAATACCATAAAGAAATGTTGTTCTGCACGTATCATTCATATTGGCCTTGGAAAACCAGAGTCGTTTGCGAAACACTTAACCTTTTTGTCTGTCTCGTCAATAACTCGGTTAAATACTGAGGCCAACACTTTTTTGTCGGGGGATATCAATTCAGGGAATTTGCTTGTTTACATACATAATACCTTTAAATGTGTTTGTCTGATATCCAGTATCCCAACCTTATGTGTACTCATTTATCAGATTTTTTTCTCAGAGGTCCAGACAAGATGCGTAAATAAAACATTGTTTTAGAATAACTTCTTTATATTTCTCCACCAAATCCTACGTTGTGACCACACTTTAGAATCGTCTCTTCGAGACGACTCTAAAAAGTGGTCACAACATACAGTTTGTTGATTAATGACGAGTTCAGTATTTGAGTACGCACCTTTATCTGTCGCGCTGTTTCTAGTGATAAAGTATCGATGATATATATATCTGAAACTAACTTATCGTTTAAAATTTGTATAATCTTTGTTATGTATGCCTTAACCCATTTCCTCATATTGACGCCTTTTGACGACTCTGTAAAAGTCACTTTGTGAAACCATTGTGATAAATAGAGCATTTGCTCCTGTAGGAGCAAATGCTCTATTTATCACAATGGTTTCAAACTACAACATTCTAAAATTTTCCTTTTCTCTAGTTATTGCTCCTTTTCGGTAGATTTATTAAAAAAAACTGTATCTAAAGATAGCTTATGAGGTAATGGGTTAAAGTTTTCGAAGTAAGGAGTTTTCAAAATCATAATTTTTCATCTGCCCCTCATATTACATTCACCAGTGCTTGTCAAATTTTGTCGTCTGCAAACTTTGTCGTCTGCTGCAATTTTCATCGTTTTTTGCTTCACTTATTTTCTCAAAACTGTCACAGTAATAACCAGTTTGGATCCTGATGAGACACCTAGAAACTCGGCGTCTCATCTGGATCCAAACTGTTTGTATAGGTAATTACAGATGCGACATTGAAAACGAAATAGTTAATTCTACGATTGACCGTTTTGTAGCGTATATTTCATGCCACAATAAATGCGTTGAGAGTCTCAAGTATGTCAAGCTCATTTCCAGAACGGGATACGTATAACAATACGAACTGTTATGCCGCTATTCTCGACCTGCCTTGCAAACTGCTTGGATCCAGATCAGATGCCGAGTAACACTATGTGTCATCTAGGTCAATGCTGTCTCACATCCGGCCATTTTTTTCCCATAAACTGGATCGAATCCTGACTAGATTCAAATTTCAATTATATTGTCACGGTGGGGATAAAGAAACTGGGGCCGATAAAGTCCGCTTATATTCTCTCTATTATCAGCTCATTTACACGGAAGATCTCGGACTTAACAGAACCAATTTGCAAACTCAAAAGAAAATGAGATATTGTCATGCAAAATTATTCTCCGGATAATACTGCAACACCTTTAGAGTACATTTCATTTCTAAAAACAAACAGTGCAGTAACTCTTTCGCGTTATGTGATCATAATTGCAAACGTCTGGATTCAGATTAGAGATCAGGTAACTCGACACTGTCTGATACTTAATATTTTATTGATAACAGCATGAGAAAATTCAAATCATGATAATGGAAGCAGACGACAATGATTTTCGCAGAATAGTATTTGAAAAGATTTGCATAATTTCGGAATGGAAGCAGACGACACTGTTTGCCCAAAGTGCAAAAAGGTTAACCCTTTCGGCGCCAAATTTCTAATTGTCGTCTGCAATCCAACTTTGTTAAATCATACAGTAAAACAAGGAAATGAGATAAATAAATGCAAATTTCAAAGGAATAAAGCAAATATATAGAACTAGAGATTGAGACAAATAGTGAAGTCCCTGATCAGACGCCGCCTTGAAAAGGCGGCGTCTGATCTGGGACCGCACTATTTGTCGTGGTGGATTTACACGACTGTGGCGGTGAAAGGGTTAAACAAATTCCTCCATTTTCAAACAGATTATGTACGGTGCAGGGAAATACTTGTTTTCTTACATATGAGTCAACGTCTGATCGCAAACAATGTTTTATTATTATACGAGAGATGTCTAAAAATGGCGTAGGCAGACTATAACTCTATCAGTTGCTGCCGATTCTGAAATTCTTTAGACGGATTATACGCGTGTCTGTATGATAATGATATAAACAAACGACCTTAAGAATTGCTCAATCTAGCATGATTTAAAGTAAGCTATATATACATACAGTGAACCCTCGTTACAACGGAGGTGTTTGTTTCCAGACATTTTGCTGGTATAATGAGTTTAAATATGAAAGGAACTATATAACCAGTGTTGAACTAATACCAACATCTATGGGAGCTTTTTGCACTTCTTGTGTTCTGCATTAAGCGATCACCTGTCTTATTGGCATTGTATACCTATTGATTCAGTGGTTGTTTAAAAGACTTACCGATAATTTTGTTTCATTGCATACTGCCAGTATAACGAGGGTGCCATTGTAACGAGTGCCGGTATAATGAGGGTTCACTGTACTAACTTCAGCGTCATGGCGTCCATAGCAAACGATTTATTCTTTCTCAATATGATCAAGAAAAAGAGGAATAGATAATGCGCGAGATTTAAATACATTTCCACAATAACTCCATTGTGTCTTCACCAAACCCATGTTGTGGCTTCACTTTAGAAGTGTTTCTTTGGCAAGTCACAACACATGAGTTGAATACGCACCCTTATCTGTAGCTCCGTGGAAAAATAGAGAACAAGTTACCACAAACAGTGCAGATCCTGGTCAGAAGGAGCGTAGTCTAAGCGGCTTGTCTATGTCTACACGTTTGCAACAGATAGATATAGAGAAAGAGAGAGAGAGAGAGAGGGGGGCAGAGAGACAGAGACATAGAGAGAGGGAGACAGAGAGAGACAGAGACAGAGAGAGAGAGAGAGGGAGAGAGAAAGAGAGATATATAGATAGAGAGAGAGACACACACACACAAACAGATGAACAGACAGATAGAGACAGACAGAAGACAGACAACCAGAGACAGAGTCAGATACAGGGACAGAAAGACAGACATACAGACACAGATCACAACCACTGATAATAATAATAATGTTTGACAAAATTGTTTAAAATCAGGTAGTCGGGAACTCACATATGGCGACAAATTATTAGTGTACAAGATTGTATATCCAACTGTGTGTAATAAAGTTTTCTTTAAAAGTCTCTCGTTTACAATAATTAAGAAATGAATGACGTGCTTCCGGTGTTCATGAGATTATGCAACGCATAGCTTTACGAGCAAAGTTAGTGAAGCCCGAAGGGCTTCACGTGAATCTTTGCTCGTAAAGCTATGCGTTGCATAACCTCATGAACACCGGGAGCACGTCATTTATTTATTATATTTATATTCCATTGTATTTCTTATATTTCAACGGATTTTTTTAAAAATATTATATACCGGTCACGTAATAGCCGCTATCTAGGTCGTTGCCAGGTTCGTTTCTAACGTAGTAGGATCTCTATATATGGTATGAAAAATAGTCCCAAACACATATTATAAATATAGAATGAATACAAGATTTTAATCAGTAAATTGTCCAGCTATGTTTAAAGAAAAGATTTTCGAGATATTTCAAATCATATATATTTACGAAATGTTGGTATTAAAGCATCTTCTTAAATGTAGGTCGCGGTGTCGAAGTCAATTTACTCTCTCGCCATGCTTGATCGAAAGCGGGTCACAACGTTGGATTTTATTCTCGGATTTTACTTTGTTAACGGTAAGGACATTGACTAGGACATTGACTTATTTATGCTTCACTCATTACTTGATACTATATTTTGATACGCCACGGGTGTTAAAGTTGGCAATATTATGTATTCAAGCGATAATTCTCAGTAAGAAGATGCCACATTTCAAATTTTCAGGGCCGCTTGAACGGCAAAACACGGACACGTATCGATTCCCCATTGATATATCTTAAAATAGGTCATAACTGGGTCAGTACAGTATTACTCCGCGCTTACACAGCGGAATTCTGGGAAAAGGAGAACCGACTCAAACCGGTATTGAAATGAACGTTCATGAGAAAATGCAATTTTCTTTTTAGAATAAGGTTATATAAGGACGTTGCAGGGCGAATGTAAATATATGTATGTTGCTACACAATGACAGTGAAATCAACCATCATTGGAACGTGTATAGTAACCCTATATACAAAGACCAATCAAAAGAAGTAATTCTGGATTCTGAAGACAGGTGGAAGATACATAGAGGTCGATAATTCAATTTGCTGCATGATTTCCGCTCTGCATTAAGTGGCTATACTTGTAAATGACTTTAGTTTGATTAATGTTAGAGCAATGTTTTGGTATGACATGCGATAAACTGACCGGCGTCACGGACAAAATGTAGCGACCGGACGTTTGGCAGCAGTGTAGATACTGACCAGTAACGACTGACCAGGGACTAACCAGAAGCAACACTTGTTTGTCCGATGCTGTCGGAAATAGTGCAGCCGCTTATCCGATTGAACCAAGGTAACCTATATAAGTAGTGGACTTGCCCAAATGAGTATTTTGAGTGAATCTGATACAATATACACAACTGTTGTAATTAGAAAAAATGTAGGCAGTGAAGGCCCTGGTCAGAGGATGTCTACAGGAACCCTCTTGTTTTGATATACACGGTTTACATAATATCTGTTAACCATTTCGCTGCCAAACTCTGTCGTCTGCTAACTTTGTCGTCTGCTACAAATTTTCATTCTTTTGATTTTCTTCATTTTTGTTTCAAAAACATAGTACCAGTAACAAACAGTTTGGATCCTGATGAGACGCCGAGTTACTCGGCGTCTCATCTGGATCCAAACTGTTTGCATAGGTAATCACAGATCCGGTATTGACAGCGAAAGGGGTAATGGACACTAGTCATAGCGACGCAACAGCCGATCATACTTTAACCCTTCCAGTGCCATCATTGTCGTCTGATGGATGTATGTTCGTCTGCTTCAAGTTTTAGAGCGAAAAGCTTGTTCAATTTCCTTCTTAAACAATAAAAAGCATAAATACTTGAATAGCTCTGATCTATACTAATATTTCGATTCCCTAAGGGCCTTTTTCAAAGATTATCATGTTAAAAAGCGTTTAGTAAAAGTTCACAACAGCAAACAGTTTGGATCCTGATGAGACGCCGAGTTACTCGGCGTCTCATCTGGATCCAAACTGTTTGCATATGTTATCACAGATCCATTTTCCTGGCACTGAAGGGATTAATTTGTTTGTGTTTGTAGGACTGATTACAGGTATTTTCGTAATGACTGCCGATCGAGTATGAAACAGTGATTTTAATTTGCAAAACTATGCAGCAAATCCCCGTGTGTATTAAACTCTGTGATAATGGATTGACTGGCTTTGTTTAATACAATTGCACCGCTGCTGCACAAAATTGAATTGCGAGCTCAGTAGCACGCGAAAGCCGCTCGATCACTTTCGAATAACAATTAAAAAATGATGTGATGTGCTAAAATATAGTATCATTAGAAATGATTGAGAAGGGTACGGTGGCATTATAATGGATTAGATATGTCTATCGGCGAATATGTGATGGCAAGTCCCAACAGTTTTTATAATCAAATTGTAAGTTTGTAGGAAAAACAAATACTTGCAGCATGTTTATCATCAGTCAGCATGCTTACCAAATGTTCTGCAATTACAAGCGCAACTCACCAACTTACACTATCTGTAACGCTTATCTCACCATTCACGACCTTTATCGCATTTGCAAACAGCTTGAATACAGATGAGATGCCGAGTAACTCGGCATCTCATCAGGATCCATGCTGTTTGATATTTGGTCAATATAGTAGAACCTGTCTTAACCCTTTCCCTTATGTAAGCGCATTTTGACGCATCTGCAAACAGAGTAGACCCAGATCAGACGGCTCCTATAGGCGCCGTCTGATCAGGGTCTGCTCTCTTTGCTTATGGTGTAATATAGATCTGATTCTACAGCTTCTGCCTGAGCCAAAATGTCATGTGTTCATATGCAATTATAAAAAAAATATTCTTATTAATATTCATGACGTCATTATTCCCTACATGAATATTCATCAGGGAAAGGGTTAAGCGGCCATCGAAAAGAGGTCTAGATATAAGTACATAAGGCAGGAGGTATAAGCTTTCTGCATTCATTTTAAACTGCATTAAGCGACCACCTGTAGTTTTATGACTCATATGTTCAATAAATGCATTGTCGCTTCATACAGGTTCTACTATAATTTCACAAAAGCTTATTTGTGTTAATACACTTGGCTAATAGTCTCTCACACTTGGTTAATAGTCTCTCACACTTGGCTAATAATCTCTCAACGCTGGATTGAATCTGAAGTACATGTACATGTGCATTTGCTACATACACAATATATTCTACAGACAATTATACAGCGAGATATGACATGCTTACTAATTGGTCTGCAAGTACAATACAATGCAATGCAATACAAGTACAATACAATAAAATACAATATTTGGCCATGGCAGAATCTGTAGTAGTATTATATCTATATTATTTCATAAGCAATCAGAGCAGACCCTGATCAGACCGTTCCCGTATGTTTGGATTAAGCTGAGACATAGCATAACTGGGCATCTTACCAGGGTCACAACTGACATAGCGTAACTGGGCATCTCGCCAGGGTCACAATTAAAACAGCGTAACTGAGCGTCTCACCAGTGTCAGAATCGAAACGGCGTACATCAGGGTCACAATTGAACAGCGTAACTGGACATTTTATCAGGGTCACAATTGAAACAGCGTAACTGGGCATCTCGCCAGGGTCACAATTAAAACAGCGTAACTGAGCGTCTCACCAGTGTCAGAATCGAAACGGCGTACATCAGGGTCACAATTGAACAGCATAACTGGGCATTTTATCAGGGTCACAATTGAAACAGCGTAACTGGGTATTTCACCAGGGTCACACTTGCTTGATATTCGCATTACAGGATTAAAAAACAATCTAGACATTTTATTTGACCAATAAATCTAATTAATATTCATGATGTCATTATTCCTTACTTGACTATTCATGGAGTGAATTGTTAAATACTGAAGAATTTATAGCTTTAAATTGCAAAGACACCTGTCGAGACTATTATGATCACGTTTGGACAGAAGAATTTCCGAAACTGGAGGTTAGGTTTTTCTAAATCTTAACCCTTTCCTTCATATAAATGCATTTCCACGCATTTGCAAACATAGAAGACCCAGATCAGACGGCTCCTATAGGAAAAATCTGATCAGGGTCTGCTCTGTTTGATGATGGAGAGCAATTCTGTATTGTAAATTTTGGAAGAACTAAACGAGTTATCCCGAAGTTCGAGTTATACGTGCTCGAGATATCGAATGTCAACTGTATTTACGATTGCCAGCAAAGACACCTTTGAAATAAGAAGAATTAAAGATACTGAAAATGGTCACTTGTGCTTGTATGCAGAAAATTCAGTAAGCATGCTTTGTATTAACCCAATCCCTGATATTGACGACTTTTGACGACTCTGTAAAATACACTTTGTGAAACCATTGTAATAAATAGAGCATTTGCTCCTATAGGAGCAAATGCTCTATTTATCACAATGGTTTGAAACTACTAAATTCTAAAATGTTCCTTTTCTCTAGTTAATGCTCCTTTTCGGTAGATTTATTCAAGGAGGTTGTATCTAAAATTAGCCTATGAGGTAATGGGTTAACCCTAAAACTTTGTAAAATGTCTGCTCAAAATTGAATATGTAGCGATTCTAACTACTTTCGAATAGATCAAGCTTTTGAAAAACGATTGACCAAGTGTCATGACACAAGCATTGGAAAAACTATCTGATCCTAATTGTATACAAATGTAACCAAGATCACTGACAGCGGTACAATGGTTAACTCTACTGATAATGGTCACTTGCGTTTGTATTTGCAGAAATGCTCTGCAGGTTTCTTTTCCCTTTAAACTTACACTTTAAATATCAAAAGGTTACAAACGTTAAACCGAATCAAGACTTATTAGAACCAAAACTGTTTGTATTTGCCATAGCAGATTCGCCGGAAAGTTTAGAGTACGTACGGTGAAGTTATAATGGATTTGAATCTATTATAATTTCACCGTACGTTCTCTACTCAATCATTTCTAATTATATATTGTAGCACATCGCAATAGTTTTAATTGTTATTAGAAAATGATCGAGAGGTTTTCACGTGTAACTGAGCTCGCAATTCAATTTTGTACAGCAGTAGTGTAATTGTATTACAAGTCAATCCATTATCACAGTTTGGGGAATTTGGTGTATAGTTCACGAGGTTTCACATTCCATTGGCAGTCGTTACGAGACACATGCAAACGGTCCAACAAATACAAAGTACGATCTGTCGTCGCGTCGAAATGTCTCCCTTATAGGGACAATATATACCAAGACAAGAGTGTTGCTGTAGGCACCATCTGATAAGAGTTTGAATGCCTACATTATTTCGATAAGGAGAACAATTGTATAGAATCTAACATACTAATGACAATAATTACTCATATGGACAGTAATCAGTAATACCATGAAGATATATGGGCTACATGGGCCCGGTGTAATAAGGCGCTGCACTCATTCAAAAAATATTGAACAAATACGAGTGGCTTCACACGAGTATAGTCCCTGGTCAGACATTTAAGGTGGTTACTGATCAGTGTCTACACTGCTGGAAAACGCAAGAACGCGGACTCTTCCCCGTGATACCTGTCAGTTTACATCACATGTCACCTAATGCAGAACGGAAGTAATGCAGAAACCTGAAATATCGACCTCCATTTATCTACTATATGTCTTAAGAACCTGGAATTATTTCCTTTGATCAGTAAAGAGGTTGTACTAAACGCGTTTCTGGGACTACTAAATTTCAAGGTCATTGTATAGAAACACACATGTATTGTAAATGGCAGACTATCAGTGAAACATTTGATACACACATAATTATGCCGGAACCTTACTGAATATACAATCTTGTACATTAACAATTTGACACCATAGACTCGTAAGCCTTTGGGATTTGAAAGGGGTGGGGCAGAGATACAGATAACTGTGCGTACTCAAATTCTGGAATCGTCATTTCTCCACCAAACCCAATGTTGTGGCCATTCTTTAGAATCGTCTCTAATAAAGAAGTTATTCTTGAAAATGTTCTAGTTTACGCATCTTATCTGGACCTTTGGTAGGGGCAGCCATAATATCAGCAGTCACATACTTCGCAATGTGATGTTGGGCTCTATTACGATGCAGCTGAGATAGTTTACAAATGACAAATGCATAAGTCAAAATCAAAGTGGCATTCAAACGTTTTCGCCTAAATATATTCCGAAATATCTATTGGTTCATCAGATTTTGTTGACAGAAATGCATTAAATCCGGCCCTGAATACAACTATTTCAGGAGAGACCATCAAGAATAGCGTTAACCCAAGCCTTTATAATGACGCACATGTTTTCCTGTCTAGACTTGAGGTGATTATGCATTACTGTATGATTTCAGAATCCTCGATGACGATTTCTAAATGGACATTTTGTCCAAGAGAAAATTTTGGCGCCGCATTGTAGCAGCGCATAGTTACAGTCTGACATTGTATGTTTTTGTAAACAAGATTTAAATGGAGCAAATGAGAAAAAAGACAAGTACACACATTTAGTCCGTACAGAAAATAAATTATATTACATTCTTGCACAAAACGTGCTGTTGTAGTCCCGCTAGACCATGTATTAACAAGGCGATTCTCGTGCTCACGCGCTGTTGTTGACCGGTTTTAATTATACCTATTGGGGGCATAAGGTAAACAATTGATGCGAATGTTATATAGCGTTTTGGCCTAAGCTAGATGAACGGTGCGACTATTTTAGGTGCACCGACAATGAACTGTTTTAGTGATATACATATTGAATTAAATATGTAATTGTACCGTATAATATGTATAACCGTATTGTAACTGGACTCACCAGGTCTGTATCCCTCGAAAATCTTTATCTTGAATGTGGATGGGATTCCCTTACAAGTAGACGCAAAATACAAAAATTATCTTTCATGTACAAAACACATCATAATATGGTTCCATCATATATTAGTGACTTGTTACCGCCAAATGTAGGGGAGATAACCCAGTATGATTTGCGAAATCGAGAAAACACAGAAGTTCCTTTTACTAGGACAGCTATTTCAAAACATTCGTGTATTCCATCGTCGATAGGATTATGGAACACGGTTGACATTGACATCAGACATTCAAGTTCGTTGAGTTCTTTTAAGAAAGGTTTACGCAATAGTTCTTATAATCCAAATAATTGTTTCGTTCCAGCTTTTTATTGTTTTGGTGATATATATTTATCTGTTATGCACGCTAGAATAAGAAACCGCTGTAGCAATTTGAATAGTGATTTATTTAATAATCATCTTAACCCAAATCCACAGTGTAATTGTTCAAATGAAATTGAAGATGCACATCACTATTTTTTTTAGATGTTGAAACTTCCAAGAACAGAGGGTAACCCTTTTCAATGCCACGCGAAAATATCACCCTCTGAACACTAATATATTGTTGTTTGGTAACTTAGAATTGAGTGTTGATGACAATAAAACACTCTTCTCTGCCGTGCACTATTTCATTAAAAAAACACGGAGGTTTTAAGTTGTGTCTTTATATGCAATGCGTCTTTCTCTATCTGTATATTCAAAATCAAATGCCTTAGTCATCTGATCATCTGGTTGATTCGGGGATAGTTTGTAAACTCTCTGTCTTTCTCTCTCACATGCAATTTCTGTCTCTTCCACCCCTCTTTCCCTCTTTATCTATCTGTCTGTCGTTCTTCTATTCACTCTTTCTCGATCTATTTTTTCACATTGTTTTTGTTTCTTTGTTATATACTTACTAGCTGTATGTCATCGGAAAAATCACCATTGTATTTTTGATTGTATATAATTTTGTAGGGGGAAGGTCGAAACTAATGTTGTCAGAACTTGTGACCCAACCCCATTTCCTATGTATGTATAGAATGGAAATAAAATACGTTTAAACTGATGTGCATAATTTTGCTGCGGTAGTATTGCTTGTATTTAGAAGAATTAAATTGATGCAGGAAAGCAGAAAATGGGTTTTGTGCAAGAATAGCGTTAATACACGTTTGTTTTCGGGCAATAACATCTGCGGTGTCCCTCCGGAATGTTGTTGCCCTCGCCCTTCGGGCTCGGGCCAACAACAGTCCCTCGGGACACTGCAGATGTTATTGCCCGAAAAAACATGTATTAACCCTCTAATGGTAAAGTTTTAATGGACGTACCATCTCTTATCATTTTGACATGAGCCATGACCCGTATTAACCCATTACGTCATAGGGTATTTTAGACCTAACCTCTTTGAATAAATCTACCGAAAAGGAACATTTACTAGAGAAAAGGAAAATTTTTAGAAGTGTATGGTTATGAAACCATTGTGATATATAGAGCATTTGCTCCATAGGAGTAAGTGCTCTATTTATCACAATGGTTTCAAAAAGTAGCTTTTACAAAGGCATCAAAAGGCGTCAATATGAGGAAATGGTTAATGATTAGCCATAAAACACGCGTAAATATACAAATATATGTCATTTTATGGTTATTTTATGTTGACATAGATTTAGTTTATAAAACGGGTTTGAACGCATTGATAAAACCGTAGGTCGCAGTAGAAAGCCCTTTACTGATCAATGGAAGCTAAAATGGTATTCAACCCCAGTCTGCTCAGCAAAAATATGTTTACACGAATTTTCGCCGACTCTTTTGTCAAAATTTAGGATATAGTCAATTATTACCCAATGACGAAACCTACTGGATATTCTTGGACAAAATAGTTATAACGAAATATGGAAGGCTGAAATTGTAGCCATTGTTTTAAAGTAAAGAAACAGATCTTTCAAATCCCATTAGGAAACAGAACATACCCTGATCAGATGGCTCATATAGAAGTGTGAAATGTGTGAAAACTCGTTTATATAAAGGAGAGGGTTAAGCTAATACTGAGACTTTGATTAAGAAAAAAATTCATGTGCAAAGTGAAATTACTGGTACTTTGTCACTAAATTGTCAGCGGCAATATTTGTAGATTTCGATTTTAACACACATTGGGAAGTTCCACACAAAGTTATATGAGTGAATATAGGTCTTTACGTGTAAGTATATTTACAAAGATGGCTAGACATATCATTTCATCATTTTCATCGCGATAAAGCTTGTAGCATGTGCATGGCATTTCATCGCATTTTCTTCGTTATAATATCCTACAGACCCTAAATGTCTAGATAGTTTAACCACTTCCCTTCTGTATATTCGTGTAAGAAATAATGACGTCGTGAATATTAATATGATTTTTTTATAATGGCATACGATCACAGGACATTTTAGCTCGGGCAGAAGCTGTAGAATCAGATCTATATTACACATACGCAATTAGAGCAGACCCTGATCAGACGGCCCCTATAGGAGCCGTCTGATCTGGGTCTACTCTGTTTGCAGATGCGTGAAAATGCGCTTACATGAGGGAAAGGGTTAATTCAAGGTTGTTAAAAAATGATATTCTCTCATTTAAACTATAGATGGCTCATAGAGGGCATTTTTTCCATGAAAAATGTTGTTTGTTTTGCTAGCATAAACTTACAAGAAGACAATTTAAATTAACCTTAATTGCACGATAAAATGGTTCCAACGTACAATCTAATGTCCGGACGCATCTGTTAGATCTAGTTTATCATAGTAGTTTGAATACCATATTTGAGTTACATAAATGTGCTGCAGGGATACAACTACATGGGACACCCTGTAGAACTGTCTTCTTGATTAGATATGTGTACCTGAATCGTTTTATATAGTATTGTTAATGAATGACATTTAACATTTAAACGTTTGACGTTTATTTTTTAAAAATAGAACTTTTTAATTAACATGAATTTCAGTTGTACATTCATTACAAACCAATTTCTTTACATTGAAATATATATCAAGGTATCTTTATACATGTATTCTCTTTCATCTGTATTACCAGGCTTCGATTTTATAGTCACTGATCTAGATTAGACAGTTTACTTAAGGTACAAAAATGAGTCATGCTGGAAACACCACATACAGAACAAACAGTCGCCCGAACAGCAACACAAGGAAACAGTAAATGTACATAACTATAAAAACATCAAGAGGCACACAAAGACAAAACAAACATACAACAGGGGGGAGATGGAAGTACCGCCTTGGAACGGTCAGTGACAAAAGTCACTGGGGAGTTAAACCGGTTTATGGGCGCCTAACCTCACACCTATTCCATCCCCACCCTAAAAGACAAACAGTGTAAATAAACGTATCCCCTCTCCGACTAAACTACATCAACCGCGACGGCAAATACAGTGGTAAAGTGCATGTATAACGAAAACATTTAAGTGAACAAACTGTATCCACCTAACGCTAGTGTACTCAATGATTGAGCTGCAAACAGAGTAACTGTAGAAAAGTAATAAAGGGTACGGCAAAAACGGAATGCTATATATTATAGATGTTATCCCAATCCTGCATATACCGTCCTAATGTTAATCATGCTTTTACTATGCTAACGCAATCGGAATTACTGATGTCATAATCAAACGTTGTCCCAAATTACTATTAAGGAAAATGGTTTGACCTAGTCAGTGTTTTGTTGAACCGGGTCAAGGTCATACTGATTGATTATTATTTCGAAACAATCTTGTATAATTATGAATGAATGATATATATTTGTTTCATTTTAATTACTGCATGTATGCATATATTTATATATTGGACCATTGAAGAGGAATTACATAGGTTATGCCTGTTTTCTAATCCTTTTCGTTGTTGAATATAATATTTTTAGTTCATAAAGCAACACATACACGTTTTAATGATCATATATCTCAAGAAAAGGAGCAGGCTGCCAGAAAATCATGCTCTCTCACATTTAAAAACAACAACCTTAAGTCACCAAATAAATGAAAACCCGGAACTGGACGATTTATAATTAAATAATCTGAACACAATTTCATTTATTTAAAGGCCGTTTCTGAAAGAAGGTACATGTAGTGTTAGTGAGATCTTCAGAAAATAATTTGTGGAGCAGAGATTGAAGTGAGCATCCTCCAAGGACTCATATCTGGGCTACACTGATTGTATACACCACATTGCAGTAAGGACTTAGATCTGGGCTACACTGATTGCCTACACCAGACCTGGACTACACTGATTGCCTACACCAGATCTGGGCTACACTGATTGCCTACACCACATTGCAGTGAGGACTCAGATCTGGGCTACATTGATTGCCTACACCAGATCTGGGATACACTGATTGCCTACACCACATTGCTACACTGGGCTACACTGATTGTCTACATCACATTGCCTACACCACATTGCCTACACCACATTGCTACACTGGGCTACACTGATTGCCTACACCAGATCTGGGATACACTGATTGCCTACACCACATTGCTACACTGGGCTACACTGATTGTCTACATCACATTGCCTACACCACATTGCCTACACCACATTGCTACACTGGGCTACACTGATTGCCTACACCAGATCTGGGCTACACTGATTGCCTACACCACATTGCCTACACCACATTTAGTCGATGAGCCAGTAGGGTTGGTCGGTACCATCTCAGGGGAATAATTCTCATTGTGATTTTTTACAACATATACATCTATAGAGTTAGAAAATATGTGATAGCATTGCATCGATGGTAGCTTTCAATGTGTTATTGCGTTTTATATTATGCTATACAATATCCGCATTTCGAGACAAAATTATCATTGAAAAGTAAAGCTAAGGATTTCAGATTTACAACATTTGGTATATCATACCCCAACAACGAAATTATGATGGTATACCTGAATCAAGTTGTCAGTCTGAAAGTCCTTCCATCTGTCCACCCCATATGTCCGTCCCTCTGTTCGTCTATTCATCTGTCTGCCTGTCTGTCCATTTATAGACGCAAGTTTCCATATCTACAAGTTTGCTTAAAACTTGATAATAAAATAATCTTATTATGTTAGTAATCAATGTACCTGCTAGTTATGCCTCCCCTAGTAAATTGGGGAGACATATTTTTTGTGTGCGGTGTCCGTCTGTCTGTCAATCCGTATGTCTGCTCCCCCTCCTTCCGTCCGTCCGCTCGTCTGTCCGATTTTAATCTGTGCGGTTTCTCCAAACCTTTGATCAGATATTCATGAAATTTCATAGGATTGATCAGCACTATGCATAGTTGTGTTTATCTTATTCCTGTTCCGGTTCGATGATTTTCTGCAGAGTTATGGGACTTTGATTTTTATGCCCCCCCCCCAACGGCGGGCATACAGTAATCGCATTGTCCGTCCGTCCTTCCGTCTGTCCATCCGTCCTTCCATCCGTCCATGCCAAATTTCGTGTCCCTTCTATAACTTTTATTATCTGTGAATGGATTTCAAAATAACCTGGCACAAATGTTCACCACACAGAGACGATGTGTCGCGTTCAACTCCCTAGTCCATGGGTCAACGGTAGGTCAAGATCATCCTTCAGGGTCAAAGGTCGAGGTCATAGTGTTTCACAAACACATCTTGTTTTACATTGAATTTTTGTCCTCGCGGTTTCTCCAAGACATGTCGGATTTTCATGAAACTTAATAGGATTGATCAGAACAATGCCTAGTTGAGCTTATATTATTCCTGATCCGGTTCGATGGTTTTCTAAAGAATTCTAGGACTTTGAAAATTGTATATGGGAAACTTTGTCCGCAAGGGGGTGGGGGCATAAGTTTTTGTATAAAAACAATTCTAGTTTCATTTGAACCTGATCATTATTTATTTATTGGTCCAGTTTCCACTTTATCCAAAAGTAAATTAGTAGCTTGTAAGATGGGATGTGGCGGGGTGTCCGTATTGGTTCGTACACAATTACATATTCCTAGATGAACTATGGGTCATTCTTGATGGACATCTTTGTCAACCTAACATACATGCTTTTAGTGATTTCATTGTCGCACGGAGGTATCCAATACGGTTACAACACAAGACAGATCAATTACATTTTTGAATTTATGATCAGGATTTTAATATGTAGGCTTGTGAATGGCACATCTGAATGCCATGTTGTTTAAAATTAGAATAAGAGGCAGTTGAGTTAAAAAGTGATCAAAAATCCTCAGTGTCCTTTCTCTGAAAAAGTTTTCTCTGAAAATATTACCATATCATTGTTCTGAAAGGTCTTCTTCAACATAATTCCCATTTAACTGAGGTTAAATGGATTGCCCCAAAGGTTATTACAAAGGTTTTGATATGATTCAAGTTTCACATTTGCTTTACACTTGGCATACGAGGGTAGCTCTAAGATATGTTAACTAGCTGGTGATAGGATAATGTATCGATCTGCTAATAGTAATTCTGACTGAGAATGTTGAAGATCCAGAGAACAAGAGCGTTCTTCTGCTCTCCTCCAATCTTTCCTGTTGGATCATTGATTACCCTATATGGCAAATGAATGATAAAACTGACGCAAAGCACATTATTATACATAACAAACAATAGCCCTACTCACAAATACATGTATTCTCACCGGCTACGGCTACTGGCATAAGTGTAGAAAGTCATTATAGGCATTCACAAGTTTAAAAAACAGACATCCTAATAATTCAATAATGTTCCAAAGTTGGTTGCCTGGCCAATGCACAAATAACATTGCTTAAGCTATAATAATTTGGACAATTTGGATTCTGAATTACAGCCTGTTCGTTTGTATTTTTACGAGCGCTATGCAAAGTATTCGCTGCATAGTTGTTGAAGATTGCACTCCATCATCGCACAGCCAAGGTCGCGTCTGGCATGACCTACAAATTAATGGTGAATGTAGTAGACAGACAAATGGCTGCACTTCATGTAACAATTTGAAGCAGATCTCCTATTTCTAACCAATTTAAGGACTTTGCTTAGGGGTTTTCTTTCCTGGTTCGGAATCCCACTGTGCTTGTCTTACAATTATAATTAAGGGCGTGCCAATGCAATGTTACACATGAACTTATACTTTAATAGTGATGGTAATCTTCCCAATTGTATGGAGTCATTGCTCCAGTCCCGCATCTCTAATATAGTGGGACGCTGGTGTATGTATCAGCAGGAAAAAGCCAAATACATTACGAAGTATTCTGTGTTCTCTGACCAGCTTATAAAACTTGATTTACTACTTCAGTTGTATGGTCAGACGCTCATCTACTTCATCCAGTTAGTACTTAAGTGCCGAGACCTTCTTTGTGTCATTAAAAGTGTTTGCTGTATCTTTCTATTGCCAATGCAATGGTTGACTCTATTTACTTAGAAACCTGTTTAATCGTTATGCTTAGCATCTGATGACCAGATTCTCTACTTCGATGTCATCACCACAGTTCTAGGTTGATTTTCCCTTTAAAATTCAAACGTATATAATCTTCCATGGCCAAAGATGTTATACCACATTGATGATTAATTTCTATTTGAGCAAACTTTATCCTATCTACTATTGCAGCACGGTTATAAGCATGTACTTTGACATTGTTTACACTAGTCAATTGTCTTCTGCAAATTTATTTACACTGTTTGTCTTTTAGGGTGGGGATGGAATAAGTGTGAGGTTGGGCGCCCATAAACCGGTTTATCCCCCCAGTGACTTTTGTCACTGACCGTTCCAAGGCGGTACTTCCATCTTCCCCCTATTGTATGTTTGTTTTGTCTTTGTGCGTCTCTTGATGTTTTTTATAGTTATGTACATTTGCTGTTTCCTTGTGTTGCTGTTCGGGCGACTGTTTGTTCTGTATGTGGTGTTTCCTTCATGACTCATTTTTGTACTTTTACTGATGTGTTATTGTTGCTTATGTTTAGCATATCATGAATTCCTTTATAACAATTATATTTCAAAATGGATAACAGATTGTTAAACTTTGTTTTGGAGGTTCCCTCTCGTGTTTTGTCATTGTTTGTTGCTTTTGAAAAATCCATACTAAATATCACATTTTATGAATCCAAACGAATGTCGTGCAATGCATCATTCTGAAGCTTCTTTTAACCAGAACACACCTGATTAAACTCTGCATTACTTGCTCATAACTCAATGTTTTAATATATTTTCACTACTCTGTCTTTGCTGTCCAAATGTATCACCAGTACCCGATGAAAGATTATGAAGTCCTTAACCTTTGCCATCATTGCCAATAGATGCATTAGAGACTGTATTGGATGGAGCAACTCTGATTTCATCGATTCTTTAACGTGTATAGTGTATAGAATTGAAAACTGAAACCAATATCCAGTAACATTTACCTGACATCAGGCCAACCAGTCCACCTTAGTACCATTTTGAAAGTCTTTAGTATGACCCGACCAGCGATCAAACTCACAACGTCCTGCCCGAAAGCGAACGCTGTACCGACTGAGGTAACTGAAATGCAGGCCTTAACTTGACCAATGGACAAACTAACGGATGGTCAGACAAAATACGTTTTACTCCAAATTGTAACCTTGAAGTGAAAACAGAAAGTCTGTATAAGCATGCTTGATATGGTAATCACCATTTTATGCTCCTATATACCCGGTATGTCTCGCAACGTTTATGTTTCCATCTCCTCATACACAAATGGAGGATTTGCTTCAAACCTTCACAAATTGGCAACCTTGATATGAAAATTACCATTAAGAAGGAAATGTTTGTTCTGATAATTTTATCAAGAGTTACAGGTCTTGGCAACTTCTTCGCTATAAAGCATATATATGCATGAAACTTTCACAGATAAACAACTTGATGTGAAGATGGGGAATTGTGTAGTAAGCAAAATTACGGGACGTTGGTTTGTTTTTCTCTCACTAAAATACATACTTGATTGAGACAATATCATCATAAGTAAGGAGGGGAGTGGATCCATTTCCTATAAATCAAGTTGTAATGCTTATGACGAATACTAAATATATAAGAGTATATCATGAATAAGCTATCTCTGAAGTGGTTGATCGGATATTTATAGTTTACCTGCTACATACAAGTTTCATAAAGGGACATAATTTAGCCTAAACAATGTCTGGGTTCTGGGTCAAAGGGTTCTCATCCTTAATTCGGTCGTTGATATAATGATAGTGAAATGCTGGTGAACTTTCATGGGACTAACTCTTAAGATATTTCAGTTTTGGCACAATTTGAGTGTATGGAAGTTTTAAAAGGGACATAACTCTGACAAATTGCATTAAGAGATGCTAGATTTAAGGGTTCTAGTCTGAAGTCAATTCATTGCCATCATTACTGTGAATATACACATGAAGTTTTATGAGCCTAGTTATAAAGATTATGAAGGTATGCAAAACTCCGGAGAATTTTTACTTCCGCAAAATACATATGAATGTAAACACAATTCCATGTACATATGAGCAAGAATTTTCATAATATGAACCACTTTTTGTGAAAAAATAAAAACATAAATGAAATGTATGTAACTACAGCTACAAGCCTTTCAATTTTCAAGTAGATACAGGTTGTAACAAGAGAGAGACATCAGTTTGAAATTTAATGATGTCTTTTCTTTAATGCTAGATTTAGAAAACACTATTTTTACCATAGGGTTAAAATTGGTGAAAAAAATACAAAAAGCTACCACCGATTTACTGCTATCACATATTTTCTGATTCTAGACACTTATATCTTACCAAAAAACATTGATAGCATTATTCCCCAAAGATGGTACCGATGGCCAAATTTTGGGCCTCTGGCTCATGGCCTAATTGCAGTTTAGGGATAGTTCGATAGTATCAATTTGCAAAGCGTTAAAAAGCATACAATACATAAATCGTTTTTTTTTTCTCAAGAAAACAGATCAAATAAACTCTGAAGACCTCAAAATGTTCATGTGCTTGATATCGAAACCTTGATGTTATTCCTCGATGCATTAGTATTTATTGGGGTTGTGTGTTCGGAATAGGCAGATACTACATTGATATACAACAACGTATCGACGAACACGTTTTATTTTATATGACATGGAATGTTTCGATATCAATTCAAACATCACCAACATCATGTGTTATGACTTTTAGATTGAAAACTGTCGGTTTATCATGGAGACTATATCATTAACCCATTCTCGCATAGGCTATTTTTAGATCCAAACTCTTTGATTAAATCTACCAAAAAGGAACATTCACTAGAGAAAAGGACTTTTTTCAGAATTTGGTAGTTTTGAAACCATTTATCACAATAGCTTCACAAAGTGACTTTTATAGAAGTGTCAAAAGATGTCAGTATGAGGGAATGGGTTAAGCATTTATTGCACACAGCCGCCAAATTAATTCCTCATATTCATATTTATTGTTATGTAGGGTAACCAAAAACGACATTGAGCACATCTGCTATAATTTCTTTCATTTCTTTCCAATATCGGTGACGACAGGTTTCTTAATGTATGTAAGTGTTACACATCACGGGTCATATCATACCATGAGACATGCGTGCTACTGCATACGGGAGTCTATCCAACAACTCATTTAAGTTTATTTTAGGTTTAGCCCAGTTAAAGACTTAATGTCGCATCTGAGATTCTGATAATCCAACACCTGTCTACACGATTATTTGGTGACATTAACCGTTTAACTTTGACCTCCCCCGACACTGTTTTATAAGGGTAATACAGTTAAACTTCGATATCTCAAACTCGGATATCTCGAATTTCTGGATAACTCGAACAAAAAGTTCAGTCCTTCCAAAACTTACAATACAGAATTACTCCAGTAATGTTTCTCTACAGATATATAGAAACACATGTGACAGCTTAATACAGGTCTAAAGTGATGCTGAAAGCTCCTACAGGAGCTTTCAGCATTACTTTAGACCTGTATTAAGCATGGGCCTTGAGAAATTGTTCAGATTAGAAATCGGATAACTCGAACTTCTGTTATCTCGAACTAATTTGTGTGGTCCCTTGAAGTTCGAGTTATCGAAGTTGAACTGTATTACATCGTGAATCATAAGAGTTCACATTTTGATTAGTGCAACAGTTTGCATTACTATAGAATGTTACTTCTTTGACCATGCCATACCCACCTGTGAAGAAGCTAGGTATATTGTTTTGCACATGTCGGTCACAGTTGGTAGACCAAACACTTTCCGATCAATAACTGAGGATGACCCTTACTGCTCTGGACATGTTTGGTCAAAGGTCAAACGCACCCTGACAGTGAACAGGACTATCATTTTCACGCAATAACACTGGAATGCGAATATATATGATTTTACAATTCATTAACTTGCTTGGTCATGACTAGCAGATGATCCCTATTGAATTTTAGGTCATTGGGTCACATGTCAAGGCCACAATTACCATTGAATAAAACTACTTTCTGGTCAATAAATAGAAAACGGTTTGGCCCAAGTTCCTTAAACTTGGTTTAGCTAAGAAGAAATCTCATATTTGAAAAGAGGCTGTCCATAATGTGTAGATGTAATATATAGATTTTGAGACTTGTTTAGGGTTAAGCATCGTCGAGATCAAATTTCTAAAGGCCATATCTTATTAGAAATAGGGGCGTCATATTTGACATGTAATAATTATAGGCTGTTTGCCATTTTACAAAGTTCTCTTGTTTAATTCTGCTTCCATTGTGCACTTGTTATACACATAGCACTGCAAAATGCATATTTTCCCGAGAGACGTTTCACTCATAGGCTCCAATATGATTAAAACTGGCTAAATGGCACTTGTATCAAAATGATATATTGCGCAAGTTACATACAAACATTTATAATCATTTCGGACTAAAGTGTACAAGGCCGTGGTTGATAGGCATGCGTTTTTTTCTAAATTACCTATTCAGTTATCGTCAATATGAAGTAAAAAGTTCGGTTTTCATGCGGAAGTAGTGCATAAACGTGTCGCACATTTGTATGAAGCCGTTAGGGCATGCTCTAACAATGTACAGTAGAACCCCTCTAATGAGACCACTTAATGAATAAACATGGCAGTCTTTATAAGCAGGTGATTGCTTAATGCAGGACAAAAGTAATGCAGAAAGCTCCTCTATGAGCTTTCTGCATTACCTTTGTCCTGCATTAAGTTACCACCTGCAACTAGCACCCAAAATTATACCTTTTTTAGGTGGTTGCATTAGCGGGATTTTACTGTATTTTGTAATCTACAAGGGGGTGGTCTGGTTCATGGGAAATTTCTTTTGACACAACACATACCTATAAATTTCGCTATGACTTAATGCAACTTCTGGCCGATGTGTAAATAGTTTAGCTGTCGTAAAAACATCTGTTGGTGCGTAGTTTCATTCCTTGGTATTTTATATGATGTGGCATTCCAACGTGACAGCGAAGCGAATTATAGTTTTCCAAGCTACACGTCCAACATTTTGTTCCACACTATCCATCAGATCAGATCATTAGTGTGACTTTATTGTTTGAATACATTCATCACAAACATTTTATTTGTAATTATCATATACCCACTGGTATATAATCTGTTATATCATATTGAAAATCATTGCCATTGGCCATATGAATCGAGCTGATATATCAGCCTGTTAAAACATATGATTCATTGTGTTATATATCAGTGATATATAGCCATTGGGTCTATGATTTGTCACATTATTGTAAACGCGACACATGTTCCATAATCACTAAACTGCGGTCTGTACTTGTCGTCGATAGTTTTAAACTGTTTCCTGTTGGATATTCATATAAGAAATAATGATTATTATGATTATTATACCACATTTATATAGCGCTCTTTTCACACAGGATATGTGCGTTCAAAAGCGCTTCACATGATTAAATTGCATGTACAGAATTGAATATATATTATGCGTATAGAATATTTAAAACAAATGAAATTTAAGATAGAGATATCAATAAAACTATCAAAAATTGAATTATTTTAAAAACTATAGAGAAAAACAAAATCATCCTTTTCTGTACATTTTATGTCTGCAATTCAAGGGAAACAGACGCACACCGTGACTACCGGTATATTGTGTCCGCCCACTTATGCTACCAAACTCAAATAATGTCACGAATTCATATGCATTAGATGAATGTTTAAAATGTCATATATACACAGGCTTTGTGTGGTATTGGTAGAAACTTTAGAGCCATATATCTATTATAATTTCATAAGGATACAGAGGAGACTCTGATCAGATGGCTCCAGTAAGAATCGTCTGATCTATGTCTACTGCCAATGCATGAACAGGTGTTGCAAGATGTCAAAGGGTTGGAACATGTAAACCACGGACGACGTCAGAAGCCGCATTTCGGTGTAAAGTAAATTGTGTTTCACAGATGAGATGTTCTGGACACCTCGTGCGCATGTCGGATGACAGGTTGCCAAAGCAAATATTCTACAGTGAGCTGTCAGAGGGCAGTCGATCAAGAGGGAGAACGAAGCTCCGTTTCAAAGACACCCTAAAACGTTCACTCCAGAAATGTAGGATTGTGGTTGCTGACTCGGAAGCCAGGGTATCAAATAGGCCTATTTGGAGGCAAACTATCCGGAGGGGAACAGCTGCATATGAAAAGTCTAGACAACAGGCTGAAGTTGAGAAACACGTAGCTAGCAAGGCAAAAAGTATAGCCACATAACGCTCTATTGTGTGTGGCATTTGTGGCCGCCCATGGGCATCTGACTTTGGGCTAAGGTCCCACATGCGGGTGCACAGATACCCCCCCCCCCCCCACACACACACAAGCGCTAGGTTGGACTTTATCGATTACGATAGTCGAATATATATATATATATATATATATATATATATATATATATATATATATATATATATATATAAAAATTGTGTTGATATAGATTAGGCACCGCGTGTAAATGGATTGCACTACCTGGCCCAGTCTTCCAGTTGGCTTGCAGTAGGTCAGGCGTTCTACCCATTTGTTCGTCTGTGCACACAACAATGTAGCTGTTCCGTTCACATAAACACATGTTGTCTATCCCCCACCTGTAATTAACTGTTTGTCGTGATATAACTGAAATACTGTCAAAGCGACGAAAACTCCAAATCCATATACACATATACAAACAAACGTAGCTAAATGAGATAATATCATGCATCACATTGTCACCTCAAGTCCTTGGTGTTTTATTTCGCTGTTTGCACTATATAGTAACCCTTTCCCTGTTTTATGTTTATTTCAAATTGCGATACCTATTGAGTATTCATGGACAATATAGGATCCGCCTGATCTGGGTATACTCTGTTTGCAAATGCGTGAAAATACATTTATATGAAGGAAAGGGTTAAGACATTCAGACAATGACGACCCCTTGTCAATTTAACGGCATGTTCTAAACAGTGATATCATAATCAGTCACTAAAGTCACAAAGGACTGATATTGTATGACTGAGTTAGTGACCATGTATTATATTTATACAGTAGATTCTGTCTTAAACGACCATTCATTTATTGAACACAGGGCTCTTAAAAAGCAGGCGGTTGTATAATGAAGGACAAACGTAATATAGAAAGCTTCTATGGATTTTGTTTGCTGCCACATATAATCATATATGGATATATGTTAAGGGTTTGTAAACTAACACGGACAATGCGATGCGTTTGCATTTTTAATGAATGATTAAAAGCTAGCTCAAAGGTAAGATTTAATCCAAGTGAAAACAAAAGATGAGAACATCTCAAAGGATGTCAGAGTTGTTGAAGGTGTCTAAATGATAACTGAATGGGGTTATGTTAAATGTAACACATTTAGAAAGCAGATATTGTCACTTACATCTTACAACAATACAGTAGCAGCTTTCTACATCGACCGTATCATAAATACATAATAAGTATGGAGGTCGATAAGAGCAGGTGCTTGCATAATGCAGGACGAACATGGATATTTCTACATAATTTCGTCCTGTCTTAAAAACAGAATTAAAGCTATACTGGATGGTCGCTGTAGACAGGGTTAACTGTATTTTAATTAACATTCTATTATGATAAATAAGCGAACTAAATATAAACAATATCACACACAAATAACACATATATGCTTAAGAGCACCAAGACTGCCTGCGATTGTTTTTAAATATTTTCTTTAAAATTGTTTAGACGACTGACTGGTAGGAAACCTTTCTTAATAAACTCAATTACAACATCAGCCCGTTTATTGAACTGCATATCGTTAAGTATGTATACGCACCTCTGTTTCCTTGCTATTTTTGTTGAATATTCATGTAAGAAATAATGAAACCATGAAGATACAAGAAATGTCGACACGACATCAAACCGCGTTTTCCTTCACTATTAACTGGTGATTTCTAAGTTCAAAGGGACATAACTCCAAAAACTAGAAATGTGTCACAGTACGTGACAAATGCCCCCAAAGCAAAGCACTGGCAATATGCATTTTGTAAGCAGGCCTGCAATATGCAACTGCAAAATGAAAGTAAAGATTGCATAGTAAGACCACAATTTGAACTCAAGTTACCCCAAATGACAATCTTTTTTTCATATTTGAGGTCAAGGGTCAAGGTCATGGCCACATGACCTACAAAAGGTATGCAACATTCCACCATCCGAAGATGAACTCATACACCATATTTAGTGATCTTAGCTGATTCGGTGTAGGGATGACAAGCTTTTTTGTAAATGAAGTCAAAGGTCAAAGTCATGGTCACACTGACCTATAAATAGTATGCGACACTCTGCTATCCCAAGATCTACTCACAAACCATATTTGGTGATCCTAGCTGAAGTAGTGTAGAATATATGCTCCGGAAAGCCTTTTTTAAAATGATGTCAAAGGTCAAGGTCATGGTCACATTAACCTATAACTAGTATGTGATCCCAAGACGACCTCACACACCATATTTGGTGATCCTAGCTGATTCAGTGTAGGAGGTAAGCTCAAGACAAATATGTTTTGTAAATGAAGCCAAAGGTCAAGGTCACATTGACCTATAAATAGTATCCTAAGATATACTCACACACACACACACCATATTTGGTTATCTTAGCTGAAGTAGTGTAGCAGATATGCTCCAGACAGGCTTTTTTGTAAATGAGGTCAAGGTCACATTAACCTAAAATTAGTATGCAACACTCCGCCATCCCAAGACGAACTCACATGCCATATTTGGCGATCCTAGCCGATTCGGTATAGGAAGTATGCTTCGAACGAAATTTCTTTTGTAAATAAAACTCAAGGTCAAGGTCACATTGACCTATAAATAGTATGTGACACTCTGCCATCCCAAGATGTACTCACACACAATATTTGGTGATCATAGTTGAAGTAATGTAGGAGACATTTTCCGGACAAGCTTTTTTTGTAAATGAGGTCAAAGGTCAAGGTCACCTTCACCTATAAATAGTATGCGACACTCTGCCGTCCCAAGATGTACTCACACACCATATTTGGTGATCCTAGCTGAAGTAGTGTAGGAGATATGCTGAGGACAAGATTTTTTTGTAACTGAGGTCAAAGGTCAAAGTCACATTGACCTAAAAATAGTATGCAACATCCGCCATCCCAAGATGAACATGCACACCATATTTGGTGTTCCTAGCGGATTCCGTATAGGAAGTATTCTCCGGACAAGTGTTTTGTAAATAAAGCCCAAGGTCAAGGTCACATTGACCTATAGTAAATAGTATGTGACACTCCGCCAACCCAAGATGAACTCACACACCATATTTGGTGATCCTAGCAGATTCCGTATAGGAGGTATGCTCCAGACAAGTGTTTTTGTAAATAAAGCCCAAGGTCAATGTCACATTGACCTATAAATAGTATGTGACACTCCGTCACCCCAAAATGTACTTACACACCACATTTGGTGATCCTAGCTGAAGTAATGTAGGAGGTATGCTTCTGACAAGCTTTTTTTGCAAATGAGGTCAAAGTTCCAGGTCAAGGTCACACTGACGTAAAAATAGTACGTGACACTCTGCCAACCCAAGATGAACTCACACACCATATTTGGTGATCCTAGCTGATTCTGTATAGGAGTTATGCTTCGGACAAGTTTTTATTGTAAATGAAGCCCAATGTCAAGGTCACATTGACCTATAAATAGTATGTGACACTCCGCAACCCAAGATGTACTCACACACCAAATTTGGTGATCCTAGCTGAAGTAGTGTAGGAGATATGCTGCGGACAAGCTTTTTTGTAAATGAGTTCAAAGTTCAAGGTCAAGGTCACATTGACCTAAAAATAGTATGCGACACTCCGCCATCCCAAGATGAACTCACACACCATATTTAATGATCCTGGCTGATTCCGAATAGGAGTTATGCTCCGGACAAGTTTTTCTTGTAAATGAAGCCCAAGGTCAAGGTCAAGGTCACATAAACCTATAAATAGTATGCGACACTCCGCCATCCCAAGATGTACTCGAACACCATATTTAGTGATCCTAGCCAAAGTAATGTAGGATATATGCTTCGGACAAGCAAAATCTGTTAATCCGGTTAAAAATATACATGATTTTGACCTTTGACCTCTAAGTATGACCTTGACATTTCAGCTATTGACATGGTTTTTTCATGCGACACGCCGTTTATGCCAAGTAATTTCACAATCCATCCATGGGATTCTGAGTTACAGCCCGGACAAGACCGGACGGACGCACATATGGACTGACACATTTTTAAGATAAAGGGGGCATAACTCCAATATTAGTGAAGCCAGAGTTATGGACCTGGTGCGTGACACTTCCTCTTATCATGATCTTTATATGTATGAAGTTTCAATCCAATGGCATGAGCCATATAGGAGTTATCGTCCGGACAAAACTGGCAGCCGCCCGCCGGCTCGCCCGCCCCCGTACATCACCATTTCAATAACCGGGGTTTTCCGTGGAAAACCCGGTAAAAATAGCTGAGTATTCATACATCCATTATTACACGTGCTGTTTTGTATCAATCGCACACACACACACACACACGCATACACATGTACGTACATACGCACGCCACGCACACACTCACTCCACGCACACGCACACACACACACGCACGCACGCACACAGACACACCCACTCACGCACACAGACACACAGACACAGACACAGACACACAGACACAGACACAGACACAGACACAGACACAGACACAGACACAGACACAGACACAGACACAGACAGACAGACAGACAGACAGACACACGCACACACACACACACGCACGCACGCACGCACGCACGCACGCACGCACACGCAAGCACGCGCGATGAAAATTTAATCGCACACACATGCACGTACACATGCACGTACGTACTAACGCACGCACTCACGCACTCACGCACGCACGCGCGCTTGATGAAAATTTAAAATACCTACAAACGTACAAGTACAGAGACACAATGGCAGGAGACAATGTAATGGACAATAAGAGTGCCAAGGGAGTACCACCTTGGAACGGCCAGTGGCAAAACCACCACAGTGGGTTTAAACCGGTTTGAATATAATTTTAGTTGTAATTCCTACCTTTTACGTATCTTTTCGATCAATGTTTACCATCTGTGAAATTTAAGCAAATTCGAGTTAAATATGTCACAGGAGACATTCATGCGGCGAGCGTACACAGGTGCAATATTATATGCCCCACGTACGGTGAAGAAAATTGTTTAGGGATGTTCTTTGAATGCAATCTGCCTATGTTTTTAATGTAAGTCTCATTCGTTCGTTAATATGCACTTCTTCAAACATATATTACAAACAAATCTATTTTTCATTTAAATGGGTGTTTGTGTGTAAAATTTCCTTGTAAATAACAAAGTGTTGATCAGAGAGGGTTCCAGTTTTAGGGGCACTGCATAACATGACTGGATTATGTGTTAAGTTTTGTCTTCGGAATCTTGAGAAGCTATTACAGTTTACAAAAAGAAATTGAATGGAAAACCCCCCCAACTTGTTTTGGTCTTTGGAAGCAACAAAACATTTTCAAATGCATTTTCTAAACGCTTTATAACAACTATTCATTTAAATGTTTTATGACTAACCGGCTGATATTTTAGATATTTCACGAAAATATTATTTAAAGCAATCTTTATCATACAGTTAAAATTCTCGAAACCGGACTTCTAGTTGTGAAGAATTTAGATACTTTAGGCAGGTGGCTGCTTAATGCAGGGTGAAAGTCATGCAGAAACCTCTTAGAGGAACTTTCTGCTTGACTCTCATCCTGCATTAAGCTGCCACCTGTCTCCAGGACTTATATTTATACTAAATTCAACATCCAGTTAAGAGAGGTTTTACTGTATTTGTATCGTCCTTGATTTGTTATTAACCCTTTCCCTCATACAAACGTGTTTTCACGCATTTGCAAACAGAGTAGACCCAGATCAGACGGCTCCTAGAGGAGCCGTCTGATCAGGGTCTACTCTGTTTGCTAATAGAATTTGATAGAACTGTTTCTTTGCTTTCCAAAATGCCTACAATGTTCTACGTTCCATATTTCCTTATAATTATTATAATATTTGCAAACAGAGTAGACCAGATCAGACGGCTCCTAGAGGAGCCGTCTGATCAGGGTCTACTCTGTTTGCTAATAAAATTTGATAGAACTGTTTCTTTGCTTTCCAAAATGCCTACAATGTTCTACGTTCCATATTTCCTTATAATTATTTTGTTAATGAATATTCAGTAGGTATTGAAATTCGGCCTAAATACAGAACAGGGAAAGGGTTAAACAACAATTTCCCAGTTGGTCCATTTTCTAGCCATAAAGTTGCCTACTCTGCTGCAAAAAAATAGAAACAAGAATTCGTTTTATTCTTAGTATTTTCTTATAAATTGATTTATCCGAGAAATTTCCGTGACATTTTACATCTATTGAGTTTTGAATTGTTTTAGCAAAAGCATGCTCCTAAGATATACACAAAACTAGAAGATACTAGAGTTGTCTCCATAGGACATGTATGCCCCCTCCATTCTGACGATATTGTATCCCAGTTCACCCGTTTTATACAATATGAACAGTTATAGGATAACAAGCACACATCCACATATTTTCGTTATAAATTATGTTTTAGTGAAAAAGTAACACAGTCAAGTTACTGTGGTAAAATTGATTTCCACAAAAATTGCATTCTTTATGGCCATCTCCATACCAAGGTTGTGTATTCGTAAAAGTATGGAGCAAACTCTCCTAGTTTTATATGAGGAGCTGAACACACAATAATGTTCACTATATCAGGTGCGTAGCTGAATCCAAATGCAATGTACACACCGTGGCTATAGGGGCCCGGGGGCATGCTCCTCGCGAAATTGTAGAATTGTGTAGTTTTTAAACCATTATGATAAATAGAGCAATGGTTTCAAAAGGTGGCTTTTACAGAGGTGTCAATAGGCACCAACATGCATGAGGGAATGAGTTGAAGATTACATGACAAGACAGAACGTTTATCAAAGTGCGCAAAGTGCGCATCCCTAGCTTAGTCCCTGTATATGCTTAATAGGTAAAACGTAAAAAAGTCCCATAAATTTGGTACAAAGTTTCCTTCGTTACGATCAGCTTCATATTAAAGTTGCTTATCTGTGAAACCCTAGTAAATTACTCGGAGCAAATTGACCGTCTTCTTATCCAGGTTGTTCATCTGTCAAAGTTCGAAGCAAAACCTCCAGTTGGTGTAACAGGAGTTGGACACAAAATAATATGCGAGACGCATGCGCGTACGGATGAACGGGAGCAAAGCTTTATACCCCCTTCTTGTTGGGGGAAAGGGGTACAGATTATGTAACAAAAGTGGCATGGTTCCATTTAATATTAGGCCGGAATTCGTTCAAATGAGTGTGATCATCGGCAAACCGCGGAAAATTTGAACGGAAAGGGCCGATAATATTTTGTTGTAGAACAAAAATTATACGTATTAATGAAATCGATTTATTTTGTATCACAGGGGCATTTTTCGATATAAGTTCAAATTGACAATCTTCATAATAATGATTTGGCATAACTAATACCAAGTTTTATGATACTATTGAAAATATGCGTTCATTGTAGGGACTTCCTCTTTAAGGCAGAATAATGCCCCACTACTAATACTATGTCAAATAAATATTAACCCGACTTGAAAAATATATTTATTCGATAGTTATGACTGAATCAATATTTTTGACATGTTACATCTAATCGGTAATAGGCAATGCATTCAATCAGTGTTCCATTATGCAAAATATGGGGAACAAAAAAGAAGAAAGTTGATAGGAAAAGTTGAAAACATATACATATACGGAAATAGAGATTGAGACAAAACGCGAAGTCCCTGATCAGACGCCGCCTTGAAAAGTCGGCGTCTGATCTGGGACTGCACTATTTGTCGTGGTGCATTTATGCGACATTGGCGGTGAAAGGGTTAATGGCTTTTAGATTGTTTCCAGCTTATCTGATGTTGTTACATTACCTACATATTCAGCTATGCGACTGGTTTCGTTTAAGTTCAGTCAACTATAGTAAAGTCTCGCTAATGATACCCCATAATGTATCAAAATAGGAGTCTGTAGATGCCTTGCAACAGCAATACAGAAATATCCTATAGGGGCTTTCTGTATAACGTTTGTCATTCATTTAGCTACATGTACCTCCTATTTTAACACTTTACCTCAAAGGCTATTTCTAGATACAACCTCTTTGAATAAATCTACCGAAAAGGAACATTAACTAGAGAAAAGGATTTTTTTTTAGAATTCTGTAGTTTGAAACCATTGTGATAAATATAGCATTTGCTCCTATAGGAGCAAATGCTCTATTTATCACAATGGTTTCATAAAGTAACTTTTAAAGAGTCGTCAAAAGTCGTCAATATGAGGGAATGGATTAAACACCCAGCATTATACTTCTGTTGCGTGATGGTATTAGCGAGGCTGTACTGTACTTTATTTCAAATACATGCATCGAACCATATGCACTATGCATATTATTGCCCTTGATTGTTCAATCCTTAACCCTCTCCCTTATGTAAGCGCATTTTCACGCATCTGCAAACAGAGTAGAGCCAGATCAGGGTCTCAGGGTGTTTGCTTATGGTAAAACATAAGGGGAAGTAAGATATATTTAAAGTTAAGATGCATAATTGTTTCATAGTCACGTTGGAAAAGACGAATATTTCGATAATACAATTACCATTTATTCTGTTTACGAACATGTCATAGGGTGGAAAAGTCCCTTTCCGTGTTCCTTACTTTGGACGACGATTAATTTGCATTTACCCCGTTTCCCATTCCCAACATATGAATAAAAGAAACAGGCATTGTCTGATTTTATTTTGTTTGTTTCAAAATGGGATTTGAACATCACGTTTAATTCTTGATTTTAAACAGATAAATATTATCAAAAGTCTCATATCGCTATTCCCAAAATTATAATCTGCCAATCAAATCTCGAGTGAGCCGTTAAGCTGTATAAAACGTTTTAGCGCTAATCCGATATTAAACATTAATGGTTCCAACATTATTATCTAGCATCCCCAAATCAATATGAGTACATTTAAGCAATTAAGCAATGAACTATGGTATATTCATTTTACCCTTTACTCCATAAATACGCTTTTCTATGCCTTTACAAACAGAGTAGACTAAGATCAGACGGCCGTTTGATCAGGGGTTGCTCATACAATAGTTATTGGAGAGACCCCTCAGGGTCTCTCCTCAGTGTTGGAATTGGATGTCAGCGTATTCTAGGATGGTTTACAATTTATCTCAAGGAGTTTTGAATTAGGATAGTAAAAAGAATATCGCCGTCTACCGGACGGGACGAGTTGTGGCTATTCGCATGCGTGAGTTTTGGTTATATAGAAAATACGCAGTCAAACTATCACTAAACTATAAAATTCGAGTAACGGTCGGCTCAGGTTCTATTTTTAGATTGACCTCGATGGAGCTGCACATATTATTTAGGTCTATACCATTTCCCGTCCCTTTAAGAGCTTTTTAATCCAATTAGCATGCGAATATAATGGAAACATGTACTTTTTATCCATTAATCGTTGCTTTCCGACTTGATTCTTATTAAACCGCGTTTCTCCAGCGGTGGATTAAGTTAATAAAACTGATAAATCAGCGATGTTTACTATCGATGGCGGAGTGGCCGAGCGGGATAAATTGTTGGATAAAAGTGTTTCAGTTTACGCTCCTTAAGGAGCTTATGCATTACTTTACCACACATTAAACGGTTAGCTTTATATAACTCTTCCAATTCAGCGTGCTTAAGATGGATGCTTAACGCAGGTTTTCACTGCACAAAGTGCCATTTAGAAAAGAATAAGCAGAGAGAAAAAAGGAAAGAAAATAGAAAATAGAAAAGACTGTAGACGGTATTATATGTACAGAGTTTATATTTCCTATCTCAGTTACTTTACAGGTTATTATCTAGTTGTTCTTTTTCACCTATTTATAATGACATGTATGTCATAATCACTGAAAAGTGGAATAAAAGAGTATATATATAGTGGTGATTTTTTCGTTATTCCATCAACATATGCTTATTTACAGAAAATTGAAATACATGTACTTACATTGTTAAGGATCATTATGCCTTAGAAACGGCTAGTATTATCACTAACCTAATAAACGTTCTAGATACTACCGGAAGAAAACTAATAGGAGGATCTAGCTAACTTGGAAGTGCTTGCTAGATGCATAAACCAATGTTTTGACTGGTGTGTCCATGTGCCTTAGAACTTCACGAGGAAGCAAGATGAATAAAATGTACTGTTGTTTATATGTTATTTACCAATATTAGCCTAAGATATGATACACGTTTTTTAGTTTCATGTCAATTATGCTAATCATAAATGTTTTAGTATGCATTCATTTGTAACCCGAGAGGGTTCATGGTTGGTAAATAAAATCTGTTCTAATATATATTCTATTCTATTCTAAGAAACTTAAGTTTATCCGCACCCCTTTATTACGTCACTAGATAAGCTTGCTGACTGGATAAATTCCAATTCAAAGAAATTTTTTCAAAGAACTACATGTACTTGCAACGATTAAAGCATTATATATCTCCTAGGTAGTGGCGCTTAATATTCACCGTCTTCGTTCTAATTATAACGCACGTACTACTTGATATGCACAATAGTTATTTAGAGAAACCTATTTACGATCCGGTGCCAAAACATTGTCAAACGGCTCCTGTATATAGCAAATATTCGATAAAAAACTGCTGCAGGTCTCTCCTTGGCTTCCCTTTAGAAGGAAGCCAACTTGTTATTCTACAGTGTCTGCCAATCAATCCTGTGCTAGTGTGCTATTATAACAATTAATCTAAGTGGTATCCATGATACATGTATCATTTTTTTTTATAATATTCACTGAGTATAGGGTTAAATGATTAGTTTTCAAAGTAATGTGTTTGTATAAACACTATCTGCCATCCACATTAATTCCACTTATTATATAAATAAACTATTCAACTTTAATATTCAAAACAATTTCGACGAACATGTCTATCCATCATTTCACTGATATCAGATACATGACTCACTCTTTCACGTTTCCATTTTGATGCATATGTATTATGCAATAGATCGTTAAATGACCTACACAACAAGATGCGTTGTACTAACTACAGTAAAACCTCTCTATAACGGTCACTAAATTGTGTTAATTAGTTGGTATTTAGGGCAGGTGGCTGCTTAAAGCAAGGTGAAAGTAAAACATAGGAGCGTTCTGTTTTACTTTCAGCTTGCGTTAAGCCGCCACCTGTCTTTAACATAAAATACTTGATGTAATATAGTGCCCGTTATAGAGAGGGTTTACTGTACAACTGAACTACGATATCTAGATATTCAAGGGACCATACACATTACTTTGAAATAACAGGTCCGAGTCATCTGATTTCTAATTTTAACAATTTCTCAAGTCCGCAGCATAATGTAGGTCTAAATAATGCTTGGAATTACATTTTGGAAGGACCGAACTTCGAGTTATCAACTTATCCGAATTCGATATATCGAAATCTAACTGTTTATCGCAAAGGACGTCATACTCAAAAATGCATCTTATCACATATTGTAAAACCATTTCGACAAGTTGCATGTGTCAAAGCCATTTTCAAGAATAACTTTATTTCTTTACCAAACTCTATGTTGTGACCACCCGTTAGAATCGTCTCAGAGAGACTATTCTAAAGAGTGGTTACAACATAGGGTGGGTAGAGAAATGACAATTTTCGTATTTTAGTTCGCACCGTTTATCTATTGCTCTGGTCATAGCTCTGTCGTTAATGATTGTATGAACCTAAGACACATATTTTAACGCTTATTGGGCTTAGCTTTAAGATATGCAATTGAAATAAAGCACATTTATATAACTCGTGCATTTATCTTTTTAAAATGGACACTGGTGACATTTAGTATTATTCATAAAGTAAATGTTTACATCTAATAGATATATCATACGCTAATTGAATTTCAAACATTTTGTACATTATGCCCACATATTCTAATATTTAGCTTTATGTCGACCGCTTTTGTCATTAATAGAACTTCATGTTACCAGTTGTTTTATGTCTACGATCTATTATAGTTACATGTCTATGTTCGCATGTGTCTAATCTTGACCTTGACCTTTGTTCTCCTACATTCGAGGGCTTTCTCGTTGAACAGTTACTTTATGGATACATGTCACTATATTTTCAGGTACTGGAGTGGTTGCCGAAATTGCACCCCAAATTCAAGGAGGCAACCTACTTTTAACCCGTTCCCTCATATCGACACCTTTTGACGTTTCTGTAAAAGTCTCTTTTTGAAACCACTGCGATAAAAAGAGCATTTGCTCCATAGGAGCAAATGCTCTGTTTTTCACAATGGTTTCAAAACTACACAATTCTATACAGTAAATGCTCCTTTTCGATAGATTCATTCAAAGAGGTTGGAGCTAAATAGCCTAAGAGGGAATGGATTAAGTGTGCAAAAGGCACATTGTGGCGTCTACAATCTAGTAGTACGGATCATTATAAAGCCATTAACTGCTGATATATAGGTCAGATTAGAGAAGTATAAAGTTAAACCTCTCTAAAGCGATCGCCTAATGAATAAATATCGATGACTTTAAAAGCAGGTAGTTGCTTAACACATGTCGAAAGTAAGGCAGAAAGTTTCTGCATGATCTTTCTATATTACATTCGACCCGCATTAAGCAACAGCCAACGTTAAAGACCAGAACTAGACTTCATTTTGGTAGCTGCTTTAAAAGGTTTTTATTGTACTTGTGTATGATTTCAATCTACAAAACTAGCGTCATCCACATGGCTGCTGACATCTGATCTCTATATCATTTAATAAGTAGTATGCCGTGATCCGTATATCAAACCATCAAAATTGAATTTTTAAAGTAGTAGGGCATAGCCTAATCCAGCCCCTAGCACCAGGAAAGGGTTAAGCGGTAATCTAGCAAAACCATCTAGTGTGACCACAAAAAGCAGTCTAACTCTGGGTCGTAGAAGCAGGTGATATTTAACCCTTTCCTCCATAAATATGCCTTTCTACGCCTCTGTAATAACCACTTCTTGACACCATTGTGATAAATAGAGCATTTGCTCCTATAGGAGCAAATGCTCTATTTATTACAATGGTTTCAAACTACAAAATTCTAGATTTTTACTTTTCTCTAGTAAATGCCCCTTTTGGGTAGATTCATTCAAAGGGTTTGGCTAAAATTAGCCTATTGAGGAAAGGGTTAAATGTTACAACCTGCTTCTAATTAGTCCAATTAGAGGATCTCTACTGTATGTGTTTCAGGCTCTGTCTAACACATTGGCAATGCCGAATGACGACAGCTAATACATTCGTCGCATTTGCTTGGGTGATTTGGTCGAATGGTATTCTCTTTTTTGTATAGACATTTTGTTGGGTGCTTTGGTCGACTGTCGTTCTATAATATCTTTTGTATAAACATTTTGTGATTTGGTCGAATCTTTGTTTGTATTTTATTTGCTGTATAAACATTTTTGTTGGGTGCTTTTGTAGAATAGCATTCTATAATCTCTGGTCTTTTATTATATATTGTTGTGTTAATATTTTTTTCTGTGATTTGGCCCCAGTTTCACGAACATTCTTAAGTAATTACTTAGCTAAGCCTGTTATTTAAATTTTTCACAAGAGCATAACTTTTCATAAATTAGTTTTTATTTTGACACAAAGGGGTAAGAAGCTTGCTCCATTATTATTTTAAGAACAAATATTGTACTTGATAATAAATGAAGGTGATCTAAAGCAAAAACACTATTTAAGAATTTGTTACAGACTTAAGAATTTATCAAATTCATTTTGGGTTTAATTAGCTGCTCCTTGCAAACACCGTTATTTTCTATTTGAAAGTATAACAGAATGTCTCTAAGGTTTCTGTTAAGATAAAATTATTTTACATATCTTAAGTGTAATACCCCTAATAAGTTAAGCCTGGTATCAAGTAATTACTTAAGAATGTTCGTGAAACTGGGGCTTGGTCGAATGGCATTCCATTCTTTATTTTCTTTAGTATAAATCTTTTGCTGTGTGATATGGGCGAACGCTATTTTATAATCACCTTTGTCGAATGACGTTCTATGATCTCTTTTGTATAAACATTTTGTTTGTATATTTAATCGAAAGGCATTATAAAATCTGTTTTGTACAAATTGTATACTTGCAAATATTTTCGAAAGGCACTCTATAGTCTCTTTTGTATAAACATTTTGTTGGGCAAAATGCCATTTTTTAACATTTGTGTGAATAATGTAAGAGCTGGATAAAAACTGAATATAATATGTCTTATGCATGAAGTAGTTTTCTAACAGCGTTACCTTGAAAACAGATACGTTTACACATTTAATGCATTTGATAGACACGTTAATGCATTCAGGGTTATTTTTTATAAGAACATATCTCAATATAACTCCGGAAGGAAAGTAATTTCATACAATATTTAGGAATGTCCGTACGCATCATTAATGCCATTCATATATCACATAACAAACACTCGACGTGAACATTTAACCGATATCCTGCGGAATATATGTCTGCTGAAAGCCAAATCTGCTGTACTTTAACCATTTAACAAATTCCAGTTCGTTTAACCCGTTCCCTCATATAAACGCCTTTCACGCATTTTCAAATAGGGTAGACCTAGATCAGACGGCTCCTATAAGAGCCGTCCGATCAGGATCTGTTCTGTTTGCTAATTGAATTGGATAGGTATGTGTCTTTGCTTTCTAAAATGTCTACAATATTCCACCTTCCATATTTCATTATAACACTTTTGTTCATGAGGTATTGAAAATTGAAATAAACATAGAACAGTGCAAGGGTAAAGCGTTTCACAAACTAGTGGCCTAATGTTAAACAGTTTTAAACCAGGTTCAACGCCGAGTTAATGGCAAAACGCGACCAGAACTGTTTAAAGGACCCTGCGAAACGCAAAACGACAAATGTATTCTTTATCAAGGATCGTGTTACAGTTATATCGACAACTTAATATGCATTCTAGTTGGAATTAATAAAACAAGTCAGATGACTTATAAAACGAAATGATTGGTACTATTTGAATGTATATTAAGAAATCGTCATGTATAATTATGTATTTTATTTAACATTAACTCATTCTTTCCAACGGACACCTTTACGTGACTCTGTAAAACTCATTTATTCAAACCACTGTGATAAATAGAGCATTTGCTCCATAGGAGCAAATGCTCTATTTATCACAATGGTTTCAAAACTACGCAATTTTAAAATTCTCCTTTTCTATAGTTAATGCTCCTTTTCGGTAGATTAGTTCAAAGAGGTTGGATTTAAAATAGTCAAGGAGAAAATGAGTTAACCTGGTGCGGCGGATGAGTGATTACTTAGTCACTCGGTCACTCCATCAGGATCCACACTGCTTGACACCCTGATTGCATTTTGGGTTGAACAACTGATTATAGGGTAAAATCAGATGAAAAGTTGGATGAAAAGTTAATTTTCTTAGCAGGCTAAATGCTTATTCAATAATGACGCCAATTGTCATCATTGGTTACAATAGAAACTGTTCTTATTCAATAATGAGGACAATTTTAATCATTGGTTACAATAAAACCTGTCCTAAGCGGACATTCATTTATTGAAAATAGGAGTCTTCAAAAGCAGGTGGTTGTGTAATTCAGGACAAAAGAGATGCAGATTTCTCAGGAGGTTTCTACATTATGTATGACCTGCATTAAGCAACCACCTGTCTTGCATACCAGTAATTAGAGCTCATTTCGGAGGCCGCTTAATATAGGTTCAACTGTATATTGATCTACTTGGGAAGATATCTGCAAAATCATTGCGACGCAGTTTATTGTATTTGCATAGCAAGTAAATGATTAAGTTCATTTTGCTAAAATGTTCAAAATAATTAAGATTTACTTTGCTCCAATTCTAGTGATTAAATCATTTTAGATCTATGCCGTTGTGAGTGGAAGTTGATTGAAAGCCATAGCAAATGCAAGACTTTTTGCAATGATGTGTTGAGTTGTGTTAGTGCGTTAGTGTATGTGTGCGTGCGTGCGCACGTGTGTGCGTGTTTGCATGCGTGCCCGATTCGTGTGTGTGCGGGATTGTGCGTGTATGCGCACGCATTTATGTGAGTATATATGTGTATGTGTGTGTTTTTGTGCTTGTTTGTTTGCGTGTGTGTGTGTGTGTGTGTGTGTGTGTGTATATGTGTGTGGCTGTGTATTACTTGCTTTTTATCGATGTGTTTGTGATGGTTGCGTCTTGTGTGTGGCTTTTCCTGCTTGACTTATACTTTTTTATGTAATGAATAGAAGAGTGAAACTGTTCCGTGATTTTTAAGCACCGAGAATATTTTTTGTTTATTATTGTCATTGAATAAATCTGTTTGCTGATGAATTTGATTGCGATGATCGGTGAACGCCCCTAAACCGGTTTAATCCCCCATTGACTATTATCACTGACCGTTCCAAGGCGGTACTTCCATCGCCCCCATATTGTTTGTTTGTTTTGTCTTTGTGTGTCTCTTTGTGTTTTGATAGGTATGTACATTTGCTTGTTTTCTTGATGTGGCTCTGTTCGGACTGTTTATTTTGTATGTGGTGTGTCCTGCACGACTCATACTTGTACTTTTACCAACTTTGTATTGACAATACGTGCTGTCAACCTCCATGAGATGCGACATTTATCGATGAGTGTCTTTAGCATCAAACACGTGGACGTTTTGTCGTATTCAGTGGTTATTGACGTTTTGTCGTATTCAGTGTTTATTGACGTTTTGTCGTATTCAGTGTTTATTTGATCGGTTTTCTTGCGATATACTTCTTTTTAGCATACACCTAAACGATTTAGACGCGTTTGAAGTACAGTCTAATACTTAAAAGCGTGGATATCAATTATATTAATTTTATCGTGGCATGTCCACACATGCATTTTCGCCAAGGTAGAACATACGAGTATATATTCAGATGTATATCAGTTCATACACAGGCCTGTTTTATCTCTGTGTCTACTCTGCATCAAAATGTGTTTTATGTGTGAATGACACTAATCAGTAGATTCCTGTAGAAGCCCTTTAGGACATCGATATATAGCTTATACAACACAGTTACTAATAATTTGAACTAATATGATTAAGTTACATACGTTATCAATCTTTGTTAAACATATTAACAGGGTTTGATATACAACACCAGGGCTGTGGAGAAATGTTCGTATTTAAATACTAAAATGAGTATTCATTGATGTCATATGCCATGGCATGTGCCATGTTCCCACCAAACTCTAAACTGTGATGTTTCGAACGCATGGATTATTCTAAAAAATAGATATGCCATACGGTTTACCTATCCATCTGGTCTGAGGCAAATGAATACTGCAAATTAAGGGCAAAATATAATCATAGGATGCTGGTAGATTCAAATAAATACCATAACATATTTGACCTTTTCACTGCAATCATCATTACAAACACTTTCAATGCAAACGAATGAGTAGTTAAACCTCACATTAGGACTAACCCAGTTGGTCGCTCTAAATAATATTTAAAAACAAAACGGAACACATTTTAAAGATAAAAATTGAAGCAGACGTCACAGTGATATTAATCAGTTACTAGCCACTTACTGCACAGATACGCCCTTTAACGCGTTTGACCTAGACCAGATGATTCCACTTAACCATTTCGGCGCCAAATTTCTAATTGTCGTCTGCAATCCAAGTTTGTTAAATCATTCAGTAAGTAAGGAAATGAGATAAATAATTGCAAATTTCAAAGGAATAAAGCACATATATAGAAATAGAGATTGAGACAAATAGTGCAGTCCCTGATCAGACGCCGCCTTGAAAGGCGGCGTCTGATCTGGGACTGCACTATTTGTCGTGGTGCATTTATGCGACTGCGGCGGTGAAAGGGTTAATATTAGTTTGTATTGATTGTTTACATGAATATCCATTGTGTAACGGGTACAAAAGTCGTATCAGGCTCAACCATTAACGCAGGGGGTCATAATAATAACTCAAACAATCTCTTCGTCAATATTGTTTCATTTGATTTACAACTATGTATTTTATCGCGCACAGAACGAGTTTTTAGTTTTGACCCTTAGACAGGATTATCAACAGTGTATGCCATAGAAGTGTTCTTAAAAGCATCGTAGACATCATTCATTTCATTATCATCCGTGCCATATTTCGTCAGATTGACAATGAATTGACCAACTGGAATTTCATTGTCCACCGTCTTGTGAATGTCGAACAAGTGTTTGATCAACTCAAGTCCAAAGCCCAGACATAAATGCTCTGTGTAATATTCTTCCTCCGAAATGATGTTGTTTTGGTCAATATCAAGATACTTGATCCCTGACGTTGCATTGTTGTGCACGCTGTCTATAAATTGCGTTAGATTTTATATGTATTCGTGTTCCATATGTCCAATAAATTCAGATTCTGACATAGACATCGCAGCAGTTCCTCCTACGGCATTCCAATACAAGTCCTCTATCGAACTGGAAAGGACATGCGTTAAATAAGTGGGACTAAATGTCGAAATAGCATGTGTTTGTTCACCATTACAAAATGATCAGCTAGTGAATATTTATAATTTCATTTTCTTACATAAATAAAACACACACAAGTACTAGAGATAAACATTCCAAACATGAACAAAAGCACAAGTACAAAGACACAAAACAAACAAAAGTAAGGGTGAAAAAGAGATTACCGCATTGGAACGGTCAGCGGCAAAATCACCACGGTGGTTTAAATCGGTTTACGGACGTCCTAACCTCACAAGTATCTCAAAGTCACCCTAGCTTAACAAGCAGTGTAGATAAAGGTATCCCCGCCGGACTGTCCCACAACATAGAAGACGGTAAACACATGACTATAAGTCAAACATAGCACAACAACTATGAAAAGTCCGTCAAAAATGTACTCAGTGATTTTGCTGTACTTCAGGGCAACTGCAGGTAAGCCGTTAAGGACACGACAGGGAAAAGGTAATACATGAGTCTGGTAATCTCATCCCGTTTCTGAGTTTAAAAGCATACCATCATAGAGTACTACCATCGGCCTGTCATCGCGCGAGCAAAGGGGGAAGCGTAGCTACCGAATGTAAAGGGGTCAATATAATGGGATCATAACCTTTTTTCCTAAAGGTTTTAATATACAAATCATGAAAATGGATATGACCCCGAATTTTCCTAAGTTTGTAGATAACATCACCATAACATTATGGGTGAGAAATACCTTGCTGCAGTAAAAGTACAAATATGAGTCATGCAGGTAACACAACATACAGAATAAACAGCCACCCGAACAGCAACAGAAGAAAACACATCAAATGTACATAATTAGCAAAACATAAAGAGACGCACAAAGACAAAACAAACAAACAACAGGGGAAGATGAAAGTACCGCCTTGGAACGGTCAGTGACAAAAGTCACTGGGGAGGGGGTAAACCAGTTTTGGGGCGCCCAACCTCACACTTTAAGCCTAAAGGAAACGGGTTTTGCAAATTCCTAATCCAATTTAATTCAGATATAAATCTAGCTTTCGATTTAAAACTGCTAGTAGCATCCTTATAATATAATACATACTCTACGGGTTGGACTAAAACATCTTTAAAAGAATGGCCAGACTTCCTAAAATGATGGTAAAAAGGGTTTTTAGTTTAAGTTTTTGACATTGATATGCGTGCTCCCGGAATCGGGTCATCAAATCACGGCTTGTTTGCCTAACATACTGTATTAAAACAATGATAACGTTAGAAGTAGAACAATCAACGTCTGAGTTTATCTTGACATTAAATGTTCTGCCATTAACTGTTGATTTTATAGTATAATTACAAGAAATGTTACTACACCATATGCACATCTTAGCATAGCACTTTTGGATAACTAGATACACTCTGTGTCGTTTGTATTCGGACCTTTTACGAATAGAAGAAACGTTTTGATTTTAAAGGTGAAAGTACAACTCTCGGTCCATTGTAAAAACATGTATTGATCGAAAGAGATGGTATGTGAAAAGATGATGCCGACCGAAGGTTAAGTAGTTTTAAACGTATGTAAGGTTGAAGTGAAGATAAATTAGAAATAATTTTGGGTACTTGTACAGATGACACAGAGTGCATATTTATAGAGTTCAGTTCTATCAAAGATATTTTAAATTGATTCATATGGGAAGTGATAGAGGGGCACCTGTATTGTGTTCATCAACAAGTCAATTCATTAGTGTAGCTACCAAGTGTATCAAATCACTGGTGAACACAACACCTACCACGAGGTGCATAACATACTTATGATGATGTAAGAGGCGGATGGGAGTGATGTATGTTACTTGCATGTCCTACAAGAGAATGATAAGTTCGATAATAATATTAAGAAGAAAAATGCCAAAGTTTGTGATATCTGTAATCTTGCTTTAAAAGTTTAACAGTTTTAACTAAATTACGACTGTTAAAATATCCTAGCAAAGAACCGGCTCGGGCAAACCGCATAAGTTGAGAAATATAAACCCTATAGGATGTAGGACGGGGTACATTTCCATCTAGCAAAGGGTAAATAACAATTTCAAAATTAAAATCGTCCCTTTTATCGTATATTTTAGACGATACTTTATAAAACTTATTGAGTAGGCTAGTTATTGATATCCGTACTAAACTGCACCCATTTACGGCACAATAAATAGTCATAATGCAATTATTTAGTCGTTTCTGATATAGATACATGTATATGACTTGTGTATATACATATTAACAAATACTTACCTACAACGTATGTAACATCGACGCGAATAGACCTGGATGCGACTGATATACGAAGCACGCCACTTCGACTTCAAACATTCTGAGGGACCTGTTGTTATAAACAAGATCATAGATGCCTCGTAAACCAACTTATATTCATTCTGTTGACGTGTAATTGTTATATGTTACTGCAAATGTTCGCACGTTTCAAGACAAAACACTGCAACAACAGTTACTGAGCGACTTCGATCATCGACTGATGTGACTACTGTTCGACTAAAGTTTGATCGAACTGTCTCTGGTTAGAGGAAATGACGTCAGTTTAGTGTCTCTGGTTAGACCAACGGTTGAGGTATGTTCGAACTAAAGTTTAAATTCGGAATACCTCGATAGTGGTTTTTGCTCCTTTTTCGTGAGGAGCTAGCCTGAGGAACCAAACAAAGCTAACCAAACTTCGGTCAGTCTGCGTTCGATCAAAGACCATAGAGACCACTGGGTGATGATCGAAGTCGCTCACTAATAACTGACTCATCCCTGACATGTGTATTGTAAAAAACATTTTTCAGTTGTATTTTTCAATCTGTTAATCCTCAAACCATATAAATGTTGTTACTGGACGGTTCCGAAATGTCTGTTTACTTAGCGTATTATATAGATCTGATAAAACATTTCATATCAAGGCTAAATGTCCGTATACACAAATTGTTTGAACAAGTATGTTGAACAATATTTATGATGTCAATACCCCTACTTCTTGCGATTGTAGCATTTCGAGCTTTTGCTATTAACCAGTTGGTCATGTCATTACTGGTAATTTTGATATCATTAAAGATAAACGTCTCAGGACCCTCCTAACTAAAGGACCTAAATATAGAATACCTTCCCTTATTGATTTTGACGCTTGGTCGAACTCATATTGCGGAAGCTATTCAAGAATTCTGCATCAAATGGTGTCGATGAGAACATGCTGATGTTAATGCCATTTCGGATTGGAAGAAATGTATTTTTGATATTATTGATACGCGTATAGCTTTTTACAAATCATATTACCAGCTTTTACCACCTCGACCTAGAGTTTCATTTCGCTATTAGAAGAAAAACATTTCTAATTTTCATTCAAATTATGTTCTTGCTCCTGCTGACAAGGTATCAAATAATGTAATCATTATTTGAAGATTGTATTATGTTTATGTTATAAAGACGGAGCTAACTGGTTCACAAACTTATATTACAGTTCAAACACCCGACAAAAATATAGTCTCGTAACATGTAAAAATGTGCAATACTTTTAAGTCTGGTCCTAACATAAAACAACATAAGCTTTCTACTTTGTACTGGATTCAACTACATAAAAACCCTTATAATGCGCGTTTTATTGCCAACTCTAGTTGTTGTACTACTACTAAAATATCTAAACTTTTGACGTCCTGTCTTACTACGATCAAAGAGCATGTAAAATGTTACTGTGATAAAATATATGAAAATTCTGGTATTAATGTTTTTGGTCCATAAAAATTCAAATGATGTTTTAACTAAACTTAAAAATGAACAGTATAACATTTCTTCACCGAGCTCTTATGATTTCTCTACCATCTTATAAAGGATAAACTGATTAAATTAACAAGAGAGTCGTCACGGGTGACAAATGCCCCCAAAGTGTTTGACACCGAAATGCATTTTGGCGGAAAAACAATACAATGTAATGCAGGTGTAACATGAAATTTTGATGCTATTAAAAATGACACAGGAGTCAGTTCTTAACATTAGAAACAGAACCTTTGACGATTATGATAGCTAAGAAAAGAGCCAAGGGTCAAAACTTAGTTAAAAAGGACCCTAAGTCATTCTCAACGTTAAAAAGGACCCTGGGTTGATTGTCAGCGTTAAAAACAGATCCTGGGTAAATTCTTAACGTTTTAAAAAAAAAGACACGGGGTCAAATTTCAATATTAAAAAACATACTGTGTTGATTGTTACTGTTAAGTTGATTCTTAACGCTTAAGAAAGACCCTATGTCGATCCTTAACGTTAAAAACATACCCTCAGTCAATTCCAAACGCATGGTCAAAGTTTCATGTAACACTGGCTCTTAGACTGCTGCAACAGAATTTACCTAATATGGATCTACATTCTTTGCATAAGCATGTATAGCATCTGATTTAGGTAGTGTTGTAAGCAAGCATTGAAGACCCAGTAGCTCCTACAGGAGCTGTCTGATATGGGTCTATATTGTTATAATGCTGTAATTCATCTGAAAGTTCTGACACTGCAAGTATTTGAACAGCATGGCCTTCCCATGTATGAATAGTATTTAGAGCTCTTTATAATGTCTGATTCATGCTAATGTAGTAGCAAACAGTGTAGACCCTGTAGTTTGATTTGGGTCTACACTGTTTGCCTAAGCATACCTGTCAAATACTTACAAATTACAAATTTGGAATCTGTAACTGATAAGGTATAGGAGATATGCTCCGGACAAGCCTTTAGTAAAATCAAGGTCAAAGGTCAAGGGCACATTGACCTGAAAATGGTACGCGACTCTCCGCCATCCCAAGATGAACTCACAAACCAAATTTGGAATCCGTAGCTGGTAAGGTATAGGAGAAATGCTCCGGACAAGCTTTGTGTAAAATCAAGGTCAAAGGTCAAGGTCACAGTGACCTGAAAATGGTACGCGACATTCCGCCATCCCAAGATGAACTTACACACCAAATTTGGAATCTGTAACTGGTAAGGTAAAGGAGATATGCTCCGGACAAGCTTTTTGTAAAACCAAGGTCAAAGGTCAAGGTCAAGGTCAAGTGACATGAAAATGGTACGCGACACTCCGCCATCCCAAGATGAACTCACACACCAAATTTGGTATCCGTAGCTGATGTGACAAAGGAAATATACTCCGGACAAAAGGTACACACACCCACACACCCACACACCAACACACACCCACACACCCACACACCCACCCACACACCCACCCACGCACGGTGCGATCACTATATGCCGCCAAAGTCTGGCTTTGGGGGCATAAAAAACCTTTGCCAGAGAAAACAAAATGTTCATTGCTCGTAATGTTCAATGTTCATTCTTTTCGAATTCAGAAGTTGAACGTTACACAATGTGGACTTACATTGATGTTTGTAGATCTCTTACCTTTCTTTTAGATAATATATTTGTGCGTTATGGGGATACCATATATCGTCAAGTTGTTGGTATACCGATGGGTAAAAATTGAGCCCCTCTTGTTGCAGATTTATTTTTGTGTTGCTATGAGAGGGATTTTATGCTTAGCTTAAAACCTGATACACAGGCCAATATTGTTCGAGATCATGAATTTCAGTATTTCTTGTTCTGAATACTGCTTAAGCCGGTGCAAGGGGGTGTGAGCAGTGTTGCACCTTCAATTACTGTTCATGATCAGACTCAATAAAACCGAGTCTGCAGTTTTCTCTTTTTGTGTTGCAGCTTTTGCTCCCGGGGTATCACCTTCCTTCAGAATTTTTGGGCGCCCATAAACCGGGTTAACCCCCCAGTGATTTTTGTCACTGGCCATTCTAAGGCGGTAGTTCCATCTTCCCCCTATTGTATGTTTGTTTTGTCTTTGTGCGTCTCTTGTTGTTTTTATAGTTATGTACATTTGCCGTTTCCTTGTGTTGCTGTTCGGGCGACTGTTTGTTCTGTATGTGGTGTTTCCTACATGACTCATTTTTGTAGTTTTAATAAAACTTCACGGTATTTAGACGATATTTTGAATATGGATAATCCTTATTTTGAAACTATGATTTCTTCAATTTACCCAAAAGAACTGTTTTAAACAAAGCGAATCAATCTGACATCATGGCTTCCTTTTTAGATTTGAATATTTCAATCACAAATGATAAAGTTTCGTCCAAAATATACGATAAAAGGGAAGATTTTAATTTTAAAAATGTTAATCATCCTTTTCTAGATGGAGATGTGTCCCGTTCTACATCTTATGGGGTTTATATTTCTCAACTTATTTGGTTTGCCCGAGCCTGTTCTTTGCAAGAAGATTTTAACAGCCGTAATTTAGTTCTTAAGCAAGGTTTCAGATATCACAAACTTCGGAAAACGTTTTCTAAATTTTATTATAGAAATTTACCACTCATTAGTAAATATAATTACAATCTACGGACGTTACTGCAACTAGGTATTTCTCAACCAGACTTTTATGGGGATGTTATCTACAAACATAGGAAAAATCAGGGGCATATCCATTTTCATTATTTGTTTATAAAACGCATTAAAACCTTTAAGAAGAAAGGTTATGATCCCATTATATTGCAACGCACTGCATGTTTGGTTATCGACCAAACAGGCCGAGGGTAGTACTCTATGATGGTATACTCTTAAACTCAGATACGGGATGAGCTTACCAGACTCATGTATTACTTTTTCCCTGTCGTGCCCTTAACGGCTTACCTGCAGGTGCTCTGACTTCAGCAAAGTCATTGAGTACATATTTGACGGATTTTCACAGTTATTATGCTATGTTTTACATATCGTTATGTATTTACCGTCTTCTATGATATGGGTAAGTCCGGCGGGGATACCTTTATTTACACTATTTGTAAAGCTAGGGTGACTTTGAGAGAAGTGTGAGGTTAGGACGTCCGTAAACCGGTTTAAACCCCCAGTGGTGTTTTTGCTACTGACCGTGCCAAGGCGGTACTCTCTTTGTCACCCTTCCTTTTGTTTGCCTTGCGTCTTTGTGCTTGTGATTTTGTTCATGTGTGGAGTGTTTGTCTCTGGTTCTTGTGTGTCTGTTGGTGTGTTCTGTGTTCATCTCGTGTGTGAGTGTATGTTTGGGTGTGTGTATGTGTGTGTGTATGTGTGTAATGCTGTCTATCGGTGTTTTGGTGGTGGTTGCGTCTTGTATGTGGCTTTTCCATTAATTCTGGACGGATTACGACCAAAAAATCGATAATAAACGTAAAAAACTGTTCCTCATACGTTCCTCAATTTGACACTATCAACTTCTCAGTACAACATGTAACCGTTTAAACTCAAATGTTTACAAGTGAAGTTTGAATTACTCTTTCGAAATTGCACTGAGGCGACGTCATATTTGCTCTGTGATGACGTCATGTTTTTCTTGTCATGTCGTCATATAATTAGAGATCTAATGTCAGCAAAAATAAGAGTTGTTCGTTTCTTAATTAGGTAAATCGGATCTCTGACTGGTAATAAATTTGTTACATGGTAATTTGGCAGGGTGTACGGGCTGGTATGACGTCTCAGGAAATACGGGATCTAACCCGGTCATACCAGCCCGTACACCCTGCCAAATAACCGTGTAACTAATAGTATCAATTTTAATTTATGCACTCGTTGACTATAGAACTGTTGGAATAATTATGTAAGAATTCCTTCCCTTGTGTTGATTTTACCTAATCGCGCGCATGAATACACCATGCAAGGGGTGTTCCAGATAAGGATGTCTTGTACTGCTATTTTTAGTAACTCAGCTTATCTTGTACGTCTGAGAAGCGAGAAAAAGATTGAATGCGTGCATATAGGCAGTGTAACCAGAGCCGCTTAAGAATATGTATTTCTACAATGACATATATTTCGGTCATGACCGAAACTGTATAACCAGATATATATCATTCCATAAGCAAGCAGAGTTGACACTAATCAGACGTCTGATCTGGGTTTGTTTTAAAAGCATTCACAGGATTTTCTATGGAGTAAATGGTTATTGTTTGATAGAAACTATAATGCAGACTATCCTCATGTGATAACGACATGTATACGTTTAGACCTAAAGGAAAACGCGTCTGCAAGGATTTTATCCATTTGCATTCAGCTAAAGTCTTAGATTTAGTTTTAAAACTGCCTCTCACAATACTACCAAATATAACATGTTCCACTTGTTGTACAAGCATACATGTAATTATGCCCGGATTACCGAAAATGTAGGAATAAACAGAGGATGTAAATGGGTTCTAAACTATTTAAGATGACCCAACTTCATTCTCTACATTTGCCAGCAGCTGAAACTGCAATAGGAACCATGGACAGATAAATTTCTATTTACTAGTATTTGTAACCTGTCTACTTGTATAATCACTTCTCATTCTGGTAAAAAGTGGTGTTCTCTCCAATTCAAAACAGGAGCAATGGTTTGCATTCTAATGTGTTCAAGCTTTTGCGAAACAATTGACCAAGTAGCAAACCAGATTTGGCCATGTGAGATTTCGGATGCAGATTGTTGGCAAATGTTAGTCGTGATAACGTTAGTTTAATAAGGTTACACAACTATCAGGCGTTTGATGGAATTAATCTATAGGAGCTTTCTGCATAGCTTTCATCCTGCATTAAGCTACCACCTGCTTATAAAGACAGCCATGTTTATTCATTAAGTGGTCGCATTAGAGGGGTTCTATTATAACTGCATTTGTGAGTCGAAAATGAAGTAAAGCGTCTTACTAAACAAAGGAGTTGCACTGTGTGTCATTACTGCAAAAACCTATCATGATATGGCTGATGCGGAGCCCTTCTGAAAACGATCACTTAAACAAATTACTGATTTGTGAGCGGATCTCTGATGTTCAAAGTTTAATTATGGAAAATAAATATTGGACATGTTGCCCAGTTATATTGCAATCTGTAGAACTCTTCGTCTGTAATATTGAATACAGTCATATCAGAGAACGTATCAGATGTAATATGCGGCTTTTAAATTACATCAAAGAATACCACAAACGTATCAAGAACATATATTAATTTGCATTATTACATGTATCGTCTCAATATCCGAAATTTGAATATATTCAATTACCTATATGCGTATCTGTGCATATGTTTGGATTCAAGTATAAACACCGTCTACTGCTATACCAAAACAATATTACATATATAGGCTGAGGTATATAATTATTATTACGCAATGATGGACGCACTGCCACTATCAATGTAGATAATGAGTAAAGGATTCCTAGATGCTCAGGAGTTGCACTGTGTGTCATTCAAAACACATAAGAAACGTTACTACATGCACTTGGAAAGTACCATATCGTTAAACTGTTGAATATGTAACACTCAAAGTGTTAGATGAGTTCCAGTATTGCTTCAATTAACTGCGATATTCCAAATGTATACAGCGGCAATTGTCTCATTCAACTAATTTGTGTTAGTTAATCGATTCCCATATCTACGTGAGGTTGTCCAAATGAGTGATTTAGATTACCCAAATGAGTGTTCGAAATTGTCCAATTTGTGATAGTCAAAATTAGTGATTAACTTTGCCCAAGTTCGTGTTTGAAATTGTTAAGTGTTTATCAATTAGCCAAGTCAGCTCAGCTGTACAAATTGGTCGGATCAATAATTTCGGATGTTATTAGTTATTGAAATTGAGTATCATTTAAGTTAGTGCTAAGGGGATGGGTATTGTATTGAGTATCATTTAAGTTAGTGCTAAGGGGATGGGTATTGTATTGAGTATCATTTAAGTTAGTGCTAAGGGGATGGGTATTGTATTGAGTATCATTTAAGTTAGTGCTAAGGGGATGGGTATTGTTGCACTTTTAATACCAGCTCATAAACAGACTCGACACAACCGAGCAATTTTCATTTTTTGCATTGCTGATTTTGCTTTCGAAGGATCTCCTGCATTGAGAATTGGTGTACATGTACTTAACCAAGGCAGGCGTTAATTGCTTGTGTAGTAGCCGAAACATATCGCCTCGTACTTCATTCTCAGTGTTCTTATATTTTCTGGACCTTCGGGTCACTATTTTCGATGTTATTAGTAATGCAGCTTGAATACAGCGCTAATATGCGTAAATAGTGTTGTACTTTTGATAAGTACCCAGGAACAGACTGAATAAAACCGAGTCTGCAAGTTTCTCTTTTTGCATTGCTTATTTTGCTTTCGAAATATTTTCTACTTTCCGGTTATATTGACCGACTCCCAAGGTTAGCAGAAACAGTCCACGCCATTCGATTTATAATACACAGCAATACTTTGCTGGATGTTCTACTGGTTTATAAAACGTTTAAATCAAAACATGTTTTCACGCTGGTGTACAATAGCCCACTTGTAAGATGGAGACGTAAATGTTTCTACGTGTGTGTGTTGTTTCTCTTTCCGATTATGATCCAGCAATAAAAAGGCAGATGTCTTTGACAACTTGACTAGCGATAGGTGGATACAGTTGTTTCATTTAAATATGTTTTCGTTTTACATGCACTTTACCATTGTATTTGCCATCGCGGTTGTTGTAAATTAGGCGGAGAGGGGATACGTTTACACTTTGTCTTTTAGGGTAGGGTGGAATAAGTGTGAGGTTGGGTGCCCCATAACCGGTTTAACCGCAGTGACATTTGTCACTGTCCGTTTCAAGGCGGTACTTCCATCTTCCCCTATACTTTGTTTGTTATGTCTGTGAGTCTCTTTGTGTCTTTTATATTCATGTGCATTTACTGTTAGTATTATAGGTTCATATCCCTTTTTAAATCACATCACCATAAATTTCAGGATGTGAAATACAGCTGGAGATTACATTTGTATTTGACAATAAGTGAGAGATTTCGATAATAAAAATTAGAGAAAGTGTGTCTTAGTTTATGGTATCTATATCCTTGCTTATGCAGCTTTTCAGTTAAGATGAGATTTCGATTGTTAAAATCGTCAACAGATGAACAAGCTCTAGCAAAACGAATAAGTTGAGATATATAAACCCCATAGATGGGGCATGGGGGAACATCTCCGTTCGATTCTCACAATGAACATACACTGGACACTGTTTTCAATATTTAGCCGACTAATGTGTCTTCTGAAATGGGTGCAAAAGTTAGAATCCAGATGAGATGCAGATTAATATAATGGCCCATCCGGATCCAAACTGTTTGAATTTCACCATGCATCTTTTTTTAAATAGAAATAAAGTTTTGACTGATTCTTCAAGAAGATGAAAAAGATAAACTACATAACGTCTTTATCCTTGTTGATCACGATGTGACATTGTGTTACTCTGCATATCATCTGGATCCAATCTGTTTTACCCATTGCGGGAGCCTGATTTGTCGCTTTCCGGTGCAAGAGTGAAAAAATCACAGTACATATTCATTGAGAAAATCCACTTTTTTGCCTAGCGGTCTCTAAAGGTGAATTAGACAAAAGGGGCATCTAATCAGGCGCTGTACTCCATGCCCCTCTACAGTGCATGTCACTGTTTCCGAAACAACAAGGTTCCAGAAACAACCTTTTTCCATCGTATTTTCTTTATGCCTCCATCAAACCCTATGTTGTGACCACTCTTTAGAATCATCACTTTGTGACGATTCTAAAGAGTGGTCACAACATAGGGTTTGATTGAGGCATAACTGTTTTAGTTCTCGAAATACACCATATCTGGGGATCTGCAAACAAGCTAATTATGTTTGATTTTCCCTCCCTATAACAACTCCCTCTGAACAACACATACAATATTTGTATCCCAAAGGGTGTCGTTGTAGAGAGGGAGCACTGTATTTATTTCATATGAAGAAAAAATACTAGGAACCTAGATTTGACAATTACATATGATTGACACAGTGATCTGGAAACACGTTAACAACATAAACGTGTCTTTACAACACTTAAAAGGAATTTGTTTTTAGTGACTAACCTTTATTCGTTGCATTAACATTCAAGCACGTCAGCAGCAAAATCTGCAACGGAACACACCGACAATTAATTTCATACTTATTAGTATTGGTATATTGTACACAAGTGTAAATGATGAAAATGATATTCGTTCAAAAGCGAAGGTTGTACATTGTTTTGTTTCCAAATTATTTCAAGAGTTTTGACAGGGTAGCAACAACAGATTGGATCACAAATGCAACGGATTGCTAATCGCAGCCAAGTGACTTAGTATGACAAATTTACAAACGTATTAGATATTTGAAAACTGACCAAAACACTGGTGCCTGTAAGTACATCTATCAGTACAAAATAAAATAAATTCTGAAGGGAGGTGAAGTCTTACCAACGAGACAACTGCCTTCATCTTTCATGAAGTGTTGTATTTGGAATTCATCTGAGAGCGATCTTTAGCGCAAATGACAAATTTGTCAGCACAACTCCGTTTTACGACGGTTTATTAAAGATACAATCAAAATTGCACAAGTGGCTTTGTAATATTAAATTATTTGGATATCGCCATTAACATCATATTCAAATAATACAATCAAGTCAGAGGACGAATCAGATATATAACATAAATTTCTTCGTAGAGGACTCAAACGTATCACGTATAGATGTTATTGTGCAATAATACATATCCCCTCTATATATCTGTAGCTCTGAAATGTGATTACATATATCCTTGCATTCGACATCGTGCATCAAAACTACCATGTATTGTTGTACCCAAACCGGACTGAATGTAAAATCTGTCATACGCAATGCTTCACCTTTAAGTTATTCAAATGCGGGAAACGAATGCATTGTCATATTCAAAACTATGTAGACACTGACCAGAGTGTTCCTAGAATATGCGGGCAATGTTCGATCGGTATCACATTTATCTGGTGTGAGCCCGGTCACTTTTGCCCTTCTTTATTCTATGTAAAAACAGGCATTTTCTGCATCCCCTAGCTACTTCCAGGCATATATTTGGGTTATACCCTCTTAACACGTTCATATTTAGTCCAAACACAGTCTCTAGATCACCAGAAAACAAGGTCAAGAACGTTGACTTTTTTCGCTACACACAAAAGTATGTACACACCGTCTATTTTCGCTTTAAATTTGGGCCATTCTGACGCTCCACACACATATTTCCCAACATCCACCAGAGGAAGTAGTCCTGCAAGAGAGTCACAAAAAATGACCCCAATGGGCAGAGAATACACACAATAACTTGAAAATATGCAATTATTCAGCCTGTCAAGTTCTTAAGAGACACTTACTAGCTCATATTTAAAGCACTGTAGTTCTAAAGAACTACTTCTTACTGTACTACGACCTCCGGAAGCAATTGCTCACCGGGGTCACACCATCTGTACGAATGATGTGCGGGTCTTTTTGAACAGTAGCCGTTCGGCGTCCGTATTAAAGGTATCCGGGCATTTTTTGAGTGGTTGGTGTAGAATAACCGTTCGACGGGATTACGAGCAGTTTTGTAACATTCTACTAAATTCTAGTCATTCCATTGGCCAATTAAGGTCACTTGAAAACCCCTATGAAACCCATATAGGATTACTAAAATCATTATCAAGTCTTTACAAGACTTTACTACTTTTTCATTAATTCCCTTGCTTGAAAGCCATATGCTTTTCTCCAATTTATAATAATCATTTATGTTTATTATGTCTCCCCCCATATTTATATGGGGGAGACATATTGTTTTCGTGAGAGTTGTCTGTCTGTCTGTCCGTCTGTCCGTCCGTCTGTCCGTCTGTCCGTCTGTCTGTCTGTCCGTCACACTTTTTGTCCGGACGATAACTTCAATATGCCTGATGCCAGTTGATTGAAACTTCATATATGGAAAGAGCATAATGAGAGGAAGTGTCATGCACAAGGTCCATAACTCTGGCTTCACTAATATAGGAGTTATTGCCCTTTGTAAAAAAATTCACACTTTTTTGTCCGGACGATAACTTCTATATGGCTCATGCCATTGGATTGAAACTTCATATATGGAAAGATCATAATGAGAGGAAGTGTCATGCACAAGGTCCATAACTCTGGCTTCACTAATATTGGAGTTATTGCCCTTTGTAAAAAAATCACATTTTTTTGTCCGGATGATAACTCCTATGTGACACATGCCATTGGAGTGAAACTTCATACATGGAAAGATCATGATAAGAGAAAGTGTCATGCATAAGATCCTTAACTCAAGCTTCAATAAATTTAGAGTTATTGCCCCTTGTACATTTGTTTAATGCTTTCTTGTCCGGACGATAATTCCTACATGGGTCTTGCCATCGTATTGAAACTTCATACATGGAAAGAGCATGATGAGAGAAAGTGTCATGAACAAGGGCCATAACTCTGGCTGCAATACTTTTGGAGTTATTGCCCTTTGTTACATTTTTTGGCCGATCAATAACTCCTGTTCGACTAATGCTGTTAGAATGACATTTTATTTTTGAAAAGAGCATGATGAAAGTAAGTGTCGTGCACAAGGGCCATAAATCTGGTATCAGTATTTTTGGAGTTATTAGCTGTTATCATTTTCTTCTTGAAAAATGTGGTGTGGAAAGCGCATAATGAGGGAAAGTATCATTCATCAAGACCATAACATTTTTAGTGATTTCCCTTTACATATTGTTTTTATTAGAGGGGAGACATCCGTTTTTGTGACAAAAACCTCTAGTTCTAACATAGTTTTTAAAAATGCATACATATAATTTATGCTTTATTGTCATTGAGTATAAACACCAGTTTTATAGTGATAAAAAACAAAAAAACAAAATATATACACGGCATTTGAATAAAACACATTTTCTTCTTTTTTTCTTTTAAAGGGAGGTAATTAATTTACAAGAAAAATAATTCTGCTTATTGTCATATCAATGTCGCAAAAGTTCATTCCCTTGTTACTCCTAAATACAATATGTGCTCTCTTTTTTAGAACAATTGGATCTTTGTTCTAACACTTTAACGTGTTTAAAAGGGTATATTTTTATATATGGAGTAAATGGTTAAAATATAGATCTATCAAATTGGTTTTAAAATGTTAACTATATAAAAGTTAACATGTCATATCATTGATATATACCATGTAATTCAACAATTTCCTTTTTCATTTGATCAGTAAATAGGAATACAGATCAGTAGACATAAGCATTATGTCAATATGGCCACATCTTTTCTTTTTTTTTGTTTAATCTCGTTTTTAAAGGTTCTGCAATGTAAAATATGTTCTAGCTCCCAACTCCATGAATATTCATGTCAGAAATAATCTGTATGAATGCTAATTACATTAGATTTTATAATAGCGCGCGAACAAAGAAAGTTTGGTAATAACTGAAAGTGTACAAACATGTCTAAATTATATCATAAGCAAAAGGAGCAGACCCCGATCAAGAAACTCACATAGAAGCCGTCCGATCTTGGTCTACCCTGTTTTTGCGAAGACGCAATTTTATTTATTTATGGATGATAGAGATATAATAGTATACTATAGAAATTACATTATGCTTGATAATTGTACGGTGTGGAGGGGGATGTATCCCCGACCCTTACATGCCAATGACGGGGATAATAAACGAGGTCCCGTCATTATAGCAGGACCTGAAAAATATAGATCTATGACAGAAGATTATACGAAATGATACGTGTAAAAGATTATAGATTTGATGTACTGTTTAGATATGGTGTGAGATAGCCATTATTCTATATCATTTTGTGGTTGTTTCTAAGAAGGAAATACGTCCGCTCAAAGAAATGTAGGTCTATGATGCAATCATGCGTGTAAATGCTTGAAATTAAAGGTAGTCGGTAAGATAAATTCGTTGTGCAGTGCTTAGTGTCCCTAATATGGAATATACACTGCCTGTAAATATTCATATAGGACTTGGCTTCTGCATAACCAATATTATTTATGGAATAGGAAATAAAAAACTCACTATCTATACACGAGAAAATGTATTAACCGAGACACACATGAAGAAAAACCCTTACACCCGCTGAGAAATATAATGTTCGGTCAAACTGGAAACTGTTATATACATGTATTGGATTAATTCTGATTCGATTAAGATTTTTAGAAACTATTGACCTAGAGGAAATAGTTTGATTTCTTATCATACACTCCTAAATTAACCCACTCTCTGTTCAATATTCGTGTAAGAAATTATGACATCATGAATATTTATTAGCTGATTTTTATAATGAATTATGTTCACACGGTTTTCGGCATTGGTAGAAACTGTAAAGTCATATCTATTATAATTTCGTAAGCAAACAGAGTAGATCCCTGATCAGATGACTTCTACAGGAGTTGTCTGATCTGGGTCTACTCTGTCTACAGAGGAGTAAGAAGTTTTTATAAGAACTAAAATGTTACGACATAAAAATCGTGGTCATCGAACGTTTTTAACCCTTGCTGTGCGGGACACGATTCACTAATGTCCTTTACGAACTGTGTAGACCCAGATGAGAGAGCTGCTAGATGAGCCCTCTCATCTGGGTCTGCACTGTTTGTTATGTTACAAGTTTCTTTAGAAACAATATCTAAATATTCACCATAAGCTTGACCTATTTGATTTTCGGAATAGCTCATTTGAAATTCAGCGTTGTAATGGTAAAGGATAGACAACACCATTATACCTGAATATTCGTAAGTAAGGAAACCGACATGCCTTAAATTTTAACTCTTATCCACGATATTATAAAAAAAAATTGCTCGAGTCTAAGATCATGTTCCAGCATCTGATTGGTCAGCTTCTGAGCGTGCTCAGAATCTGACCAATCAGATACTTGAGAATAATCTCAGAATCAGACTCGGAAGTTTTAAAACTTTTGGCCCTTGCCTCGACTTGGATCCATACATAGAGTAAATGGGCGTCGGATCAAGATCCAAGCTGTTTGTCACCATGTCAATACTTTTGTCTTAAAAAGCTTGATCGAATCGGAAGAAGTGAAAATTGTACCAGATCCAAAATTGATAATTTTTTCCGTTATTTTCGTTTTTATTCACTGCCGGACAAAAGAGAGTAATCGTGCATTGTTTTATGCATCACCACCCTTGCTATATTTCAAACGTGGTAGATCGACGCCTTACATGTACGTATAACAGAGAATAATTGTTATACAGAGAATAATTGACACGTATCATCAAAACTGGAATTCTGAAATAAACAACTCACAAAAACTGTCATCATATAAAACATACAAAATAATACTTGAACAAGAAAACTATCTTAATATCATAGACGAAAAAAGTACAGAATAGCCCTAACTAGGTTACGACTGTCATCACATAGTCTAGCAATAGAAACAGGTCGCTACACTAACACGCCCAGAGAAAACAGAATATGTACTTTTTGTAACCATAACTTAATTGAAAATGAATATCACATGACCCTGATCTGTCCAGCATACAGAGACTTAAGAACCAAGTACTTAAAACCATACTATTGCAGGTGGCCAAACAAAAGGCAAATTCAAGACACTTGTTTCATCAAAAACACCAACAGTAGTTAAAAACTTAGCCAAGTTTATTTACTTCGCATTTCAACGAAGACAATAATGTATATATTTTTTCCCCAAATACAAATAGATCTATTGTGTAAATATGCCTGCTGGCATCAAGCGTTGGCCTACTGGTTAAACCGGTAAGTGTACCTGGCCAATAGCATGGATCCAGACCAGGCATAGAGAAAATCTGGTGTCTGGTCTGGATCCAAACAGTTTGCCAGGAAACCTGGCGTCTGATCTGGATCCATACATTTTGTCAAGGAAATCTGTTGTTTGATCTGGATCCACACTGTCTGCCACACATATAATAAATTAATTGACCTCAATATTGATCCAGGTCCTAACTAGAGACTCAAGCAGACGATAATCGGCAGGCGAAGGGTTGATAGCTAACACTTTGTACATGTATATACATGTATATATATTGCCCAAAACGGAGCACTGTACACTTTTATGTATTTAATCATACTTTTACCAGGGCCAGGATGGTCACGTGACAAGACAGCATAGCTGAGCACGGCAATTTTACTCTACCTCACATCATTCAGAACTTATTCGGATGATTCCACTAACAACGACATATTTGCAACAATTGTCCGAGGCTATCCGATTGACACTACATAGGCTATTATACTTGTCATGTGACCGTGCTAGCACGGAGGCAAAAAGAAATGCGTAGTAAAATGCTCATTCACGTGCAGGTCACGTACCTACAAAATTAACATATGTACCCAAATGGTTCTATTAAAATTCTAGGGTCTTCACGAAACTTCAAACAGTATAGATCCAGATCAAACACCAAGTTAGGAATGCGACGAGTGATCTGAATCTAGACAGTTACCAACACTCACTTTTTGATCTTTGTCTGAATTAACCGCAACCGTTTTTAAATGCATTTGAGTTTTGTATTGAAATGTCCTTGATTAAGAATTATACTGTTTAATTTTTATATCGATATGACACAGTTTCTATTAGTTTCAAACAGTGTAGACCCAGGTCAAGGACCACGCGTCCAGAGTGGTAACTGATCTGAGTCTAGACTGTTCCAATACTCTTATCTTGATATGGCGATATTAGCCACAACTATTTTCGTTGGTTTGAGTTTAACATTGAAATTACCTGAATCAAGTTACTCTCATTTTAGTTAGCATATTATACAGCTACTAGATACAATGTAGACCCTGAGCAGAAGGCGCGCCGAAAGCACGATTACTAATCTGGGTCTACACTGCTTCACAGAAAATAGGTCTACAGTTTTGTTATAATCCATGTTCCTTTTCCATCTTTAGATGGCTAGAAGTGTATGTTTATACTTAATGCCAATAAAGATTTGTATTGTATTGTATTGTATTGTATAACTATGATCTGACTAAACAGTTTACAGTAAAGTCTCGCTAATGCGACCACACAAATACCGGATGTGTATTGTTTGCAGTGCATAACGATTAAACTCTTTCGCTACCAAATTCTGTCGTCTGCAAACATTGTCGTCTGCTGCAATTTTTATTTTTTAATTGTCTTCATTTGTTTTCTCTCAAAATAATAGTCATAGTAACAAACAGTTTGGAATCTGGTGAGACACGGCGTTTTATCTGGATCCAAACTGTTTGCATAGGTAATCATAGATAAGACAATGGCAGCGAAAGAGTTAAGTTAATAACGATGTGACTTTGTATGACAGACCTAAAATATTTACAAAAAACATTTGTTACGGCAATGCCGTTTCGTGATGAGCTCTTTCAATATTAACTAGCTATCGTTTGCAAAATATCATGTGCTGCAGTTTTTTTCATTTATTTTAACCCTTTCGCTGCCAATGCCGGATCTGTGATTACCTATGCAAACAGTTTGGATCCAGATGAGACGCCGAGTAAATCGGCGTCTCATCAGGATCCAACCTGTTTGTTACTGTTACTATGTTTTTGAAATAAAAATGAAGAAAATCAAAAGAATGAAAATTTGTAGCAGACGACAAAGTTAGCAGACGACAGAGTTTGGCAGCGAAAGGGTTAAACAAAAAAGTGGCAGTATATCAATCAGATTGGATCCCGATGAGACACCGGGTTTCTGAGCGTTCATTAGAATCAAACCGCTTTCCAAATTACATGAAATGATCCGTTGGGAAGGCGTAAAGCATCCATTAAACATCAACAAGCATTAAATAATGATTTCTAAATATTAACGTCATTAGGCCATTAGAAAAAACAACGTTTTTTAATCCGTCTAATGGGGGCATTTGTTAAAAATGATAAATTGACATGTAAATAGTTTTCTTTCATTTCTTTTCAAAGCCCAATGTCAGAATATCAAGAATACTGGGACACGACGAGACATCTGAACCCGAAGTTATTAAACGTTTTTCTTTGAGTCTGATTACATTCACAAGCATATGACTGGTCAGATTTTGAGATCGTTAAATGTCTTTTCAATCAGATATTTCAGAATGAAATCAGACTCAGACATTTTATACCCTCCCCCCCCCCCCCCCACCCGAGTAAATGAACGTTTCATTTGGATTCAAACTCTTTTCACAGACATTGATCTGTTGTGATGAAAATTAAAAACAAACCCAATACTGTTTCAAGCATTAAATGATGACTTCTAGTTGTTAACGTATGTAACTCTTTCGGCTCCAATGTCGCCTGTTGGCACCATTGAAAACAGTGCAGTCCCTGGTCAGATGTCGCCTGTTGGCACCATTGAAAACAGTGCAGTCCCTGGTCAGATGCCGCCTTTTCAAGGCGGCATCTGATCTGGGACTTCACTGTTTTCTGTATTATTTTAGCCCAAGCATACAGGTTTTAAAAACAAATCTTTTACTAATATGCCTTTATTATTTAGTTTAGAATTATATTTAATACGACATTATTATTGCAGACGACACTTTTAAATTTGGCGCCAAAAGAGTTAATGCAGTAGAAAGAAATTATTAATCAATATATTAATATAGATATTAGAAATAATGAATCAATGTGAAAATACTTCTCGACAAAAGTCATGTTGCTTAGAACTACAAATTCTCCAGATGGATTCTACAGGAGCTGTCTGATGTGGGTCTGCTCTGTTTGCTTATGTAATAATATATGTAAAATTAGATACACTTTCTGTCATGGTGAACGTTTTCTGCGTTCACTTTCCAGGACAAACATGAATCTAGTCAATATTCATTATTGTAGTACAGCTCAGTTGTTAACCCTTTCCCTGTTCTGTGTTTGTTTCAAATTTCAATACCTAATCTTTATTTATTGATAAAATAGTTATAATGAAGTATATAAGCTGGATCATTGTACCCATTTTTAGAAAGTAAAGAAACAGATATTTCAAACTCTGTTAGCAAACAGAGTAGACTCTGATCAGACGGCTCCTCTAGGAGCCGTCTGATCTGGGTCTACTCTGTTTGCAAATGCGTGAAAACACGTTTATATGAGGGAAAGGGTTAAGCTGTAGAGAACTTTGCAGAATAATTGAAGAACTGTAGAATGTGGAGTTGGTAGATGGATAACTGATCCGATAGTATTTTATATGTTTATTATGTATTCTGGACTTCCAGTTCGTAATATATAACAGTGGCAATCCACAGACAGTAAAATAACAAGTCTAAATGTAAAACGTAACTATATGAAAGCAAAATGGTTTCAAAACTACACGATTCTAAACTTTCCCTCAATTTTCTCTAGTAAATTCTTCTATTCGGTAGATTTATTCAGAATGGTTGGATCTAAAATTAGCCTATGAGGGAATGGGTTAACAATGATGGATTTTTTTATATAGAAGATTCACCATTCAAAGGGTTAAGCTAGTTTCTCAATAAGCTAGTAAAACATTTACATTCTTGGAACCGTCTCAACAAAATTGTTTGTACATAATACATTTTTCACAATTTGGGCTATTTAATCTTTTCCTAATTAACACTAGACCTATGCATGACACGATCACTTCAAGAATATTCGTTATGCCAATTTTCACGAGAAGACAAACGCTATAGAATCGGATCTAGATCTAATTTCATATGGAAACAGAGCAGACTCTCATTAGACAGCTTCTACAGATAACATCAGCTGTCTGATCTGGGTCTACTCTATTTGCAAAATCGTGAAAAGTGTTTATAATTTTAAATGAATAACAGGTTAAAAAGAATAGACTGGAATGTCATGTATCACAAAATATCTATTGTGCGGAAATTTATAACTGTTATCCTGCTTTAACCATTTCCCTTTTCAACATGTCAAATACTGACATTGTGAATGTTTATTAGCTGGGTTTTTTATGCTACCTTTTCAATGATTTTTTTGTTTGACAAAAACTGTAGAATCATATCTATATCATATTAAAAGCAAACAGAGCAAACCCTGATCAGACGGCTCCTAATGTCTGATCTGGGTCTACTCTGTTTGCAAATGCGTGAAAATGCCTTTATATGAAGGAAAGGGTTAAAACTGATGTCTGCTTAAACTCTGATATGTTGCAATTGTTTCTGTAGATCTACTCCCGATCCAGAATCCAAGCTGTTAACACATGAAAACTAGGCACTTAGGCAAGATTAGCCCTTTACTCCATGAATATACATGTGAAAAATAATGACGTCGGGAATTATAATTGTATTTTTATAATGGCATATGGATTTATATGTGTTATTATGTTATGAATATCCGACGTTTAATAAAACTTGTCTTATGTCTATCTCAGTTAAGAAGGTAGTTACGAATGTTTGTGGTTAAATATGGCGGATAGTGACGCGGTGGTACGGACAGAATTTAATGCCGTTCTCTGATTGGTCAAAAATAACCGATCGCGGACCATGAATTTAGTCAGGATATCCCGAGTACTAGAAATTTAGCATGGCCTAAACACGTGTGTCTTTGTCTAACTCTACACTGTAACTCCTGCAGAAAGGGGGCCGAAGGGATTTAGTACATCACGTGACTTTTGACAGGTAATTTGTACACAACGCTTACGGCTTATCGCGTCTTAATGGATTAAATCTTGCGTAATAGCTGTCACAAGGCAGGCGGTATGTGTTGACAGTTATTACGCTAGATAAATGATCTGGAGAACAACTATAAGTATGAATTTACCGATGTAATATAATGTAATATAATGTGGGATTGTTGTAGTGTTCATACTTGAACACAGTTTCTCATATCGTCTCTCTTCTACATAAATGAAGAATTCATCAAAAACTATGTTTAACATTCCTAAGTAATTTCTATTATTAGATGTTGACAGTTTGTACATGAACTATTCAATGTTGATTAATTCAAGATTGAATATATATAATTATATATATTTGTGTTTCAACTTTTAATATTTTTTTAAATAAGGCGTCACTAGATAGAACATAGATTGTATACTGATCATTGGGGGCATAAGATGTAGATTTGAGATTACATAAAGACCATGCAGATTATCTCTATATTTACATCGACACTTAGACCGAAAATTGCTATTGAGATCTCTAAAACTAACATAGTTGCTATGCAGATTAATTGATGTGTGTATTGCGTTAATGCCAGATTACCTGTCATTCTCGTAATCAAATCTTGGTCCCCACAATAAAAAAATAGCGAGATCTGATTGGTCAATGAAGCCCCGAGTGACGTGATCCAAGTCCTATATTGGCAGAGAGGTTTGAAGCCCGAGTTTCTTCTGCCTTTCGATGCCAACACTGATTGTCGTGTTTTTGTGAATAAATTGTAAAAGGGACTTGGATCTCGGTTTTCAGGTTAGTAATACATTTATGTTATTTTCAGAGTTATTATTCGAATATGCATTCATTACTTTAAGATATTCTTGTTACTGAATAGTTTATTAATTCGCCAGTTGTTATTCCATGATGCATTCATTCCTTAAGATGTTCTTGTTACTGAATAGCTTATTGACTGACTGCATTTTTTGTTAAACTAATTACTCGATGTAAATTTCTGACTTGAAGATTTGGTACAAGTCATTGTTTGGATCCTGACATGCTTATGTAAAGGATATAGCTAACGGTCACCTCGTCTAAACGGTCAGTTTGAAATCCTCCCGACGAAAATCAGTCTATAATGCACCTGTTTTAGACGGCCACCTTCCTTCCGCGGCCAGCGGCCACCATATTTCACCCCAAACCATTAGACGGCCAGCAGACAGCCTGGCGGCCAGTTTGAAATGTGTGAAAACCCAATACACAGCCAGTTGACATATGTCAAAATAGAGATTACGCATCGTAACTTTCCGACATTACGGAAATCGCCGATCGAAATATCGTGACCGCTTCGGAAACTTCCGTTGTGTCGGGAAAGTGCATAGATTGGCCGCTTCGGTGTTTTTCGTTATGTCGGAAGTGAACGAAAAAACCAAGCCTTGGCCTTAGGGCAAGATCATAATCAATGGCCTGATAATCCTTTCCACTCCTTTACCTTTATGGGGGTGTTGAGAAGTTTGTCTGAACGTTACCGAATCAAAAGAGATAACATCAAAACAAAATATTCACGCCTTTTCCAAACGTAAGTTCCTCACGTTAGAGAATCGAGTGAAGTGTAGACATGTACGTTTGTATTTCCGGATGTGTCGAATGATTCTGCCTGATGTTTATTTTTTGTTTTGTGCGTGCAATTTACAGTACATGTTCTATTTGGGTGCTGGAGAAATCGCCTTGTGACGAAATCGCCTACAATTAGATATATAACATAACATAACATATATTTTATTTGGCATTAAGTTGCATAAAGCACATATATAGCCAATATCGAATTCGTGAAAATTGTGAAGTACATGTTATTTATACATATAATTATGTATGTGATACATGGTTTTCAGAGAAAGAAGAGCGGAAACTCTTCTTATACTTGCCCTAAATATATTGATGGTGAGCAAATTGCATCATCCATTTTCATTTTTTGATCTTAATTAATCTTTAGTTTGTAATATATAGTAAACCAATTGGTGAAATCGCCTAGAAAGCAATTATAAAGTATTTGTACTTCGCACCTATGGTACAGGTAGTGATAACATGACTGAACTATAAAGAATGTTTGTAACAAGAATAAATTGTTCTGTTGTGTTGTTTCCAGACCAAGATGACCAAGATTGGACGATCAGTGCAGCCCCTGATCACCTCCTGGAATTTGACAGCCGAATATTACAGGGGTTGATAATTATATACCGAATATTAGCAGAAAGTGCAAATGTCATAAGCACAGAACACGTTATAATATGTGTCTTCCTTCTTATTAGATTATCTGGATCCAATAAATGTTCGAAAAGCAATATATGTACAAAATGTCAGTTACCAAAGTAAAAAATGAAATTGTTTTATCAATAAAAAATATCTACGTAAAGTGTGTATTGTTAACCCTTTATTTCACATAGACATCTGTACTCATGTATGTTGGAATACAGAATAGACCCAGATCAGACATCTTTTGTAGGAGCCATCTAACCAGAGTCTACTCTGCTTGCTTACGTAAACAGAATAGATCCTGATTATACTGCCAAATATTATTGCTATTTGAATATTTACTGAACCCAGATCCCCTGACATGAAGTAAGACTCATATTATGAGTTTATAACTGCTTCGAACAGGCAATTTTGGTATATAATTAACACCCCCTGTCGAAGTCTATGTTGTGATCAGGGGCTACACTGATCGTTCAATACTGTTCATTACGATCTGGAAAAAAATACCACACAACAATTTAATCTTGTCGGTGGTCTGTGGAATTATTCAATTCCTATAAAGTGACGTTCATACGTTCTGCATAAATGTAATAATTATCGCTCCTTATATATAAATATCTTTTGTCAAATTAATTCTATGTAGTGTTCAGGGGGCTTCACTGATCGTCTTGATGTGGAAAATAATACCACAGAACAATTTAATAGTGTTACAAAGATTCTTTATTGTTCTGTCATGTTATCCGTCCTGTACCATAGGTGCGAAATACAAACACTATATAATTGCTTTCTAGGCGATTTCTCCAATTGGTTTACTATATATCTAATTGTAGGCGATTTCGTCACTAGGCGATTTCCGTAAACCTTGTATTTTACCTGTATTTACAGTACATGTTGTATTTTACCTGTATTTACAGTATTTACCTGTATTTACAGTACATGTTGTATTTTACCTGTATTTACAGTACATGTTGTATTTTACCTGTATTACAGTACATGTTGTATTTTACCTGTATTTACAAGGATAAAATACATAATCTGTTGGATAAGGCATTAAAGTACATGTAGATATATTTTGCGTTTGTCTGACCAAACAGAAAAATCTCCCAAAATGTCCACCCCTCGATTAAGTGGTCACCTTGCTTATCGGGATCCAAACTGTTTGCAAAGATATCACCATATTTGGGTATCGTTTGTATCGTGCATCTATAAAGTGCTTCTTTTTCTGTTTATTGTTGTTTATTAATGTTGCTTTGTCCTGAGAATTAAACTGATCATGGTACGCATCCTTATCTGTTACTCAGAAGTTTCCTTATATGTTCATTGGTATCTGTAGTATCGGGTATCTCTAGGAAACAAAATATTAAAGTAATTCAAAATAAAAAAAAAATACCATAAAAATAATTCTGAAATAATATTTGCGGGCCGACTTGACCCGGCCGACTTGACCCGAGGCCGAGTTGACCCGGGACCCTTAACTCAGGTTTTACTGTATGCATTAGGTGTTTTGAGGAGAATGTTTTAATACTCAGCATGATATGTAAATGAACCTTATTAACTAGGGAAATAAATTATACAGTGTTATAACATATAAATTATCATTTATTGCTTAGAACTTAGGACATGTTCCTTATGCATGGAATGTGAATCGGATGGGTACGAAATACGATACGATTGTCTCCCTTGCCTGATTATCTCCATTCTAGCCATTTCCGCAGACGAAATGATGCTGATCCTTATTGTACCTTTCCGTTTTGCATTTGATGTATTTTGACGATTAACAATTAAGATTTGGAATATGATGTAAGTAAAGATGGAATTTATTCATCTAGCTCATTGTATTCATTCATCTGTTGAGCTACAGACATAAATAATATGATTTATATCTTCTCTTCATTAAGTAAGAGTCTGCTTACATGCGTGCTTGATTCCGTATACATTATATCTATTGGAAAGTTGATCATAATAAGTTACGTAAACTGATTTAATATTTTACTAGTCACTTCTGCCTTTCGATGCCAACACTGATTGTCGTGTTTTTGTGAATAAATTGTAAAAGGGACTTGGATCTCGGTTTTCAGTTCTCCAATTATTGAGTGTCAGACACCCGGCACCTCAACACCAAGCGAGTTTCCCCACTACTGCTAAAATCTTGCAAACAACAGTCTGACATTATGTCATTATTTCTTACATGAATATTCATGTAGTAAGGACTTATTTATTTAATACATGTTGAAAACAGATTGAGTCCCATACCAGCATTATGACATTGGGCCCAGTATAAAATAAAAAATATCAACCATGCAATGCAATATATGCATGCTTATACATCTTGAGATACCATTATTTTAAAGTAGACAATAACCGCCCAGCTTGTCTGGGATATATTATGTATATTTTTATTCTTTCATATACTACATTGTGCATGTTGTACGTCTTTTGAAGCTGGTATATCGCGTATCAATATTCTGGAAGTAGGAGATCCCTAGAGGGCAGAAGTAGCAATGTCAAAAATGACCGTTTAGTGCATAGTTTATATACATATACGAGGGGTGTTCCAAAAATAATGTCATCTGTGCTTTATTTCGCGGAAATCGTGCAATTCATGCACAAAACCACCTCGTGTCGATTGAGTGATCACTGGCTCGTGACACAGGTAAATATTTCGTCCACACGTTCACTTGCCTCGGTACAGTGTACATCGTTTCATAGCCTATTCGTTAGACTATACACAAAATGACAGGAAAACGAGCTGAAAATGTTCTTGAAATTAGGGCCTATATAAAAGGTAGGTCATTACTCGGCATAAAGGCTGTAGATATTCACCGCGAGGTGTGTGACATTTATGGGGAGGGCCAAATGTCCCACAGGACTGTTTGTAGGTGGGTAGCTAAATTTAGTGCTGGGCAGCAGCAACTGAAAGATGCTGCTCGCCCAGGTCGTCCTGCAACAACTACGACCAAAGGTAACATAGAAAAAATCCGAAATATCCTCAAAACTGATGCTCGATTCACCGTAAGACAATTGGCTCGAATGACAAACTTGTCGTTAGCAAGAGTTCATGCAATTTTGAAGAAACACCTAAAAGTTAGAAAGATAAATGCAAGATGGATACCCCATTTGTTAACGGATGAGCAAAAGAAGACGCGTGTAACAATGGCAAAAAAACCTTCTCAAAATGTACCCAAAATATAGTAAAAAGGCTTTTGATAATATAGTCACTGGTGATGAGACCTGGGTGTATTATTTTGAACCAAATATGGGCCACTAAAAATGCCAGACGCCCAAGTATTGCCAAACGAATACGAACGGTAAAGAAGGTTTTTGTATGCTATTTTTTTCACTAATAAGGGTCCAGCTATTCAAATTCCGGTGCCAAAAGGCAGAACGGTCACAGGCAAGTTCTATAAAAACGTTGTTCTGAGAAAATTGAAGAACTACTACAAAAGTAGCCGCCCCAAAACAGGACTTAAGTATGCCCGACTTTTGCATGATAATGCACCCGCTCACAAGGCACGTATTGTGACTGACTTTTTGGAGTCAGAGAAGGTTACCGTCCTTCCGCACCCTCCGTATTCGCCAGACTTGGCCCCCTGCGACTATTTTCTCTTTCCAAAACTTAAATATCATTTATCTGGAAGGAGATACAATTCGAGAAATGCCCTTGGATCTGCTGTTTATCAGTGTCTGATGGGTGTCCCCATTGAAGAGTATGAAAAATGCTTCCAAAAATGGATTGACCGGCTAAAAAGGTGTATTCTGGCTGGCGGAGAGTATTTTGAAGGGCAGAGCAAATTAACATGAACAAAAGCACTTCCGCTATATGAGCACCGATGCAAGTGACATTATTTTTGGAACACCCCTCGTAACTTAATATATACTAAATTCTGAAAGAAGGAGATCCGTCGAGAGCAAAAGCAGCTACGCGAAAAGGAGAATGAAGTACGGGGTGACTATTTACGGTCACCGCACGAACACTTAAACCTGCTGTTGTGAAGTACAAAATGTACATAATTTCTAAAGGTAGGAGATCAGTTTGATTGAGTCTGTTCATGAGCAGTTATAAAAGTCACAGCTACAGATAAGGGTGCGTACTCAAATACTAAAATCGTCTTTTCTAAAGAGTGGTCACAGTAGAGGGTTTGGTGGAGAAATAAAGGAGTTATGCTTGAAAATATGTTACGCATCTTATCTCGATCTCTGTAAAAGTGCAACCCTATTCAAACCGAGCAACCAAGTATGAATACACAATGTGGAAAGTGTGTGTGTTATGTATCACAATTTAAAACAGAGTGACATTGACACTGACCACACATAAAAGAAAACAAAATCAATATTAGTTGCCAGACTTTTTTCCTCGTTATCATTGAACTAATTTTTCTGCTGTGTTTCTTTATGCTAAACACGGATCAGCTTTGGCACTAGTCACTCTTGAAAAGGCGTTTTGACGTTTGGAAATTGAGCGTTTTATGACATTTCTCCATTTTGCATTTCATGCATCAAAGTAGTTTGTGTGGAAATTATCTGCAAAAATTACCGTTGATTTGTTAATGCCTGGTATGGTTGGTGTCAAAAGATAGTTGAAACTAACTAGGACTTGTATTTTTCAACAATACTCTTAGAATGCATGTTAATTTATAGTTGGAGTTTTCAACCGTTTCATGTTATCTATGTGTCCGGCTTAGCATAATTTATTAATTGAAATTTTAACATATATGATACAGCGAAACCTCTCTATAACGGCCACTAAATTGTGTTAATTAGTTGGTATGTACGGCAGGTGGCTGCTTAAAGCAATGTGAAAGTAAAATAGAACGCTCCAATAGGAGCGTTCTGTTTTACGTTCACCTTGCTTTAAGCAGCCACCTGCCTTTAACACAAAATACTTGATGTAATTTAGTGATCGTTATAGAGAGGTTGTACTGTAGATGCAAAGCTTGGTACAGAAACTGACTCTTTGATACGTCTGTATAAGCTATGTTTCTACGCACTGGCTTTATATTAACCTCTTTTCATAGACGACCTACTTGTTAACGCATTTGCACACGGAGTAGACACGGATCAGACAGCTACTGCAAGAGCTGTCTGATCAGAGTCTGCTCAATTTGCTTATAATAGTATATAAATCTTATCATACATTTTTGTTGACGTCACAAAGGCCCTTGCGTCCATGAATATTCACAACATTTATCAATTAATGCGTAAATGTTCATTAGGGAAAGGGTTAAACGGGTTAGCATTAGTTCACATTTATGTACATTTAACAATATTATACCTCACGTGACTTTCCTATACAAATTTCCCACATATCTGCCATGAAACAATTTGTACTGTTCCATGCAACATTATCTCATGAGGGCAACATTACGTCTAGATCAGTGAGCGCTTATTATATTGCGCGCGTGACGTCATCCGACAATTTGATCACCAAACGACATTTTGACAGTCAGTTTAATTTTGGCTAATGATTTGAGAAATGTCGCGTTTTGGGAGGATCTGTCAAGCTGGACAGTGAAAAGGACTCTGCCAGTATCAACTGTGAAATGAAAAGAAGTGTGAAGCTGTTCCGTGATTTTTAAGCACCGAGAAAAAACATTTATTTCAAACTGTTTATTGTTGTCATTGAATAAATCTTTTTGCTGATGAATCTCTTAGAGGAGCTTTGTGCATGGCTATCACCCTGTTCGTAATTATTCACTAATTTAATTCTTCCATTTAGTTTCCTTTAACGTTTGGACACTTTGTAAAAGGTGTTCATTCTCCTCAAATTACTCGAGGAACTATGAAATTTTGGTTTAAGTTGATATCACAAATAATAATATAATTATGCATGTTACGTGATAGTATTTGACCTGTTTAATCCATTTTGAGTTATATATGCTGATGTAACGAGATACTATGTGTATAAGTTACCAAATAAACTATGTCTATGTCTATGTATTAGGCTCCCTTCTGTCTCCAAGATAGACATCTATACTAATTTTAACGTCCGATTTGGTGGTTTTTCACTGTTTGCATAATTGTAAAAGTTACATAATTGTAATATCAACTTTTTATGAAATAGTTTCCCCGTTAATGCAATTCATCGGGGTATTGATTTATATGTCTCCTATTTCTTTATTTTATACATTATCATGACTGTATATATAGCCGTGTATGTGTCTTTACACGCACTGATAGATATATCGCTTTTTTAGTATATGTGCATGCCTTATATGAGTATCATATGTGTAAATAACAGTAAACCTTAGTTGGATAGTTATGGGGAGTGGATGAGCGGTGGGTGCTTGGTGCAGGGTAAAGGTCATGCAGCTCTCAGGACTTTTGTCATGCACTAGACTGTCCCTGTCACAACCAACAGTCTGGAACCAGATGAGACGACGAGCAACACGATGTCTCACATGGGACCAAACAGATTGTCATCAAATTTTGAGTTGGCTTGGAATTCCCCGACGGTCTTTTTAGCAGAGGTCATATTGTTTTGCATGCTATATGTAGTGTAATAAGAAGAAAAATAGCTTACCTACGTTTTCCCCTGTCGTCTGCATCCACAAAGATATCCGAGTTAACTTAACTGTAGTGAATAGGATTCCATTCTCGCCCACAGTTAGTTACACTGGCGAATGCCCCAATTGTTGGCGTGAAAAGCGTGCACTAACTTTACATCTTACCCAGGAGCGGATCTAGAGGGTGGTCCAATTAAGTACCAACTAGACCCGCTGGAAGGAAAAGTATTTGCATCAAATGTTCCCCCTTTACAGCATATGCATTTTTGCCGAACAAATTAATATATAAAACGACCGGATTCATCATTTTTCAATCTATTATATATACTGTATGTATGTCTCCCTCATGTTGTACATGTTAGTACCTGAGACGAAATAAAGATCTGTTCTGTTCTGTTCTGTTCTGATCGTGGGGATCGGTATAATAAAATAAATATCACACCCCATGGAGGCTAACGCCTCGGTGGACATTACCAACCTCGGGCTGACAATACGTGCCGTTGCCCTCCATGGGATTTGATAATTATATAACGCTAACATTTCTTTTTAGGATGAGAAAGCAATGAATAACTGGAAAGTTATAAGTTTCTTTTCCATAAATTGTAGATGATTCATTTATTAATAGCCGAAAGTTCGGAACTATTTTAGCAATTATTCTTCAAACATTATAACGTATCTTGGAATAATGATATATGGAATGAAAGCGGAAAGAAATAATTCGCTTCCTGGAAGGACAAATGTGTATAACTGAATTTGTGATTTCTGATATAATAACTACATCGCTGTTGGAATTGAAAATGAAATAAAAGTTGCAAATTTTGACAATGATATTCCTTTATCAGACATTGCATTAAATCAGATGCATTAAGGTATTAAAGATAATTGTAGCTTGTCATATATTGAAATAGAAAATACTGTGAGTTTGGCATACATGACTTGTTCGATAGGATGATTTTCTGGTGAACTGATTGTCTAATATTTTCGCATTAAGGTGGGTGAATGAGTTTGCAGTAAAACATGTATAATTGCATGAGGTTCTTAGCTGTCTCCATAGCAGGGCTAGTTGATATGCCAAGGAAACAAAGTCATATTGGGGTTGGGGTCATTTTCTCACCGTGAAACATTTGTATATGTAAATTACAAACAGTGCATACCAAAATCAGCTAATGTCTTACATAGGTTTGCATAGGTATTTAACCCTTTACTCCATATATACGCTATGCCTTTGCCAGCAGAGTAGACCCAGATCAGACGGCTCCTAAAGAACACGTCTGATCAGGGTCTGCTTTGTTTGCTTATGGACTTATATAGATCTGATTCTATGCTTTGGCAAACGTTTCATTTATTAATACAGTTTTACTTTGATATCTCGAACTCGGATAACTCTAACTTTGGAATAACTCGAATAAAAGTTCGGTCCTTCCAAAACTTGGATGTGTGAGGTTGGGCGCCCATAAACCGGTTTAACCCCCCGGTGACTTTTGTCACTGACCGTTCCAAGGCGGTACTTCCATCTTCCTCATATTGTATGTTTGTTTTGTCTTTGTGCGTCTCTTGTTGTTTTTTCTACTTATGTACATTTGCTGTTTCCTTGTGTTGCTGTTCGGGCGAGTGTTTGTTCTGTATGTGGTGTTTCCTGCATGACTCATTTTTGTACTTTTACAGTGCAGAATTGCTCCTGCAGGAGCTTTCAGTATTACTTTACACATGTATTAAGCTGTCAACTCTAGAAGTTATCCAGATTAGAAATTCAATAACTCGAACGTCTGTTATATCGAACTAACTTGTATAGTCCTTTGGAGTTCGAGATATCGAAGTTCAACTGTACGCCGTTTTAATAATTGATCTAATTGATATTCATGATGTCATCATTTTTTTATACAGTTAAACCCATCTAATGCGAGCACTTAATGAATAAACATGGTTGTCTTTATAAACAGGTGGTTGCTTAATGCAGGGCGAAAATAATGCAGAAAGCTCCTCTAGGAGTTTTCTGCATTATTTTTGCCCTGCATCAATCTACCACCTGCATCTAGCACCCATAATTGTATCTTTTTAGGGGGTCGCATTAGCGGTTTTTTACTGTTATTGGTTAACCCATGTCATGCTAAGCTTGACTGCCGTTGCAAACAGGTTGGATCTGGGTGAGATATAGTCTTAGAGTAATTCCGCGTGAGATATAGTCTTAGAGTAATTCCGTGACTCATTCAGGGATAATTCTGGATTTTAAAACAAGCGTTGGTCTAATGCAGGACGAAAGTTATACAGAAATTTCTTACGGGAGCTCTCTAAATAAGGATTATCCTGTATTAAGCAACCTCTTGCATTTACAGACTCATATGGTAATAATTTATGTTGCCGCATTATTGAGATATAATTGTATCAGTAATGTCAGAAATTACAAAAACAATGTCCGATAAAGGTATATCTTTAAAAAACGTATATAACCAGCATAATTGGATTAATGGACAAAATGTGTTATTCGCTTTGATCCAGTGCGAATATGACAGAGAGGTTGCTTTTTATTAGAATACTTTACAACAAAGAACATATCTACTGGTATGATTTCCCAAAGACGTTATCCTTACTGCGGAATCAGATAGACACAACTGACAGCCCGGAAATTATCCATATTTGGCCACTGACAGTGGTCCAAAGTGTTTGATAAATCATATAGTCGTAGCCTTGGTTGATATAATGGACAGACAAAGGCAATTATCACAAGAACGATTTGCAACAATGCTTGGTTAACACATTTATTGTTTGATTATTGTAGTAAACCTTGTTCTGTATACCTCTTATGGACATTACCATTGTCGAGCGACTTATATTACATATAGTAGAACCACTCTAAAACGACCAGTTGATGAATATATATTAGGGCCTTTAAAACAGTTGGTTGCTTAACCCTTTCCTTCATATAAACGTGTTTTCATGCGTTTGCAAACAGAGCAGACCCAGATCAGACGGCTCATATAGGAGCCGTCTGATCAGGGTCTGCTCTGTTTGCTAATGACATTTGAAAGATCTGTTTCTTTACTTTTTAAAATGGTTACACAATTGTCCACCTTCCGTATTTCGTTATAACTATTTTGTCCATGAATATTCAGTAGGTATCGAAATTTGAAATAAACATATAACAGGGAAAGGGTTAATGTATGACGAAAGTAAGGCAGAAAGTTCCTGAATGCGCTTTTTGCATAACATTCGTCCTGCAGTAAGCTACCATCTTGGTTTAACCCATTCCCGCACATTGACGCCTTTTGACACTCCTAAGTTACTTGTAAAAACCATAATTGTGATAAATAGAGCATTTGCTCCATAGAAGCAAATACTCTATTTATCACATTGTTTTCAAAACTACACAATTCTAAAAGTTTCCTTATTTCTAGTAAATGTCCCTTTTCGGTAGACTTATTCAAAAGGTTAAGTCTAAAATAGCATATGAGGGAATGGGTTAACACCAAGACGCCTGTTTTAGATAGTTGCTTTATAGAGAGGTTTTACTGTACATCGTAAAACGTTTTCAACTCTACGTCCGTAGCAGACAAGGATACACAAGTTATAATAAGGACAGATAAGACCATAACAAGTCTGGCAAACTGTCTGATTGTTTATGTTACTGATTGTCATGTCCTGATTGGCAAGTCATTCCGAATATATATCTTACAGATGGAAACATTGCCTAGGTTTGATTGCAGAAACACTTGTTTCCCATTGAGTATAATAATTTATAATAGAAACCTGTGAGCACAATTGTTTTAGCGAAAGACCAAATTATACATGGAAATGTAATAGTCGAAATATATTTGAAACGTGTCACTTGTGACATTAAATGAATATCACATCCCATGGTGGGCGACATCACGTATTGCCAACCCCAGGTTAGTAATGTCCACCGAGGCATTACCATACCGAGGGTTGATACTACGTGCTGTCACCCTCCATGGGATGACATTTATTTAATTATATCGATCATCACACTCAATTTCATCAGCAAAATATTTATTCATTAACAACAATAAACAGTTTGAAACAAAAGTTATTCTCGGTGCTTAAAATCACAGACCAGTTTCACGCTTCTATCTATTACATGTTTGGTACTGGCAGATCTCCAAAATAGTCGCAGACCGCGACATTTCTCAAATTATTAGACAAAAACAAAAACAAAATGTCGTTCGGTGATCAAATTGCAAGCGTCGGATGACGTCACACACAATGTATTAAGCGCTCACTGATCTAGACGTTATGTTGCCCTCACGAGATAATGTTGCATGGAATATTAAAAAATGTTTCATGGCATGTATAGGAAAGTCATTGAGGTATAATACGCATAGATCATTAATAAACAACAATGCAAAGCTCAGTTATAAATCAAACATGATTTCATTGAAGATTTATACAAACCGGGTAATATGATGACCAAAGAGTATATTTAGTTCTAGGATTCATGTGTTACATGAAGTATGCTAATAGTTCTTGGCGGCCGTTTGCGCGCAGTTTAGATCAAGACAAAACAGAGTATATCTGTGTTTCATCAGCATCCAGAGTGTTTGACACACGGTTAATAGTTTCTGAAAGGAATCAACGTATCGGAAGTCAGTGAAAATATTAGAAAATCAGATACTGACCAGACATTTGTTGTCCATATGAGAAAGGTTAAGCGAAATATTTCAGCCATTCCTTCCATATTCGATAAATAATTATGCTTGTACGGCAGCATCCCTCTTAAACACTTTATGATTAAACATGTGTGTATCTAACAACAGATGGTTGCTTAATGGGGTGAAAGTAATGCATAAAACTCCTGTAGGAGCTTTATGCATACCTTTCATCATGCATTACACTTTCATCATGCATTAAGCATGACTTTAAGAGCTAGATTTAGATCTCGTTTTGGTGGTTTTGCTGTACATCTGTCTTTTGCACACCTTTACAGAGTATGGACATTCCGTTCTTTTAACCCTTTGCCTAATCGAGACGTATGTTGCGCATTTGCAAACAATACAGACCAGGATCACGGTCTGTATTTACAGTATCTGCTATCACGGCAAACGATGCACCTGTTCATAATGCTCTTAATATATAAATGTTAGGGTATCAATATTTTTTCAGTCGTAGAGGATCGGTCGCGAGTTGTCTTTTAAGATCTCATGTTCCTAAACGAGCCTTAGAAAATGTCTTTGGCGAGTTTAATAACATTTTCTTTGTGAGCTTAAGAACATGTGATCTAAAGATACAACGATCATCAGATTATTTTTCTCACATAACCAAAACAGTGTAATTTCGCCGTTTTAATGACCTGTAAACATCGGTTTCCATGGTTTGACGTCATATATGACGTATGACGTCATATATGTTCTAAAGTGTTCTTACATGTGTTAGTGATATAGAGAATAATAGGTTAGTGCCGTAGATGGGACGCTTTATCCGACGAGGGGAGAAAACGTTGAGGCGAGGCTTGCCGAGCCTCAACTGTTTTCTCTCCGAGTCGGATAAAGGCGTCCCATCTACGGCACTAACCTATTATTCTATTTATCCAGTCAATTTAGTTATATCTGTTTTCATAGACTCATAAAACATACGAATATTGAAATAATTTGCATTGAAAATGCGGTTTTTCGATCAACGGACCTCCCTTTTCATTTCCATTCTAGAGACGTAAATAATGAGCTACCGCAGAGGAAAATAGTTTCGATACTTACATTACAAGAGGGGAAAACGTGGTTCAATTTGAAAAATAAGATCATTTGAATCGAGAGTCGATATGTTCATTCAAACAGACATGATAATATTCTCCTGGAGGCTCTCTGGTCAAATTCGAGTTCCGTCGACTCGGTTTCTATTTTTAGATAGGGCTAACGTCACTCATAAATCGATGGAACTGAACAGCCTATATTTAGGTCTATGACAATCACCGCCCCTGTAAGAGCGTATCAATCAAATTATTATGAGAGTGAAAAGAAAACATTTACTATTTATCTGTAAATCTTTGCCCCCTGACTCGATTTTTATCAAAAACGCGTTTCGCCAGCGATGAATTAAATTAATAAAACTGATAAATCAACGTACCTTTGTATGTGGCCTCAGTGGCGTAATCGGTAAGCACGACGTCTCTAGAGAGATCAGATTTGGCTTTTGTAGAATCAGGCGCGGGTTTGAATCCAGCTATAGCCATTTATTTATTTTTTTCTTCTATTTTCTTATTTGAATAATTCTATTGGTGATTTTTCTGTTAGATCTATTCCGTCAACATGTTCATGCATATTTATAGAAAATCAAAATAGTTCCATGGTTATAGAATCATTCCGCCTATCTACTAACCTAATAAACCTTCTACTACCGGAAGTAACCTAATAAACCTAAGTTTATTTGCACCCCCTTTATTATGTCACTACAGAAGCCTGGTGACTGGATAAAAGGAAATATTAACCCGCTGTTCTAACCCGGAAATAAGGGAAGTTATGTGAGTTTTTTTTCTTTCATGTATACATGTATTTATCAGGTAAACTGGTTAATCAATTGTGTTACTAATTCAATAATCAATTTGATTTGATGTTGAACAGGTATGTGTTAATTCTTTTTGCACTCTGCATGAATTCTTGACCAGATTTGCAAACTGTTGGTTCAACTTATACCTTTCCCTCTTAGAGAGGCATTTTGATATCTTTGCAAACAGGAGCCGTCTGATCAGGCTCTGCACTATTTGCTTAAGATATAAACAAATATACAGTAGAAATTGTCTTAAGCAACATTATATTGACTGGACACAGGGATCTTAAAATGTACGTGGTTGCTTAATACAGGGCAAAAGTAATACAGAAAGCTCCTATAGGATCTTTCTGCATTACTTTCGCCCTGTATTAAGTTACCACCTGCTTACAGACCCATATTTATACCTCTTTCGGGTGGTCGCTTAAGACAGACTCTACTGTATATCTGATTCTACAGTTTTTGCAGAAGTAAAACTACTTTTGTGCAATTTATGTTGATAAATCGTCTTGAGGAAAAGTGTTTAGGCGTCTACTTATTCGATGATTCACTAGAACCATTAACATTTGCCATTCTTATAGACTGTTTCTCTCAGAAAAGGAATGAAAATATGTACGACTAGAAGCAAACAGTGTCTGCAAATGAGACAGGTTGCAGCTGAATGCAGTCGTGTTCTTAGTACAACAGAGTCTCTTAACCCTTTCCCTCATATAAACGTGTTTTCACGCATTTGCAAACAGAGTAGACCCAGATCAGACGGCTCCTAGAGGAGCCGTCTGATCAGGGTCTGCTCTGTTTGCTGATGAAATTTGATAAGATCTGTTTCTTTACTTTCTAAAATAGCTACAATATTCCACCTTCCATAATTCATTATAACAATTTTCTCCATGAATATTCAATAGGTATTGACATTTGGAATAAACATAGAACAGGGAAAGGGTTAAAAGCGATCACATGATCTATTAGCATAGGAGACTGTAAATGTTGGTGGTGGCTTAACCCTTTACTCCATAAATACGCCTTTCTACGCATTTGCAAACAGAGTAGACCCAGATCAGACGGCTCCTTGCTTAGGATATAGATATGATTCTATATTTGCTGCCATGGCCAAACATTCCTGTGTCCATGTGAAATTATAACAATTAATCTAATTAATATTCATGACGTGATTATTCCTTACATGTGTATTCATGGAGTAAAGAGTTAATGTAGGGCAAATGTGATACAGAAAGCTCATGTATGAGCTCCCGTATGAGCTTTCGGTATCACGTTTGATCTGCAGTAAACTACCATGTGTTTTAAAGATCCAGAATTAGATTAGTGGTCGTATTAGGGAGTAAGATTTTACTGTGTAAGGGTCTCTTCAACCAATGCCGCTAGAAAACTACAAACGTGATGAGACACATCCTAATATAAAATTGTTCGAGATGACCTCATTATTCTGTACGCTGTGTCATACACTACTAGGCTACCGCTTATATGATTATGTGTTTTAGAGATTATATCCACTTTATCTTAAGCGAAATCTAGTGGAAATTTATTTTACTAAATCACCGTACTTAATCATTAGCTAACATCCTCAGCGAGCCCTATGACCAGAGTCTGTTCTGTTTGTCATAAACATACAGTAAAACCTCTCTATAACGGCCACTAAATCGTGTTAATTATTTGGTATTTTAGGGCAGGTGGCTGCTTAAAGCAATGTGAAGGTAAAACAGAACGCTCCTATAGGAGCGTTCTGTTTTACTTTCACCTTGCTTTAAGCAGCCACCTGCCTTTAACACACAATACTTGATGTACTTTAGTGGCCGTGATAGAGAGGTTTTACTGTATTTTTCTTTAGTGATACGAGTTGATAAAAGTTTTGTTTCATTATTCAGATTCAGGAAAGGGCCAGTTTTAATTACTCAGTCCATTAAAAGTTCATATCAGTTGATATTGACAAATGTTATTACTTATAATACCATGGGGTTTGGACACGTAGTTGGTCCGAAGATATACAGGTTGGTATATGAGATGGTATCCAAGATGGCGTCAATGTAATGGAAATCTAATGATTGCTCGTTTATCTTACATATTACTGCCACAATTGATGATCATGGTACTCCCATACACATGAGCTAGTTAACCATGCTTTATTGAAAAATGTAACATGAACAAGAAACTTCATTCTATTTCATGTTTTTGTGTGTGTGTTTGGGGGTGGTGGTTGAGGCGGGGCTGGGGGGGATATGTTTGTGTGTTCATGCTCTTCATTTGCTGTGACTCGGTACTTATATTCGTCATCCTTTATCGCTAAGTGACCTATTCAGTGTCACTGTGCCGTAAACTCTAAAACCAACAGTTTATTTTATAACATAACACGTGGCTTCAGCGTGACGTAACACTATCATTTATTTTTTGATAATCATGGGCATATATTCACTAGTGAATAACATTCGAACGACCGAATGACATTCGAACGATTCATACGCGCTGTCAAAACAAACAAACTGGCGGACGGTGGTCGACCTACCTGTCCACGATTGAGTCACGATAGATGGCAAAGGATTGTTGGCACTTGCGCCTTAATTTCGATAAAATAATACAAATTGTAATCGCTGTCAGGAATCATATACAAAATGTATGCCAAAAAAGACCTACCAGCTACTCTGACCCATACAATCCATTCTACATTTAAAATGCCTCCTCAACTTTGCATTTTCTTCACCGCATGTCCTTTTGTTTATGCAGATTTCTACTCATACAAATATCTCATCAATCAACAACAATAGTCATCTGAATCCAGCACAGCACAAACATATTTCAAATATGCTATACTCACTAACTCAGCTGATCGCGAAAATCTTCCTCCTGTTCCAACACATTTTATGCAGCAGTTCGTACTGAATCTTTTGTCCATTTCAAACATTTTCACTGAACTTGAATCGAGATTTTTTTCTCGGTGGAAATGTCCATGTCCATGTGTATACATACAACACTAATGAAGGGCTTAATATACCAAAACGAAGGCGCATTTCGAATCCCATTGACAGTGAGTGTCGGACGTGTTGGCGACTGTATGTAGGTCTTCATGTAAATGGCGCGCTTTACATAGACACATGTTGTGTACAATGACGTCATAATGTGACGTGTTTGTAACTATGTATGTCAAAACTGTAACTCAAAAATTATTTTGACGTGTTTCTGTATGTTTTTGTATCATAAACTATCACAGTTTGAATACCAGAGAGGTCTGAATTAGATCCTGGTTGATATGACAGTAAGTAAAAAATAAAGTTGGAAAATTTGGACCTACTTTGTCCCAGTTACCTAGCGAACCTAATAACACCTTTCATTCATCATTTCTATATGTAAGGAGAATTTATAACAATCCACGTTACTGCTGAAATATTGGCTGCAAATAACATTTGTGTGTGTTATGTTATAAATAGGATCTTGCATTCGTGTTCATGATTATTGGATTTATTAAATTCGTCTTTTTAAAACGATAAAAAAACTCGCTAAAGCTCGTTTTTTATCGTTTTAAAAAGACTCATTTAATAAATCCAATAATCAAGAACACTCATGTAAGATCCTCTATGTTGCGCTACCCTAGCCCTGACTAAACCATTACAATAACTTTCAGTAAGGCGCTTTGTTACTTTATGTCTTATCTAAGTTTTGTGTATATTGTGGCGTCACATTATAACCCTTTGAAAATATCCTTAATTTCCTTAGAAGCACCGCATCGATTCTTGTATACTTATTGACATGGAAGACAATTACTATTGCACCTATCTTACCACCTATTTTGTTCGTCTGTTTGGCCATATAATGAATTCACATTCGCTCTTTCAAAGCACATGATCTCCTGTCGTGATAAGGACTATAAAAGTAGCACTAGTGGTTTATTGGCTTAGCGTAATACGTATGAAAGTGGTGTTGTGCGGTTGTGTTAGTCCACTGCCCGGTAGATGTTAATTAATAAGTGTGATTTAAAATCTCAGAGTACGCGTAATATACACTGAGAATGTTAAACGCCCAGAATACATTGAGAATGTTAACCCATTTGCTCCCAGTGGATTCTTCCATGTTTATATATTGGATTAGTCAATTGTTTATCTAAGGGGTGCATGGCCTAAATTTTCAATTGCGTTTTGTTTTATATTGAAATTCCTATCAGCAAACAGTGTAGACTCTGATCAGACGCCGCATAATGCGGCGTCTGATCAGAGTCTACATTGTTTGCCTACGTCCCATATATGGGATCGTGGGAGAAAATGGGCTAAAGGGCCAGGGATCCTCAGGCGGATTATTCTATACCCGTATCCACTGTCAAAGGCACACATTACTATACCGGTACAATAAAACCCCTCTATACCGGAATTCTAGTCAAGAGGAATTTAGATACGTTTAGGCAGGTAGCTGCTAAATACAGAGTGAAAGGCATGCAGAAAGCTCCTAAATGAGTTATCTGCATGATTTTCACCCTGCATTCAGCTGCAACCTGTCTCCAAGATTAAATCAATATTTATACTTAATTTAACGTCCGGTTTAAAGGGGATTTACTATATTCGTATTTGGTAAAACACTTATAATAAGTGACCAGTTACCCAACATACAACTGATATTTGCCTCGTTTTGTTCCTTATTTGTGCATCATTAGCCGACTGGTGGGTATTGATTTAACATTGTCTGTCGCAGATATATGAGTGATTGCAGTAAACCTCCTCTAAACCGGAATTATTGTACAGAAGAGTTTATATACTTTTAGGCAGGTGACTGTTTAATGCATGGAGGAGCTTTCAGCATGACTATCACCCTGCATTAAGCTGCCACTTGTCTCAAAGACAGATATCAAATCTAACATCCGGGTTAGAGGTATTTTTATTGCACCTATACAGATGAGGATGTGAGTAACTTGTCGCATCATCAAGATCAACACTCTTTGACACCATTATGGCAGTTTGGTAGACGAACTGAAATTATACCTTGAGGTTTGAAAATGTATTTTGTGAAAAATTCAGTTCCAATATTTTGCTGGACAGGCCTAGAAGTTAAATATGGCTTCAGTAGCAAATTAACTTGGGTACAGCTGTGTATAATTGACACCGTTCTGTTTAACCCTTTCGGCGCCAAATTTCTAATTGTCGTCTGCTATCCAAGTTTGTTAAATCATTCAGTAAAATAAGGAAATGACATAAATAAATGCAAATTTCAGAGGAATAAAGCACATATACAGAAATAGAGATTGAGACAAATAGTGAAGTCCCTGAAGGGGGCGTCTGATCTGGAACTGCACTATTTGTCGTGGTGCATTTATGCGACTGCGGCGGTGAAAGGGTTAAAGAAAACTGAACTCTTAGTACGCGGTAAGCCAGTCGTCTGATCTGGGTCTATTCTGTTACTTATATAACATATGAATTTATACTAAGTACACAAGAGATACTAAGCATGGAAAACTAAAGACCAAGGCTAAGAGGTGAGAGGGAGAAAGATTCAGTGATCCATTAAAAACACACAGGTCGCAGAAAAACAACAATACTCTACATTTGGACATCTCGTTTTTGTTCTGTGTATTTACCTAAGTTAAACACATGTATATTTAAAAGTGGATGGGTTAACGGAAGTTTTATCTAAACAATCACCATGTGGTCAGAATTCTGACTATTAAACGTTGTTACTTAGATATAATCTGAATGAATCATGTATGCTGCTGATAGCTTTATGGAGTATCGAAAAACGATCAACATAAGTGTCTCAATATAATTTTGTCTTCCAATGCATGCTGTCTTTATATTTACTACATATGATTGATTTCGTTTCGGTCCGTGCATTTTGAATACATAGTAACACAAGTTTGTACTTAAAGGCAGACATCGGAGATTGATATAGTTAAAAAAACTTAAAAAATTACATTCACCAAACATCTAAGTATTCTATTATCAAATTTAACGGTAAGTATAATAAACATACATACCGAAGTTTGACTTTTTTATGTTTTTGTCTCCGGACAATCTGGCAGAAAATCGAAGCTGTCTTTATAGACTATGAGCTAGTTTCGCGATAGATATTTTCCAGCCCCTGACTTATTGACCGAGATAAACATTGAAGAGTTAAATATTTATAACGTCTTTCAATTTATGATAGAAATCAAAGTGTTAATAGTAGTGCTTGAGCATGCTTCTGAAGCACAAATAAAGTGTGCCCCCTTCGCATACACACATACATGCACGCACGGATGCGCACACGCATACACGTACGCACGCAAACACAAACATAAGAAAGTAGATACAGGCAACAGAAAGACATCATTTTGAAATTTAGATATTGTCTTCTGTTCAATGCAGGATGTAGAAAAGTCATATTATCAATGGTTAACAATTGTGAAAAACATGCCAAAAGCTATCGCCATTTCACTGCTATAAACTTTGCTAGAGGCTGAAACGTCGCCAACATGTTGTTAGCATTTTTCCCCTCGGATGGTACAAGTGGTCACACTTTGAGGCTCTTGCCCATAGCCTATGCGCCAAAACCCTAAAAGGAAATACATGTAAAACAATTGTTTCCAAAAAGGCTATCAATCAAACAAAGTAAATCTAAGGTTGCCATTTGCTTTAGAAATGCTTGGTTTCTTAGACAAACAAGGATATTGAACATTTCTCTGTCACAATTATCCATTTATCAGACCTTGTGCGACGGCAGACAAAATACAATGATATGAACAAATGATTCATATTCCATTACCCTTTCTATCTGTCAGTCTAAGTTAAGGTAAGGACATATTAATGCGCATAGCAATCCGTTTGTGATGCACAAGAGTCTTTACGAGTTTTCATCTGTGACAAACCCCCATTTATCATTGTCTAGAACATAAACCATCAAACCTTTGGCCAACTTAAGATTTTATATCTTACATCTACAGTAGAACCTGTCTTAAGCGATTTTATATCTAATGGACAAAGGAATCTACAAGAAGCTTGTGATTGTTTAACCCTTTCCCTGTTGTATATTCATGTAAGAAATAATGACGTCATGAATATTAATAAGATTATATTTTATAATGGCATGTGAACACATGACATGTTGGCTCAGCCAGAAGCTGTAGAATCAGATGTATATTACACCATAAACAAACAGGTATAGGAGCCGTCTGAACTGGGTCTACTCTGTTTGCAGATGCGTGAAAAAATGCGCTAACATAAGGGAAAGGGTTAATACAGGGTAAAGGTAATGCAGAAAGTTCCTATAGGAGCTTTCTGAATTACTTTCGACTTGTATTAAGCTACCATCAACCTTAGAGAACCATACTTAGGCCTGGGTCCATGCTTATAAAACGTTTAGTTGAGTCTGAGTTCGTTCTCAGGCATGATGACATAATATTAATCAGATTAATTATCATAATAACACATGGACACAGGAATGTTTGGCCTTCTCAGAAACTATAGAATCATATCTATATCATTTCATAAGCTAATGGAGCAGTCCATATATGAGCTGCCTGATCTGGGTCTACTCTGTTTGCAAAGGCATAGAAAAGCGTATTTCAGGAGTAAATGTTTCAGACACGTTCTATTGTAATCTAGTTAACCCACGTCTTACAGTTTACGTTATAATCACAGTAGATGTTAAACGTGTGCTGAACAACGTTTAGAACCAAAATGTCTGATAGTCAGAATTGCTGTTGTGGCGTTGATGAAGGTAGTTTCATGTACATGAAATAAAACTGCAATTACTGTTTTCCAAATATTGATAAACATTGCAATATCAGTCATATACTTTCGCGAATTTCTCTTCAAAGAAATGCATAACCTACTACAGTAAAGCCTCTCTATAACGGCCAGTAAATTACATCAAGTATATTGTGTTAAAGGCAGGTGGCTGCTTAAAGCAAGGTGGAAGTAAAACAGAACGCTCCTATATCAGCGTTCTGTTTTACTTTCACATCGCTTTAAGCAGCCACCTGCCCTAAATACCAATTAATTAACACAATTTAGTGGCCGTTATAGAGAGGTTTACTTACCTAACATTTACTCTATCTCTAAAGATACGCCTTTTTACGCTTTTGCACTCAGAGTAGACCGAGATCAGACGGCCCCCGTCTGATCAGGGGCTGCTCTGTTTGATAATGATATAATATAGATGATATAATAAAGAAAGGCTTCTACAGTTTCTGTCATTCTTCTGTTTATAGAACTATTATAATTAAGTTAATGTATATTCATGATGTCAGTATTTCTTGTCAGAATATTCATGGAGTAAAGGGTTAAGAGACTTAGGCAGCAAACACTCTTCACTAAATATAATGTTACCATTTAAAAAAATGAATTGATTTTGTAAAGGCAACTGTAATATGTAAATGATTTCAAGTTCAAAATGCGTTTTGAAAAATGCCGTTACACAAAGTTCTTCATGACCGTCGGGGAATAGCTTTGGAATAACAGTTAGGCATAATTTATTTTTATATGTAAACTTAATGATGTTATATACAAGTTGAAAGTAAAATACACACATTGAAAACAGCCTCTAAAATGAAGTGATATGAATTCTTATAGCCAATGGTTTGTATTTACACTTTTGTAAGACCGCTTTCTCTCTAATGGGGAACTCGCTTGGTTAGGTACCGGGGGGGGGGGGGTCTTAATTAGGGATCTGTAAAACAACAGCGATCCGAGGTCCAGTAAATATTCTTTTTGTTCAAACTGACGTGCCAGTCTGGCTTTGGTGAAACACTTCGGTGTCACTATTGCAATATCGACATACCTTGCAATTGCTCAAATATGTCACCGTCTCATGTCATGCCGCCAAGGTTCTCTGACTGTCACCATCAGAGTTCAAATTTCACGGTTTTTCACCCAGTTAACTTGATTTTGTTACAAAAATTCTTTGGAGACAGTTCCGTCTCTGCAGTTCAACCAAACACAACGTTTTCTCAACCTCTAAATGTTTCTTTGAAACCTTTTAAGATATACAATCATGAATTCTCAAAAATAGTTGCAAACGACAAACAGGAGCATTTGAATCTTGATAAAATGGCGTATACTATAAATCGATTGGCTGATCGTGGCCCCTTTGACACGCCCATTTTTAAGGATCCACAAATCGCAGTTATAATTCGGCACCGTGATTTGCTTAATTGATTTTACTCACGTGACTGGTAAATTAAATAAATATGTGTGTTCTTTCTTTATTAGCGTCTCTTCATGGTTACAAACATACACACACAAAAATTTATCTATACATAAACCATGCCATTCATATTTGAATTATAAGAGACTATGCATATATCACAATGCTAATCCATACTTATTGCACTATAACTACACATACTTTTAAAAGTATATAGCCTCTGTTAATCCACCAAACAAAACACCCGTACCTTAACGAGTACGTACGTCTGTCTGAGTTAAAAAATACTTAAACTGAAGGTAGATAAAAACTGACATCAGAAAAACGGCCAAACAAGCCATGCTACAAAATGTTCTTAAGAAAACGTTTATTACCGCAAATCAGATTTGAAATAAACTGATTAACAGAGACTTTATACTTGAAATAAAAGGCAAATACTTAAACATTTGTCACAGACATTATCTACAATAAAAAGATAATTCCTTAATACCTGTAACTAGCTCCACACCAAACTAAAAAAAGGGATTAAAGTCGACCTACATACACGCGAAGTACATGACAATTTACCTAAATATGCAGGGTTACAAGTTATAATCACTTGGCCTTGTAACCAGTTGTGAGAAGAAATTAAGTAAAGTTTATAAACGGATTTTGGATTCCTTATTACTACAGGTTAGTGTTTATCTGTTTGTATTTTAGAGGAACTCAGTACTTCACTGAAGTCCTGAATATGAATTGGTATTATACATGTCTGAATTGTAACAATGCTGCATATAAATTAATTAATATTTCAGTTATCTATAGGTGTTCATATTATTTGTATTTACTGAATTAATATTCAAAGAATCATCATATAGGTATACACGTACATTAATTAAGTGTTCAGTGAGAACACTTAATTATTTATTTGTGTGCCTAAAGATAATTAGACTGGCATAGTAATTTCAAATATTTAATTAGAATTTAGAGCAACTGTGCATGCATTTAATTGATGATTTATAATATGTTCTTATACTGTTTGCAAAGTTACCTTTTCTTAGTATGAGGGAAATTAATGGACTCATACTACAAGCTATCATGTAAATAGAATTCTGATATTCATTGAGCTAATTCGTATCACGCATTGCCGGTGAATTTTTATATGATATGTCTTTTATTATCTGGTAACTTTGTATGCGAATGGTATCGTTGTGCATGTATGAGTTACGGTTATACATTAACCGCTCATAGTAATTTGGAAATTTAACTGTTCCGGGATTAATTATATTTGACGGGACTGGTGTTAACATAACAAATTTTCGTTATATGAACATGCACAATGATACGCTCGGTTAACAGATTAGCAAATAGAACTGTTATTTTATTGTAACGAAACATATAAATTCACATTGTTGCATTATAATCACTTTGCCTTGTAACCAGTTGTGAGAAGAAATTAAGTAAAGTTTATAAACGGATTTTGGATTCCTTATTACTACAGACACGTTAGACCCCCCCCCCCCGGTACCTACTGCAAAGCGAGTAACCTCCCCATTACTACAACATCCATAACAGCGGTCTAACACTTTCCTTCATATAAGTGCATTGTCACGTATTTGTAAACAGAGTAGGCCCTGATCAGACGAACCGTCTTTTGAATCATAATTAGAGATATGTTTCTACACTTTTTATAAAAGCCGAAAAAACGTTACTTCAAAGCATACTATTATTAAAAAAAGAATCAGCTAATATATATTCATGGTTTCATAATTTCTTACATGACTATTAAACAGGGAAAGGGTTAAGCATGACTGTATACGATTACTAATGTTAGGAACAAGACAACCATCATAATGAAGGTATTTCATCTTGTAGCTTTGAAGACAAACATTCGCTATTCTCATACTACTCATACTAAGCGCATATTGATTGCCATTTGCAAACAGCATGGGTCGAGAGGAGATACCGAGTAACTCGGCGTCTCATACCGAGTAACTCGGCGTCTCCTCGGCAATCCAAACTGTTTGGCAATCAGGCAAAGGTTTCTTACAAGTTTGCTTGAATCAGAAGTCAGAAAAAGGTTCAGCAATTCAATGATTGAGCATACATTATTTTTTCAGCATGAGAAGGGTTAGTAATGGGGTTTAACCATCCGTAATGTACATATTCTACGATTAACCCTTTCGCTGCCAAACTCTGTCGTCTGCTAACTTTGTCGCCTGCTACAAATTTTCATTCTTTTGATTTTCTTCATTTTGTTTCAAAAACATAGTAACAGTAACAAACAGTTTGGATCCTGATGAGACGCCGAGTTACTCGGCGTCTCATCTGGATCCAAACTGTTTGCATAGGTAATCACAGATCTGGCATTGGCAGCGAAAGGGTTAACCATCTCTGAATCTGCAACTCTAAAGAACGCAAACTCTTGTTTTCAGTAGGACCAAAATTTTGCGGAAAACAAACTTTTGTATAACAATAAGCAATCGACCGTTTTTAACCATTTAAACTAACATTTACAAACAGTGTATACTAGAGGAGCCTTCTGATCAGTGTCTGTATTGTGTGTCATGCCAATTCTCCAGCTGCAAGTCTAACCCATTCCCTCATATTCACGCCATTTGGCGCCTTTTTAAAAGTCACTATCTGAAACCAAATGCTCTATTTATCACAATGGTTTCAATACTACACAATTCTAAAACATTCCTTTCCTGTGATCAATGCTCCGTTTTTGGTAGATGTATTCAAAGAGGTATATGGTCTAAAAATAGCCTATGAGGGAATATGTTAAGCCTTTCATACTGAGTGGACACTATAATACTGATGGGCTATGAAAACTCAACGTTAAAATGCTTAACCCTTTTCCTGTTCTATATTTATTTCAAATTTTAATACCTACTGAATATTTATGGACACAATAGTTATAACGACAATCTGGAAGATGGAACATTGTAGCGATTTAACAAACTACAGAAACAGATTTACCAAAGTCCATTAGCAAACAGAGCAGATACTGATTAGACTACTCTGAACTGAATCATGTATAATGTTTATACAATTATTTATTCTTTGATGTCATTACGTCAAACGTAGACGTTTGGTGGCTACTTTAACCGGACGTTAATTTCAATATAAATATCGGTCTTGAAAACAGGTGGCAGCTTAATGCAGTGTGGGAGTCATACAGGAAGGAGATTAATTGTCAAAAAAATGACAATTGTTTCATTTATATGTTTTATATCTGCGAATATTCTGAAGAATATATCTGTTAAAACATCCATATCGAAAACTATTTCATGATAAACATACTGAGCCCGTTTTACATCATAGAGAAGCATTATTGATCATTTGCAGACAGAGTAGACCCAGCTAAATGAGCTGTCTGACCCGGATCTGCGCTTTTGCTTATGAAATAATATAGGTCCGATGATACAGTTTCACACAGCCCCAAGCACCCCGTAATAACAATGAAAACATAACAATAGGGTGAAGGCAGGAGTACTGCCTTGTAACTAAACTAAGACTACATTAAATTGATTTATAACATAACTCGTGGCTCCAGCGTGACGTAACGCTAAATTATTATGTATATTTTGATATTCACGGGCATATATTCACTAGTGAATAACATTCGAACGACCTAACTGTATTCATACGCGCTGTCAAAACAAACAAACTGGCGGACGGTGACCTATCTGTCAACGATTGAGTCACAATAGATGGCAAAGGACTGTTGGCACTTGCGCCTTAATTTCGATAAATTAATGCTAAATAATTATTGATATCTATCACATTAAGCATGTGTAAAGTTTTGGCCAATAGGTGAGAATGATTGTCACAGTCGCTTTAAAGTTAACAAAATTAACCATTTCCCTGTTCTAAATTTATTAAAAAGTCCAATACCTACTGAATAATGAAGGACAAAACAGTTATAATGAAATATGGAAAGTGGAACATCGTAGCCATTTTAGAAAGTAAAGACACAGATCGATCATATTCTATTAGCAAACAGAGCAAACTCTGATCAGACGGCTCCTCTAGGAGCCGTTTGATTTTGGTATACTCTGTTTGCAAATGCGTGTATGGGGGAAAGGGTTAAATGTTGAGTATACACGAATATGACCATTTCATTCCCAAACGCAATATACAGTAAAACACTATAATGCCTATTGTGCAAGAAACCCCTCTAATGCGACAACCACAAGAGATCTAATTTTGGGTCGTAAAGGCCGGTGGTAGCTTAACGCAGGACACACGCTATGCAGAAAACTCCTATTGAAGTTTTCTGTATTATAGCTTTCTCCCTGTCTTAAACCGTTAAAGCCTTTCGTCCTGTCTTAAAGACGCACATGTTTATTCATTTTGTAGTCGCTTTAGAGGGTTTCTACTGTTTAACTAGTGGTTAAAGGTTTACATAGAGTAGAACCTGTCTTAAGGGGCCATCAAAAATGGGTATAATTATAGGTCCGTAAGGCAGGTGGTAGCTTAATACTGGTCAATAGTAATGCTACATTTGGCACCCAACGTAAATAACCCATAAGGTGATTTATATGAAGATTATATGAAGATAATGTGTAGTGATAATAAGAAACTCGTGGAGTGTTCTTTGAGTAAGAATTCGGGACGAATTCTTGTGTAGAGGGTGTGTGTGTAGCCGGGTATAGAGATTATGGTGAAATAAGTTGATAGGCTTTACTGTGTAGCTTGGTAGCTCAGTCGGTAGAGTGTTGGCATGGTAAGCCAGGGGCCCTGGGTTCGAGTTCCAGTCGAGTCACAACTTTTTCACCATGTTACATTCATAAATTCATACATTCATTATTCCCCCTGCATTAAGCAAGCACCAGCTTTTTTAAGTTTCCTATGTTTAATACATGAATGATCCCTTAAGACAGGTTCTATTGTAGTTTTAAGTTGTCTCGTCCGCTTCACTGATCAGTATAATAGTAAACTAGTATGGTATCACACAACCAAACCTAATCATTTCAACAGCGACAGGGACTGTGGATTTTGCTTATGTCAATTTTGTCGTTGTGTGAAGAATAAATAGTACTTACACTGTCATTATGAGAAAAAGATTGCTTACACTGTCATTTTGAGGACAAAGTTCTTTTTATTACGTCTAGAAAAAATCCTTTCTGTGGGAAACGAGTCACTAAAGTCCTTTGCAAACAGTGTATACCCAGATAAATGGGCTCCAAGAGGAGCCTCCTCGTCAGGGTCTGCACTGTTTTTCAAGTCAGATTTTTCTTAAAACATGTCCTTGAATGTTTGACCTTTTTTATTTTGAAATAGTCTATTTTACAATTAAGCATTGAAATGGTTAAGGAAACACTTTTAAGGAGACACTCGATGTGCCTATAACAGTAGTTTCGTACGGATAGTAATTCGTATATAGTTCTATAAATCACAAAATGATGACAATGAACACCAATTTGTTCAACTCTGAATGACAGTTTCTAGTGTATACTTGAATATTATCCTTTCTTTATATCGATATATTTGTCCACTGTCACAGCCCGTCTGAAAAATGTTTAACCTTGTCAGACAAGTTTGAACATCATTCTATTGTCTAAGATACACTGAATATCCAAACGATTATTATGAATCTTAGATTCGTTTTGTGTGATTAATTCGTTTTGCTTGGAAATGATATATGCTGCTGTGTGAAAAAATATTCGATCAGTTTACTTTTATATACGCCATACTCTGTAACAAGAGGGCCCTGATATCGCTCACCAGACAATCAGAGGAGAAGATCTTCAAAGTTTTCACTATATGTTTCTATAGAAAACTGACCCCAGGGGCATAATTTATATAACTTTTGTAGAGGACCTGAACATGTTGCTATGTGCCAACTATGAAAGCTGAGAACCCTTCCAGTTTCAGAGGAGAAGATTTTCAAAGTTTTCGCAAAATGTTTCCATTGAAAACTTGCCTCCCCTAGGGCGGGGCAAACTTGACCCCAGGGGCATACTTTATATAACTTTTGTAGAGGACCTGAATATGATGCTATGTGCCAAATACGAAAGCTGAGAACCTTCCAGTTTCAGAGGAGAATGTTTTTAAAGTTTTCACTGTATGTTTCTATTGAAAACTGGCCATCCCTGGGGCGATTTATACAACTGAACATGATGCTGAGAACCCTGTAGATTCAGAGGAGAAATTCTTTAAAAGTTCAAATTGTTGATGACTGGTGACGCATGACACACGCCGACGGACGACAGACGACGGACATTAGGCGATCACAAAAGCTCACCCTCAGCACGCTGTGCTCTGGTGAGCTAAAATGTGTCTCTATAAGGAAGAGGAGCAAACATTGAAGCAAATTTCTGTTGAAAAAATAAGTTTTTTTTTGCAAATAGTGTAGATACACACAAACCATCACTTTATGAATGATAATCATGGACTGCGTCATTTGTCAAGTTGGATTATAGAATAACGCAGGCGATCATTAAAGTAAAACAGCGTTGAGTCTTAATGTAGGTAGCATTTTAACCCTTTCCTTCATATAAATGTGTTTCCATGCATCTGCAAACAGAAAAGACCCAGATCAGACGGCTCCTAAAGGAGCCGTCTGATCTGGGTCTGCTCTGTTTGCTAATGGAATTTGAAAGATCTGTTGCTTTACTTTCTAAAATTGCTAAAATGTTTCACCTTCTTTATTTCATTATAAGTATTTTTTCCAGAATATTAAGTAGGTATTAATATTTAGAACAAACATAGAACAGAGAAAGGTTTAAACATTTACGTCATGAATATTTGTACAAGAATTCATGACGTTATGAAAACTGATTACAATGTTTATTCAGGCATACGCATACATGTTTGGCCATGATAGAAACTGTATAATCATATTTATATTATTTCATAAACGAACAGAACAAACCCCACAGAAGCTGTCAAACCTGGGTCATCACTGTTTGCAAAGGCATGGAAAATCATGTAAAGGACTGAGCCTGGCATCTGGTTTGAGGTACACATTTTACAAAGTATCATTTCTCATGGATCTGCTGAAATTTCAACAGCTGAACTTTTCAACAGTTTTCAACAGCTGTACTTCGACTCGCCCTATCAATTTGAAGGAATCCTTTCATTGCAGCAATATGGATTGGGTCATTGTCGTAACGATCAGACTCATTGATCAGAGAGGCTACACTTTAATCACTATAACCCTTTTCCTGTTGTATATTCATGTAAGAAATAATGAATATTAATAAGATTATTTATTATAATGGTATATGAACACATGACATTTTGGCTCAGGGAGAAGCTGTAGAGTCAGATCTATATTACACCATAAGCAAACAGAGCAGACCCTGATCAGACGGCTTCTATAGGAGCCGTCTGATCAGGGTGTACTCTGTTTGCAAAGGATTAACATCACATATACCGTAAGAATTAGGACACCCAGTCTCCACAAATTTATAAAGCTGAATAAGCCAATTTGGCACCACTTCTATAACTTTAGCCTAGACCGACATAGCAAATAATGAAGATTCTGATCTGAGTCTGAACTATATGCCTTAGTTTGTCCGAAATGTTAGGACAGTTACGTTATACAGTAGAACCTGCCTTAAGTGACCATCACAAAAGTATACAGTAGAACCCCCTTAATGCGACCACTTAATGAATAAATATGGTGTCGTTATAAGCAGGTAGTTGCTTAATGCAGGACAAAAGTAATGCAGAAAGCTCCTCTAGGAGCTTTCTGCATTACTTTTGTCCTGAATTAAGCTACCACATGCATCTAACACCCGTAATTATACCTATTTTAGGTATAGCGGTGTTATACTGTAAGTATGGCTCTGTAAGACAGGTGGTAGCTTAATGCAGGTCAAAAGTAATGCAGAAAGTTGCTATAGGAACTTTCTGCATTATTTGTGCCCTGCATTAAGCAACTACCTGCTTTTTAAGATTCATGTGTCCAACTAATATATGGTCGCTTAGGACAGGTTCTATTGTATATGTCTGTAAACTTGATGCGTTTCACTAAAACTAAAAGCATTGCTTGCTCCCTTTTTTTTTTATCTACATCATTATTTATCAACAAGAAAACTGATGGTACTGATAGACGACGGAACTTGTGTTGCTTTCATGACAAAACATGGATTGACATCTCGTCCAATCCTGATCTACATAAGCCTTTAATTCAAGTATATTCATATGAGACTTCTCCCATTATGTATATTAATCTAACTATTATAGTTAACCCTTCTCTTGCTGAAATTTAAGATACATTTCACCTATGCCCTGTTGTATAATTACATATATCTTCACTGTGTACACGTATTTCGCTGTGCAATCACTCATGTGGAGTGCACTGGTTGCACAATCAACTTGTAAATAGTGCAGACCCTGATGAGACAGCTCCTGCAGGAGCTGTCTCATCTGGGTCTTCACTATTTACAGGTAGGTATATTGACGTGAATAGCAAGCGAAGGGTTAAAATACAAAATACGGAAAAATGTAAAATTTATTTCCATGATGGCACACTGATGAGAAACAGTTCTGTAACATAGGCGCAAAAGCAGACTCTGATCAGACAACTCCTGGGTCTTCTCTGTTTGCAAAGGCATGGTTTTGGGTTAAAGGGTTAAATAATACATTGTGTACTTACTACTGACCAATCTCTGTGACAAAATGTATAATGCACAATATGGTTATGCCATGTAGTAATAGAACACAAGGGTGTGTGAACTTAGACCCATAACCACACATTTTTATGCCTTTGCAAATAGAGTGGACCCAAGTCCAAATGGCTCCTATTGGGGTCGGCTGTTTGTGTATGATATAATATAGATCTGATTCTACAGTTTCTGTAATGATAAAATATTACTTTATTCATAGTGTCACTATAAACATGATGTCATTATTGTTTGCTTACCTCCAGAGCACTAAACTGATTCTCCTCTGCTGCAAGGAAGTCAGCAGTCGTGTCATTCTTGTCCACAGCTGAGACATCAGCCTTCTGTATGAGTATGTTCACGGTAGCAGAATGTCCATAAGTAGCAGAATGTCCATAAGTAGCAGAATGTCCATACACACTGGCCAGCAACAGGGATGTGTAGTTCTCATTATCCCGACGTTCTGTATCAGCCTCCCTGAGAAAACACAGAACACTGGCTTAGAGGCTTGATTGGCGTTCAACATTTTATTCCAAAGCAACAGCTTTAACCCTTTACTAAATGATTCTTCATGCAGTCTACATCTAGGCTGTACCATTGCGCAGTTGGCTCCCTTTTTAACTAAATGGCGTATAATTAATACTATCCTGGGCCCGACGGGCGCATTCGAAAACATCCATTTGCTTTTTCAGAATTGTTGGTTCTTCGCACTTCTTAGTGTCAAACGTGTATCTAAACGCATGTGTGTAGACTGGTACACAACCTATTTTGCTGCATCAGCATGTACAGCAGTAAAATTCTATAACCATTCTGTGCTGACATGCATTCCACTTTGGTACTTAATACAGAATCCAGCCAGCATCACAAAGAATTTCACAACTTTACTGTTCCTTTGTCTAAATATCGAAGTTCGAAGTTGGCAAATCAGAGACAAATCAAAATTCATCCAGTAGCACTTCTCAAGGTAACAATTCCAATGTTAAACAGTCAACAAACATTGACACCGATTCAAACAAGAGCAGTCGCTGTCATGCGACAGCTGCCCCCAATTTATATCACCGACACTCAAGCCTGGGTCATGTGTATACCTGGACCATATCGCGTTTTGTAGAAGCCTATTTGCGCTAAGTCATTTCGAAATTGTTTTATGCAAAAGAATATCAAATACAACTAACCTATTTATAAAGAGAGACATATTTTTATAGTCGTGTAGCTACTGTTGGCCCAAAAATGTGATATACACCAACATTTCTCCGATTTTTACCGTTGACCCCCGACTGTGACCTAGACATTTAGATAGGAACCTTGACACATGTTTCAAGGTGGTGAACATTTGTACCAGATTACAAAATGTCCCCATTTCTGTCCTTTGACCCGATTGTGACATTGACCTTTGAGATAGGAACCTGGCTCTTGTTCGTGACACATCATCTTAACACATCAACTAGGTTATTTTTAAATCCACTCATGTATGTAGGAGTTATAGAGCAACACTATGCGGGACAGACAACCTGACTGACAGACTGACCGATAGACTGACTAAACAGACAGTGTGATTAAATGCCTCCCTTTAGGGGCATTGATAGAATGTTCCAGTCATAATACATGCATACAGTTAAAAATTATCAAATGAGAAAGATTACATTCCAGTCTGACAAGGGTAAAATATGTATATACGAGTAGTTCTGGCCATCTTAGGTTCTATAAATTCGTAAATAATGTTTATGTAACAGCTGTACCTGCCTTTATCATCCGCCCCATTTATAAGGTTAGCCTATTATATACACACTCTAGGGTAGTTTTTCCTCATATTCTACATGTAGTTGAAATTAAAATTAGAATTATGATATTTCTTAAGCTTTATCATGATAAATATGGCTACAAATTTATATAATCTGTCTAAATCGACCAATAAATTAATAAACAATAGAGTCTGAAAACTGAAAAAGCAGGTGGCTACTGAATGAATGTAGAATAACAGTAATGCGAAAAGCTCCCAGGGGCTTTGCAGAACGCTACCAAATATCTTATAAACCAAAAATTAGGCTTTTGAGTGGTCTCTATAGAGATGTTTTACTGTATGTTTGGAAAACTTTAACCACAGATTTTAAGGATTTTTATATACGTACCTATCCACTAGGAACTCAACGACCTGGGTATGGTTGTACTGTGCGGCCTGGTGTAATTGCGTGGCCTGTTCGTTATTCAGGGCATCAATACGGGCATTATGCACAATCTGCCTTCGTACCAAGCGCACATCTCCATCGACAGCGGTCAGATGGAGGGAATTCATGTAAATGTTGTTGGGAGTATTCACATCAGCTCCTATAACAGACATATCACAGTAGATTTAGTAAATATCTCATCATAAATTCGCCTTTCTATGTCTTTGCAAACAAAGAAGACTCAGATCAGATGGCTCTTATAGGATTTATATATATATTTATATATATTTGATTCTACAATTTCTGCTATGGCAAAAAGTTTCTGTGTTACAAGGGATGTTCAAATATGAATGCAACCAGACCTATAACTCGCGTTTAACAACTATTTGCACGAAATAGGGACAGATGTCGTATAGAGGAATGCGTAAGTTCTCCATTAATACACTACATGTTTTAATCCGTTCAGTCTTTAGCTATGACAATAGCTCGATAACACTGTCTACTAGTGTACGTACACTAAAGCCAAAATGGTTGGAAAACGGTCTCCTTTCATTGACCAAATACGGTCATATACCAAGAATCGCTGTATTCTTGGTATGCAGGCAAAAGACATACTCAATGAAATAAACCGTGTTTATGGGAACAATGAACTTTCTTTTTCATCTGTCACTAGGTGGTGTAAGAAATTTAAAAGCGGCACAGATTCAGTGAAAGATGCACCTCATGCGCGCCGTCCGAAAACTGCAACTTCGCCAAAAATAATTGAAAAAGTAGAATATTTGAATGCAACCGATGCAAAATTTACAACTAGTCATATAGCTAAATGCCTTGGTATCTCAGTAGAAGCTGCTCATACAATTCTCAGACGCGATTTAAAATGAGACGGATAAGCGCCAAAAGAGCAAAAACTTGCTCGGGTAGGAATTGCCAAACACTTGTTAAAAAACTTGCCTAAATACAACAATCGATGTTTTGCAAATATCATAACTGGCGATGAGACATAGGTTCACTTTTATGAGCACAGGCGGAAGATACAGAACAAAATATTGGCAACCAAAGGAAGTCAAAGACCTTGCATAGCAAACAGCACCGTGAGCGTTAAAAAGGTAATGCATGCATGCACTTGTCAAATCAAGGTCATGCTATTCAAATTGCCGTACTAGAGGGTAAATTTGTAAATGCCACGTTTTACAAAGACAATGTCCATCATGAATTAAAGAAATAATTTGCTAAGGGTCGACCAGCAACTAGTTTCCGTGGTGTCAGGCTCTAAAAGCACCAAACCAGAACAAAATCAGAAACTCCTAGGTCATATTTGGATTCCGTTATATTTGCAGAATGCTCAGAAACTGATGGAAAGAAAAAGTTTTATTCTTTTATAAAACACAATAAGACAAAGAACACGGATATCCCCCATTACCTCATTCTCTCCTGGATTATTTTTAGACCCAACCGCTTTAAATAGATCTACCGGAAAAGAGCATTTACTAGACAAAAGGAAAAGTAAAGAATTGTGTAGTATTGAAACCATTGTGATAAATAGAGTACAGTAAAACCTCTCTAAACCGGAAATCTAGTAGAGATGAATTTAGATACCTTTAGGCAGGTGGCTGCTTAATGTAGGGTGAAAGTCATGCAGAAAGCTCCTAGAGGACCTTTCAGCATGACTTTTACTCTGCATTAAGCTGCCACCTGTCTCCAAGACCGATATTTATACCAAATTTAACGTCCGGTTTAGAGGGGTTTTACTGTATTTGCTTCTATGGAGCAAATGCTCTATTTATCACAATGGTTTCAAGAAGTGACTTTTACAGAGACGTCAAAATGTGTCAGTATGAGAGAATGAGTTCAGCAGTAATGGTAAGAACCATTTAGATCCAGAAACTAAAGAGAACATACTGAATAAGCAATTGAAATTTGTCTTTTCTAGACCGCAATCTCTGTCTGAAACAACTTACACAGAGTGCATTTTCTGTCTGAAACGCCCTCAAATAAACCCTATAACCACCTCGCCTTGACAAGGTGTTGACAAAGTATTGACAAATCTTAATCCAAACAAAGCATCAGGCCCTGATGAAACCTCTCCAAAAAATACCAAAGTCCCTGCATAAATGACTTACCATCTAGTATTAAAAGTAGAGTCCGACCTATTTGCTGATGATACCAGTTTATACATTCTGTACAAAATCTACAAAGTGACCTAAACAAACTAGAATCTTGGGAACATGACTGGGCAATGGAATTTAACCCTGACTAGTGTGGGGTATTGGGAATCCATAGGTAGAGAAAAACAATTATTTTCCCCTACAGACTACATGGCAAAGAACTCAAAACTTCAGATCAGTCAGAATATCTAGGAGTCACCAAAAGCAGAGATCTGAACTGGGCCTCTCATATCCAAAATATTGCCACAAAAGCAAATACCACATTGCGCTTCATAAAAAGAAATGTTAGGACCCACAATTAAAAAGTAAAGGAAACTGCTTACAAAACATAAGTCCACCCTCAACTTGAGCACTGTTCCACAGTCTGGTGCCCATGGCAAAAATACCTGATACATGTAAAAAAAATGAAATCGTTCAGAGATCAGCAGCACATTACATACTGAACAATTACACTAACAGTGCCTCACATATGATGAGAACTCTAAACTGGAAAACCTTAGAAGTCAGAAGACCCCACGCATCCATCCACATACTCTATAAAATAAAGGATAAGCGTGTGCTTGTTGACCATTACCACTTGATCCCAACTAGAAATTGTCATTCCATTCTCAAAAATAAATTACCATTCCAACTCCTTTTTCCAAAAGGACCATCAAGTTTTGGAACAGTCTACCATTGCACATTCAGTCGAGTCCTAGCATACACATATTTGTTAGCAGGCTTGACTCGTACTATCCGTAAACCAATTACAGTAATAGTACAAAAATGAGTCATGCAGGAAACACCACATACAGAACAAACAGTCGCCCGAACAGCAACACAAGGAAACAGCAAATGTACATAACTACAAAAACATCAAGAGACGCATAAAGACAAAACAAACATACAATTCCTTTATTTTTATTAATAGCACTGTAGATTGTTTATTTATGACTCTTTTTACTTTCTTAACAATGCATATAACATATTGCAGATTAACAACCTGTCTCATGACACGCGCCTGTCCCAGGTAATGGGAAAGGTATTTAGCCAGAAGAAAGTTTAAGCTGAAGTTTGTAAAACACAACTCTTGAAAGAGTGTATGTAATAACGAATACAGTAGATAATTGTGATTTAACAAATTAAGCCACTTTGGTTGCAATACTGGGTCCATGCTTTTAAAACTTTCGTTCTCAAGTTTTTGATTGGTCAGATTTGAGCCTTTGGCTCAAATCTGACCAATCAAAAGCTTGAGAACTCAAATCCGACCAATCAAACGCTTGAGAACGAACTCAGACTCAACTCAAAAGCTTTATAAGCATGGACCCTGATCTCCAAGCAGTGGTTAAGCCTTAACCCCACATATGTCCCCTTTAAAGCAGTCACAAACAGAATAGACCCAGATCAGACGTTCCCGACTACGGCTTGACTTGTTCTGTTTGCTTATAGAATAGTGTAATATGATTTGACAGTTTTTGCCATGGCAATTAAATTTGTGTTAATATTTTTTTAATTACGTGAATATTCGTGAATGACCTGTTCAGGTGTAATTTGATAAACGATCAGCCCTGTACACGTGGATATGCGTGTGAAAATGCTTTACATTACTTTCTAGATTGCCCAAACTATCTAGATATGCGGGAGATTGTATTCAATGATATTATACCTATAACAACTATCAATTTAGATTGCAATAAGTTCTTTTTGATGCAGTTCATCCTTAAATCCAAGCCTCCAACCGATTTTAGATTGTAGAATTTAATCTAACCACTTTCCTTTATCCTCACTTTCTTTACTCTGGTTGGTCAAGTCTACGTGACATTTGGTTTCAAATTGCTGTTATTTATAATACCGTTCTTATGATCATCTGTATTGTTGTCAATGTTTTGTTAATATCTGGGGAGCGGGGAGCGGGTATTAGACAATGTTTCAAAAATGTGTAGCCGAATCCCCTGCATGTATATTGCATGCAATATATATATTTAAACTATTCGTGGAGTAAAGATTTAATGACGACTCTATACCTTATAAGTGGATTTTTTCGCGGGACGCAACTTTCACGAACCTATCTCAAATTTATATTTGACGTCTTTATTATTCGCGGAAACAGGTTGAAAATCAATTTTTCAACAAACACGAAATATAAAAATCAATCTTATCTTATGATGTTGTTTTCTATCTTTCCATTAAAACAGTTATGGCAGATGGCGCATTTGAAACCAAGGGAAGTAATTCTGATAATCAGAGTGAATCATATCAATTGGGCGAATCGGTGTTTGTAAACAAACCTGTCGATTTTGCGCATGCGCAATTAACATGTGGGCAAAAACACCAGTAACAACCTATGTATAGGCTAAGCAATAGTTAGCCTACACATCATTTAACCAATGTGTTGGTTAGGAATTGTTGGTTTCTGTTATTCACCTATCCTTTGGCCATATAATTATTAAAATATTTATGGAGTTCCAAAGGGTAGATACAACAAGCAGCTTAAATTAATCTGCTTAACAGAATGCTCGTATAAATTAACACCTGAAATTTGGAAAACCGATCATCCCTTGATAGGGTCCTTCTTTGAAATGGGAGATATTCTTATTTATTTGTTGGACACATCTAATATGTCGAATAATTTAGATCAGCAGTATTTCAAAATTTAATTCTCCGTTTATTTTAATAAGATATAGATATTAAGATATACAGTCTCATGGCGTTCATTTATGTGTTGTAAAATATCTTTCTGGCTACTGTACAGTACCGTAGCAAATCTAGTAAAAGTATTCTAGAATAGATTAAGATCATACCAATCAAAACTCTCTTTAGAACTAGAATTCGCAGTAATCTTCATGTTAACCCTTTAATCGCCAATGCCGCATAAATGAACAACGACAAATAGTGCAGTCCCTGATCAGACGCCGCCATTTCAAGACGGCGTCTGGTCAGGGATTTCACGTTTGTCTAAATATCTATTTCAATATCTGTGCTTTATTCCTTTGAAATTCGCATTATATTACCTCACTCCCTTATTTTACTGAATGATGTAACAAACTTGGATTGCAGACGACAATTAGAAATTTGGCGCTGAAAGGGTTAAATAGATATAAATCTCTGGGGTTTAAGTATTCTTAGCCATAGATCTTATAATTATAAGTCAAATCACGGGGAGGGGTGCATTTCGTCGGTCTAGATGGTATAAAAAGTCCAAAAATATTGATTAGATCGAATTAGTATTATATTAAATACAAGGGTTCCAACTCCCGATTCGCCGATTTCCCGACCGATGCGAAATAACGCCCGGTTTTCGGACAGACAAGATGGAATAACCACTAATAGTTGGTAGGACCGTGAAGCTCAGATATTGTACTTTTCAAATAATATAACTTTTAGAAATAGTGTACACCCAGACAAGATAGCTAAAAAGCAATCCTCTGATCAGGGTCTTCATTGTTTATCATTCACAACATCTAGTAAATTTAAGCATTATATAATAATTGGAATCTACAGGTAAACAATGATGGGCCATTCCGCTTTAAAATGTCAGCTTTCAAAGGCTTACTCATCAGAAAGTAAAAGCACAAAAAGTGAGTCATGCAGGAAACACCACATACAGAACAAACAGTCGCCCGAACAGCAACACAAGGAAACAGCAAATGTAAATAACTATAAAAACATCAAGAGACGCACAAAGACAAAACAAACATACAATAGGGGGAAGATGGAAGTACCGCCTACCCTATATAAATACCTTTGCAAACAGACTAGACTCAGATCAGATTGCTCGAATGGAAGCTGTTTGATCTGGGGTCTGCTCTGTTTGCTTATCCCATTACCATATACAAACAGTTTTCAGGCCTTTGAAAACAGTGTAGACCTAGATCTAAAGGTGCCTGTGGGAGCCGTGTGATCAGGGCCCTCTCTGTTTTCCTATGAAATAGATCTGACTCTACATTTTCTACCAGTACCAAAATGTCATGTGTACCTTTACCATTATAAAAAATCAGTTGATAAATATTAATGATGTCATCTTTTCTGGCATAAATATTCAACAGGGAAAGGGTTGACAACCAACCAATAACCACTTGACTCAAGGATACGAATTCAGCTAAAAACGTATACCTGACCCGGCAACGGAAGTAACAATTCTGAAAGCATCGTTCGACTTGAATTGATAGACTGAATACATTGAGATAAGCAAATAAAACTTATTCATTTTTGTCTGAAAACACCTGAACCAAGACAGTTCTTTTAGTATTGTGTCCCAGTAAGTATGTACACCATAGAAGTCAGTACACCATTTAAGTTAAATATCAGTCATAGACGTAAGCCCCGCCTTAAAACGAAGTCCTGCCCACCGCAAAGCATGGAGATACCTACATGGGATTGAACACCGTGTACACCATTAACACAAGTGACCGGAGAGACATAGAATATTTCCATTGACGCAAATACGTGTACAATATATAAGTCAGGTGACCAGAGAGACCTCTAATAGCCCTTTCACTCATATAGCCAAAACAGCCACCCAAACAGCAACACAAGCAAACAGCAAATATACACAACTATAAAAATATCAAGAGACGCACAAAGACAAAACAAACATACAATAGGGGGAAGATGGAAGTACCGCCTTGGAACGGTCAGTGACAAAAGCCACTGAGGGGTTAAACCGGTTTATGGGCGCCCAGCCTCACACTTATTCCACCCAACCCTCAAAGACAAACAGTGTAAATAAACGTATCCCCTCTTCGACTAATTTACAACAACCGCGATGGCAAATACAGTGGTAAAGTGCATGTATAACGAAAACATTTAAGGGAACAAACTGTATCCACCTATCGCTAGTGTATGATTGAGCTGCAAACAGTAGCTGCAGAAAAGTAATAAAGGGTAGGACAAAAACGAAATAGTACAGATATCCGACGTTCTCCTTCCGTTTCTGGATTTAAGAGGTCACCTTCATAGAGTACTAAACCTTTCTTGTCGGCGTACATAAGAAGTCAAAATTATACAGGGTGTCCCAGAAACAATGCAACCCAATTTCAATTTCTTATTACTCTCAATCTATTCAACCGATAGAAAAGTTATATATACCAGTACTACATTAGGTACTACAGTTGTCCACATTTGTGGAAAATAAAATATCAAATGCTTTTATAATTTTTGAGAAATTGTGTAAATACTGAAGGCTCCCTGTTTTCACTTTTCCCAGAAATTGGATTATCGTCACACATTTACCCTGTTTATAATATATCGTTTAGCCGCGGATAACAAATGTAACTTTTTTGTACCCAAAATGATACTTAATGTGTGTTAATGGCACTTGTCATATCCCAGTATTAAATCTGCTACTTTTACGGTACTTTTAGTTGTTAACGAATAATACTTTTTAGTTGTTAACGAATAATTCAGGCTCGTAAGATTTGTGCATAGATACACAGATATATATTGTATTTTATGGTGTCGTAGAGAACATGTTGAGTGTAATGCTCTTTCAAATTGGAAAAAAAAAGTTTGATATAATTGACAAACGCATTTCATTTTATAGCTCAAATAAACACATTCTTCCACCTAAACCTAGAAAAGGGTTATCATTAATTTTGATGTTATTAGTTTTGAAAATTGAATACTGCTTTAGCCGGTGCTAGGGATGTGAGTAGTGTTGCACTTTTAATTTCTACTCATGAACAGACTCAATAAAACCCGAGTCTGAAATTTTCTTTTTGCATTGCTACTTTTGCTTTCGAAGGATCACCAACTTTCAGGATATGTTTACTTCACAACAGCTGGTGTTAAGTGCTTGTGTGGTGGCCGTAAACAGTCGCCCCGTACTTTCATTCTCAGTGTTGTTATATTTTATGGTCCTTCGGGATCATTAGTTTTGATGATATTAGTTTCGAAAATTGAATACTGCTTAAGCCGGTGCTAGGGGGCGTGAGTAGTATTGCACTTTTAATTACTACTCATGAACAGACTCAATAAAACCGAGTCTGCAATTTTCTTTTTGCATTGCTACTTTTGCTTTCGAAGGATAACCAACTTTCAGGATATATTAAATAGTGTGGACATTGTCTTGTCCTATGGAGCTATTCTATGTCTCTCTAGTCATCTGACTAGGGATTTTATGCTTAGCTTAAAACCTGATACACAGACCGATATTGTTAATGCTTTTAATAAAACTTCAAGGTATTTAGACGATATTTTGAATTTAGATAATCCTTATTTTGATGCTATGGTTTCTTCAATCTACCCAAAAGAACTGTCTTTAAACAAAGCTAATCAATCTGACATTAATGCTTCATTTTTAGATTTGAATCTTTCAATTACAAATGATAAAGTTTCGTCCAAAGTATACGATAAAAGAGAAGATTTTAATTTTAAAATTGTTAATTATCCTTTTCTAGATGGGGATGTGCCACGTTCTACATCTTATGGGGTTTATATTTCTCAACTTATTAGGTTTGCCCGAGCCTGTTCTTTGCTTGAAGATTTTAACAGACGTAATTTAGTTATAACTGATAAACTTCTTAAGCAAGGTTACAGATATCACAAACTTCGGAAAACCTTTTCTAAATTTTATTATCGAAATTTACCTCTCATTAGTAAATATAATTGCAATCTACGGACGTTACTGCGACAAGGCATTTCTCAACCAGAATTTTATGGGGGATGTTATCTACAAACTTAGGAAAATTCGGGGTCATATCCATTTTCATGATTTGTTTATTAAACGCATTAAAACATTTAAAAAGAAAGGTTATGATCCTATTATATTGCAACACACTGCATGTTTGGTTATCGACCCTTTTACAGTCGGTAGCTACGCTTCCCTCTTTGCTTGCGCGATGACAGACCGAGGGTAGTACTCTATGATGGTATACTCTTAAACTTGGATACAGGAGGAGCTTACCAGACTCGTGTACATTTTGTGTTACTTTTTCCCTGTCGTGCCCTTAACGGCTTACCTGCAGGTGCTCTGACTTCAGCAAAGTCATTGAGTATATATTTGACGGATTGTCACAGTTATTATGCTATGTTTTACATGTTGTCCTGTGTTCACCGTCGTCTATGTTGTGGGTAAGTCCAGCGGGGATACCTTTATTTACAATATTTGTAAAGCTAGGGTGACTTTGAGAGAAGTGTGAGGTTAGGACGTCCGTAAACCGGTTTAAACCCCCAGTGGTGTTTTTGCTGCTGACCGTGCCAAGGCGGTACTCTCTTTGTCACCCTTCCTTTTGTTTGCCTTGCGGCTTTGTGCTTGTTGTTTGTTCATGTTGTGGAACGTTTGTCCCTGTTTCTTGTGTGTATTTTGGTATTTTCTGTGTTCATTTCGTGTGTGTGTGTGTGTGTGTGTGTGCGTTTGGGTGTGTGGTTGTGTGTGTGTGTGTGTGTCATGCTGTCTATCGGTGTTTTGGTGGTGGTTGCGTCTTGCATGTGGCTTTGCCTGCTTGACTTTACTACTTTTCCATTAATGGTGTAGAAGAGTTTTGATCCTTTAAGGTATTCCTTGTCTCTCTGGTCACCTGACGTAAATGGTGTGCAAGTTATCTTGGCCTATAGAGCGATTCTAGGTCTATCTGGTCACCTGACTTCATACGTTTTTTGGTCATTTGGAGGTATTCTATGTCTCTCTGGTCACATGACTCAAATGGTGAGCAAGTTGTCTTGTCCTATAAAGCTATTCTTGGTCTTTTTGGTCACCTGATTTAAATAGTGTACACGTTGTTAGGTCCAATGGAGCCTTTCTATATCTATCTGGTTACCTGACTTAAATGGTGTACAATTTGTTCGGTCATGTGGAGCTATTGAATGTCTCTCTGGTCACCTAACTTAGATGGTGTACAAATGTTTCATTCCTATGGATCTGTTGAGCTGTTCTAGATATCTCTGGTCACCTGACAAATTTGTACAAAGTTTCCTGTCTCTTTCCCTGTTCTTTGTTTATTTCAAATTTCAATACCTACTGAATATTCAATGACAAAATAGTTATAGTGAAATATGGAAGGTAGAACATTGCTGCTTTTTTGCAAGGAAAGAAACAGATCTATCAAATTCCATCGGCAAACTAAGCAGACCCTGATCAGACGACTCCTATAGGAGCCGTCAGATCTGGGTCTACTCTGTTTGCAGATATGTGAAAACACGTTTATCAAGGAAATGGATAGCTAATCGCGTCTCGCTGGCCCCTTGGCTTAAAGGGAATACACGTTTTTCGGTCATATGGAGCTATTTTAGATCTCTCTGGTCACCTAACCTAAATGGTGTGCAGAGTTTTCATTCATATGGAACTATACTGGGGATCTCTGGTCACCTGACTTAAATGGTGTAAACGTTGTTCAATCCCATGTTGTCTCTTCATGCTTGGCGGTGGGCAGAACATCGTCTAAAGGCGGGGCTTTCGTCTATGACTGATACCTAACTTAAATGGTGTACTGACTTCTATGGTCTACATTAAGACTCTCAACGTGTCAGGTCTGGACGTTTCGGCCAGCTATTGTTTCGGCCTAGGACGTTTCGGCCAATATTGAAAATTTGTATTAAAAAGCAAAAATTGAATAATCAACATCATTAAATAACCCTTAAATATTGATATTTGGTCTATTAAATGTTCGTTAATACAGATCGGGATATTAGCTAAGCAAGTGGCAATTTCAGTTAATAGATTAGACTCACACCGTAATGTTCTACTCATCAGAAAATACAATTGTAATTTACGTACTTTTCTAAAGTTAGGTATTTCACATCAGGAGTTTTACGGTGATGTCATTTACAAACTTCGAAAAATTATAGGACATGCATATTTTAATACTTTGTCAAACTTATAAAACAATTCATTAAAAAGGGATATGACCCCTCTATATTGCAGCACACTACATGCTTGGTGGTCGACCCCTTTACAGTCGGTCATTATGCTTTCCTCTTTGCTTGTGCAACGACGGAAAAGACTTAATACTCTATGAAGATTTCCTCTTAAACCCGTTTACGGAGGGAGGAAATTGGACATTTGTATTTTGCCAGTTTCGTCGTACCCCAAATGACTTCTCCACAGTTACTCTGACCTGAATAGTCATCGAGTACATGTTTACGATGTTAAGTTTATTCTTTTTCAAATAAAAGAGTTTTACATATTTAGTATCCACTAGTATTTATATCTTCTTGCAATTATTTTTTTAAAACATATCGGTGTAGAAATGTTTCATATATTTTTCCCGGACTTTTAAATTATGACGTCATTTAAATGATGCCATCGCTTGATTACCTCTAACGTTTATTTTCATTTCATTTTGGCAGACATCGTTATTCATGTTGTGAAGTTGTCTGGAGGGGGAATTCTGTTTACATTTTGACTTTGGTGAAAGTGGGATAAGGGCGAGGTTGGGTACCCGTAAACCAGGTTTAAGCCCCCAGTAGCTGTTTTTGACTACTGACCGTTCCAAGGCGGTACTCCTGCTTTCAGCCTATGGTCAACTTTGTTGTTTAATATGCTTATTGTTTAATTTTTTCGTCTTGATATGCGTCCTGTTATGTTTTGTCTTGTGGCTATACCGTTTCTTGTTTGATGGTGTTTGGTGCGGTGTCATTTCGTATGTGGCACTCCCTGTTTGACTATTTTTCCATATTTACTCAACCCTGGGTACAATTTGCGATAAAGAGGTACTTTCAAATTAGTCACTAAAACAGCCACAGGCCACATAACTACCTACTAATGGATTACTATCCCATTCAGTTTTAATTTTGGTCAAAACTGTTTGGCACTCAGTTTATGCTTTTTATTTTCAGCCAAAATGTCATTTAGTTTTTTGGTGGATTTAAATACAATACTGTAGTCACATAGCTAATATCATGATCTGTAAAACAAAGATTTAATGGACCAAATATAACAAGTATAAAATGCGGAAACCGCATTAAAGCAGGATTTTTTTGTGTTGACCTTGACTCAATTTCACGTATCCTTGTATCAAGTGAAAGGCATATCTGCATACCAAATATGAATGGTCTAGTTTAAGTAATTCAGAAGTTATAAGCAACGTTAAAGTTTTGTTAACGACGGCAAGGTTTTGGATATAGTGACATTGACCTTGAACTGATTTCATGTATCCTTGTATTAAGTGAAAGGACATCACCAAAGCTATCTGTATACTAAAGATGATTTAGCGGTGCTTCCATCTTCCCCCTATTGTGTGTTTGTTTTGTCTTTGTGCGTCTCTTGTTGTTTTTATAGTTATGTACATTTGCTGTTTCCTTGTGTTGCTGTTCGGGCGACTGTTTGTTCTGTATGTGGTGTTTCCTGCATGACTCATTTTTGTACTTACCTAGCCTTTGCAGTTCAGTAGTTATAGCAATGTTAAAGTTTGTTAAAAATGGCAAAGTTTTGGAAAAAGTGACCTTGACCCTGACCTGATTCCTCGTATCCGTATATCAAGTAAAAGGCCTTCACCCAAGTTATCTGCATACAAAATATGAATGGTCTTGCTTAAGTAATTAAGAAGTTATAAGCAATGTTAAAATTTTGTTAACGACGGCAATGTTTTGAATATAGTGACCTTGAACTGAGTTCATGTATATTTGTATCAAGTGAAAGGCCATCACCAAAGTTATCTGTATACCAAAGATGCATTACCTAGCATTTGTAGTTCAGTAGTTATAGCAACGTTAAAGTTTGTTAAAAATGGCAAAGTTTTGGAAAAAGTGACATTGACCTTGACCTGATTACACGTATCCTTATATGAAATGGAACGCCTTTACCCAGACTATCTGCAAACCAAATATGAATGGTCTAGCTGAAGTAATTCTGAAGTTATAATCAATGCTAAAGATTTGGAAATAGTGACCCTGACATGATTTCATATATCCTTGCCTTTTCTCAAGCTATCTGTGTACTAAAGATTAATTGCCTAGCATTTGTAGTTAAAGTTTGTTAAAAACGGCAAAGTTTTGAAAATAGTTACCTTGACCTTGACCTGATGTCATGTATCCTTGTATCAAGTGATAGGCCTTCATCCAAGCTATCTGCATACAATTATGAATGGTCTAGCTTAAGTAATTCAGAAGTTACAAGCAATGTTAAACTTGTTTTTATCCACGGCATGCCTTATGATTTTATATTTGCAACAAATAACGCTTTTATCATGATTGGCATTATAATATCCTGTGATAGGAAATATGTGACACATATTTAGAAATACATGTACTTTAAATTTGTAACTCTAATCAGTATCAGGTAACTTCCAATTTCTTCTACTTCCTATTTCGTCTTCTATTTTGGCAATTGTTCCCATTTCGTCCACTCCTAATTTTACAGTCTTTCCAATTTCGTATATTGCTTTTATTTTTCATGTCTTTGGTCAATATTATCTTCACATCAGGCAAGATTTGTGCATTTTAGGACTTTTTAATATCAAGTTATATTTTTTGGTTTATTTTTATTGATATTCAAAGTATATTTCGTGATAAGAATGTAATCGATACTATTCCCAAATATTTCATCAACTCTGAATCACCTATCATCTGTTATAATATAATAAACCTATTAGGAATGTTATTTTTAACTACAATAAAATTGTCTCTGACTTAAATATTAATGTCAATACACCTATTTCTTGAGATTGTAGCATTTCTAGATTTTGCTATAAACCATTTGGTCATGCCATTACTGGTAATTTTGATATCATTAAAGATAAACGTCTATGGACCCTCCTAACTAAAGGACCTAAATATAGATTACCTTCCCTTGTAGATTTTGACGCTTGTCGAACTCATATTGCGGAAGCTATTCAAGAATTCTGCATCAAATGGTGTCGACAAAACATACTGATGTTAATGCCCTTTCGGATTGGAAGAAATGTATTTTTGATATTATTGATAGGCGTATTGCTTTTCACAAATCAAATTACCAGCTTTTACCACCTCGTCCTAGAGTTACATTTCGCTATTTGAAGAAAAACATTTCTAATTTTCATTCAAATCATATTCTTGCTCCTGCTGACAAGGCATCAAATAAGGTAATCATTATTTGAAGATTGTATTATGTTGATGTTTTAAAGAAGGAGCTAACTGATTCACAAACTTATTTAACAGTTCAAACACCTGAAAAATATATAGTCTTGGACCATGTAAAAATGTGCAATACTTTTAAATCTGGTCCTAACATAAAACAACATAAAGTTTCTACTTTGTACTGGATTCCGAAACTACATAAAAACCCTTATAAGGCGCATTTTATTGCTAACTCTAGCTGTTGTACCACTACTAAAATATCTAAACTTTTGACGTCCTGTCTTGCTCACAGGGGTCTGGACCGCTTCATTGGGGTCTATATGTACTATATAATAACAAGGGTTCCAACTAGCAGAACGGACATCCGTGTACGACAAGTACAAATATGAATGTAACTCTTGCAATTTCAGTGATAATTTTATAATTCTTTCGGCTATTGAAAGCCAATATATTTTACTATCAAATAAATATAATCTTCTCATGGTAACTTACGCGCAATGATCAATCCAACAACGATATTCTCAAAATTTCACGTGTTTTCTGGGTCATTGACAAACGTTCGTTCACTCCGGTTTCACTATATCACAGCCATAACCTGGTGATTTTCAGTTCAAACGATGGCGTGGTTCAATAAAACAACCCAATTATATCACCAATCTCCATTTGTTTTGTCCTCTTAATAAATAAGCAACTAGCAACACCGGCCTTTCCGTCTGTCGTTATGTTTCTATTTCGGATGCTGCCATATTGCAAACAATTTGAATGGAGCCATTTCATTAGATGAGCGAAGGAAAAATTGGAAAATCCGTGACGTCACGTACAATGGCTCCTTCCTCGACGATTTGAAGCAAACTGACAAAACTCGCTAGTTTTACATCATTCTTTTGATGCTGGGAACTAAATAATTGGAGGTGGGTGTTAGAATTGATTCGTTTTATTGACTCACGCCATTTTTTGAACTGCAAATTGCCAGGATATTGCTGTGATATAGTGAAACCGGGGTGAATGAACGTTCGTCAATGACCCTAAAAACACGTGAAATTTTGAGAAAATCATTGTTGGATTGATACTTGTTCATAAGTTACCGTTATAAAATTATATTCATTTGATAGAAATATATATTGGCTTTCAATAGCCGAAAGACTTACGAAATTATCATTTAAATTGTAAGAGTTACAGTCATATTTGTACTCATGGTACACGGATATTCGTTCTGCTAGTTGGAACCCTTGTTATTATATAGTACATATAGACCCCAATGAAGCGGTCCAGACCCCTGTGGTCTTGCTACGATAAAAAAACATGTAAAACGTTAGTGTCATAAAATATATGAAAATGCTGGTATTAATGTGTTTTGGTCCATGAAAAATTCAAATGATGTTTTAACTAAACTTGAAAATGAGCAGTATAACATTTCTTCACTGAGCTCTTATGATTTCTCAACACTCTATACTACTCTACCTCACCATCTTATAAAGGATAAACTGCTTAAATTAATAGAAAAAACCTTTGCGAGAGAAAACAAAATGTTCCTTGCTTGTAATGTTCAACGTTCATTCTTTTCGAATTCAGTAGTTGAACATTACACAACGTGGACTTGTTATGATGTTTGTAGATCTCTTACCTTTCTTTTAGATAATATATGTGTGCGTTATGGGGATACCATATATCGTCAAGTTGTTGGTATACCCATGGGTACAAATTGTGCCCCTCTTGTTGCAGATTTGTTTTTGTATTGCTATGAGAGGGAAATTTTGCTTAGCTTAAAACCTGATACACAGGCCAATATTGTTAACACTGTCTGTCAACAACTCCGGAAATAGCTAGGTAAAACTACTAAGTGAAGTGAAAAGTTCATTGACTGTGAATTAGTAATTCGATATATTTATATAGATTATGCGGAAGCTATTCAAGAATTCTGCATGAAATGGTGTCGACGAGAACATGCTGATGTTTATGCCCTTTCGGATTGGAAGAAATGTATTTTTGATATTATTGATACGCGTATTACTTTTTACAAATCAAATTACCATCTTTTACCACCTCGACTTAGAGTTACATTTCGCTATTTGAAGAAAAACATTTCTAATTTTCATTCAAATTATGTTCTTGTTCCTGCTGACAAGGCATCAAATAATGTAATCATTATTTGAAGATTGTATGTTGATGTTTTAAAGAAGGAGCTAACTGATTCAAAGACTTATATAACAGTTCAAACCCCTGAAAAAGATATAGTCTCGGAACATGTAAAAATGTGCAATAATTTTAAGTCTGGTCCTAACATAAAACAACATAAACTTTCTACTTTGTACTGGATTCCGAAACTACATAAAAACCCTTATGAGGCGCGTTTTATTGCCAACTCTAGCTGTTGTACCACTACTAAATTATCTATACTTTTGACGTCCTGTCTTACTACGATCAAAGAATATGTAAAACGCTACTGTGATAAAATATATGAAAATTCTGGTATTAATGTTTTTTGGTCCATAAAAAATTCAAATGATGTTTTAACAAACTTGAAAATGAACAGTATAACATTTCTTTACTGAGCTCTTATGATTTCTCTACACTCTATACTACTCTACCTTACCATCTTATAAAGGATAAACTGATTAAATTAATAGAAAAAATCTTTGCCAGAGAAAACAAAATGTTCATTGCTTGTAATGTTCAACGTTCATTCTTTTCGAATTCAGAAGTTGAACATTACACAATGTGGACTTGCCTTGATGTTTGTAGATATCTTACCTTTCTTTTAGATAATGTATTTGTGCGTTATGGGGATACCATATATCGCCAAGTTGTTGGTATACCCATGGGTACAAATTGTGCCCCTCTTGTTGCAGATTTGTTTTTGTATTGCTATGAGAGGGAAATTTTGCTTAGCTTAAAACCTGATACACAGACCGATATTATTAATGCTTGTAATAAAACTTCAAGGTATTTAGACGATATTTTGAATTTAGATAATCCTTATTTTGAAACTATGATTTCTGTCAATTACAAATGATAAAGTTTCGTCCAAAATATACGATAAAATAGAAGATTTTAATTTTAGAATTGTTAATTATCCTTTTCTAGATGGAGATGTGCCACGTTCTACATCTTATGGGGTTTATATTTCTCAACTTATTCGGTTTGCCCGAGCCTGTTCTTTGCCTGAAGATTTTAACAGACGTAATTTAGTTAAAACTGATAAACTTCTTAAGCATCTATAAACTTAAGTTTAGGTTACAGATATCACAAACTTCGGAAAACTTTTTCTAAATTTTATTATCGAAATTTATCACTCATTAGTAAATATAATTGCAATCTATGGACGTTACTGCAACAAGGCATTTCTCAACCAGACATTTATGGGGATGTTACCACAAACTTAGGAAAATTCGGGGTCATATCCATTTTCATGATTTGTTTATTAAACGCATTAAAACATTTAAAAAGAAAGGTTATGATCCTATTATGTTGCAACGGACTGCATGTTTGGTTATCGACCCTTTTACAGTCGGTAGCTACGCTTCCCTCTTTGCTTGCGCGATGACAGGCCGAGGGTAGTACTCTATGATGATATACTCTTAAACTTGGATACAGGATGAGCTTACCAGACTCATGTATTATTTTTTCCCTGTCGTGCCCTTAACGGCTTACCTGCAGGTGCTCTGACTTCAGCAAAGTCATTGAGTACATATTTGACGGATTGTCACAGTTATTATGCTATGTTTTACATATTGTCCTGTGTTCACCGTCGTCTATGTTGTGGGTAAGTCCAGCGGGGATACCTTTATTTACACTATTTGTAAAGCTAGGGTGAATTTGAGAGAAGTGTGAGGTTAGGACGTCCGTAAACCGGTTTAAACCCCCAGTGGTGATTTTGCTACTGACCGTGCCAAGGCGGTTCTCTCTTTGTCACCCTTACTTTTGTTTGTCTTGTGTATTTGTGCTTGTGTTTTGTTCATGTTTGTCTCTGGTGCTCGTGTATTTGTTGGTGTTTTCTGTGTTCTTCTCGTGTGTTTGCGTGTGTTTGGTTGATGTGTTGATGGTGATTGCGTCTTGTATGTGACTTTCTACTGTATGTGTGTGTATGAGTATAAATTGCTATGCTTTCTGTAGGTGTTTTGGTAATGGTGGCGTTTTGTGTGTGGCTTTTCCTGCTTGACTTTACTACTTTTTCATTTATTCGGTTTGCCCGAGTCTGTTCTTTGCTAGAAGATTTAAACAGTCGTAATTTAGTTATAACTGATAAACTTTTTAAGCAAGGTTACAGATATCACAAACTTCGGAAAACGTTTTCTAAATTTTATTATCGAAATTTACCACTCATTAGTAAATATAATTGCAATCTACGGACGTGACTGCAACAAGGCATTTCTCAACCAGAATTTTATGGGGATGTTGTCTACAAACTTAGGAAAATTCGGGGTCATATCCATTTTCATGATTTGTTTATAAAACGCATTAAAACATTTAAAAAGAAAGGTTATGATCCTATTATACTGCAACGCACTGCATGTTTGGTTATCGACCCTTTTACAGTCGGTAGCTACGCTTCCCTCTTTGCTTGCGCGATGACAGGCCGAGGGTAGTACTCTATGATGGTATACTCTTAAACTTGGATACAGGATGAGCTTACCAGACTCATGTATTACTTTTCCCCTCTCGTGCCCTTAACGGCTTACCTGCAGGTGCTCTGACTTCAGCAAAGTCATTGAGTACATATTTGACGGATTGTCACAGTTATTATGCTATGTTTTACATGTTGTCCTGTGTTCACCGTCGTCTATGTTGTGGGTAAGTCCAGCGGGGATACCTTTATTTACAATATTTGTAAAGCTAGGGTGACTTTGAGAGAAGTGTGAGGTTAGGACGTCCGTAAACCGGTTTAAACCCCCAGTGGTGTTTTTGCTACTGACCGTGCCAAGGCGGTACTCTCTTTGTCACCCTTCCTTTTGTTTGCATTGCGTCTTTGTGCTTGTGATTTTGTTCATATGTGGAACGTTTGTCTCTGGTTCTTGTGTGTCTTTTGGTGTTTTCTGTGTTCATTTCGTGTGTGTGTGTGTGTGTGTGTGTGTGCGTTTGGGTGTGTGGTTGTGTGTGTGTGTGTGTCATGCTGTCTATCGGTGTTTTAGTGGTGGTTGCGTCTTGTATGTGGCTTTGCCTGCTTGACTTTACTACTTTTCCAATTAGGAAAATTCGGGGTCATATCCATGTTCATGATTTGTTTATAAAACGCATTAAAACCTTTAAGAAGAAAGGTTATGATCCCATTATATTGCAATGTACTGCATGTCTGGTTATCGACCCTTTTGCAGTCGGTAGCTACGCTTCCCTCTTTGATTGCGTGATGACAGGCCGAGGGTAGTACTCTATGATGGTATACTCTTAAACTGAGATATGTGGACGATCGCAGTGAATGAACCCATCGATTTTTAAGCAGATTTCGGCCGGAGTTGAATACCTTTTACTTATTATATAGAGCAGGGGTGTTGGCGAAACATTTTTGTTTATATTGTTTTTTGATTGGGTCGGACAAATATATTTTTGTATGTTTTAGATACTCATGGCATGTGATTAAAATAATAATGTATTTGTGATTGAGTTGTTGTTGTTGTTGTTTTTGAGACATAGCATGCGAAGGCACCTGTGATAACATGGACAGTTTTCTGTAGGAGTTTTAAGATTTAACTAAGAAATTTTATGCAAGCAAAATGCAATTAAAAACCCAAACAAACAAGAAACCACTTCAGCCAATCAAGAATAATGATCATCTAAACTTTTGATCTGGTTCAAACCCAACTGATATGTCACGGTAATGCTTAAGAAAATTGTGAAAACATGTTTATATATGAAATGCCCCCTAACAGTGGTAGGTGTCAAAAATACTACTGTGGATTAAAATTCGTCTGCTGCAAAAACAGCATCTGAAATATTAAAAAAAATAAAATATTGAAGACAACCCATTAAAAAGTCCTAAAATGTCTGAATTTTGTATGATATTAATAAAATATATATAACTTAATTATAACAGTAGACGAAATGAGAACTGGCTATAATTTTAGAGTAAACGAAATGGTCAGTAGACTAAATGGGAATACTCCCATTATAAAAAATGAGATTGAAACAATGTTGATGCAGCGATGTTTGTTTATTATAAAAAAGAACATTAACTGCGTCAATAGCTTCCACTTAAAAGGAGGTTATAGCGGGTCCCCGGTCCCGGTAAAGCAGGAGGGATGTTTCCAATTTTAACTATATACCAATTTTTATTTCCATTGCATGTTTTCATTCAATTTCTTTCCATTTTTTCCATTGGCGAAAAGGAAGGTACATACACGGTAGTAATTTATTAAAATTTCACAACACGGTGGTAATTTATTAAAATTACACAACATAAACTTCCTACAATGTATTGGTTACCAATACTACATAAAAAACCATATAAAGCGCGTTCCATTGCAAATTCTAGCTCCTGTACAACTACCAAATTGTCTATACTTTTGACTTCTTGTTCAACGAAGGTAAAAGAACATGTAAAATTCTACTGTGATAAGACTTATGAAAATTCTGGAATAAATATCTTCTGGTCTATTAAGAACTCTTCAGAAGTCTTAAACAAAATTAGGAACAAAAGGTAGCTTGCATCCACTGTAAGCACGTACGATGTTTCTACTTTATACACAACTCTTCCTCATATTTTAATTAAAGATGAACTGAATAACTTAATGCAGAAAGTATTTGCCCGGGAAAAAACATAATTTCTGGCATGTAATGCTGAAAAAGCCTTCTTTACTGACTAGCAAATGAAATATTACACCAATTGGACTTGCTCAGAAGTTTGCGAATCACTAACCTTTCTTTTGGATAACATATTTGTACGTTATGGGAATGCTATATACCGTCAGGTAATTGATATTCCTATGGGTACGAATTGTGCACCACTTGTCGCAGATTTGTTTTTGTACTGCTATGAGAGAGATTTCATGTTACGTTTGAATCCACAATCACAAGATGTTATAAAATCTAGATCTAGACCTTAAAATTGATAATGGAATTATTTCTTCTAAAATATATGACAAAAGAGATGATTTTGATTTTAATATTGTAAATTTCCCTCATCTTGACGGAGATATTCCCCGTTCTCCATCTTACGGGGTTTATATATCTCAACTTATTCGTTTTGCTAGAGCTTGTTCATCTATTGACGATTTTTACAGCCGAAATCTCATTTTAACTGAAAAGCTGCTTTAGCAAGGATATAGATACCATAAACTAAGAAAAACTTTTCTCTAAATTTTACTATCGAAATCGCTCACTTATTGGCAAGTACCAATGTAATCTCAAGGCACTTCTGCGACACGGTGTTTCACATCCTGAATTTTATGGTGATGTGATTTACAAACTTCTTAAAATGATTGGACATACCCATTTTCTAACTTTGTTCATCAAATATGTTAAAAAAATCATTAATATGGGATATGATACTATAGTACTACTTCTCCACAGCTGCTATGACCTGAATAGTCATCGAGTACATGTCTACGATGTCAAGTTTATTCTTTTTCAAACTTCTGCGACACGGTGTTTCACATCCGGAATTTTATGGTGATGTGATTTACAAACTTCTTAAAATGATTGGACATACCCATTTTCTAACTTTGTTCATCAAATATGTTAAAACAATCATTAATATGGGATATGATACTATAGTACTACTTCTCCACAGCTGCTATGACCTGAATAATCATCGAGTACATGTCTACGATGCCAAGTTTATTCTTTTTCAAACAAAACAGTTGTGCATGCTTAATATGCACTAGTAATTGTATCTTCTTGCGATTTATTTTTTACTAAATGTCGGTGTAGAAGTGTTTCATATAGTTTTCCCGTACTTTTAAATTATGACGTCATTTAATTGATGACGTCGCTTGTTTACCTCTAACGTTTATTTTCAAATCATTTTCATTTTGGCAGACATCGTTATGCATGTTGTGGAGTTGTCTGGAGGGGGAATTTTATTTACATTTTGACTTTGGTGAAAGTGGGATAAGGACGAGGTTGGGTACCCGTAAACCAGGTTTAAGTCCCCCAGTAGCTTATTTTGGTTGCTGGCCGTTCCAAGGCGGTACTCCTGCTTTCAGCCTACGGTCAATTTTGTTGTTTAATATGCTTAATGTTTAATGTTTTTCGTCTTGATATGCGTCCTGTTATGTTTTGTCTTGTGGCTTTACCGTTTCTTGTTTGATGGTGTTTGGTGCGGTGTCATTTCGTGTGTGGCTCTCCCTGTTTGACTATTTTTCCATATTTAGTACTCTATGAAGGCGACCTCTTAAATCCAGAAACGGAAGGAAGATGTCAGATATCTGTACTATTTCGTTTTTGTCTTACCCTTTATTACTTTTCTACAGTTACTTTGTTTGCAGCTCAATCATTGAGTACACTAGCGATAGGTGGATACAGTTTGTTCACTTAAATGTTTTCGTTATATATGCACTTTACAACTGTGTTTGCCATCGCGGTTGTTGTAGATTAGTCGGAGAGGGGATACGTTAATTTACATTGTTTGTCGTTTAGGGTGGGGATGGAATAAGTGTGAGGTTGGGTGCCCCAAAACCGGTTTAACCCCCAGTGACTTTTGTCACTGGCCGTTCCAAGGCAGTACTTCCATCTTCCCCCTATTGTATGTTTGTTTTGTCTTTGTGCATCTCTTGGTGTTTTTATAGTTATGTACATTTGCTGTTTCCTTGTGTTGCTGTTCGGGCGGCTGTTTGTTCTGTATGTGGTGTTTCCTGCATGACTCACTTTTGTACTTTTACTATAATTATGTTTATCGTCTGTCGACAGTTGTTGTCTGTTGCATGGGAAGGGAAAGGAAGGATATTATTTTTAAAAAGCTGATCCTTTCGAATTTCCGGTGCAATAGGCTTGCATAAAGGTCTGGAAAAGTATTATACTTTTACAGTAAATGCACAGTCCAGTTTGCAGTTTTTGGTTTAATGCAGATTAATTGCATGTTTAGGCAAAACGTATATTTGGTTTGCAAAATTTGGCCCAATTAAAAGTAAAAATGCTATACATTACGGTGTATAAATGCATGTTTTAGTTGATTATCGACTTGAAGCCAGTCACAAGGTCAGAAAGACCGAGTCTATTAGACCGTATTACGGTGACGCTAAAGGAGTTCGTCTATTGGTACGTATGTACATAAAACATGTAATCATATTTTCGTGAAAATCACACGCATCTCAAGAAACTTTCCGCAATATATTTACAGAATGCCTATTTCTTAAAATTTAAAGAAACCCAGCTATATGTTAAGACTTTCTTTTAGTTTTAAAGTATTTATTAAATTAAAGTACGCTATTGTATAGCATTCGAAAAATGGAACACATTGGGACCATAATTGGAGATATCTTAATGTCATGTAGTTAGAATTAGACCTTGCTTAGTCCCACATATGGCATATTAATGGAAAAGTAGTAAAGTTTTTCACTTTTTAAACTACATGTGTGTAATATTAAGCTTGATATATGAACGAGATTTTACAATGAAAATGATACTATTATTTTCTAAGGTTTAATAATGACTGATCCGTCAATAATCAATTAAAGTAATTTATAGAAAATGTATATTTACACTGTTTCAATAGCAGACAAATATCTTTATTGAAAGGTTAAGTGCAGCACATAAGCATCATGATCACTCATTGTCTAAGCAATTTTGTTTTTCAATAGATTTAAACGAAACCAGTATGGTTGTTCTTGATAAATGTTTTCTTGTAAACACAATCTGACATTGTTAGTGCTTTTAATAAAACGTCTAGGTATTTAGACGATATTTTGAATTTGGATAATCCTTATTTTGAAAATATGGTTTCTTCTATTTACCCAAAAGAACTGTAAACGAAGCGAACCCATCTGACATTCAGGCATCCTTTTTAGATTTGAATCTTTTTATCACTAATGATAAAGTTTCGTCTAAAATCTACGATAAAAGGGAAGATTTCGATTTTAAAATTGTTAATTATCCTTTTCTAGATGGAGATGTTCCCCGGTCTACATCTTACGGGGTTTACATTTCTCAACTTATTCGCTTTGCCCGAACCTGTTCTTTGCTAGTATATTTTAATAGTCGTAATTTAATTATAACTCATAAACTTCTTAAGCAAGGCTACAGATATCATAAAATTCGGAAAGCTTTTTCAAAATTCTATTATCGAAATTTACCCCTCATTAGTAAATATAATTGTGTGTTTATTAACCCCTTTACAGTCGGTCGCTACGCTTTCCTCTTTGCTTGCACGATGACAGGCCGAGAGTAGTACTCTATGATTGTATACTCTTAAACCCAGAAATGGGATAAGCTTACCAGACTCATGTATTAGCTTTTCTCTGTCGCGCCCATAACGGCTTCCCTGCAGTTGCTCTGTCTTCAGCAAAGTCATTGAGTACATATTTGACGGACTTTAGCAGTTGTTATGCTATGTTTTACATTTTTTACTGTGATAACTGTCTTCTATGTTGTGGGAAAGTCCGGCGGGGATACCTTTATTTACAATGTTTGTTTAGCTAGGGTGACTTTGAGATAAGTGTGAGGTTAGGACGTCCGTAAACCGGTTTAAACCCCCAGTGGTGATTTTACTACTGACCGTGCCAAGGCGGTTCTCTCTTTGTCACCCTTACTTTTGTTTGTCTTTGTGCTTGTGTTTTGTTCATGTTTGTCTCTGGTGCCCGTGTATTTGTTGGTGTTTTCTGTGTTCTTATCGTGTGTTTGCGTGTGTTTGGTTGTGTGTGTGTGACATGCTGTCTATTGATGTGTTGGTGGCGTCTTGTATGTGACTTTCTACTGTATGTGTGTGTATGAGTATAAATTGCTATGCTTTCTGTAGTTGTTTTCGTGATGGTGGCGTACAAAGTTAGTAAGTGCATATTTGATATAAAGCTTATGCCATAATAAATTTCATATTATAACCAACCTCTCGCCATGATGGCAGACGTGTGCCGAATGTAACATTGAGCTGGAAATACTGGAAATAGCTCGAAATGTTTTTAAAAATGTAATAAACAATGCATTGTGCATTGTATTGTTTCTGGCTAGACAAATCTGTTACGTTTATGAGTATAATTATCTGTGGGTTTAATATGAAATAGCAAAAATGGCAAGACATGGAAGACCATTAGTGGAGGAAATAATATTACCCACTGTTGTGCAAATTATATATATTACAACAATAAACCATTACGGAATTTTGATTTAAGAGGACACAGCATTCATGCCAGGCGTTACAAACTTTTAAAGGGAAATGTGTCCTTTGACAAACATTGTAGAATCAGATAGTATAAACATATTTTATTTCATTTATCATTTCATGAAAAAGGGTCGGGCCACAAGTTCGACCAACATTAGTTACGGCCCTCCCCTTTACAGCTTTCTACAGTAAGTGTGTCACATGAAACAAAACACGTGAAACATAGAATGCATAAACTATTCTCAGCCCTCTACCCAATATATCACCATCTTAAATAAAAATTTCTTAATTGAACTTCCATCAGCTTACAGTTTATAATGGTACATGGACTAATTATTATTTAGCATGGCAGGACATATAAGTCAATATAATAGACCATGTTCAGGACTCCTAGAGGAGCTGTCTGATCAGGGTCTACTCTGCCTTACAGATATGATACGTTCTATCTATCAGGTAAAGGGCTAAGGTGCATATACTTCTCATGTTGCAAGTATGAATTCTGCACTCAAACTGACTCACTATTTTGCATATACTAGTACATGTATATAAATGTAGTCAAGTTTATTTAATAATCGAGTCCGTCTAAGTGCACATTCATAAGATCTTGCAAATTTCAGATATGTGGACCGAAGTAAGAGAAAGATTGTCCCAATGCAAGAAAACATCACTTATTACAATAACTCATACCGTACACTGTAGACCCAGATTTACTGCAGATTAGTAGTACTGACCAAAGAGGCATGTTAAAACTTTTTCAATATTGTTGACTCCAATTTTAAAATGTATCCAACCTGGGTCTACAGAGTAATTTCATCATCATTAGGTCACCCTCCCCCACCATGATGCACATATAAGACAAAACCCTTAAAATAACCTACCCCCTCCCTCTTTCAGAAACCTATCCCCCCCCCCCCTCCCAGGAAAAACAACAACAAAACAACAACAAAAAAGTAAACAAAAAAAAAATAAACAAGTATACAACATCAATGAAATACAGTGAATGCTTGCGGTAGATGCCAACAGTAGGTGGGTAATTCAAATGGGTAGAGATTTTCCTTCAATAGAATTGACCTGCTCTGTACTGATACATATTCACTTAGAATCATGCTTTAGATGTATTATCAAAACGCTTTGTTTCACAAATGTACAAGTGAACTGCATCAAAAATTTGGACATTTTCTTCCAAGCTGTATATTTTGCTACCAAAAAGTAATGTTTCTACATTAAGTGGATGCAAAGATCTTGTTTTATTGAATAACTTCACTCTTTGTTGGTTATATAATGAACAATTAAAAAAATAATGTTCAGCATCCTCCACTAATTCATCGTTACTACATATGCAATATGGAGTTTCTTTCAGATAGTTATTACATAGATCACTGTTAAGATTACTGCATTTGTTTCGAAGTCTAGCATGAAAAATTGCAGGTTGCCTTTTTCCATGTAAAAAATGTGAGGGAACCTTGTTATCTTTATTGGTATTAAACCTTTGTTTAAAAGAAGAAAAACATTCAGCTGATTTAATATTTTTATCTAAACCATTCCAAAGTTCAATTGATGATGGAATACACGATTTTTTCATTACTTCTGTTCTGCAAAAAGGCACAGTAAAATTATTTGGATTTCTTAACAAATAATCTGTTCGTTCATGAACCATAGGTGGTAAGAGATCAGTAATATATGAAGGAACCATATCATTATTCACTTTATACATAAAATAATATTTTTGCAAGTTTCTTCTGTACTGAAGACTTTCCCACCCACATTCATTATATAAATTTTCTAGTGAAACTGATCTAGTAAGTCCAGTGACTATTCTGGCGGCCTCGTGCTGTAATCGTTCAATAGATACTGACTCTTGTTTTGAACATCCTCCCCAGACAATTGATGAATATTCAAGTAAAGGACGCACATACGAAATATAAATTTGATTTAAAGCTTTTCTGCCCAAACTGAATTTAAGTTTTCTCATAATACCAATGACTTTTGATGCTGACAATAACATACAATCTATATGTGTCTTCCACTGGGTATCACTACTTAAAGTTACTCCAAGGTGCTTATGATAATCAACAAAATCTAGTTCAACATCATTAAAATACAGTTTTGGCATGCTATTCTGTTGTTTAAGATTGAAAAGTAAAACTTCAGTCTTAATCGGGTTAAATGTCACTAGCCAAGTTTTAGCCCACTGCGATAACATTACTAAGTCATGATTTACAATACCTTCAATATCCTGAATATTTGAAGCAGCACAGTACAGCGAACTATCGTCTGCATAAAGGCGAGTTAAGCTAAGCAGATTGTCTGCAATATCATTAACATATATAAGAAAAAGGAGAGGTCCGAGAACGGACCCTTGGGGAACACCGGCATTTATTTCTTGCAGTTTTGATTCCGATGAATTTAATACAACCCTCTGTAGTCTATTTTCAAGATAACTCGTAAGCCAATTTATTAAGTTTCCACTTATACCATTAATAGATAGTTTAAACAACAGACCCTTATGCCACACTCTATCAAATGCTTTCGAAATATCACAAAACACCATACAAGAATGCTGTCTGTTGTCAATTGTCTGACAAATGTGATGATATATATCTATCAGCTGAAAGCTTGTAGAGTGATTAGGCAGAAAGCCAGACTGATATTTGTATAGTAGTTTGTTTTCAAGAAAGAAGTTATACATATGTTTAAAAACAATACGTTCAAAAAGTTTCCCACAGCAACTTAACAGAGAAACAGGTCTGTAGTTTGATACCTCAGACTTATCTCCCTTTTTAAATAAAGGCGTTACATTTGCCAGCTTCCAAACATCAGGATATATACCTTCATTTAGTGACCGATTAAAAAGAATACATAAAGGTTTAGAGACTGTCAGCGCCGTGCCCTTTAACATTCTGTGACTTATTTGATCATGTCCACATGCTTTATTTACATTTAATATACCGATTACATCTTGAACATCTTTTTCAGTAATTTTAATGTGCGACAATCGCCTATTAGTATTAGGGTCTAATGTTGGCAGGCATGCACCAGTATCATCAACAGCTGATATAGATACAAAGAAATCATTTAAAAAATTTGCTTTTTCTTGATTTGTAACACAAAATTCAGTCCGGTTATTCTCATTTTTGTATAGTGGTGGTATGGCAATTGAAGACTGTCCCTTAATAAAGTGTCTTACAATTTTCCAGAAACTTCTTTTATCATTATGATGCATATCCTCAAGTGTTGTTTCTAAATTAATGTAAAAATTCTCCTTAGCCTTTTTTTTCATGTTATTAACTTTATTTCTGATTGATTTGTATTGTTTCCAATTATTGGCATTATTGCTCCTCATTGCCTTTTTCTTTAAACGATCTCTAATTCTACAAAACTTTCTTAATCCGGAATCAAACCATGGCTTATCATCAGGTCGTATTAGGACTGATTTCTGAGGTATGCATTTTTTTACAAAAGAAATGTAGACCTCAGTAAATTCAGCACAAACTCTATTTAAATCTCCTTCATATAAAAATTGCCAGTCATTATTTTTAATTTTTTCATTTAGTGTCTCATAATCTGCTCTATTATAAAGCCAGACTTTTCTTTCATAAGTAGGATTTATTTCATAACTAAATGGAATTTTTATGCATGTTGCTTTATGGTCACTAATATTTGCTGGAATTGCTATAACATCGCAATCACAAAAATTCATGTCTATGGGTATAATTATTGGATCTAATAAAGCATCCAGTCTTGTCGGCTCATTTACAAGATTTACCATTGAATTTACAAGAAGCAATTCCTTCAAGTTATGAAAAGACTGATTTAATAAATCCTCATTAAGATCACCAATAATTACTATATTTTTAGATATATTGTATGCAGCTTCAATATTAGAATTCAGTTTATCAAAAAAGTGTTTATCTGCAGTTTTCGGACTGTAAAATACACCAATTAAAATATCTTCATAACTAGTCCTGACACTTACCCAAATAGATTCATTCCAAAAAACTTCAAGCTCTTCTATTCTTTTATGTATTACATTTTGTGACATATAGACTAATATTCCACCTCCATGATTAGTTCTGTCCCTTCGATAAGGTATATCAAATTTATCAGAAAGTAAAAGACTATCATTGTTAACTGTATTATCAAGGTGAGTTTCAGTAAAACATAATACTTCATTTTCCAAAAAATTGTCAAAGATGAAATCAATTTTATTTCTAATACTTCTAATATTACAATGTAAAATAGACAGACTGTTTTCAGCTGATACAGTGGGTCCTGGATTTAATTCTACATCTCCTGATAGTAAAAGTAATAATAAGATGACCCTTATATCATTTGCAGACAAATTTCTTATCAGCATATTATACAATGAATTTGAAAGTATAAAAATCAAAGAAAGTGACATTAATATAGCTCCTAAAGGGTTGATTGTTACACATACAGATATTTTTTTGTATACCAGCACAGAGCGTCCATTATGCAATCCAATGGCAGATCTCCAGGAACACAAGTCATTTCCCATCAGGTTACAGAAGTGTCTGCAGAGTCGGTAACTGGAGACCACCAAGATTTTTCCCTGACCCATCCACCACCACACGTACCACCACAAGCATCACTACAAGCACCCACTGCAATCACTATATGCAGCAACTGTCCCCGAAATAAAAAAAACCCAAGGGGTCTCATGAATGCATGTATACCCCACATAAATGAGAAGCATAAAATAAAACAATGAAACATGATAATATTTTCATTGAAAAATTTCCAAAATATTCTGCTATCAATCACTCAGATTATAAAATAGACACTGTTTCCATAGAACCACTTTACATATTAATTGCCATGTATAATATCTAGGGCATAGTTCATCTTTACAAATGTGTTCCAAACTTCATTCCTAATGAATATTCATGGCCAAAATAGTTATAAAGAAATATGAAAGACAAAACACTGCTGCCTTTCTAGTAAGTATACAAACTGATTTATCAAATTCCATAAGCAATCAGTGCAGACCCTGATCATATGCTTCACACTGGAGCGGTCTGATCTGGGCATAGTTTGTTTGCAAATTATATGAAAGGACAAAGGTTGACATATCTCCATACGGCTGCAATAAGCAAATTTGAAACTGAAATTAATGTGACATCAAGGCATTTGCATTAAACTTGGATACCTTATCATAGCAATATTTGAACTAAGTGTACACTGACATCATAGGTTAATGACAACAGCTGCTAACTATTTTTAATAATTAACTTTAATTCTTAACTGAAAGGAAAGAAATAAATCTGCAATTTTCTTTTGACCCTTTTCATGTCCTATGCTCACTATATCTTCAAATACCCATTTAGTTTTCATAGACATAACAGTAGTAATGAGATATGGAAGGTGGAAACACTGTAGCCATCCTAAAAGTATAGACACAGACTTATCATATTCCGCTAGCAAACCGAGCAAACCCTGATCATACGGTTTCAATAGGAGCTGTCTGATCTGGGTCTACTCTGTTTGCAACTCCCTGTTAAACATGTCTATGTGAGGGAAAGGGTTAAATATCAGTATCCCATTTATATTAATGACAAAAAGCCTTCATTTAAAATTTATTTATAAAAGTAGACGAATGGCATCTTTAAACAGTGCAGACCCAGATCAAAGTCTCCTTTAGAGACACCAGAACAGGGTCTGCATGTTTTGTCCCACCACATATATATTTACCTCTGCCCATCTTCTCTCCGGTATGACTGTAAATATGCCAGAGAATCAGATGTATAACATGTCAACAGCAAACAGAGCAGACCCTTATCAGACAGTTACTACAGAGACCGTCTGATCGAGGGTTGCCCCATATGCAAATGCGTGAAAAAACGTTTATATGAGGGAAAGGGTTAACAAAACATGCTGCTGTCTTACCTAACTCACTCGCTGTTAAATATTGTCGTCCGCAAAGTGTCGTGTGCAAATCTTGTCTGCTGCTACAATATGGATTTGTTTAAATTTCTTCCTTTCTTCTTTAAAACCATCACCACAGTAACAAACAGTCTGCAGGATTTCTGATTAGGGAGAGGGGGCGGGGCATGTAGATTTAAAAAGTTGGATGACATCACTAGCGTCTTTGTAATGCATGCTGAGAAAGAGTGTAATTGAGTAAAGAGAATAACAAAACTCATTATTTTATTGATTTTTATCAGATCTAGATCTAATAAATTATTCAAAACGTTTGTTTGAGCAAATATAGCTGGGGGCGTACGCCGGCTCTGTCCCTTCTTTATCCGCGCCTGGTCTGGATCCTTCTTGAGATATTTTCGGCATCTCCTATGGATCCAAACTGTTTGCATAGATAATTAAACATATTCGACAGAGACAGCGAAAGAGTTGATCATGACAAGACTTGGCACAGGTAGCCAAGTGTTTTAATTCAATTCAATTCTTTACTGCGTAAAACATACATTTGTATGCTTAGAGCAAGTTTACATAAAGATACACAAGCAAACATACGAATTTACAGAAGAGCTACGGTAACAGCAATGGCTTTAAGGCTAAATCATATGTGTTACGAAAGTGAAGTGTATCAACTCACCGACTGTCCAGGTCTTGGTCGGTTGAGACACCCAGTCTGTTAGTGAAGTACTGCCTCGAGTCAAGATATTCATGCACCCCGAGTCATCTGATCCGGATGTAAACAATTCACCGCGGCACAGTGCGTCACAACAATCTCCAATTTTTATCTTGAATGCATTTGGGATAACGTTTGCTGTACATATGTACATTGGAGCAATCAACTGTTATTTGCCTGTATTGCCTCTAATTGTCTGGCCTAGATTCACTAGACACCGGACGTGGACAATAGTACCTTTGACTGAAAGTCTATAAAGTCCATAAACTTTACAAACTCTCCGACTGAAAGCCTCAAAGGTTCTACTTTTATAGGCGCTTTCTAGGACTACACACAGGGTAAGGTTTGTGATGTGTATTTGCTTGCTGGATAAAATGATTAAACCATTCCCTTAAACATATACGCCGGCTTAAGGAACAATAAATGACAGAGACTTATCTTGAATTACTTATGTAATTTTGGGTAAATACTAGCACCTATAGGAGCGTTTTGTTTTACGTTCACCTTTCTTTTAAACAGCCACCTGCCCTAAATACCAACTAAATAACACAATTAAGTGGTCGTTAGAGAGAGGTTTTACTGTATCTGCAAAACTCTAATATACTTACCCGTTCATTCTTGAATTCGAATCCAATATTAAAAGACGTCAGGCAGAAAAACTGCCAACTAATTAATGTAGAGATTTAACTTAATCAACGAAGAAATACAGCTTGCCTTAACACACACGTAATATACGTAAAACAGCATGTATTACATGGAGAGGCAAACGAAAGAGAGACTTATATATAACCATCGGTATATTTTGATATAATTATCTAAAATATACAATTTGGGTCAAAGCTGCTGGAAATATTATCAAAAGCTTCAGGAAAATCAAAACACACACACACACACTGAAGAGCTTTTCATCGACTCGGTTATGTTTGTCATTAACGCCTTTGCTTCATATACTAGTAGCCACATGCTCCACTACAGATCACAACACAATATGTAGTTTAAATCATAGTACTGGCTGTCAAATCAGATACAACGTTTAAATTGTCAATCAATAGTGATTCGTATCTGATTTCAAGGCAGAAAGGATAAGAATGGCATACATATGTACTTCACAACAGCAGGTGTTAAATGCTTGTATGGCAGCCGTAAAAGGGCACCCGCACTTCATTCTCAGTGCTGTTATACTGTCTGGTCCTTCGGGGTGATCATTAGTGTTGATGGTATAAGTTTTGAAAATTGAATACTGCTTAAGCTAGTGCTAGAGGGCGTGAGTAGTGTCGCACGTTTTATTGCTACTCATGAACAGACTTGATAAAACCGAGTCTGCAATTTTCTCATTTGGTATTGCTACTTTTGTTTTCGAAGGATCACCCACTTTCAGAATATATAACATCGTAAACTGGTTCTTAAATTTTTATATAATGGCAATAAAGAGCTTGTAATGAATCGAAATGTGTTTATATACATGTAGTTAATAAGCACATAGTTACATTTTTTTCCTTAGTTCCGTACGCCCCCCTAAAATTGCCAAAACATTTTTTTAGTAATATTTAAGATCTATATACAGTAAAACCTCTCTATAACGAACACTAAATTGTGTTAATTAGTTGGTATTTAGAGCAGGTGGCTGCTCCCATTGGAGCGTTCTGTTTTAATTTCACCTTGCATTAAGCAGCCAGCTGCCATTAACACAGCTCTTTTTCAACATGTATTACAAACACATTTATTTATGTCATCAAACATAAAAATATACGCCCCATCCAAAAATGTCTAATGCCCCCTAATCTGAATTCCTAGATCCGCACCTGGCAACACATATAAAATTGCAACATTCAAATAAGCATATACGACAGCTATGTATTCCTTTCAATGCTGAACAGGTTAAGCTTATTGTGAATTTTCAGGTATGTTTTATAGAAGGGTGTAATATGACAAACAGTGCAAACCCTGATGAGAGGGCTCCCAGAGAAGTCCTCTCATCCAGGTCTGTTTCTGCTTGCAAATGACAGTAGTGATCCGTTTCCCGCACTGAAAGGATAAATTCTTCTTGAATACAATTTTAGCCGTGGTTCATATCAGATGGTCGTGATAGTTTGAAAACTTATTGCATTCAAATAAATGTAATGTAACAGACTTTACTTGAATTGTGTTATGCTAATCCTTTTCTAGGAACCAGAAGTAAGTTATACTGCCCTCTATTTCACCAGTTTGATCATCAATGTGTACACAGCATTATCTCGACGACACATGATAGCTATGCCTTTCATTATATATCATATCGTGCTTATCCTTTACTCCCAGCCTTTCATGACAATCAAATTGACTTTGGTGTAAATAAACTAGTCTGTAATTGCTTCCAGTACTCTACTATCTCAGATGTCTTTAGAACATTCATGTTTAACCAGCATGGAACTGTTGTCCTTGAGCAATTTCGATTCGTCAAAATCAATCTCACCTCGTTGAGGTCAGGTTTCGTATATAACCTAGAACGCTCATTGCCATATAATGTTGTCTAAAAACTGATAAGTCAGCTTCAATTTTCAATTTTGAACGTTCTTCTTTTTTTCAAAACCATGATCAATGTACATGTAACCAACAGTTTGGATCCTGATTAGACTCTGTGTTACTCGGTGTCTCATCTAGATACAAACTAATTTCAAAGATGATCACATATTCGCCATTGGAAGCTATTTAAGAATTTAAAGTACATTCACTTCAATGGCCGGGAAAACATTGTTCCTATTGTTTCCTATATATATCCTATAATGTCCTAAAATATTACCTATTGTCGCACAATGCGTGGAAATCTGATTGATTAATAGCCTTATAACACGAAACATTAAATACTACTCAAAAGCCTACCAAACAATTATCATGTGAATCTTAAAATTGGAATAATATTAAGTGTGTCCATTAAGATGTGTGTTTATATAGCTAGAATAGTAATACAGTAAAACCTCTCTAAACCAGATTTCTAGTAGAGAAGAATGTAGATACCTTTAGGCAGGTGGCTGCTTAATGCTCATAGGGGAACTTTCTACATGCATTTCACCCTGCATTAAGCTTCCACATTCCCCAAGACCTATATTTATACCAAATTTAACGTCCGGTTCTGTAGAGTTCTGTGTAGGCTTTTAGCTAACTATGTATTACATTAAGCAGTGCCAAACAAGGTTAGGCCTTATTGAATGACATGAGAGTTATTTCTAATGGAAACCATTTCATTAAATTTTTTATACTGCCGAAGAATGTTTTACTTCCGATTTGTTCGTTCCACGCTTTAACTGTTTAACTGCCAAATATTGTCGTCTGCTAGATGTGTCGTGCTCTTTTGTTTAACCCTTTCAGCGCCGATGTCGCATAAATGCACTACGACAAATAGTGCAATCCCAGATCAGACGCCGCCTTTTCAAGGCGGCGTCTGATAAAGAACTTCACTTTTTGTTTCAACCTCTATTTCTGTATATCTGCTGTATTCATTTGCAATTTGCATTTATTTATCTCATTTCCTTATTGTACCGAATAGTTTTACAAAATTTGATTGCAGACGACAATTAGAAATTTGGCGCCGAAAGGGTTGATACTCTCCCGTTTTGTTCAAATCATTATCACAGTAACAAACAGTTTGGATTCTGACGAGATGCCGCCTCAGATACGACCCTTGCAGTGAAATAGTTAAATGAACTATTGTCCAAATGTCAAAATGATGAGATGCCGAGTTTCTGGGGGTGTCATCTGTATCCAAACTGGTTGCAAAAGTCAGCCATGTCGCAATCAGCAGGGTAAGGGCTTAAATAATTGATTTATCAAGCGTTCGTTCTGACTGACGTTTATGTTTACTCTAGGAGCGTGTTAATGTTTCAAGCGTTTCTGCTTGACCTATTTCCCTCTTAATTTGCAATTCAATCAGTACGTGAATTTATCAGTGTTATTGGCTACAGTGCTCCCTCCCTACAACGACCCTCCCAATAACGATTCCCTCCTTACAACAACGCATGTCACTGTTTCCGAAACAACAAGGCTCCAGAAACAACTTTTTTCCATCGTATTTTCTTTATGCCTCCAAAAGTGACGATTCTAAAGAGTGGTCACAACATAGGGTTTGATAGAGGCATAACGGTTTTAGTTCTCGAAATAACCTTATCTGGGGATCTGCAAACAGGCTAATTGTGTTTAATTTTCCCTCCCTATAACAACTCCCTCTGAACAACACATACAATCTTCGTATCCCAAAGGGTGTCGTTGTAGAGAGGGAGCACTGTATTTGACTATTTACTTGAACGTTGTAATTTTGTAAAGTAGAATTTTTCTCAGTACGAAGTAGGTGTTGTATATTAGCCTTTGCTGTTTTATGCTGTGCGATAATGTAAGATGTAGCATTTTATTTGCCTATTTAATCCACAATATCTTCAGATTTAAACAGTTTTCAACGGTAGATGTTTTAACCATTTGTTCCCGCGATCCCATATATTGGATGTAGGCAAACGGTGTGGACTCTGATCAGACGCCGCATTATGCGGTGTCTGATCAGAGTCTACACTGTTTGCTGATAGGAAATTCAATATAAAACAAAACAAAAATGAAAATTTAGACCAGGCATCCCTTAGATAAAAAAGGAATAATCCAATATATAAGCATGGAAGAATTCATTAGGAGCAAATGGGTTAACCAAAACATACAGGTAAGATACTACTTGCGTCCATGTTTCGACGAGTGTTATCGTATATAAAATGATATAAAATTGGTTAAATATGTATTTTGTGCATTTTCGTATTAATCAATCAACACAAGAATCTGTACACGTATACATACATGCATGAAAATAATGCTTACAAACCATTTTCCGACAAGATATATTTGTTCAGCTAAATATAATCGCTATCCGAATATGGCTAAATTCTTAAAAAGGAGCCTTCTTTTTAGAAACGGGGATTTGGTACGGAAATCAGCGGACATCTTCGGCCAAGTTCCGAATGACTCCGATTGTATTTCGGAACAACGCTTTGAAAATCAATTAGGTTGCTATCACATGTATAATGACTGACACTTGTTGTTGGCCTACATATACATCGAATGATTTTTTTCTGGTATGTCAATGTGAATCTTACGACAGATTCCGGCCAATGGCGAACGCTTTTCCGTTGGTTTCCGTAGCAATCCATTTTTCTATTTTTTCGGCACAAACAACCATTTACTAACCGTTCTGTTTAGTGTTAAATAAGTGTTAAGGTACATAGATTCCGATTCTAAAGTCAGGTTGAAACGCAAAATTTGTGGAAATTTGCGCAGCAGATATCAAATGGAAAACCAGGCAAAGTCACATACAAGACACAACCACCACCAAAACACCGATAGATAGCATGACATACACACACAAAACATTCCACACATGAACAAAAGCACAAGCACAAAGACAAAAGACAAACAAAAGCAAGGGTGACAAAGATGGTACCGCCTTGGCACGGTCAGTAGCAAAACACCACGGGGGTTTAAACCGGTTTACGGACGTGCTAACCTCACACTCCTCTCAAAGTTAACCTAGCTTTACAAATAGTGTAAATAAATATATCCCAGCCGGACTTACCCACAATATAGAAGACGGTAAACACATGACAATATGTAAAACATAGCATAATAACTGTGAAAGTCCGTCAAATACGTATTTAATGACTTTGCTGAAGTCAGAGCACCTGCAGAGAAAGCGTTAAGGGCACGACGGGGAAAAAGTAATACATGAGTCTGGTAAGCTCATCCCGTATCTGAGTTTAAGAGTATACTACTACCCTCGGCCTGTCATCGCGCAAGCAAAGAGGGAAGCGTAGCTACCGACTGTAAAAGGGTCGATATCCAAATATGCAGTGCGTTGCAATATAATGGGATCATAACCTTTCTTCTTAAAGGTTTTAATGCGTTTTATAAACAAATCATGAAAATGGATGTGACCCCGAATTTTCCCAAGTTTGTAGATAAAATCCCCATAAAATTCTGGTTGACAAATGCCTTGTTGCAGTAACGTCCGTAGATTGCAATTATATTTACTAATGAGTGGTAAATTTCGATAATAAAATTTAGAAAAACGTTTTCCGAAGTTTGTGATATCTGTAACTTCGCTTAAGAAGTTTATCAGTTATAACTACATTACGACTGTTAAAATCTTCTAGCAAAGAACAGGTTCGGGCAAACCGAGTAAGTTGAGAAATATAAACCCCATAAGATGTAGAACGGGGCAAATCTCCATCTAGAAAAGGATAATTAACAATTTTAGAATTAAAATATTCCCTTTTATCGTATATTTTGGACGAAACTTTATCATTTGTGATTGAAAGATTCAAATCTAAAAATAAATATATAATGTCAAATTGATTCGCTTTTTTAAAGACAGCCCTTTTGGGTAAATTGAAGAAATCATAGTTTCAAAATAAGGATTATCCAAATTCAAAATATCGTCTAAATACATTGAAGTTTTAGTAAAAGCTTTAACAATATCGGCCTGTGTATCAGGTTTTAAGCTAAGCATAAAATCCCTCTCATAGCAATACAAACACAAGTCTGCAACAAGAGGGGCACAATTTGTACCCATGGGTATACCAACCACTTGACGTTTATTCCAAACTTTAATACCTGATTATTCATGGGAAAATAGTTATACTGAACTGTCGAAAGAAGGAGGCTTTCTAACTAATACTCTGACATGATTTAAAGAGAACCAAATCATGAGTAAACAAAAAATTGAAAGAAAAACCCCTGAAACTTTAGCACATTATGTGTGTATGCGTGTGCTTGTGTGTGTGTGAGTGTGTGTGTGTGTGTGTGTGTGTGTGTGTGTAGGGTTGTGTATTACTTGCTCTATCGATGTTTCGATGAAGACAGGTGGGATATTATATATGGCTTGCAGATCTTCGATTTTAGCAAAGCACATTTATACAAGACCTTCAGTGTTGACTTTGTGTGTTATACAGTGTCTATTATAGCATTCGAAAATGAGGGGAATTTTGACTAAGATCCATATATCACGCAAATTTAAGCGAATTCGCGAATTCATGTGCGGGGAACGAATGACACCTGAAACTTACCCTTAACATTCTTTTGGCTAGTTTAAAAAGCTTCAAGATTATTCTGATTGATAATATGTCTTTCTTGATTTTAATCTAATCGACTATGTTATATATCACCACTGACTAGTATAGAGCTGTGGAATTACAGGTCCCAATCTTCAGGGGAATATATACACCCCCTCAGAATACAGGTTCGATTTTTGATTTTTCCGGGAAGTATGCTGTCCAGAGTCCACATCCCTAAAATTGTGCGTATCAGACTACGCAGGGCTAAACAAGGAACGCATCTACGCTCATGCCATTCAAAAAATGAACAAGTGTACTTTACAAATACAAAACATATGCACGTGTTCGAAAAGAGGGAGATGAGCTTACCAGACTCAGGTATTGCTTTTTCTCTGTCGTGCCCCTGACGGCTTCCCTGCGGTTGCTCTGACTTCAGTAAAGTCATTGAGTTTGACTGATTTTCACAGTTGTTTTTATGCTATGTTTTACATTTGTTCCGGTGTTTACCGTCTTAGTGTGCACACTAACGTATGAAGTGTCTGGAAAATGATATTGCAGGTGTTAAGTGCTTGTGTGGCGGCCGTAAAAAGTCGCCACGTACTTCATTCCCAGTGTTCTTATATTTTCTTGTCCTTTGGGATCATTAGTTTTGATGTTATTAGTTTTGTAAATTGAATACTGCTTAAGCCGGTGCTAGGGAGCGTGAAAAGTGTTGCAGTTTTAATTACTACTCATTAACATACTCTATAAAACCGAGTCCGCAATTTTCTGCTTTTGAATTTCTGCTTTTGCTTTCGAAGGATCACCCATTTTCAGAATATATGTACTTCAGATTGTTCAGCAGATGTTAGGTGCTTGAGTGGCCGCCGTAAAAAGTCGCCCCGTACATCATTCTCAGTTGTTGTTATACATTGTAGTTTCTGGTCCTTCGGGATCATTAGTTTTGATGTTAAAATTGAACACTGCTTAAGCCGCTGCTAGTGGATGTGAGTAGTGTTGCACTTTTAATTACTACCCATGCACAATAAAACCGAGTCTGCAATTTTCTCTTTTTGCATTTCTACTTTTGCTTCCGAAGGATCACCCATTTTCAGAATATATTAATTCAATGAATAGACGGGTCCTGGGCAAAACCCCGGGTAAAGGATTCTTTATGTTGATTTGAAAATGTGTATTAGATCTTGTATATGCGGACAACAATAAAACCTTGACGTTATTAGCTAAATGAAAAAGTAGTTTCAAGCAGGAAAAACACACACAAAATGCAACCAACACCAGCTATGAAACAAATCCAACAACAGTCAAACAGGGAGGGCCACATACGAAAAGACACCGCACCAAACACCACCAAACAGGAAACTGCACATCCATAAGACAAAACCCCACGGGACGCATATCAAGACGAAACACATCAAACATTAAGCATATTAAATAACAAAGCTAGCCATCGGATGAAAGCAGGAGTACGGCCTTGGTACGGTAGTAGCCAAACTATAGGTTCTTGGGGCTTAAACCTGGTTTACGGGTACCCAACCTCGCACTTATCCCACCTTTACCCAAGTCAAAATGTAAATAAACACCAACAGACAGCTAGCAACGCATCCACACAACCAAACACAAATACACACGCACACACACAAACACACGAGACAAACATCAAACACGAACAAAAGAACAAACACAAAGACACAAAACAAACACAAAAGCAAGGGTGACAAAAAGAGTACCGCCTTGGAATGGTCAGTGGCAAAACCACCACTGGGGGTTTATTTTAAACCGGTTAACGGACGTCCGAACCTCAAACTTATCTCAAAGTTACTCTTGCTTAATAAATAGTGTAAATAAAGGTATCCCCGCCAGACTTAAACTAAGAAAAACTTTTTCTAAATTTTACTATCGAAATCTCTCGCTTATTGGCAAGTACCAATCTAATCTCAAGGAGCTTCTGCGACACGGTGTTTCACATCCTGAATTTTATGGTGATGTGATTTACAAACTTCGTAAAATTATTGGACATACCCATTTTCTCACTTTGTTCATCAAATATGTTAAAAAATTCATTAAAAAGGGATATGATCCTGTAGTACTACAACATACTGCATGTTTGGTTGTCAACCCTTTTACAGTTGGAAATCACGCTGGCCTCTTTGCATGTACACCGACAAGAAAGGTTTAGTACTCTATGAAGGCGACCTCTTAAATCCAGAAATGGAAGGAGAACGTCGGATATCTGTACTATTTCGTTTTTGTCGTAACCTTTATTACTTTTCTACAGTTACTCTGTTTGCAGCTCAATCATTGAGTACACTAGCGATAGTTGGATACAGTTTGTTCACCTAAATGTTTTCGTTATACATGCACTTTACCACTGTATTTACCGTCGCGGTTGTTGTAGATTAGTCGGAGAGGGGATACGTTTATTTACACTGTTTGTCTTTTAGGGTGGGGATGGAATAAGTGTGAGGTTGGGCGCCCATAAATCGGTTTAACCCCCCAGTGACTTTTGTCACTGACCGTTCGAAGGCGGTGCTTCCATATTCCCCCTATTGTGTGTTTGTTTTGTCTTTGTGCGTCCCTTGTTGTTTTTATAGTTATGTACATTTGCTGTTTCCTTGTGTTGCTGTTCGGGCGACTGTTTGTTCTGTATGTGGTGTTTCCTGCATGACTCATTTTTGTACTTCCCCACAATATAGGAGAGGTAAACACTGGACAATATGTAAAACAAAGCATGACTACAACTGCGAAAGTCCGTCAAATGTGTACTCAATGACTTTGCTGAAGTCAGAGCAACTGCAGGGAAGCCGTTAAGGGCACGACTGAGAATTGGCAATACATGAGTCTGGTAAGCTCATTCCGTTTCTGGGTTTAAGAGTATACCATCAAAGATTACTACCCTCGGTCTGTCATCGTGCAAGCAAAGAGGGGAGTGTAGCTACCGACTATAAAGGGATCAATAACCAAGCATGCAGTGCGTTGCAATATAATGGGATCATAATCTTTCTTCCTAAAAGTTTTAATGCGTTTAATAAACAAATCATGAAAATAGATATGACCCCGAATTTTCCTAAGTGTGTAGATAACATCACCATAGAACTCAGGATGAGAAATACCTTGTTGCCATAACGTCCGTAGATTGCAATTATATTCACTAATGAGAGGGAAAATTCAATAATAAGATTTAGAAAAAGCTTTCCTAATTTTATGATATCTTGCTTAAGAAATTTATCAGTTATAATTAAATGTTGACTATCAAAATCTTCTAGGAAAGAACAAGCTCGGGCAAAGCGAATAAAAGTACAAACATGAGTCATGCAGGAAACACCACAAACAGAACAAACAGTCGCCCGAACAGCAACACAAGGAAACAGCAAATGTACATAACTATAAAAACATCAAGAGACGCACAAAGACAAAACAAACATACAATAGGGGGAAGATGGACGTACCGCCTTGGAACGTCCAAGGCAAAAAGTCACTGGGGGTTAAACCGGTTTATGGGCGCCCAACCTCACATTTATTCCATCCCCACCCTAAAAGTCAAACAGTGTAAAGAAACGTATCCCCTCTCCGACTTATCTACAACAACCGGGACGGCAAATACAGTGGTAAAGTGCATGTATAACGAAAACATTTAAGTGAACAACCTGTATCCACCTATCGCTCGTGTACTCAATGATTGAGCTGCAAACAGAGTAACTGTAGAAAAGTAATAAAGGGTACGACAAAAACGAAATAGTACAGATATCCGACGTTCTCCTTCCATTTCTGGATTTAAGAGGTCGCCTTCATAGAGTACTAAACCTTTCTTGTCGGCGTACATGCAAAGAGGCCAGCGTGATTTCCAACTGTAAAAGGGTTGACAACCAAACATGCAGTATGTTGTAGTACTACAGGATCATATCCCTTTTTAATGATTTTTTTAACATATTTGATGAACACAGTGAGAAAATGGGTATGTCTAATAATTTTACGAAGTTTGTAAATCACACCACCATACAATTCAGGATGTGAAATACCGTGTCTAAGAAGTGTCTTGAGATTACATTGGTACTTGCCAATAAGCGAGAGATTTCGATAGTAAAATTTAGAGAAAGTTTTTCTTAGTTTATGGTATCTATATCCTTGCTTAAGCAGATTTTCAGTTAAAATGAGATTTCGACTGTTAAAATCGTCAATAGATGAACACGCTATAGCAAAACGAATAAGTTGAGATATATAAACCCCGTAAGATGGAGCACGGGGAACGTCCCCGTCAAGATGAGGAAAATTTACAATATTAAAATCAAAATCATCTCTTTTTTCATATATTTTAGAAGAAATCATTCCATTATCAATTTTAAGGTCTAGATCAAGAAACGCTGCATAATTGTCGGACGGGTTAGCTTTATTCAATTTGAGTTCTTTAGGATAAATTGTAGGAATCAGAGCATCAAAGAAAGGGTTATCTAAGTTAAAAATATTATCCAAATATCGACAAGTTTCATTGAAGGCTTTTATAACATCTTCTTGTGATTGAGAATTCAAACGCAACATGAAATCTCTCATAGCAGTACAAAAACAAATCTGCGACAAGTGGTGCACAATTCGTACCCATAGGAATACCAATTACCTGACGGTATATAGCATTAGAAAGGTTAGTGATTCGCAAACTTTGCAAGTCCAATTGGTGTAATATTTCATTTGCTCGACAGTCCAGAAAGCTTTCTCAGCATTACATGCCAGATTGATGATGTTTTTTCCCGGGCAAATACTTTCTGGATTAAGTTATTAAGCTTATCCTTAATTAAAATATCAGGAAGAGTTGTGTACAGAGTAGAAACAGCGTACGTGCTTATAGTGGATGCAATATACCTTTCGTCTTTAAGTTTGTTTAAGACTTCTGAAAAGTTCTTAATAGACCAGAAGAGATTTATTCCAGTATTTTCATAAGTGTTATCACAGTAGACTTTTACATGTTCCTTTATCTTCGTTAAACAAGAAATCAAAAGTATAGACAATTTAGTAGTTGTACATGAACTAGAATTTGCAATGAAACGCGCCTTATATGTTTTTTATGTAGTTTTGGTAACCAATACATTGTAGGAAGTTTATGTTGTGTAATTTTAATATCGGTTCCAAGTTGTTCACACTTTTTGACATGGTCTGAAACGATGGTCTTTTCGTCAGTAGTAACTGAAATATATGACTTGGTATTAATAATTTCCTGCTTCAAGACATCGATATAATGTAATCGTCAAATAATAATCACATTATTCGATGCCTTATCAGCAGGAACAAAAACGTATTTTGAATGGAAATCATGTAAACCCTTTTTAAGATGTCTAAAAGAAATTCTAGGTTTATTTATTTGAGCTATAAAAGGAAATGCGTTTATCAATTATATCAAAAATTAGTTTTTTCCAACTAGGAAGAGCATTAGACTCAACATGTTCTCTTCGACACCATTTAATACTAAACTTTTGTAAAGCCTCCGCAATCTGAACTCGACAGTTGAGAAATGTAAGATGTAGAACGGGGCATATTTAGAAAAGGATAATTAACAATTGAAACTTTATCATTTATGATAGAAAGATTCAAATCTAAAAGGGAAGCAATAAAGTTGGATCGATTCGCTCTGCTTTTAAAGTAAGTTATTTTGGACCAATAGAAGAAACCAAAGTTTCAAAATAAGGATTATCCAAATTCAAAATATCGTCTAAATACCAAGAAGTTTATTAAAAGCACTAACAATATCAGCCTGTGAATCATGACTCATTTTTGTACTTTTAAGCTTAGCATCAAATCCTTCTCATAGCAATACAAAAACAAATCTGCAACAAGAGGGGTACAATTTGTACCCATATGTATACCAACAACTTGACGATATATGGTATCCCCATATCGCACAAATATGTTATCTAAAAGAAAAGTTAAGAGATCTACAAACATCAAGGCAAGTCCACATTGTGAAATGTTTAACTTCTGAATTCGAAAAGAACGAACGTTAAACATCGCAAGCAAGGAACATTTTATCTTCTCTGGCAAAAGTTATTTCTAATAATTTAATCAGTTTACCCTTTATGAGATGGTGAGGTAGAGTAGTATAAAGTGTAGAGACATCAACGAAGAGCTCAACGACGAAATATTGTACTGGGTATTTTCAACTTTGGTTTAAATATCATTAGAATTTTTTATGGACCAAAAACATTAATTCCAGAATGTTCATATATTTTATCACAGTAACGTTTTACATGTACTTTGATAGTAGCAAGCAAACCTTAATTATCAGAGCGTTATAGAAATAGGCGGTCCATTATTCCAACTATTCGTAATCTGGTGTAACCGGTACATGGCTAATATGAAACGTGTATACCCAGATCAGTGCTCCCTCTCTACAATGACACCCTTTGGGATACGAAGATTGTATGTGTTGTTCAGAGGGAGTTGTTATAGGGAGGGAAAATTAAACACAATTAGCCTGTTTGCAGATCCCCAGATAAGGTTATTTCGAGAACTAAAACCGTTATGCCTCTATCAAACCCTATGTTGTGACCACTCTTTAGAATCGTCACAAAGTGACGATTCTAAAGAGTGGTCACAACATAGGGTTTGATGGAGGCATAAAGAAAATACGATGGAAAAAAGTTGTTTCTGGAGCCTTGTTGTTTCGGAAACAGTGACATGCGTTGTTGTAAGGAGGGAATCGTTATTGGGAGGGTCGTTGTAGGGAGGGAGCACTGTATTGTCATTTATCAGAGTAGGCTGAATTGTGTCCATGCCTCAGTGCAGCAAACAGTAAAATGACATGTCGGAGATTGGTAAATATACCGTTGTAGCTCAAATGTGTTGCACGTTGTTCTTCATATCCCGTTAATACTCGTAAGTAGATGATAATCGAGGATTTTCACTATCGCCCGACCGACAAAGGTTTAATTACGACAATATCTGATCCAATATCAACAGAACACGCTTTTAAGCTTTGAGGGTATTTGAAACGAACAGAAGAATCAATACATTCATGTATTAGCATTTTGATTAAATATATATATATATATATACTATTGTGTGTGTATGGTAGCGACGACATTTTATAAGGACCTGTACATTGCGTACATGACTGATATATAGAAAAAGCTATGAAGGTGTTGCCAATATTGGTATGATTATATAATTGAACACACATTTTCCTTTTAGTAAAGTTTTACCTATTTAAAACGTGATCAACTTTACTTTGCTTTCGAAGGATTACATAGTTTTAGAATATTCGTATTTAAAAAGGTAAGCCAACGTGTCTTTAGAACTACGAATATCAAATACTGAAAAATGGCGAGAGCTACATCTGTTACATCTCATTTCTTTCAATTGCTTTAGCTCGACTGAATACGAAGTGCTTGATAATGCTTTTTATATGTCCATTGTCATGCATCGCCCGCCGTCTAAATATTCTCAAACAACATCTAAAACATACCAATCGTGGCAAAAGTTCGAAAAAACGAAACAGTCATTTTGTGGCCCTCTGTCAATTTGGTCAAAAATAGAAATCCATGCAGAACTCTGTTTGTCATGGCAACCAGAAGAAAAACATTTTGCTTGCTCAAACCATTTTGATTTGTTAAAAGCATGGCCTCCACAGGTTGGGCTAACTTCCAAGAGATGATTTTGATTTTAATATTGTAAATTTTCCTCATCTTGACGGGGATGTTCCCCGTGCTCCATCTTACGGGGTTTATATATCTCAACTTATTCGTTTTGCTAGAGCTTGTTCATCTATTGACGATTGTAACAGTCGAAATCTCATTTTAACTGAAAAACTGCTTAAGCAAGGATATAGATACCATAAACTAAAAAAACTTTCTCTAAATTTTACAATCGAAATCTCTTGCTTATAGGCAAGTACCAAAGTAATCTCAAGGCGCTTCTGCGACACGGTATTTCACATCCTGAATTTTATGGTGATGTGATTTACAAACTTCGTAAAATTATTGGACATACCCATTTTCTCACTTTGTTCATCAAATATGTTAAAAAAATCATTAAAAAGGTATATGATCCTGTAGTACTACAACATACTGCATGTTTGGTTGTCAACCCTTTTACAGTTGGCAATCACGCTGGTCTCTTTGCATGTACGCCGACAAGAAAGGTTTAGTACTCTATGAAGGCGACCTCTTAAATCCAGAAACGGAAGGAGAACGTCGTACCTTTAATTATTTTTCTACAGTTACTCTGTTTGCAGCTCAATCATTGAGTACACTAGCGATAGGTGGATACATTTTGTTCACTTAAATGTTTTCGTTATACATGCACTATACCACAGTATTTGCCATCGCGATTGTTGTAGATAAGTCGGAAAGGGGATACGTTTATTTACACTGTTTGTCTTTTAGGGTGGGGATGGAATAAGTGTGAGGTTGGGCGCCCATAAACCGGTTTAACCCCCAGTGACTTTTGTCACTGACCGTTCCAAGGCGGTACTTCCATCTTCCCCCTATTGTATGTTTGTTTTGTCTTTGTGCGTCTCTTGATGTTTTTATAGTTATATTCGGGCGACTGTTTGTTCTGTATGTGGTGTTTCCTGCATGACTCATTTTTGTACTTTTCCCATATACAATAATAGCGGAAATTGAAAAAAAGTTAACCGGAAAGCCGAATGTTTGTTAAAGATGTATGCTGCGCAAATTTCAGCAAATTTGGCGTTTCAAACTGACTTCAGTATCTGAATCTATGTACCTTAACACTTATTTAACACTAATAAACTCTAGTAAATGGTTGTGTCGGAAAAAATAGAAAAATGGATTGCTACGGAAACCAACGGAACGGCGTTCGCCATTTGCCGGAATCTGTCGTAAGATTCAAATTTACTTACCGGAAATAATTATTCGATGTATATGTAGGTCAACAACCAGTGTCAGCAATTGTACATGTGATAACAACCTAATTAATATTCAAAGTGTTGTTCCGAAATAGAATCGGAGTCATTCAGAACTTGGCCGAAGATGTCCGCTGATTCCCGTACAATATCCCCGTAAACTCGTATACTCTGAATGTAATACCCATATGGTAGTTCAAACCAAGTGAAAGTATGTTTCCATGACATCGGGTACTTGTAAATATTGTGATAAATATAAATAAAATATGGCATAATGTATGATTTTTAGTTACAAGTATTATTTTATGGAGCAACATTGGAAAATCAACATCAAGCAAAGTTTTAAAACTTGAAAATGTCAACTTTTTGTGTTGCTTGTTGTACGGAGATAGGTATTTTGTTGCAATTTCATGCATACGAATATGTACTGTTTTGTAACGATATTTATAAAACGAACTGTGTATCTGTTATAAGTAAGTCCGAATATTACAGGTGTCGTTATACAGCCAGGTTTATCCAGTCGTAGTGATCACAACAGTGCAAAGGCATTATGTAAATGAAAATGGAGTTTGTTGCATAAAACTGTTCTGGCTGTTGTGTTAATACCAAATGCCTTTAAAAAGCTCAGTTTTCAAAATTAATATCACAACTACCTAATTAATTCGCTTATTCCGAAACGGTTAATGTGTTTGGATTTAGGTTTCAGTAGTCTACAGTGTAGAGTTAGACTATAAGAGCTGGGTTTACATTGCTTTCAAAATTAAGGCTTGATGTGTTGTAATAGGAAATGAACCCTGCTATGTGAATTCTAACCACAGGTCATTGCAACCAGTGTAGAACAAGATCAGATACCGCATGATTAGGGTCTGCACTGTTTCAAATGCAAGTCGGAAAAACACAGTAGGCGCTGATGAATTTGATACAGTACAGACTATGATCAGATGACGTATTTTCAATGTGATATTGATCAGGATCTACACTGTTTGCAATGCCCTGTTGTTGAAACTCTCAGAGCGTGGTGTTCCGATTCTATATAACGGAAGTCTAATTTTAATTGCAGTTAGCCTTATGTATTTGTTAGGGGAGAGTGATACCGAGAGTTTAGAGCAGGCATTTCTAGAAGAATGGAACTGTCATATCTGTAGATATGTTCGTACTAATGATTTGGCGAATTACTTATGAGGACTATGTATACAAACATTCGATATTATATAATTAACACATAGCTGTTGGGGTGATAGAGGATATTGTCAACCCGAGAATTGGTATATTTAAATATGCCAGTTCAAGGGCTGACAATATCCTCTATCATCCCGACAGCTTTGTGTTAATTATTTTATTATACCGAACAACTTTAGAAGTACAATATTAGTTAATTCTAAAATAAAAAGAAACTAGAGTTTTTTGTCACAAAAACGGATGTCTCCCCTCTAATAAAAGCAATATGTAAAGGGAAATCACTAAAAATGTTATGGTCTTGATGAATGATACTTCCCCTCATTATGCGTTTTCCACACTACATTTTTCAAAAAGAAAATGATAACAGCTAATAACTCCAAAAATACTGATACCAGATTAATGGCCCTTGTGCATGACACTTACTTTCATCATGCTCTTTCCAAAAATAAAATGTCATTCCAATAGCATCAGTCGAACAGGAGTTATTGATCGGCCAAAAAATGTAACAAAGGGCAATAACTCCAAAAGAATTGAAGCCAGAATTATGGCCCTTGTTCATGACACTTTCTCTCATCATGCTCTTTCCATGTATGAAGTTTCAATACGATGGCAAGAGCCATGTAGGAGTTATCGTCCGGACAAGAAAGAATTAAACAAATGTACAAGGGGCAATAACTCTAAATTTATTGAAGCTCGAGTTAAGTATCTTATGCATGACACTTTCTCATATTATGATCGTTCCATGTATGAAGTTTCACTCCAATGGCATGTGTCACATAGGAGTAATCATCCGGACAAAAATTGTGATTTATTTTAAAAAGGGCAATAACTCCAATATTAGTGAAGCCAGAGTTATGGACCTTGTACATGACACTTCCTCTCGTTATGATCTTTCGATATATGAAGTTTCAATCCAATGGCATGAGCCATATAGAAGTTATCGTCCGGACAAAAAAGTGTGAATTTTTTTTACAAAGGGCAATAACTCCTATATTAGTGAAGCCAGAGTTATGTACCTTCTGCATGACACTTCCTCTCATTATGCTCTTTCCATATAGGAAGTTTCAATCAACTGGCATCAGGCATATTGAAGTTATTGTCCGGACAAAAAAATGTGATATTTTTTACAAAGGGCAATAACTCCAATATTAGCGAAGCCAGAGTTATGGACCTTGTGCATGACACTTTCTCTTGTCATGATCTTTCCATATTTGAAGTTTCAATCCAATGGCATGAGCCATATAGGAGTTATCGTCCGGACAAAAAAGTGTGATTTTTTTACAAGGGGCAATAACTCTATATTAGTGAAGCCAGAGTTATGGACCTTGTGCATGACACTTCCTCTCATTATGCTCTTTCCATATATGAAGTTTCAATCAACTGGCATCAGGCATATTGAAGTTATCGTCCGGACAAAAAGTGTGACGGACAGACAGACAGACAGACGGACAGACAGACAGACGGACGGACGGACAGACGGACAGACGGACAGACGGACAGACGGACAGACAGACAAACAGACAGACAGACAGACAGACAGACAGACAGACAGACAGACAGACAACTCTCACGAAAACAATATGTCTCCCCCATATAAATATGGGGGGGGGGGAGACATAATAATCAATGAAGATGATATTCCAAAGAGGGAATTAAGATAATATAGAAATACTGAAATAGCTCTTATCTAATATTTCGACCACTACGAGAGCCAAAGTTCGTTTTCCTGAGATAATTTTTTTTATTATCTCAAGAAAACGAAGTAGTTCGTTTTGACGAGATAATTTTTTTTATTATCTCGAGAAAACGAAAAAAGTTCGTTTTCCTGAGATAATTTTTTTTATTATCTCAAGAAAACGAAGTAGTTCGTTTTTACGAGATAAAAAAAATTATTATCTCGAGAAAACGAAACAAAGTTCGTTTTCCTGAGATAATTTTTTTTATTATCTCAAGAAAACGAAGTAGTTCGTTTTTACGAGATAAAAAAAATTATTATCTCAAGAAAACGAAACAAAGTTCGTTTTCCTGAGATAATTTTTTTTATTATCTCAAGAAAACGAAGTAGTTCGTTTTGACGAGATAATTTTTTTTATTATCTCGAGAAAACGAAAAAAGTTCGTTTTCATGAGATAATTTTTTTTATTATCTCAAGAAAACGAAGTAGTTCGTTTTAACGAGATAAAAAAAAATATTATCTCGAGAAAACGAAATAGTTCGTTTTAACGAGATAATTTTTTTTATTATCTCGAGAAAACGAAACAAAGTTCGTTTTCCTGAGATAATTTTTTAAGTCGTGCGCACGACTTAATAAGCCAATCAGAACCCTCCGTCAGAGTCAATTGTTCATCTATGGGGTTTCTCGTTTCCCGCTTAGCGAGGCTCGATAGATTTGCAAACACTTTTGACCTAGATCAGACAACAAGTAACAAGCGTCTGATCAGGATCTAAGCTGTTTGATACTCGGGCAATATAATTTTCTCAAAGTAAGCGAGTCAGAAGAAGTTACGAATTTATGTGGAAGTGAATTATTTTTGCTGCGTGATAAGAGTTATCCCTTTCCTCGATATATACGCATTTTATCACCACCTTTGCAAACAAAGAAGACCCGCATCAGACAGTTCCTATAGGAGCTACCAGATCAGGGTCTATTATGTTTCCTTAGAAAATGTCATAAATCAAGATTTTAACTTTCTACGCCAGAGTAGGCCCTGAACAGATAGCTCCTGAAGGATTTGTCTAACCAGGGTCTTCTATGTTTGCTTAGAACATATACTAAAATATAGAATATAGGCTAGATCTACTTCCTCAAAAATCTTATCAGTTTGCTCCTAAATAAATATTTATTATATCGGTATATTCATAGTGATGGAGCCTTTCACGAATAGCCATGTAGGAGTGCATGGGTTAATATGAAGAATCGCAGTTGTGTATAAACCTGTTGAAAGCCGGGAAGATGTACTCGACATATGGGAAACGGATGGACGCTATCCATAAACAATTTAACTCTTTCCTTCATAGTTTCTATTAAAACTTAATTTTAGGTAGATCTAGTTATATAGATTTACATGCATTCATAAGGGTAGAGACTCTCTTTAATATTTATGGAGGAAATGGTTAGCGTATCAACGCGACTAACATTTGCGTCTATTGAAAATTGTATAGGCTTTGTACGTGTACATGTACTTTGGTCTCATATCTAACCAATCTGATTCACTGCTTTTGTATAGTAAACCAATTACAAGCCTTATTTAGAACTACTCAACGTCATACTACTACTACTACGCGTCATAGTGATGTTTGATACGTCACGGTAACGTTATTATTAGTTATGCAGGGCTTAGTGTCCCTAATTTGGACTATACACTGCCAGCAAATATTTATATGGGACGAGGCGAAAATTTCAAGTATTTACACGCATGTTTTGCATCATGGGTCTACGTGTATGGCTTGCCGTAGGGAAGCAAGGGAATTACCTCCCTTTAATAGAATTAAATAAAATATTTTGTAATTGTCTCAAATCTCGTTTATATGTTTTGTTTTTTCTTTTTTATCACTGTAAAACTAATTAATTTTTATATTTCAACTCCCCAATTAAAGCATAAATTATATGTATGCATTTTTTAAAACTATAGTGGATGAACATAAAATATTAGTATAAGTAATAGAAAAGCATATGGCTGTCAAATAAGGGAAGTAACTCTTGTAAAACCATGATAAGGATTTTAGTACCCTCATAAAGAATCTATAGGGGTTTCTCGTGACCTCTATTGACCAATGGAATGACAAGAATTTTGTAGTAGGTAAGATAAACGCAATTATGACGTCATATAAGTTCATCCCTTGTCTCGGCCATGTTCTAATAGGCCTCAAATACTTGCGAAAACTGTTGACTCTGATGGAGGGTTCTGATTGGCTTATTAAGTCGTGCGCACGACTTAAAAAATTATCTCAGGAAAACGAACTTTGGTTCGTTTTCTCGAGATAATAAAAAAAATTATCTCGCAAAAACGAACTATTTCGTTTTCTCGAGATAATAAAAAAAATTATCTCGTAAAAACGAACTCCTTCGTTTTCTTGAGATAATAAAAAAAAATATCTCATGAAAACGATTTTTTTCGTTTTCTCGAGATAATAAATTTATTTATCTCGTCAAAACGAACTACTTCGTTTTCTTGAGATAATAAAAAATATTATCTCAGGAAAACGAACTTTGTTTCGTTTTCTCGAGATAATAAATTTATTTATCTCGTCAAAACGAACTACTTCGTTTTCTTGAGATAATAAAAAATATTATCTCAGGAAAACGAACTTTGTTTCGTTTTCTCGAGATAATAAAAAAAATTATCTCGGGAAAACAAACTTGAAAAAAATTTCTTGCATATGTCACCTCAGTGCCACCGTATTTATCAAAGATAATTGTTCCAAAATACACGTCACATTTTGGTAAATGTAGAATCTATGCATTCAGCCATAAAATCAAAGAGAATAATGTTGATCTAGCATCATGTAGCATTGAGTTATTTCAAAAGTAATGACGTCATCAGATGACGTCATCAGCGCAACGACTTCGTGTATGCATAGTGGATTCTATATACAATAAAATGCAATAAATGCGATAGAATTATGTATGTTGGCGAGACTGAGAAATTCGGGAGAGAATGAAAGAATATTTGAGTGATGTAAGACATGAGAGAAAAAATCCAATAAACAGACATTTTGGAGTCGGTGGTCATAGCAGTGATGATGTTAGATTTGTGATTTTGAAACGGATATATTCACCTGGAAGCTCATTCCGAGGGTGATATATTCTGATATATTCACATGGAAGCTCATTCTGAGAGTGATAGATTCTATATCATAAGATCACATTTTAGATCTATGGGAGTTTTGCATTGAAGGATATATTGAGGTATAATAAATTGATATATCCTCTTGTCCTTATGTCCATCGGTCTGTCCGTATATATTTCATTCCGTATCGCTTGTTTTTGTGGTGCATGTTGCTCCTACAGAACTGTTACTGGTAGGAGGACTGGTTCACCTAGGGGTTTATTTGCATATGTCTACAGTAACAGCAGAGTTATGGCCCTTGTCATAGTTAAAATGTCAAAGTGTCTATGAACAATTCTAGTTGCAGTTTCATTCATTACAAATTCGTTGAGATGCAGTTTTAGAGAGTTTGAGTTTATAACAATAATGTTTAGATTAGATTATGACGTTCCAAACATTTTGTTAGCAGCTAGTATTTAGATTAGCTATATAGTGGACGTTAAAATCTTCTCCTGTTAAGTCACTGGGCTGATTTCAATATACAGTCAAAACTCGACAGGCCTACTACGAACTTTTAGTAATGAGGAGCTTTCTGCGTGGTTTCCACCCTGCATTAAAGATCAATAACGGTACCTATTTTAAAAGTGTTCGTAGTATCGAGTTTGTATTGTAGTTATGCTGGAATGTCGCTAAGGTAACCATTATATGAGTTGAATTTAAATTAAAAACATGACCAACCACGATGGGCATTACTCTATATGAGCAAATGCTCTATTTATCACAATGGTTTTGAAACTACGCAATTCTAAAATTCTTCTTTTCTATACTCCTTTTCGGTAGATTTATTCAAATATGTTGTGTCTAAAAATAGTCTAGGAGGGAATGGGTTAAAAGATTAAACTTCTACTGTACGAGTTGTAGATCTACTTGTAAAATTTACTGGTAAAACTGTTAACCATAGTGTTATATCTAGATCTATCCTTTAACATAACTTCAAAGCTTTTGAAAATCACTGGATTCTAAATTCTGAGCTTGATATGTTAATTTGTAAGAAGTTCTAGGGCCTTACCAATGTAAGGCATTATTCTTAATGCCGTTTTAGCATTTTTAAAATTTAGACTTGTTCAACCATGTGTACCCATATATATGTATGAATGCGTATGTGTACAGGCACATGCCCTGCATGCCAACCGAGTCTCGTCTATTTCTGAACAGTTTAACTTTACTAGATCTAGAAACAACAAGGCAGTCCAAAGGACAGCTATATCCCCCACCGCCGCCACCTAAATTAAGACATTGACCTTAAGGTGATACAATGGGTTTTAAAACTGCATTTCATGCATTAGGATAAGACAACACAAGACAAAATAGTATTTAATTTGACAAAGTGTAATAATATTGTAATTGTTAATTACCAATAATGATTTCACTGTGGTAGCACAATCCAGGTCAAGAAATGGTCTGTGTAAGGTAGTGGAAACACTCCGGACTGGGTGTCAAAGTTAGAGTACACATGGTCTATCAAATATAATGGAAACTGAAGGTAAGAACACGACTTTCAAATGTGACCTTGACCTTGACCTTGACCTTGAGCCGACATGACTGCCACGACATTTGACTCAAGTTTTATGAAAATCCTTCAAATGGTTTAGAAGATATGGAGCGGACACGAAATGTAATGGAAATTGAAGATTAAATCACTTGGCCTTCAAATGTGACCTTGACCTTGAGCCGACATGAATGCCACATATGTTCTGCACATTGTCTCAACGTGGTTAACATTTGAGGCAAGTTTCTTGAAAATCCTTCAAGGGGTATAGGAGATAACGGAACTATAATGGAAATTGAAGGTAAGAACACTTGATCTTCAAATGTTACCTTGACCTTGAGCCGACATGACTGGCACATGTGTTCTGCACATCGTCTCAATTTAGCTAACATTTCAGGGTCCGAATTTAGGCTAAAAACTTACTGGCATTATTTTGCCAGTTGCAAAAAAATAAACTGGTAAAACTCGCATTTTCAATATTACTATGCATTATTTATAATCCTTTTCTTAAAAGTTGCACTGGCAAAAAATTGCAAGTACCAAATTTTGGTACTTGCAATTTTGTAATTTTACTTGCATTTTGCTAGTATGCCAGTTTAAATTCGGACCCTGCATTTAACTAAACTTTTATGAAAATCCTTCAAAGGCTTTAGAAGATATGGAGCGGACACAAAAATGTAACTGAAATTAAAGGTTAGAACACTTGACCTTCAAACGTGACCTTGACCTTGAGCCAACATGACTGCCGCATGGGTTCTGCACATCGTCTCAATTCATTTAATATTTGACTCAAGTTTTATGAAAATCCTTCGAAGGGTTTAGAAGATATGGAGCGGACACGAAACTGTAATGGCAACTGAAGGTTTAAACACTTGACCTTCAAATGTGACTTTGAACTTGAGCCGACATAACTGCCACATGCGTTCTGCACATCGTCTTAATTTGGTTAACATTTGACTCAAGTTTTATGAAAATCCTTCAAAGGGTTTAGAAGATATGGAGCGGACACAAAAATGCAATGGAAATTGAAGGTTAAAACCCTTGACCTTCAAATGTGACCTTGACCTTGAGCCGACATATCTGCCACATATGTTCTGCACATCGTCTTAACTTGGTTAACATTTGAGGCAAGTTTCTTGAAAATCCTTCAAGGGGTATAGGAGATATGGAGCGGACACGAAATTGTTACGGACAGACAGACAGACAGACAGACGAAGGCCATTCCTATAACCCATTCCTATAAAAATGTATCAGAATTTATCAGCGGAAAAACGAGTGTTATGACCAACAGTTCAGTGTGAGCCAAATGAGACAAGGTTCAAAGGGTTCAATGCTTCCAATTATCTTGTAAACTCCCTGCAAACATTTATATATGGCTATAGATCTATGCGTTTCTTATATATTCCATTATTGCCGTTATCAACGTATTTCCTGTTTGGACTGACTAGTCTGGTATGGATTACCTGCACTGACACTACGTATCGCAAAGTGTGGCGGGGAACCAGTTTATTGACTGACTAGATCTTGCATACATTTGCAAAAAAACTTGATCCAAAACGAAACTGCAAATTAATTCGGTTAAATGCAGAACACTATCTAAACTGTTTATTACACACTCGGTCAGGTTGAACCAATCTGAAACTAGAACTATCACTAAAGGTGATTGATACCCATCCACCGTCATGTCAAAAGATCCAATGACGATAGCTCAATAATCCTTTCATCCACACTTGCGGAAATAATTTTTTAAAGCCCAATTAAGGAATGACTAACATGAAAAGTATGTCAGATGTAGATCTAGATCTATACATCTACACATCATTATAAATGTATATATATGCAAAGTTTGAGGTTCATTGGTGAAGAAATCTAGACGTATCTACTACTTGAGAAGTTATGCTCTGAACAATAAAAAGTACTTATGAAAAGTAACAAAGGGAAATAAACCCCTCAAAAATGAATTTAGAGTTACATTCCGTGTAGACTCCACATCCTGTCATCGCCCTCTATCCATATAGATATCTAGATCTATAACGTTTCACAGTTGTACCTACAATACTTGAGAAGTTATTGCTCCGGGCAAAAAAATCCTACTGAAAAAGTAACTAAGGGGAATAACTCCCTTAAAATGAATTTAGAGTTACAACCCTTGTTAACTGCACAACCTCTCACTACCCTCTATCCATACATAATATTCCACAGTTGTGCCTATGTAGATCTACAAGACTTGAGAAATAATAAAAAAATTGCTTCTAAAAAGTAACAAAGGAGAATATGACTCCCTCAAATAAGAATTTAGAGTTACACTCCTTGTTAACTGCACGTCCTCTCATCACCCCCATAATGTGTAGATTCTACCAAGTTTGAAGACAATAATCGTCACAATATCATAGATCTGGGTCTAAATAAGTTTCAAGAAAATGGCATGTCCCAAAAATATGTCCCAATGAAGAGACAATATATTATAAAGTTGTGAAACATGGAGAAGACTGTCACCACACTATGTAGATCTAGATCTACATCTAAGCAGAGACTGTTTATATGTCTCTGATCTAAGCAAATGTCCCGGAAAAACGCAACGGACTGACTGACGGACGGACGGACAATGTGATTCCTATATAGCCCCCGCCACAGGAAGTGGGGTATAATTAAGTAATACAATGCAACAGACGAGAGTTTGAATACAACCTGATTAGGTTAATTCATAGACTACTAGTACTTGGTTTCACTAACGCTACATTACGTTAGCCATGTCGGTAAAATAGTAGTCACGTGAAAAGCTCCAATACGTAATACTGGGTTGTAACGTCATGTGTGGTACTAGTACCTACATTATGACGTCACCTAATTTGTTTATAATACGTAACTAGCTAAAATCGATGGTTTTGTTTCAGATATTTCCTTAGAACAAAGTGCTAATAAAACTTGGAAGTATCAATATCATGGCGAAAGTTATGCAGTCTGTTGTCGCACGCACGAGATGTTTTGTTCCTGCACTTGTCCTCATTGTCCTCTCAGGTATGAATTAGCCTAACCTTTAAATACCCCGCTTTCAAGTTAACGTTTTAAAACAAGACCTAGTGCAAATCTTACTCGATTGGTCCAAGTGTCAAACAGTTTCGATCCTGATGAAACACCGAGGAAATTAGCGTCGTATCTGTAGATCTATAAACTTTACAAATGCGAGCCATGTCTCGATTAGTGACATTGATATATCTAGATGTAAGCAAACTAAGCATTAATAGATCTAGATCTAGTCTATTTGAGGCAAATGCTAACAATTCATATGAACTTATATCCATACACGCTTGTCCTATCATTAACCACGATTGGCTACAGGACGGGTATTCAAGGGGTGAGATCAAAACTTTAGCAACTCTCAGAAGTAAAGCGTCCAACGATTCTCAGTTTGCACAATCTTGGACGCTTTACTTCTGAGAGATGCTAAAGTTTTTATCTCAACCCAATTGTGGTTTAAGCCTTCTCTTGCTGAAGTTTAGAATACATGTCTCCTTCTTTGCCCATGCCCTGTTGTATATTTTATATAAAATTTACATATATCATCACTGTGTACAAGTATTTCGCTGTGCAATAACTGCTGTGGAGTGCACTGGTTGCACAATCAACTTGTAAATAGTGCAGACCCTGATGAGACAGCTCCTGCAGGAGCTGTCTCATCTGGGTCTTCACTATTTACAGGTAGGCATATTGACGCGATTAGCAAGCGAATGGTTAAGATAGGATAAGTTATTCATCTTTTTCTTATAATCATCACGTTGTTAAAATAAAGACAGCAATAACAACCCCTCTTGCTCTGATTTAGTCAGGCCTTAAAAGCCTTACTTATAGTGACTATAGTCCATATATTTCAAATTGTAATACCTGAATATTCGTGGCAAAATAGTTATAATAAACTATGGAAGGTGGAATAATGTCAATTTTAGAAAGTAAGGAAATGTAACTTTCAAATTCCTCTAGCAAGCAGAGCAGATCCTGGTCAGACGGTTCCTATAGGATAATAGCAGCCGTCTGATCTGGTCTACTCTATTTGCGAATGCGTGCGAAAACGCGTTTATATTAAGGAAACAATTAAGAGCAAACATTCCAAGATTATTCCAACGTACAGGCTGCGTACAGACACCAAAGCTATTTATCTGCAAAAGGTTTCGACCAAGCTCGTGATTTATTAAGGAATTCTGTGTACTGACTTCAACATTTAATAGTCTTTTACAAAAGTGTAATTAACCCTTACAATGCGGGAAATGAGTCACTAATATCCTTTGCAAACAATGTAGATAAAGATAGGAGTGGTCATAGAAGGCTCTCATCACCAGGGTCTGCACTGTTTGTCATGTTAAACGCTTCTTTAGAAAAATCTAAAAGTAGTCACCATAAGCTGGACCTGTTTGAAGTTTGGAATAGTCCATTTGAAAATTCAATTATTCAGCATTGTAAGTGTTAAACATTCTAACTTGAGCTGTTTTCCCCATTCTCAAACTGCACGACCATGCATAACAACATACAGTAAAAACTCTCTATAACGGCCACTAAATTACATTAAGTAGTTTGTGTTAAATGCAGGTGGCTGATTAAAGCAAGGTGAAAGTAAAACAAAACGCTCCTATAAGAGCGTTCTGATTTACTTTCACCTTGCTTTCAGCAGCCACTTTCCCTAAATACCAACTAATTAACACAATTTAGTGGCCGTTATAGAGAGGTTTTACTGTACTTATATAAGAGTATTCACAAAGTGTTTGTGGTAAACCTTCGAACTAGCACATGACTAATCTAAAATCTACTGAAAATATTTCCCTCTTAATATGTTATACCAGTGATTTAATTCAATCGAATAAAAGTCTATCATTCAATATGGATGGGATGTATGTCTACATGATGTGGAACAAATGTAGATGACCGCTTGAACTGATTTAGTAATTTGTGAGTATATGCTAATCATGCGGGATCGGTGGACCCCTGTTGTCACTAATTAATCAATACAGATCTTAGGACGGTTCTTATTACACATTTACAATCCCGCTGATATACTAGGTCTCTTTTTTTCTTCCTGTCTGCCTCTTTTACTCAGAAGTATTCCTATATGTGGTTGTTATTTTAGATGGGGTTTATTGTACAAACATATCTATAGATAAAGCAGAAGGACGTTTTACAATTGCCATGCGTGGCATATTTTGGTAGGGAGGGCCCTATATAATACGTTACCTCATTTTATGTTTATATTTAATACAATCAAGTTATATGTACATATATATCCGGGTAGTGCATGTATAGCATTTAATAATGACATAACATATACATTATTAATATTATTATATATTATACTAGTATCTATTATTTTATAATGGTATATGAACACGGAAAATTTTGACTCAGACAGACACTTAAAACCAGAACTGTATTATACAATTAAAGTAAACAGAGCAGACTCTGATCAGACGGCTCCTATATGATCTGATTTGGGTCTACTATGTTTCGAAAGTCGAGAAAGGGCATTTTAAGAAGGAATGGGTTAAGAAATTTAGAAATGGGAAATTTCTTTGCTCGTATATCTGTAACAAATGAGAAGGAAATCGGGATTACCCGGCTGATAAACAACGATCGTACAGACTATTGGAGAGAATTTTGACAGAACTGACACAAATAATCCTACAAATCAATAACCTTGTACGTTTAGTTAGGCCATATACTTTCGGAGTTGTTCAGTTGAATGATAGGGCATATTCACATTTTGTGTAGAATAGTATAATCTGTCTTATTACATGTAGCATACCATGTAATGAATAAACATGTGTTAACCCTTTCCCTCATATAAACGTGTTTTCACGCATTTGCAAACAGAGTAGACCCAGATCAGACGGCTCCTAGAGGATAGATAGATCTGTTTCTTTACTTTCTAAAAGATCTACAAAGTTCCACCTTCCATATGTCTTTATAACTATTTTGTTAATGAATATTCAGTAGGTATTGAAATTTGGCCTAAATACAGAACAGGGAAAGGGTTAAAGAAGGTGGTTGCATAATGTTGGACGAAAGTAATGCAGAACTCTCCTAGAGGAGCTTTCTACATAACGTGTACCTCGCATTAACCCTTCGCTTGCTATTCGCGTCAATATACCTACATGTAAATAGTGAAGACCCAGATGAGACAGCTCCTGCAGGAGCTGTCTCATCAGGGTCTGCACTATTTACAAGTTGATTGTGCAACCAGTGCACTCCACAGCAGTTATTGCACAGCGCAATACTTGTGCACAGTGAAGATATATGTACTTATACAACAGGGCATGTTTAAAGAAGGAGGAATGTGTTTTAAAATTCAGCAAGCGAAGGGTTAAGCTACCACCTGTCGTAAACGATACTTGTTTTTGATGGTGACGGTAGACAAGTTTTACTGTAGTTTCTATGGCCTATTTTGCCATGACTCTCGCTACTTAAACCGTTACTCCATGAATATTCATAAAATACCACCAATATTAAATAGATTCAGTTTTTAAAAGACATATTTATATAAACATATATATAAAATGTTTGCGAAAGAATAAAAAAAATATAAAACCATATCTGTATTATTTCATAACCAAATAGAGCATACCCTGGTCAGACAGCTCCTATAGGAGCCGTCTGATCTAGGTATACTCTGTTTGCAAAGGCATAGAAAGCCGTATTATAAAGAGTTAACATACCCATACATTATTGCTAAGCCTGGCAGAGCTTTAGCATATGTTCGATTGATGTGTTAGACAAAGTCACAAACAATAAGTATATAAGGTTTTTTATATAATTTATTTACCTGTCGTCGTCTTGAAGGCCATTTGTTACTTAACCCTTTCCATGTTCTATGTTTATTCCAAATTTCAATACCTAATGAATATTCATGGACAAAATAATTATACTGAAATATGGAAGGTGTAACATTTTAGCCATTTTAGAAAGTAAAGAAACCGATCTATCAAATTCCACTAGCTAAAAGAGCAGACCCTGATGAGCCGTCTGATCTGGGTCTACTCTGTTTGCAAATGTGTGAAAACACGTTTATATGAGGGAAAGGGCATTTTCCTGATCCTACAAACGATGTGTATACACAGTGACAGTTGATGTCAGATATATCAACTGCTTGTTAAACGTATTTCCAAATATGAGAAAAACTCTAAATTGCAGCATTTATTTTGCAGATTGACTTCATGATTTCTGTATAGCTTTAGATTGATTTAATTGATAAATGTTTGAAGGGAAATATATGTACATGTAATTTAACCGCATGCATTCTGATTTATTGTTTTTTGAAACACTACTGTCATTTCCTTCAATGCTCGCGGAAGATATTTTCTGATATGTCTTGCAAGACACAATTTACATGATAAACCGGAAGCATATCTCCTTTATAAATTGTCTATCCAGTGCCGTGTTAAATTCAACTAGTCTCTCAAAATGCACAGCGCCATGAATATCCAGGTTTCTAGACCTTGAATAATTGTTTTCTTACGGAATATAGTTTCCACCTATGCATTATATGGCCTGTTGGTCTACAACGTAAAATTGTCAGAGTGATTATTAGCTACACTATCCTTAACCCTTCTCTTGCTGAATTTTAAATCACATTTCTCCTTCTTTGCCCATGCCCTGTTGTATAATTACATATATCGTCACTGTGTACAAGTAATGCGCTGTGCAATAACTGCTGTGGAGTGCACTGGTTGCACAATCAACTTGTAAATAGTGCAGACCCTGATGAGACAGCTCCTGCAGGAGCTGTCTCATATGGGTCTTCACTATTTACAGGTAGGTATATTGACGCGAATAGCAAGCGAAGGGTTAACCATTTCCCTGTTGAATATTCATGAGAGTATTAATGCCATCAATGGCTTATATACATACATGGATATTTGGTAACGATGGAAACTGGTATATTATAATCGTATAAGCAAACACAGGGGACCTCAACTTGATCAGACGGCTCAAACAGGCATGTAAACCCGTTTATATGGAAGACAAGGTTAAGTGCCATTCTAATGCATGCACCAGATATGACAAAATACGTCGTTTATCACTCATAACTGTTACTTGAATTTTCAATCAAGAGAAATAATTCTCGAGCTTGTGTTAAATATTCCGTATGAATAGAAAGACAATTCTGAATTAAACATGATCTTCTTGTCACAATATAGGGATTGCCTCTTAGGTTGTGATTCATCAAACATGAGAGTTAAATTCACTATTTGCTAAAGACATATTTTACCCATTCCCTTGTTTTAGTCTTGTGCTTATCTATTCCTTCCTATTGACGCCTTTTCACGCCTCTATAAAATGCAATTATGAAAGCATTGCTTTAAATCGAGCATTTGGTCCATAGGAGCAAATGCTCTATTATATATATATAGGGTTCAAAACTATACTATTCTAAAAATAAATCCTGTTTTCTAGTAAACTTTATGTTCCTTTTCAGTGCATTTATTCAACCTGGACGGGTCTATAATAGTTAAATGGGGAATAGGCGGGGTTACATTGTTTATTACCAGTATTTAATGCACAACAATCTAGTGTAAAACTATTGATATAACATTACATCTTAACCTTAGTTGTGAAATAGTAAGTTTTACGTTAGAGAGAAATGATCTTTATCATTGCAATAATATGGACTATCAAATGCATGATGCTTTGAGTACATAACACCTTTGGAAGAATAAAGAAAGAATAAAGAAATAATAAAGAAAGCAGTAAGATCGAAGCAGGCATCACATTTATCCCATCACCCACTGTCCCTCTTCTGCCCGAAATCATAGAATCTACTGTCAGTATTTTATGGCGATGTCGTTCGTCTATTTCTCTCTCCGTAAATGTCTGTATGTCTGCCTACAGTAAGTACATGTAAGAGTCATGCAGGAAACACCGCATACAAAACACACAACCGCCCAAACAGCACCACAACGACAAACAGCAAATGTACATGTTGTATATATAAAAGACACAAAGTGACGCGCAAAGACAAAAAGCATACACTATGGGGAGATGGAAGTTCCGCCTTGGAACTGTCAGTGACAAAAGTCACTAGGGGGGGTGGGGTGGGGGGGGGTTAAACCGGTTTTAGGTGCCCCGAAGTTATAAAGCTTGAAAATTAAATCATTCTCAAGTATCTGATTGGTCAGGTTTTGAGCAAGCTCAAAACCTGACCAATCAGATACTTGAGAATGAACTCAGACTCAGAAGTTTTATAACATTGGACCCAGTTTGTAGAGAAAGGGAAGAATTGATGTAACCTGCAGACATATTCAAAGGTGATGTAAACCGAACCGTTGGCAATTTTCTTGGATGTACTCAGGAGGTTGGATAAACTGGATGTGACGTAACAATTTATCATTGCCTCACCTTTGGAAACCTGCTGCAAAAACTTGCCAAACGTCATGTATTTTGTAATTTCAAAGTTGCAAATTGCTATAATGTTTTAAGTGGTGTAGTACCATCTTCCAAGCCTTACACCGAGCAATCGGCTATCTATGCCTCAAGGTCTTGATTGCTTTTTAGCGCGTCTATATGTTTATCAGTTTAAAACTCTAAACTGGCAACATCTTCTGAACAATTATAGACAGAGCTGATAGAGTGAGTGAGTGAGTTGGGCTTTACGTCCTACCAACAATATTTCAGTTATTTGCAGACGGCACTCGCTTGTAATAAGTTATAGTGTTGCCTCACTAGAATGCCTTTGTCGCGGGCACATGGCAAGGGTACCCCACCAAGTCACAATATCCTGACTACGGGTCGACCAGTCCTAGAACTACCCTTTTAAAGTCGAGCGTATAGACAAGGGAGCTATTAGTACTAACTTTTAACGGCTTTTGATAGAAGTTTCATACATGTTATGTACACTCATCTCTTACAGGTGTAACTTTGGAGTAGCCAAAGGTCATACTTACAGGCCAATACACATTTTTAGCAATTTGTTCGTTCGTTGACACAAGGTATATACAAAACAAAGGAAACGCAATTTCATTAAATCTTGCTTTTATATTTCACACGAAGAGGCGTCGAATCCTGCATTGTTCCAAGGTCAATGACACAGACGTCACAGAATGAAAATACTTTGTGAACATATAGAACAATCCATGGCCCATATTTAAACATTCAACCTTCACAATTACAAGATGTTTCCCCTTATTGAAACTCAATTTCACAAAATGCAGACAAATACCGTTTTAACATGACGCAGAACAAACCGCGGCATACAGAAGTATTCATCATTGCGTGTTTGTCTCCTGTTATGAAACATTCTACCATTATGAGCTTCAAAGTCACAGATCAATGGAGGCAGATATTAGAATATAGAACGAATCGTGGCACACATAATCATCAAACCGTACATACTTGTCGCTAATAGTGAAATGTAGGTATTTCAAAGTCATAGGCCTGCCAGGGACCAATTCCACAGGAGGCAACTCTCAAAATCAAATTTATGTGTGAACACGATACAGAACGAACCAGGAGTGTCAGACAGACAGTGATCTAAACGTAGATCAAACTATTTTATATCTTGCATGCAGGTTAATTAGCGACGTGTTAGGTCTAGACTTATAATTACTTTTATAATTACAGTAATTACTGTATAGGGGCAATCTTTGGTTATTACTATTGCAGCGAGGGGATGCTAAGTTGCTAGACTAAGTATAGACTTTATATCCAGTGTCAATGACATTTACCCAAAATGTAACAGATCACAGAAAGAGGAATTATAAATGAGCATATGTTACTATTGTGTTTTTTTTATATAAATGTTCATGTACCAACAATCAGTCTATTTGTGGTGGCTTCGTTTCTCAACGGTTTGGGATCTGTTTACTGTACTGTGAAATGAGAGTGTACACTTCAGCGAGACAATTAGTTCTCAAGCCCATGATATCTGACACGCATATTACGATGAAGTACATTTCTATTTCATTTCTTTTCTTTTTTTAAAAAAACAACAACAAAACAATACAAAATAAAAACATTTTAGTTAGATTTGACTCAAATGCATTTAAATCCCACCATGTCAGTTTTCTCAAAGCAAGAACACGTGAGTCAAATATTTTGGGAATTCTAATCACGGTTGTGACTGTTGAACTCATAAGTTTCAAACGATTTTCCTCGAAATATGCGCATATTATAACAATTCATTACAGCCCAAAATAGCGTCTTATTTCTTGTATTGCATAGAAAACAAATGATATTAGCAAATGCCAATGTATTATTTCATTTCTGAAATTCATTTACTTTTCAGCTGGAATGTATTTATTCATAAAGGTCATGAATGTACAAACGGACTCGATGAACGTAAGCTGCCGTCAAGACCAAGTCGTATCTGTGAGCACGGAGGATGTACTGATACCAGAGGACAGCATTCTCCTTAAATCTAGTATTGACGAATTGCTCCGTTTATATGAGAGGTAACTCCATAATCAATCTAATTCACACTGTAAGACACATTGTATGCCTCTTGATCACAGTTGGTGGGTGGGGTATTGTTTTTTGCTCGGCCTGTCTGTTGGTTTGTTTTTTCGTTGGTTGGTTGGTTTGTCCCAAACTTTAACGTTGGAGATAAGTTTGTCGCCATTTAACATACACACTTTAATCATGGCATGCATGTGCGACTTATTGAGACGAACATTGTTAGGGGTGACGTATTAAGGTCAAGGTCATACATCTGTGTCAAATATTAAAGTATAGGGCAAAATTAGATTGGCGATAATTTTGTCGCCATTCAACATACTTCAAACTTGGCATGCATGTGTAACTTATGGAGACAAACATTAATAAGGACAAGGTCATACATCAAAGCAAAAGGTCATACCGGGGGCATAGCGGGCATTTATACCTTTTGGTCTAACGTAAAACGACATATTTTAATTTCTATTGTTGCGTATAATGTAATAAAATGCTGGAAATGATATTTTATTCATACATGTGCTAAGATTTCGACCTGATTAAAAGGTACCTGTTATATATTTTTTCTTTTATATCCGACTTTTAATTTCTGTTTCCAATATTCAATATTATTGCAGTGCTCCCTCCCTACAACGACCCTCTCAATAACGATTCCCTCCTTACAACAACGCATGTCACTGTTTCCGAAACAACAAGGCTCCAGACACAACTTTTTTCCATCGTATTTTCTTTATGCCTCCATCAAACCCTATGTTGTGACCACTCTTTAGAATCGTCACACAGATCGTCACTTTGTGACGATTCTAAAGAGTGGTCACAACATAGGGTTTGATTGAGGCATATCGGTTTTAGTTCTCGCAATACACCTTATCTGGGGATCTGCAGACAAGCTAATTATGTTTGAATTTCCCTCCCTATAACAACTCCCTCTGAACAACACACACAATTTCCATATCCCAAAGGGTGTCGTTGTAGAGAGGGAGCACTGTAATGCTTTCTGAAAGTCGTCAATATGATGTTAATTTTCTGCCTTCGCCTCACTCGTTAGTTGTTAGATTCACCCGCATTGCTAGCTTATTCACCATGGGTCACCCAATGTCATACATTCGTTCCAAAAGAAAAATGCAATATTGCAAACACTGAAGACCATGACAACTCCCTAGACAGGCCATATAGATAAGAATACAAAAGTTGACACATAATATAGCACTGACCGTGTTGTGGAAAACAAATACAAGAACATTAAACTGTGACAACTGAAGTTGATGACTTATTCTACCAACAAATGTGTGCACAGCGAGCTAAACGTTAAGCCACGTTTGAATAAAACATTGCCTACTCCTCCATACTTTAAAGTGCGATGTACAGTAAAATCCCTCTAAACTGGAAGTTTAATAAAGAACAAATTAGGTATTTTTGACAGACGGCTGCTTAATGCAGGTTGAAATTCCTTTAGGAGCCTTTTGCAGGACTTTCAGCCTGCATTAGTCTGCTACTTGTCTAAAAGACCGGCATTGATGCTAAATTTAACGTTCAGTTTAACCCTTTCACCGCCAATGTCGCAAACATGCACCACGACAAATAGTGCAGTCCCAGATCAGGAAACTCACCTTTTGTCTCAAGCTCTATTTCTATATATGTGCTTTATTCCTTTGAAATTTGCATTTATTTATCTTATTTCCTTGTTTTACCGAATGATTTAACAAAGTTGGATTGCAGACGACAATTAGAAATTTGGCGCTGAAAGGGTTAAAGGCGTGTTACTGTATTTAACATGTTTCTCTATTTAACCTGTTTCTCTACACAACTGCGATCTGAGAGTTAACCAGTATGGTTCTTTTACAGCACGTAGTCAAACGAAATATTTTGAACCATACTGGTTGGCAGAGGTAGAGGTTTATAGTGCATGTTGCCTTCTGTCATGAATGGGAAGTACACGTACCTTTATGTTACGCTATATACTCTTCAATTTGTAGATATACAAATTCACGCCAAATTTTGTGTAGGCGTATTCAAAGAACTGGAGGTATATACGACGGGGGTAAAGACGTGTGCGTCGATAAATTCACAACACCACAGAAACCTTGCCTTGTGTACTCATTTGGGTAAGTCAACAATTATTTACTCCTTACATACGCATTTCTACGCCTTTACAAACAGAGTAGACCCAGATCAGACGGCTCCTATAGTGCCGTCTGATCAGGCTCAGCTCTGTTTGCTTATGATTAAAAATAGATACGATTCTACATTTTCTACCATGGACAAATATTCCTGTTTGCATGTACTATTATAACAAAATAACCTAATTAAAATTCATGACTCCCTTCTTTCTTACATGAATATTCATGGAAGAAAGGGTTCAGTCTCATCTGATAGTCCTTCATACTTTGCCTATTGAATCTCTCTCGGGAATGTTCATTGCCGCTGTTGCAATCACTCATTGGACTGGGAATAATACGAGATTTATTCGTTATTTATGTCACCACTCCGTAAAAGATCTGTACACATGTATCAAACCTACATTGTTGGTTTCTACAGCAACCCGAATTGCATAAATGAAGCTTTATTTCATCCTTGTAACAATAAACAGTCATTACTGGACATTCTATCATTTATGTGGGTGAAGTATTCTCCATAAATAATTCATTCACGACGCTATTTGTATTAACTTTTCTCTTGCTGTTCACGTCAATATACCTACCTGTAAACAGTGAAGACCCTGATGAGACAGCTCATGCAGGAGCTGTCTCATCAGGGTCTGCACTATTTTTGTTGATTGTGCAAACAGTGCATTCCACAGCAGTGATTGCTTGGATAAATATTTGTAGACAGTGAAGATATATGTCAATATACAACAGGGCATGGGTAAAGGAGACTGTATTCTAAAGTTCTTCAAGAGATGGGCTCACCTTTACCCCGCTGTAAAGTAAATATCAGCTCAAGTCTTGTGAAATTTTGACTACAACTTTGAGAAACTATTGATGGAGTATCAAACAGATTGGATCCTGATTAGACGCCGATATGTTTGATGTCTCATCTGGATCCAAGAGGTTTGAAATGCGAGTTGGGTAGTGGATATCAGGACAAGGGTGAGGAGATAGTTTGACGTAAAGTAATTACCATAAATTTAACTATTTGAACCGCTGCAAGAAAAGCAATATACTTTTTAGCTCACCAGAGCACACAGTGCCTAGGGTGAGCTTTTGTGATCGCCTGATGTCCGGCGTGCGTCGTCAGTCGTCAACAATTTGAACCTTTAAAAATCATCTCCTCTAAATATACAAGGTTCTCAGCTTTTATCTTTGGCAAATAGCACCATCTGTAGGTCCTCTACAAAAGTTTTATAAAGTACAAAAATGTATGTCCCTGGGGTAAAAATTGGCCCCGCCCAATGGGTGTCATGTTTTCAAAAGAAACATATAGTGAAAGCTTTGAAAATATTCTTCTCTCAAACTGGCAGGTTCTCAGCTTTCATATTTGGCACATAGCATCATGTTTATGTCTTCTACAAAATTTGTATAAATCATGCACCTGGGGTAAAAATGGCCCCGCCCCAGGGGTGGCCAGTTTTCAAAAGAAACAGTGAAAACTTCGAAAATATTCTCCTGAAACAGGAAGGTTCTCAGCTTTCATATTTGGCGCATAGCATCATGTTCAGGTCTTCTACAAAAGTTATATAAATTATGCCCTTGGGGTCAAAATTTGCCCCGTCCTAGGGGTGGCCAGTTTTCTATAGAAACATATACTGAAAACTTTGAAAACCTTCTCCTCTGAAAGTGGAAGGTTCTCAGCTTTCATATTTGGCATATAGCATTATGTTCAAGTCCTCTACAAAAATTATATAAATTATGCCCATGGGGTCAAAATTGGCCCCGCCCCAGGGGTAGACAGTTTTCTTTAGAAACATATAGTGAGCATTTAAAAATATTCTCCTCTAAAATTGGAAGGTTCTCAGCTTTCATATTTGACACATGGTATCATGTTCAGGTCCTCTACTGAAGGTATATAAACTATGTCCCTTGGGTCAAAAATGGCCCCACCCCAGGCTGGCCAGTTTCCTAGTTATAAACATATGGTAAAAACTTTGAAAAATCTTCTCCTCAGATTGTCTGGTGAGCGATATCAAGGCCATCATGGCCCTCTTGTTTGTGATTATGGTAGTTTACAAATAGTGTATACGTATTTTACAAGCAGTGTAGACGAACCCGGTCACACCAGGTGTCTGATTTCATGTGCTTTGCGGTTCGTCAATTTCACAGTATTTTTTTATGCAAATAACTTTCAAATTTGTCGATGTTGTTTGTAAAGTGCAAATGAGTATATGTACAACATCTACCTCTCACCATGCTTAATTGCACCCTATTTCTTTTCAGATCTAACAACAACTTCAATTTTGAACGGGAAGTCATAAGTCTGTATGGGTGCGAGGTCCTGTCGTTTGATCCTAGGTAGGACTGTCCTCAAAGCGAACATAATGTTGGAGTCTTAACTTGTTAAAAATACCTAAACATTAAGTAAAAGTATGTGTTCATGTGCTAAAGAACAACGCAAGAAAATCAATCGAATAAACGTCGAAGAAGACAAATATTTCACGCGTTTGATATAGAAGAGCCGATGTTATTCGCCAATGTTTTTTGTATTTATAAGGGTTGCGGTTTAGTTCTGTGACTGTTCGGCATAGTCCGATAATATTGTTTTGAGCAACAAAAATATGAGTACTGAAGAAAACAGTTTATTTGTATATAATGGACTTTTTACGATGTAAGCTCAAATTGACAATCTTCATAAAAATGACTGAACATAGCATATACCAAGTGTTATGATGTTATAGAAAATATGTATGTATTGAAATTATCGTAGACATGCATTTATTTTTCACTTTAACCTAAAACCTTCTCAAAGTGACAAATATAGCCAATAGTTTTAACAGTCAGATCTAGCCCCGAGGTTATAAAACATTTTCCTTAAGTCTTAGATCATTCTCCGAACACGTAATTAGACGATATTTCTACAGCAGAACTTGTCGTTAAGTGACCATTCTTTTCACATAATTATGAGCATTAAAAAGCCTTAATTGCTTAATGCCGGGTAAAGTATTGCGTTACATTCAACCTGCATTAAGTAATCACCTGTCCTAACTCTTTACTCAATAAATACGCATTTCTACGCATTTGAAAACAGAACAGACCCAGATCAGACGGCTCCTATAGGATACTGTTCTGTTTGTTTATGATATAATATAGATGTGATTCCGAAGTTTCTGCCATGGCCAAAATAATGTCTGTTCTATTAAAACAACTAATCTAATTAATATGCATACTGTAATTAAGTTTTGGATGACTTTTCATGGAGTAAGGTATTAAAGACCCAAATTACGACCTCTTTTAACCGTCGCTCCAGACATCAGACAAGTTCTCCAATCTTCTCGAAATAAATGGTTAGCCATACTCCGCGTTTAGTATCTCACTTGTGTAATAATTATGGGTAAATGAAAACAAATGTTGCCCCCTTTTACGTTTACTGCAGTGATCTCATAAATGGGAGATTTGCAAACATTTTAAACTGAGATCAAGAGGTTCCCGATAGAGCCCTATGATCAAGGACTGTACCGGTTGCTGCAACAACTGATGCCAGCGGTTATAAAAACATATGCTGTGTATGCGATTCACCATGGTATGGAAAATAAATGGGCATTCCAATGTTAATACTGGACAATTTTATTATAAATAATATGAGAGTAAACGTGTTCAATTACAGTAAAGCCCCGCTAATGCGACCACCTAAAAGATGTATAATTACGGGTGCTAGCTGCATGTGGTAGCTTAATGCAGGACAAAAGTAATGCAGAAATCTCCTAGAGGAGCTTTTTGCATTACTTTTGTTCTGCATTAAGCATCCACCTGCTTATAAAGGCACCATGTTTATTCATTAAGTGGTCGCATTAGAGGGGTTCTACTGTATATATAAACCATGTATGTGTACAATGGTAGACAGGCTCAGCGTAGAAAAGCTTATTCTTCAAGAATTTCATCGAAATAAACTTTAATTTTAAAATTGTCTTTGGACGAATGCAATATTTGTACACTGTTTGTAAGAGTATGGCTTGGTACAATGCCAGACATACAAGGAATAATTAATTCCTATCCAATCATGCAGGAGCATACTTTAAAATAATTTTATTTGCTTAGACACGAACGCAAAAGATCAAATATGTTTGTATATTGTTTATTCCTTGTTAGATTACTATGTGTTTTGCATTTTGGAAAGACGACCCATACCCTTGAAATTGGGAAAATTGTCTCATTTTTGGAATGTATTAGTTGTTAGAAGATTTCAACAAATTCCCTCCTACACATGTCCATTGCAAACACAATAGACCCAGGCAGACCGAGACCTCTAAAATTCATCACGTAGGAGCTGTCTGATCTGAGTCTGTTGTTAATGAATTTTAGAAGTTTGGGTTTGACTGGATTTTATGGCTAAATACTTTTCCCTCTAAATTTGTATTTATACAATAAAAAATTGGAAAAAAACACATATTTTGCCATTGGAAACCTAGCCCGATAACGGTTATACAATCAATTGAAAAAATCCCTGATTTGTCAAATTTCCGTCAAAGTAATTTAACCTTTAGCCTGCTATGGAATGAATACCTATATACACAGTTTGGATCCAGATGAGACGCCGAGTAATTCGGTGTCTCATAAGGTTCCAAATTGTTGACACCCTGCTCTCATTTGGTTGACAAATTGATTATAACTTAAAATTTTGAAAATGTATTAGGTGAAAAATGATGTAAAAATAATCTGCACAGCAAGCTAAAGGTAAATGTAACTTGTTGTTATATTTACAGTATGGGAGATGCGAAGATAAAGAATCCCCCGGGATGTTCATTCTACCCACTTGGAATTAGTGACAAGAACGAAGTGAACGAAAAAGGGTGGAACGTAAAAACTCTTTCGAGTATAATGAACACATTTAATCATAAAGACGTAACTATCTTTTATATTATTTTACATTCATCTTTATGTATTAAAATATGTTCCGGTTTACAATGTATCTTTAGAAAATATTGCTTCGCTCCTTTTATAATAGAATTAATAGCCTTCGAAGAGTTGTACTAAGTGAAATACGTAGGTGTCCACTGTGAGATCGGATACTGTGTTGTAAACATTGGGTTAGGTAAATTTAGGAGACATAAAAGTTAAAATCAGATAGTCTGACCACATGCGGTCAAATAGTATAGAATATGTGGTACAGAAGAATCCCTCTAATGCGACCACTTAATGAATAAGCACGGGTGTCTTTATAAGCAGGTGTTTGCTTAATGCAGGACAAAAGTAATGCAGAAAACTCCTCTCATACCTCTTTTTAGGTGGTCGCATTAGCGGGGTTTTACTGTAGTTTATTTTGTCAGAACTACCAGAGTCAGAGTGAACAAGTCCACATACTAACAATGCAAACTGCTTATGTGCGATTAGTGGTAATCCAGGGACCTTGTCTTTTTGTAATTTCAAAATAAATTCATTTTATGATCTAAAGATGCAGGCACATAAAATGTATGGCAACAGGATTTAAAGTGTCAGAATAATCATGGAAGTAGAACTTTTTAAAAATGTAAATTAAAACAAAGAAATTATATCAGAAAATTAATGGAATAAAAAGATATTCTGAATATTGTTTTACGTCGTTGTCGATATTTATTGCAAAATCGGGGTCTGTAATCTATAGGGCAAAACAATGACGACCCTTATAAGCAGTTAGGATCAATATCAGACATTGGATATCCCGGCGTTTCGTTAGGATCCAAACTGTATACCACTCTCGTCGCGTGTATGAAATGAAATCAAAGACAATACAGTAAAACTGCTCTGAATTTGAATTCTAGTAGGGAAGAATTTAGATACTTTTAGGTAGGTGGCAGCTTAATGCACGATGAAAGTCATGCACAAGGATGACTTTCATCCTGCATTAATCAGCCACCTGTCTCCAATACCGATAATTATACTAAATTGAGCGTTCGGTTAAGAGAGGTTTAACTGCAATTGTTTTCATAATCAGAAAAAGAGGACAATGTTGCAAATGTTTATATACCATGTATATATAAAATATATATTAAAAAATAACCTTTCAATAGTTCTGCCCTAAGCCCTGGGAATTTAATAAACAAATGCATTACAGCAAGTGTAATGTGTCTGAGCTCTTGTCATAAATAATTTAAATATATACGCTACAGCCATTGTAATGTGTCTGCGGAGCTTTTGTCAAAATAATATAAACATATACACTATTGTAATGTGTCGGAGCTTTTGTCATAAATAATTTAAATATATACACTAAAGCCATTGTAATGTGTCTACGGATCTCTTGTCATAAATGACATACACATGTATACACTACAGTCATTGCAATGTGTCATCAACAATTATAGAATGTATTGCAAGAGTACCATAAATATCTATTTTCAGAGAACCATTGACATTCTAAAAATAGATGTAGAGGGATCAGAATGGAATGTCATCACTGAAATGATTACTTCAGGTTCCGCCATGAACGCAAGGCAGTTGCTTGTGGAGTTTCACTTCTATTATCCGAAAGATGTAGTTGCGAGCGCAAAAGAATTCGCCGTTTTCAGAGAGCTGTACAGAGCTGGGTTTAGAATATTTAGTACTGAAAGGAATACAGAGTGTAAATGTCACGCGACGCTGGAGGGGCGACAAGTAGCACGCTTGATAGAAATTGCCTTTATAAACACACGGTTTATCACAATTTCTCAGTAGGTTCCTAATAAGAAATTCGCTGTAATGTACACCAACTTTCAAGTGGATATGCCAACCCAATAGAACCCCTCTATAATGGTCGCAGAAAACAGCATTTTGAGCTCCTGATACTGTTGGTCGTTTAACCCTTTCGGTGCCAAATTTCTTATTGTCGTCTGCAATCCAAGTTTGTTAAATCGTTCAGTAAAATCAGGAAATGAGATAAATAAATACAAGTTTCAAAGGAATAAAGCACAGACATGGAAATAGAGATTGAGACAAAAAGTGAAGTCCCTGATCAGACGCCGCCTTGAAAATGCGGCGTCTGATCATGGACTGCACTATTTGTTGTGGTGCATTTATGCGACATCGGCGGTGAAAGGGTTAATGATGGATAAAAGTTATCAGCCGGTTTCTGTCTTTCTATTACACGCCTTTCTAGTGCGTTCTAAATAGCAGTAAACACTCGCGATCCAATGCAACAACTTGAACATAAAGACACCCTTGTTTAGTCATTTATCCATAAACACTCGCGTCCCATACACGGGACATTGACAAACATTGTCAGCCGGTTTCTGCCTTTCTATTACACGCCTTTCTAGTGCGTTCTAAATAGCAGTAAACACTCGCGATCCAATGCAACAACTTGAACATAAAGACACCCTTGTTTAGTCATTTATCCATAAACACTCGCGTCCCATACACGGGACATTGACAAACATTGTATACCCTAATATGAGTGCTCCTGAACTGAAGGAGTCGTCTGATCAGGGTCTGCTCTGTTCGCCTATGATATAATTATATAAAAATACATATTATTTACACGTCCACATAACAAATAAATCTGATTAATATTCATGATGTCATTATTTCTTACATAAATATTCATGGAGGAAATGGTTAAATGACTGTTAAAGAGAGGTTATTTTGTATTTCAACGTATTGTAAATACATACTTGGTATAAGAATTATTTGTCCAACCAAAGCATGTATTGATATGTTGAAAGTGTAATAAATCCGCCAGATATTTACAACTATGTTTGATGTAATATGTGCATTCAATATAAATTGTCATAACTTCAGAAGCTAAATTGCTATACAGTGCTTACTCTCTACAACGACACCCTTTGGGATACGAAGATTGTATGTGTTGTTCAGAGGGATTTGTTATAGGGAGGGAAATCAAACATAATTAGCTTGTTTGCAGATCCCCAGATAAGGTGTATTTCGAGAACTAAAACCGTTATGCCTCAATCAAACCCTATGGTGTGACCACTCTTTAGAATCGTCACTTTGTGACGATTCTAAAGAGTGGTCACAACATAGGGTTTGATGGAGGCATAAGGAAAATACGATGGAAAAAGTTGTTTCTGGAGCCTTGTTGTTTCGGAAACAGTGACATGCGTTGTTGTAAGGAGGGAATCGTTATTGAGAGGGTCGTTGTAGGGAGGGAGCACTGTAATACATTGATTCGATGTGACTGACCGCTCCTGCAGCCGGGTTGTCGTATTTTATGTCTTCCTATTGTCTGTTTTAATTAGGGTATACCATATTTATTTCCGGCTGGAAAAACGACAATAAGGAAGTCAATTGACCTAGTAAACGCTCTCATGGGGCGTAACGGTGTAATTTTTTAGAAGAAGCGTCTTGCATTTTTACACGGGCGGTTGCTTAATGCAGAATGCAATCAATGCAAAAAGCTCCTAAGCTCCCATCTGTATTTGGGATTTTTTTTTTTTTTTTTTTATTATTTAAAGCGATAGTCTCTACTATAAACGTGTTTTCACGCATTTGCAAACAGAGTAGACCCAGATCAGACGGCTCCTAGAGGAGCCGTCTGATCAGGGTCTACTCTGTTTGCTAATGAAATTTGATAGACCTGTGCCTTTAGTTTCTAAAATGGCTACAATGCTCCATCTCCCATATTTCATTTCAACTATTTTGTCCATGAATAATTAGTAGGTACTGAAATTTGAAATAAATATAGAACAGGGAAAGGGTTAAAAGGCCTATAAATTACATACATCATTTGTATATATGCTAAAAAGAAGTTTATCGAAATCAAATAAACGCCGAAGGAGAGATAATTTCATGTGGTTGATATTGAACCCCCAGATGTTATTTGGCAAGATATTTATTACGGTTGCGTTTTAGTTTTGTTAAATGTTCGACTTATAGGTACTTTAGCCCTGCATTAAGCAACCACCTGCTTTAAGCAGTCCTATTATCAATAAATGAATGACCACTTAGGATAGGTTCTACTGTATAGGCTGGACTAGTAGAGTTCAATACACCCGCTTGTAGAAGTACAATTCCTGCTGTCTACAAGTATATTAAACCATTTGCGGCCAGTGGATTCTTCCATATTTATATATTGGATTACTTCATGTTTGATGTAAGCGGTGCCTGGCCTAAATTTTCAATTTCTTTTCGTTTTATATTGAAATTCCTATCAGCAAACAGTGTAGACTGATCAGACGCCGCATGATGCGGCGTCTGATCGGAGTCTACACTGTTTGCCTATGTCCCATATATGGGATCGTGGGACCAAATGTGTTAACCCTTATCCTCATAAAGGCGACGTTTGGCACCTTTAAATAGACCCTTGAACAGAGAAGAGCTAGATCAGACAGCTTCTGTAGGGTCTGTATGACCAAGGTCTGCTCTGATTGCTTATATAATAATATTGATCTGATTCTGAAGTGCATGTCATAGTCAACAGTTTTCTTGTCAATACGTAATTGTAAAATTTCAGTACATGAATATGTAGTGTGAATAGTGTGAAACCGTACTTTGGTGTCTCTGTCTGTGTCTCTCCCCGTCGCTCTCTCCCCGTCGCTCTCTCTCTCTCTCTCTCTCTCTCTCTCTCTCTCTCTCTCTCTCTCGCTCTCTCTCTCTCTCTCTCTCTCTAGCTCTTTAAAACATTTAATATGTTAGTGAAAAGAAGCTGATAACTATCTTCCAGAACGTGCTTATGACATGAACATAGATTGACACTAAAATTTGCATTTGCTTGGAGTTCCCGACCAATGATCACGACGGTCTTTTCAATAGAGGACATCTTGTGTTATATGTCGTAGAAAATGAAAAATAGCTTACAATTGTATTTTCCCGTCGCGTGTCTCCAACATGATGTCCTGTTTGACTGCGAATGACCCAATTGATCACGTGAATATCGTGCATTAAATGTAGAATTTTCCCAGGAGCGGATCTAGAGGGTGGTTAAAATAAGCACCCGCTAAATCGCAACGCACTGTAGTGCTTATACCAGTGTGATGACATGTAATGGGGTCATTTCACCGAGTACGACCTGGAAAAGTCGCACGCGACCACGCGCGACCTTAATCGCAGCTCGGTTTTCCCATGGTCGCGGGCAAAAACCGTGCGACCTACCCCATTATTTTCTGTGCACGCTCTATGTTCGATGTTAGCTCGTTTGACCTTCGATGTGTACGCTCTATATACGTCCTATACGCTCTACACACGCTCTGTATACGCTCTACCTACGTCTATCCACTCGATCTGAAGCGATCTTGACACGACCAAGGTTCGTTCTGTTCGACCAATCTGCGACATTGCCTCGATCTCTCGGCGATCTATCTTCGCAAGCGCGCGACCTCGGCCGACCAAGACTCGTTCCCGACCGATCTAGCTACGTACGAGTTGCAATGTACCCTCGATCAATACGATTTAGATGCGATCTCGAACGTTCTAGCCTCGTCTGAGACCAATTCTCGATCTTTTCTCGACAGAGTCTCGCCAGAGCTACGCGCACATTGGTTTTGGTTGCACGGATTTGCGCGCGACCCACTGCGATCGTTATACAATACCCGGCGATCGTTGGCCGACCATCAGTTTTTGACCAGTCTCCGAAGGGATAACCTGGACCCAATCGCTCTGCATCATGCTAGTGTACATTTGTACATGTATTACAGCACCATGCCCTGAAATTGCAGCAAGACCCCCTGGTTATGCTAACCATGCTGAAAAGGAGCCTCGTGAACACCAGAGGGAACATTATGGTCAGTACACCTCCCTCATGACAGAACTGAGGCTGGGAGATGAAGCTACCTATACCGGACCTATCTCCGTATGCCCCGGAGATGTTTGACGTACTTTTGGCCAGGGTGGGGCCTAGAATTGCAAAGATGGATACTAACTATAGAAGATCTATAGAACCGCAAGTTAAGCGAGGGTCGATCTTATTTGGTTGAAGCTTAAGCGCACAGAGGTCGCCAATGGAAATAATATGGAACGTACGGGTCTAGGGAAGGTCTGGGACATGTCTCGCGGAGCTTGGCTTAATCGCAAAAGAGCGAAGATAGATCGCACGGATCGAGCGGGGATCGAGCAGGGGTCGAGCAGCACGACCATTCGCGCGACCAATTCTCGCTCGAGAAGACTGAGCCTAGCTCATCCCCGCTCTAGTTTCGATCGTCCCACGACCAATGCGTTCTTTCCTCGATCTTGCTCGCTCTTTTGACGCTCTCAGTGCGACTTTTAGGTCGAGGCTCGGTTTTTTGACATGTCAAAAAAACGAGCTACGATCTGTTTTTCCGGGAGACCAATCCTCGACCATGTGCGACCACGGGAGACCAAGGCACGACCAACCCTCGGTCAACTGTCGACTATGTGCGACCTGCGGCGATCTAGCCACGCTCTGAGATCGCAGCTCAGTCTTCCGGGAAGATTTCTCGGTGAAATGACCCCTTTAACAATCGCTTTTTATTTAACTGCGAGTTCAGAGGCGTTTCAGTGAAATTAAGAAAACAAAGCTGCAGCCAGGCTAAAGTCATTCTTACGTAATTACCTACAAAGAACAACTCAAAAAGTTTCTGTTTAAAGTGAACACTTTTATAGTGATATACATGTATATCACTCTAGAGTATATTCCAGCAATAATTTTATGAGGATTTAATTGGACGGCGACATTTACGATATACAACTCTGACGTCATTTTCACACATCCTTTGGTGCACGTACAGTAGAACCTGTCTTAAGCGGCCATCAAAAAGAGGTCTAATCATTGGTCTGTAGGACAAGTGGTAGCTTAATGCGGTTCAAAAGTACTGCATACAGCTCGTATAGGAGCTTTCTGTTTTACTTGTGACATGCATTAAGCAACTTTCTGATTCTTAACACTCCTTGTTCAATGTATGTGATATATTTTAATCCGTTTTAGGTCGGCAATTTCGTTTTCTATTTATATGTAAATTCGTGTTTTCTTAACCCATATCGTGCTGAAAAAAATATGTCTGCCAGAACTCTGGTCTGTTGCATTTTTACTTACTTCTGTTTCGTACACACGTTTGAGGAACAATTGACCGGGTGTCAAACAGCTTGGATCCTGATCAGACGCAGAGTTACCCGGCATCTCATCAGGATCCAAGCTGTTTACAAATTCGAGTAAAGTAGCGCTTAGCAAGTTAGCATAATAGGGTTACATATTACTGAGAAGTTTACCGTTACAATGCTAGTTTTGGGAAAGGACGATTGTTAACAACATATAAAGTAAAGTACCTATATATAGTCTACTTTCAGTCCGAATGGCCGCTCAGTCGACTGTACATTTACTCCACTGGTCATTGAGTCATTCGCCTACAATATTGAGCACTGCTAACATATGGCGCAATCATGCAGCCGCAGTACCGGCCAGTGACCCTCGCAGGTACCCATTTTAACCCCTGGGTGGAGAGGAGGTGCGGTTGGGAGACACGGAAAAGCGTCTCTGAAATTTCCGGGAGGGACCGGGATTTGAACCCCGGATCTCCGGACTGATAGTCAAGCGCGTTACCGCTAGACCACCACACACCACAACATCTGAATTAGTCCAGATTACATATGAAGTATTAAACTAGATCGCCTACCCAAATACGTCACTGATATTTACGGCTCGACAAAATAGGGATACGATATTTTAGATTTATATTCGACAAATATTTTGAAACAAACACTCCTTCAATTCGTTTCAAAAATGAAAAAGGAAAAGAAGATTTAGCGTTTTTGAACGCACATAGTCTTGTGTTAAAAGAGCAGTATATAAATGCAATATAACAATAATGAATAATAGTATATGTATAATAATAAAAATAACAAGAACAACAACAATAATAATAATAATAATAAAATGGGAGATATTTTCTGTTGAAGATAAATTTGCTCGACATACTAAATGTTTAATCTATTTTCTAAAGTTTATGAAGAGAGGCAAACTGTTGAACTCTTTCACCGCCATTTTTTCTTCATTTTTTCGTTTCAGTATATAGTCACAGTAACACACAGTTTGGATCTTGATGACGCATCGATTACTCGGCGTGTCATTTGGATCCATTGTTTCCATTGGTAGTCACATTTTCGCCAAACGTTAAAGGCAATATGTCTACAACAAACTGTTAAAATGGAACAACATCGCAGTTTGTTTAATGCACATTTATAAGCCTTATCCCACTGTGAAAACACAATGCCTACTCGAATTTGGATCTGATGTAAATTTTGACCAAACTTCCAATTCTATCAAGCTTTTGGGTTACTCTGTGTCTCATCACGATCTTTTGGGTTACTCTGTGTCCAATCACGATATTTTGGATTACTCTGTGTCTCATCACGATCTGTGTCTCATCACGATATTTTAGGTTACTCTGTGTCCAATCACGATCTTTTGGGTTACTCTGTGTCTCATCACGATCTGTGTCTCATCACGATCTTTTGGGTTACTCTGTGTCCAATCACGATCTTTTTGGTTACTCTGTGTCTCATCACGATCTGTGTCTCATCACGATATTTTGGGTTACTCTGTGTTTTATCACGATCCAAGTTCAAAACAAGTTGCAGATAGCGGGATAAGGGTAAACATTGCGATGGTTTTTCAATGTACCCAAAGCCTAGAAAGGCGTATTTATGGAGTAAGGGTTAAACAACCAGAAATGTACAAATATATCACCTATATGCGTAGGTCATTGAATTTGACAAGAACACTTCCAAAGAACGACGCATATGCAAGGAACTACACGTATATCATATCGAATGCGACAAGATCATAGCGATGTCATTTAACCTTTATCTGCAGCTGAGCAAAACAATCTGCTCAATATCTGATCTGCTTAATCTATTACTAACTTCCGTTGCATCCAAGCGGTTTGCAAGTACCAGCCAAGTCGCGCTTAGCGTGAATATGGGTTACTCCTACAGTGTTCCCTCCCTACAACGACCCTCCCAATAACGATTTCCTCCTTACAACAACGCATTTTATCGATACAAAACATTCTCTATAGCTCTATGTTTCAAATTACGTTGATTCTGATTTTGAAGTCAATATGTGTGAAAATATGAGCAGAATATATCCTTGCTCTTTGCAGTCAAAATATACCAATATCACCAAACTTGTGTAAGAAGTGTCTGATCTTCTTAGAGGGGTTATATTGGATAATATAGATGTAGAACAACAGAGATCCAGATAAGATGCGTAAATTAAAACATTTTCAAGAATGACTCCGTTATTTCTCCACCAAACCCCTCCCGGAAATTTCAGAGACGCTTTTCAGTGTCTCCCACCCGCAAATCCTCTCCACCCAGGGGTTAAAATGGGTACCTGTGAGGGTCACTCGCCGGTACTGCGGCTGCATGATTGCGCCATATGCTAGCAGTACTCAATATTGTAGGCCAATGACTCAATGACCAGGGGAGTAAATGTACAGTCGGCTGAGCGGTCATTCGGACTGAAAGTAGACTATAACTAGGTACTTTTTCTATACTGTGACCATTATTTAGAATCGTATCGAAGAGACGCTTCTAAAGAGCGGCCACAGTATACTATTTTAATATTTAGGTACGTACTTTTACCCGTCTGTTTACATGTACATGTGTAACGTGCAAACCGAGAGACCCAGCAACAAAAAACCCTGTCGGTGCAAAGCTTAAGCTCACATCAAGAGATGTTTGTTGCGCTATATATATACCTCCACTTCCCCAGATACAATGATCTGGTCAACTTCATTTGCATAATTACCAACGTCCTACGAACGTTACATTACTCTCCCCTCCGAGAAGTCTCGTCCCGAGACTTAGACCCTGGAAGACCCGTGGGTAAGGCAACTCCGGAGACTTAGACCCTGGGAGACCCGTGGGTAAGGCAACTCCGGTCTGGCAGTTGTCTTTATCCCACCGCTGCCACCATTTGTAACGTGCACACCGAGTGACCCAGCAACAACAACTCCTGTCGGTGCAAAGCTTAAGCTCACATCAAGGGATGTTTGTTGCGCTATATATATACCTCCACTTCCCAAAATACAATGATCTGGTCAGCTTCATTTGCATAATTACCAACGTCCTACGAACGTTACACATGTATACAGCTCGGGATCAGTGTTTGTCATCGCCAAAATGTCTTGCTAATATACCAAGTTTTAAGAATTAACCCTTTCGCTGCCAAACTGTTGTTTGCTAACTTTGTCGTCTGCATAAATTTTCATTTTTTTTTATTTTCTTCATTTTTGTTTCAAAAACATAGTAACAGTAACAAACAGTTTGGATCCTGATGAGACGCCGAGTTACTCGGCGTCTCATCTGGATCCAAACTGTTTGCATGTGATATCATAGACCCGTCATTGTGACACGGAAGGGGTTCATTTAATTGATATTCACAATGCCATTCACTTATTACATAAATATGCATGCGTCATATATGAATTTATATGTCTGATTGTGTAGTTTATGCCATGGATAAAACCTCTTGTGCTGATATGTCATAAAAAGATAATCTAGTTATATGTCTAGACATGCCCTGGAACCCGCTGTTTATCAGTGTATGCTGGGTATACCCGAAAATGAGTATGAAAATGCGTTTAAAAATTGGATTAAACGATTGAAACTACGTGTACGTAGCAATGGCGATTATTTTCAATGTATGACACGTAAAGAAGTTAGAACCTATCAAACGCGCTTTGTATTACCCCAGTTGTATTACTTCTGAAATGCCCCTCGAAGATTAATTTGTATAATGGCACATAAACACATGAACGTTTGGCTATGGCAGAAACTGTATAATCATAAACTATAGTATTTCATAAGCAAATAGAGCAGGTCCCTACATGGGTCATCTGATCTGGGTCTACTCTCTTCTCAAATGCGTAGAACTGCGTATATATGCAATGAAGGGTTAAATGCTTATAATGCAAGTGGCTACTTAATGCAAGTGGCTACTAGCTACTTAATGCAAGTGGCTACTTAATGCAAAACGGACGAACTGCATTAAGTTTTCTTACTGCATAAATGTCCTCTTGCATTAAACCACCACCTGCAGACAGATGCAGATATATACAGTAAAACACCTCTGAATCGGAATTCTAGCAACCGATTAGTTTGATACTTAAGCAGATGGCTGCTTAATTCAGGGTGAAAGTCATGCAGACAGCTCCTTGCATTAAGCTGTCACCTGTCTCTAAGACAGGTATTTATATTGAATTGAACGTCCAGTTTAGAGAGGTTTTACTGTACCTATTTTTGGCGGTCACATTAAAGTGTCTTTACTGTATTTGTTACTATTATTAGGCACACTATTAAATCAACATTTGGATGCTTTAAAGTGTTTTTTATTAGAATGGTCCCATCCTTTCTCTTAACATTTAACAATTTCACTCCTGAGCATAATTTGTTTCAGCAATGGTTTAGTGTTTAACTCATTCTCTGAAACATCATTTCCTCTGCAAACGTTGTCGTCTGCTGGTATCGTTTTATTCATTTATTTTCTATTTCGGGTAAAACAACATAGTCGCAATTATAAACAGTTTGGATCCCGATGAGACACCGAGTTACTCTGTGTCTCATCTGGATCCAAACTGTTTCAAATGTAATTACAGATGCGACATTGGCAGCGACAGGGGTAAGCATTCAACTTAAGGAAATTGAGCGTAAAGACGAATTCATAAAAAGTAATGAGAGTTCACAGTTTTATGGCTCTGAAATGCGAGATAGTTTTGATTACAGAAGACGTTCTCTGTAGCAATCAATTAACTCTTTCCATCATATAAACGCGTTTTCACGCATTTCAAACAGAGCAGATACCTATTAGGAACCGTCTGATCTGGGTCTGCTCTGTTTGCTAATGGGATTTGACAGTTCTGTTTCTTTTTTTTCTAAAATTGCTACAATGTTCAATCTGTCATATTTCATTATAACTAATTTTTCCATGAATATTCAGTAGTGTTGAAATTTGGAATAAACATAGAACAGGGAAATGGTTAAGGAATCGATATCGATGTCCATTACAGTAAAACCTCTCTAAACCGGAATTCTAGAATAATTTAGATACTTATTGGCAGGTGACTGTCAACACCACATGGGACTGTACCGCTTCATGAGAGTGTAAATAATTATATATATTATAATAATAAGGGTTCCAACTGGCAGAACGGACAACCGTGTACCACAAGTACAAATATCAATGAAACTCTTACAATTTCAGTGATAATTTCGTAAATCTTTCGGCTATTGAAAGGCAACATATTTTACTATCAAATAAATATAATCTTCTCACGGTAACTTATGCACAATTATCAATCCAACAATGATTTTCTAAAAAATTCACGTGTTTTCTGGGTCATTGACAAACGTTCGTTCACCTCGGTTTCATTATACCACAGCAATAACCTTTTACTTGGTAGTGAACTATCTTGGCTTTAAGTAGCTGAAAAAATACGAAATTATCATATAAATTGTAAGAGTTACAGCCTTGTTTGTACTTGAGGTACAAGGGTGTCCGTTCTGTTAGTTTGAACCCTTGTTTATGAAGTAGTACAGTAAAACCTCTCTTAACCGGCCGTTAAATTTAGTATGAATATCGGTCTTGGAGACAGGTGGCGGCTTAATGCAGGGTGAAAGTCATGCAGAAAGCTCCTCTAGGAGCTTTCTGCATGACTTTTACTCTGCATTAAGCAGCCACCTGCCTAAAAGTATCTAAATTCTTATCTACTAGAATTCCGGTTAAGAGAGGTTATACTGTATATATAAAACCTCATGAAGCGGAATAGACCCCTGTGGTCAACACCTGTCAACAAAACAAAGCGTTGAAAGGGTTTAACTCATTTCCTCCTACTGGCGCCTTTTGACGCCTCTGTAAAAGTCATTGTTGAAACCATTATGAAACCAGTATGCTCTATTTATCACAATGGCTTAAAAACTACACAATTCTAAAAAAAGTCCTTTTCTCTAGTAAATGCTCCTTTTCGGTAGATTTATTCAAAGAGGATGTGTCTACAAAAAAGTCTAGGGGGGGGGGGGGGTTGGGTTCAACCACACCCCTTCGGTGGTGGGGTCTATAATGTATTAATATAGAACACAAATGTTTGAAGCCGTCTTCATTAATTATGCTAGACAAGTACTTACTATACTGCATAGTACTGCATTTTGATTGGTCAATTAGCCATGTATAAATGTAGTGTATCGCTCAAAATGCTGATGTATATACGGAGTCATAAGCACCAATGGAATTCTCCCCGTCGAGGGCCTTGCTTCATTGCTCCAACAACAAAAAATGACCGACCGGCCTCACTTCGCTACCAAATGAAATAACAAGCATTTGAGGCGGTACAAAATTATCTATCGAGAAACATTTCTGTTATAGTTGTAGTATAATAATGTAAATGAACCTGATACGTGGCGAATGTCTCATTCTGCTCACAGGTGCCCTTCGCATGCTATGTCTCAACAATAATAATAATAACAACAACGACTCCATCACAATTACATTATGTTTTAATCATATGTCACAAGTATCTAAAACATACCAATAGATAGTTTTCTGACCCAACCAAACAAAAATGATTTTCTTTCGCGAAAACCCCTGCTCTATATAATAAGTAAAAGGTATTCAACTCCGGCCGAAATCTGCTCAAAAATCGATGGGTTCATTCACTGCGATCGTCCTTGAAAGCTTTTTTGACCACCGATTTCCATAAACTGTGTCTCATTTATCAAAGAAATCATCTCTCTTGATGAGCAGTTATCTAGTTTTTCTCAGAATATTAACACGCTTTTACAACGAGTCGCCAAAGTGACAACCGATCTCTCTAGGACACAGGTTGACTCTGAGGTTTGATAAGAAATACGCTATATCAATTCAAGTCGAAACGCCATATAACTGGTCTATAAGGCATTGCCCTGGTCTGATAACACGAATGGATGAATATCGTGTATTCACAATTTCTTCAAATAATAATCTAAAAATTTCTACAATCTTGATATTGATATCAGTGAAAGTCACTACTTTCGGTTTTATTAAACTTTGCAGAATGAAATGGCGAGGACTACATGTATTTTCCTCAGCAGGGAATAAAAAGTCAGATACCCTGCTAATGATCTGTATAACTAATAATGTACATCATATAAAGTAAGACCCATCATCAATCCGCATTATTCGTGATTGGTTAAGTTTATTTCAGGTGAACTGACCAATGTGTTGGCTTACTTGGACCGAATTAAAGTGATGTACTGGCCTGACAGAAATAACTGTACTGTATCGAAATGGTAGAACCATTCGAAATGAGTAATTTTACTATTGCAATAGAAGACGCTGTTAGGCAGTGTTTAACACTTTTGGTGCCAATGTCTGTGAGTACCTATGCAAACAGTTTTGATATAGGTGAGACGCCGAGTAACTCGGCGTGTCACTAGGATCCAAATAGTTTGTTGCCATGACTTGTTTTTTAGGGGAAAATGAAGAAAAATATAAAACAAAAAGAAACGTGTAGCGGGCGACAGTGTTAGACAGTTTTTTAACCATTCGAGAATGGCAAGTTTATGTTGATAGGATCCAATATTTGGCAAATTAACCATCTTGCCAAAGTTGACTGAATACAGTATCGGACCCAGAGGTTATAAAACGCGTTGCTCGAGTTCATTCCCAATGGAAATATATGTAACTTTATTGGACGAGGCATTAGCCCGGTGACAATCCCACAGAGAGCAGCACTGGACTGTGCGAACTAAATCTAGCCTCGTGTTTATGTTTACGCCTGGAAAACCATTATTAGATATACGAAAGTGGTTCGTGCGCAATAGCCTTCTTTCATCAGTCATATTGTCTCATGCTTTGTTTGTTTTCTCTTCTCCTCCGATTTTTATAAATCCTACATACTAAATGACAAAAGCGACTATCATTTATGTTGTTTATCTGGACTGAACAACATTATATAAAATAAGAACATATATATGAAAATGCTTTAAAACGATAAAGTTATAAGTTAGACATAACAAACATAACATGTAGATTTTGACTGTCTTATATATAAGCCTTGGAATATAAATAGTTCATATTTCTTGAAATATATGAAAACTAATATTTGTTTCGTAAAGGGTAACACATTTATTTAATACAACCCTCTGATTTCAAAGGGGTATATTCTACGGAGGCTTATACTGACCCCCTTATATATACAATAAATGTGTAAAAATACCACATAGTTTTATGATATTAAACTCCTTTAAAACAATAATGTTATGTGTTGGGTATAACATAACACGTAATTGTTTTCTTTATTATATTCCGTCTTTAAAATTAATTAGTTCGTTTTTATTGAAATATATAAAAATAACTCGAGTTTTCTCATAAAATCAACACTATTTATTTAGATCTAGTATATGTTGCTTTAGATATGGCGGTGTTTCACCAAACTTTTATCATTTTGAAAACATAAGTTTTCCAATATGAATAACATATACGTTATAAAGATATTACAGAAGATACTTTTTTAATTTATATAAAAATAACATATAAATGAATAGCCCACTGCAGAATATATGTTTTCGGACACTTTAAATGTTCTACTGTTTACAATTTTATATATTAATGCCTATTTATAATTGACAAACATTATTTACATAAATATTATTTTCATATAACTGCTCAGAAAAACAATAACTTATATATATATTGTACATATATAAAATCATAAATTTCGATAAAGATAAATTAATTATGATATAACTACACATAAAACATCACCTTATATATATCAATGATATATAACTCTTTAAAATTTCAGCTATATTATAACATATAAGGGGGTCCGTATAAGCTTCCGTAATATTCAACAATACAGTCATTAAGTATATAAAACACTTACTTAAGTAGTATGTAAAAGGAACTTTATTCTAGTTAATATACAATGTGTTCTTTTTAGTTCTTTACATTAATTATAACTTAAAAGATCACAAATAAATATATTTTGTTTAATATAAACCATCTGCCTTTTACAAACATATATCTTATTGCACATTTATAATTCATAAAAACTTCTTCACATGCATATTAATTCATGTAAATGCACAGAAAACATTAGCTTACATATATTACAGATATGTTAAATGAAAAAATTAGGTTCAAATAAATATTATTCTTTATTTAATTACACAGAAAACGTTGTCTTACATACATTGTATATTAAAGATACGTAACTCTTTAAGTTTTTAGCCATGTTATTGCATATAAGGGGGTCCATTTAAGCTTCCGTAATTTAACATGTAAATATGAGAACTTAATGGGCTTGCAATGTAACGAATCCAATTCGATTGGACGAGTGTAGATATGTGGTGCATATATTGGAGCTAATAACTCGTCCAGTAGACGGAAGTATCGACTTCTAAAAGAAACCAGGGTCCCGTTTTATGCCCTAGCTTGCGTAAGTACTTAGTTACGTCAGTTATTACTTTTATAGTCTAGCATGGTATAATTTAGGCTAACAGTTGGTAAGACAGACATATTATCGTAAATTCTAAAACACGGTCATCGCAGCTGGAAGTTGCGGGGACGCCCTATGTTATAACTTGCAATAATTTCTGTCGTACGGTCTTTCGTATTTAACATCGTACACGTATAATAACACTTTACTATTGCACACATCATGTAAAACAACTAAAAGTATTTGCCAATTTTAACAATATTAAAGCAGTTCTAAAGCAAACTGCTTCATTGTACGTTACCAAAGTGATCTTATCTCTCTGCTTAAACCCATCTTATTGGTACACATTAGAAAGACAGCAAATCTCGATTATTCGAACACTAAAATACGTATTACTATCGAGCTTTAAGACAGGTGGCAGCTTAATGCAGGGTGGAAGTCATGCAGAAAGCCTCTCTCATGCATTAAGCAGCCACCTGCCTAAAAGGGTCTAAATTCTTCTATACAGAAATTTGAATAATCCAGATTTTACTGTACATAGGAGCGGCAATTCTGAGTATTGGAAAGATGGAGGTTTGGCGGAGAAATATATAGCGGATCTTACACGAGTGTTCATTACAAATTGTTTTTATGAAACGATTTTACTAAAATAAAGTGACACGAACTTTAGCACGTGCCATATTCATTATAGTAAACTAGTTTCATGAACACAGTTTGTCACATAACCCATAGAAAGTGAAACAGATTATATATGACGGCTGTTTCCACCATTGTTTTCAGCGTAGTACAGCCGGATTCAAACTGCTCATTTGCATAAAAAATGCACTGATGCATTTCTGCGATTTACGGCACTATGTTTCGGCACTCCAACACGATAAATACCTTTTACTCTTTTGCTGCCAATATCAAAGGTATAATACCTTTAGCAAACAGTTCTGATCTACATGAGACGCGGTGTAACTGTTTGGTGAATTAAATTCAAATCTGCATTATCTAGATCTGTGGATACCGTGCCTCAACAATTCGGCAGATAGTGACTTATACTGCAAACCAGACTTTCTCATATTTAGGCGTCTCACAGACATATATATTACTTGTCAAATATATTGGCTTGTTGATTTGTTATTGATTGCTTTTCTCCGCCTATCTAACTTTGTGATTGATCTTATTAAACAGAAAATGTGTAGCCGGAAAAAGAAGCCGAACAGACAATATCGATCTGTCCATACCAAGAATTGAAATCAGAGCCATTGTATATATATGCTCGTAAAGTTGACTGAGATATATTCAGCTTCTCACATGAATGGATTTGGAATGTCAAAACGTAACGTGTCATTATGATGCGATTTGAAGTGGTGTCATTGAATACGGTTGTGTCTCGCTCAAGCCATCATATTTTCTTTTTTTCAAACATTTCAAGATAGATAGATTTATTTCGGTAAAAAGTGCACATAACATGGCAATATATAATTAATACAACATATAAAAAGCCATGCAATGCGCACTAGAAACCAAGGATAACACAGACAAGGAAAAGTGTTGTCCTTATTTCCATTGTGGTCCTTATTTCCAGTGTGGTCCCAAGATGGAACATTGTAGACATTTTAGAAATTAAAGAAATAGATCTAGCAGATTGCATTAGCAAACAGAGCTTACCCTTGTCCTATAGGAGCCGTCTGATCTTGGTCCACTCTGTTTACAAATGCGTAAGAAGGCGTTTATATGAGGGAAAGGGTTAGCACTGTAGGCGAGTGGATCAATGACCAGGGGATGGAAATAAATATTTACTACTACGTTGAGGACTGAAATCTTACGACACTTTGTCACAGCAAAACGTAGCGATAAATATTTGTCCCGAATGGGAATCAACCCAGAACTACCGGATGGAAAGGAAATGATCTTACTCCTGAACCAAATAAGGATCGACTAATTAACACAGTTGTAATAAAAGCTTCTGTGGAACAGAGAAGACTAACGTCGTAAGAGAGAAAGGATCGTAAGTTGTAACATATAACTTGTAGTTACGTTCGTCATATGCAAGAATTTACGATCATTTCTGTATTACGATCTTAAATAGCAACACGGGGCCCTGCTCTGTAACACTGCTTTCGTTAAATTGGTAGCGGGTCAAAACGGCCCAGTTCCAAAACGGCCCATATACCAAAAACGGTCCAGTTCCATAACGGCCCGGTCCAAAACGGCCCGGCCTAAAACGGCCGAGTAAAACCTCTCCATAACGTCCACTAAATTATATCAAGTATTTTGTGTTAAAGACAGGTGGCTGCTTAAAGCAAGGTGAACGTTAAACAGAACGCTCCTATAGGAGCGTTCTGTTTTACTTTCACCTTGCTTTAAGCGGCCACCTGCCCTAAATACCAAACAATTAGCACAATTTAGTGGTCGTTCTAGAGATGTTTTACTCTATCCATGTTTTATTGATTAAAAAACGTTCCCTTGTATTCAACATAGCGTCGTGGAGACACCAAACGCAATGATTATTGTGTATTCATATTGTGTAGGACCTGTGCATGCTGATTATTGTGTGTTCATATTGTGTAGGACCCGTGCATGATGATTATTGTGTATTCATATTGTGTAGGACCTGTGCATGCTGTTTTTGTTGATAAAAAGAATACGATGCTCGTAGTCATTTTGAACAAAATGATATAACAACCGTCAGAGGTTCTCTTATTAACTTTCTCAAACTGTATTTTTGAGTTTGTACAAAATGTGTACTCGTACATTCCGAAGAATTATCACCTTCGGGATTGATTGCACTTGTCCCTTTAGAGACTTAATTAGTGTGGATAATTATTATATGCCCAATCAATTAATTAATTAATCCTTTGATCTGGATTTACGTTAAAAGACGAGCGCCTTTAATATAAACAACATATAGTCTTGTTCAAAGACGGTGTAAATATCGAGTTAAATAAATTCTAAATGAATTTCAAATATATAACACTTTTAATTACCCATATATATTACTAATTACATGTATAAACATTAATCAAACTTTATATTTAGTTTAACAACTTTAGATATGTTCGTTGAAAATACATTTATTATATCATCATTGACTATCATAAAAATATCAATTATACAGATAGAACTTACATTATTATCTACTAACCAAAGATGGGCTGTTTTGACCCGGCCAACTTTGGTCTGGGGATAAAGTGGGCCGTTTTTACCCACATTCGTTAAATTCATCACTTATGGAAAGTCCATTTTGTTTTAAAGAATTTGGTTCCTGGACGAACCTGTCTTATGACACTTTGTCGCCACTAAGTAAAACGATAAATATTTTGGTCGGTACTTGGCAACCACTCCCGGTACTTGGCAACCACTCATCTAACCTGTGACTCGTGGAACTAGCGCGGTTTTCATACTAATGGATTAACCATTTCCCTGCCAAACTTTGTCGTCTGCTAACTTTGTCGTCTGCTACAAATTTTCATTTTTTTACTTTCTTCATTTTTGTTTCAAAAACATAGTAACAGCAACAAACAGTTTGGATCCTGATGAGACGCCGAGTTACTCGGCGTCTCATCTGGATCCAAACTGTTTGCATAGGTAATCACAGATCCGGCATTGGCAGCGAAATGGTTAAGAAAAACCCTACTGTTTGACAGAATAAATCATTAGCCTCTTACAGTAGAACCTGTCTTAAGTGGACATTAAAAAGAAGTCTAAATCTGGATTTCTTAAACAGGTGTTAGCTTAATGCAGGACACAAGTGATATGAACTTTCTGTATCACTTTTTTCCCTTGAATTAGGCAATTCCCTGCTTTATAGACTCGCGTGTGCAATAGATAAATGACCACTTAAGACAAGTTCAACTGTATATATGTTTTATTTACACGATTAACGACATGCTGGGCAATCAATCATTCATAGAAACTGTAAATTATTCATAGCTTAATAGCACTATAAATCTTTGCAAGGATTGCCTTACTGCAAAACGACAGGGCAATCTTATGGAGGATCCTTGTTGACAACAAGCTGTCTGATATGAAACCAGATAAGACAACCAGACAGGAACGAACATACAACAGACAGTATTATTGTATGTCACGTATTACTGCTATCAGTGACATTGTGCCATCTAGAGAGCTGGTCAGTGTGTGATAAGCTTTGTCTGAGACCAAGAGGCTCTTAAGAAATAAACAGTGATATTGGAAAAGTGTTTGCAAACGGCTGTAAATCAACAACAATGTTCTAAGTAATCTCACTTAGCAATTCCACTCAATGCGATGGTTTAAAAAGGTGCCGTCAAATGCTATTACATGAACTTTCAGTAAACTTGCACACACTTGCACATGTACGTACCACATGCATTATAATCCACATGTATATTCCATCCCGCTATGGAAAATATTACAGTAAAAACTCGATTATTCGAACACTAAAATACGTATTATTATCGATATTTAAGACAGATTAATGCATGGTGGAAGTCGTGCAGTCGTCTAAATAGTAGTCTTAAAAGCAGGTGGTTGCTTGACTCAGGGTAAAAGTAATACAGAAATCTCCTATAGGAGCTTTCTGTATTACATTTGATCATGCCTTAAGCCACAATCTTCCTTACATATCCATGATTATACCTCCTTTTGATGGTCGCGTAAGACAGGTTCTACTATGTACAGATATCCAGGTGTTAAATTACGTATGTATATAAATGTACATTACTTTATATACATGTCAGTCAATGGGGCTTTGAATTGGAATGTACAGTAAAACTTCTCTGTAACGGTCACTAAATTACATAAAATATTTTGTGTTAAAGGCAGGTGGCTGCTTAAAGCAAGGTGAAAGTAAAACAACAGAACGCTCCTATAGAAGCGTTCTGTTTTACTTTCACATTGCTTTAAGCAGCCACCTGCCCTAAATACCAACCAATTAACATAATTTAGTGACCGTTATAGAGAGGTTTTACTGTATTGCAATGATATCACACACTGTACCATTTCCTGAATGGAACCGAAAATCGTATAACCCCTACACGCAAATAATAGAAATGTAACGCATGCTCAGTCCTTTTAATTTCTACACATTCAGGAAAATGCAGTTTCAGCCTTGCTTTTTTCATGCACACTAAGATAATACTAATGGCAATTTAACCCTTAGCCACATGTGAAAAACAAAATTTCTGCTACAGTTTGCATCGGGTGCAATTCTGACTGCTTCCAATTCGACCAAACTGTTGAGAAACTATTGACCGAGTGTCAAACAGGTTTGATCCTGAGTAAACGAGTTACAGTAACCCCCATCTAAACCGGAATTCTTGTAGAGAACATTTTAGATAATTTGAGGCAGGTGGCTGCTAAATGAAGGGGCAGTTGTGCAGAAAACTCCTGGAGGAGCTGCCTCCAAGGCCGATATTTATATAAATTTGTATAGTTTAATCATTTCCTCCATAAATACGCCTTTCTACGCCTCTTTAAAAATCACCTGTTGAATACATTGTGATAAATAGAGCATTTGCTCCTATAGGAGCAAATGCTCTATTTATCACAATGGTTTCAAACTGCAAAATTCTAAACTATTCCTTTTCTTTAGTTAATGCTCCTTTTAGGTAGATTAATTAAAAGGTATGAGGTAATGTTTTAACATACGGTTAAGAGGGGTTCTACTGTGTTCGCCGACTGATCTGGTCACACTTAGAATACAAATGGCTAACATTGAATTCAGAAATATGTTTAGAATTCACACAAGCTGATTTCTTATTAAATTCTCCTTCAAATATTACCCTGTATCACATTTTTATTTGTTGTTATAACAAAGAAAAGTACCTGTAGTTATTGTCTACTTTCAGTCCCAATGGACCGCTCAGCCGACTGTACATTCCTCCCCTCCCCTGTCTTTGAGCCATTCACCTACAATACTGAGTACTGCTACATGTAACACATGGCGCAGTAAACCATGTGCAGGTGGGTGACACTCAAGAGCGTCTCTTAAATTTCCGAGAGGAACCGAGATTTGAACTCCGGATTGGTAGTCAAGCGCGATACCACCAGACCACTGCATCACTGTTATGTACATGTACAAATTCCAGCCGATACCTGACCATCAATCGTTATTCACTCTAAAGTTTGGTTACAACTTACAAGGTTTGATTCTCCAGGGACTGTGTCATTGTCTTTGTTATATGTGTCATTGAAAAGTGATACAACTACAATATATGTGAGTGTCATTTTCGACAAGCCAGTCAGATAATTCAGAATGATAAATGTTCATATAAATGCTCGTATCCGTCTTTTCAGCCAATTTCCATAAAGTCTGTAATGTTTAATCTAGGAGCAAGTTACACATATTTCTCAAAGTGGAGAACACCAGGGCATTAATTTTTGTTTCATGCAGGATCATTGAAAAGGATTCACTATATGGGGATCGGCACTGTCTGTCTCGATGTAAATTAACGTATGAATAGAACTACATTAAAAACTATAACTACCAGCTTTCACGGGGCCATTTGCGTTAAATAATAATCGCCGTCTTAAGACTTCTATTTGAATCTAATAATTATGCATATTGAGTCATGTTTCCTCAATAGCAAATATTTTTAAAATCAGATTTCGAAGCAGATGCAGTAAAACCTCTCTTTAACGGTCATTAAATTGTGTTAATTAGTTGGTATATGGCAAGTGGCTGCTTAAAGCAAGGTGAAAGTAAAACAGAACGCTCCTATTTGAGCGGTCTGTTTTACTTTCACCTTGCTTTAAGCAACAACCTGCCTTTAATACAAAAAGTACAAAAATGAGTCATGCTGGAAACACCACATACAGAACAAACAGTCGCCCGAACAGCAACACAAAGAAACAACAAATGTACATAACTATAAAAACAACAAGAGACGCACAAAGACGAAACAAACATACAATAGGGGGAAGATGGAAGTACCGCCTTGGAACGGTCAGTGACAAAAGACACTGGGGGGGGGGGGGTAAACCGGTTTATGGGCGCCCAACCTCACACTTATTCCATCCCCACCCTAAAAGACAAACAGTGTAAATAAACGTATCCCATCTCCGACTAATCTACAACAACCGCGACGGAAAATACAGTGGTAAAGTGCATGTATAACGAAAACATTTAAGTGAACAAACTGGATCCACCTATCGCTAGTGTACTCAATGATTGAGCTGCAAACAGAGTAACTGTAGAAAAGTAATAAAGGGTACGACAAAAACGATGTAATTTAGTGGCCGTTATAGAGAGCTTTTACTGTATCTTCCATTTGCTGCCGAAGACGTAATGAAGTGTCAAACTATTCGGTCCATGAAGGCACACCGAGCAACTCGTCTTCTAAACCTGATCTAACTATGTGCATAGACAATCACGCCCATGGGATACTAGTGGCTAGTTGCAAGCTTGCAAACGGCTGATATTTATCAAATCGTTTTCAAGTGGAACTTTAGATTCAGTAAAACCCCTCTAATGCGACCTACAAAAAGGGGCATAATTCACAGTGGCAAAGGCAGGTGGTAGCTTAATGCAGGGCGAAAGTTATACAGAAAGCTCCTATAGGATTAAGCAACCACCTGCTTATGAAGACAGCCATATCTGTTCATTAATTCTTCGCATTAGAGGGGTTTTACTGAAATTTCTTGGAAGCATTTTGTAGAAACCAATAATTATATGGAAACAGATATAGTACTGGCCATCCACATTCTCTAAAATATGTTTCATGTACGAACATGTACCCGGTCCTTGAACTGTTTGAATAATGGAGGTGCTGTATGCCAATGCATATGTACAGTGCAGTCCCTGGTTGGTTTCCGGTTGCAATGCACCATACTATACAAAGTTTCAAGGGAATATGTTGCTTTCACTAAAACTGTAGAATCAGATATTTGTTATGTCAAAAGCAAACATAGCAGACCCTACCTGACACTGTAGTAGCAATCCATTGACAAATGACACCGTGTCAAGTAATATTGACACCGGGCAAACCAGTCTAAGGAAGTTATAAAAACCATTTGTTTGTATGTCGCGGTCTGGGATCGAACACACAATTCACCATTCAAGACCGATACTCTACCTATAATTGTTGATGACACCAGGTTGTCTCAAATAGTATCACATTTAGAACAACCAGACAGGAACGAAAATGAGACAGGCCAAGCTATAATTGCCAGTGTCACGTATAACATGGTCGGTCATGTCGTGGCTGGGATTTGTCTGAGGCACGACGATCATAATGACAATGATTTGAGCCACGCCACGGACAGATGTGTTTATCAGATTCACACACACAGTCTGGCTGGCGAGACCAGTGCTGTACAATTTGATATTACAGTGGAATATAGCTAACGTGACCGCACACGTTATTAATATGGGAGTCTTTAAAAGCATGTGATTGATTAATGCACGACAAAACTAATGCAGAAAACTCCTATATGACCTTTCTGCGTAAGTTTTATCCTACATTAAGCTACCACCTATTTTAAGCAGCCAGAATTAGATTTCTGATGAATGGTTGTAGAGATACTTTTCTATAGTTGAGAGTATGACATTCTGTAAAATAAATATGGATTTCAGTAATTTAACTTAAGAAAGCACAAGTTTCCCATTAAATATTCTACTCTTACACAATATTTTGTTCTATATACAATGTAATGTTGTAGTAGGTACATTGAGAAAACCATACGGCATCTTATACAGAAAACAACAAAGGGTCATCATCCTCTTTCTTGCATGGGCATGCATTAACTTTGACTATCTGTGAACGTTGGAAACAATTTCATTCAATGTTGTCGGAGGAGTTCGTTCCACAAGACGTCGGGACCTAAATTCGTACGTGCGGACAAATGCGAAACTATACGGAGGACTTCGTTGCCCAAGACGTGGAGGACGTAAACTACGTACGTACGGACAAATACTCAACGGAGGAGATCGTTCCACAAGACATCGAGGACGTAAAATACGTACGTACGGACAAATACTATACGGAGGAGTTCGTTCCGCAATATGTCGGGGACGTAGATACGCACGTACGGACAAATGCGACACAACATGCCGAGCATAAACTGTTGGAACAGTAATCAAACAGGACAAACATCAATACATGTAACAAGATTACAAGTTAACTTGGTATTATCGATAGGCCTTTAAAACGCCTAAACGGTAGTATAACCCATTTACCGCGATACCATCAGTCAGCAGAGATGGGTATTACTGTGGCAAAGTTCATTAAACAGTAATTTGTTAAAAATTTCTCCATTCTTTATTTTATTATACTCGTATACTCAGTTTAGTATGGTATTTTGCTGGCCATGTGGTAATTTCGTTGTTGTGGTAACTACTCGTAACTTCGATAATTAAAGATAAACGTCAACGATCTCTTCTGAATAAAGGTCAAACATATCGAATACCATTCTTAATAGATTTTCACTCTTGTCGAGGTTAGATTGCCGAGGCTGGTATTAAATGGTGCCACAGAAAACGTGCTCTTTCGGAATGGAAACCAAATACGTTTGATATAAATGACAGAAACGCATTTTATTGCTGAAATGAACGCCTTCTTCAACGTAAGACCTAGAATAACCTTTACAGGATTTCTGTTCAAAATACATCTTCCTTCCAGCTGATAAGGCATAGATTGATGTCATTATTAATTGTCGATTACATTATAACGATGTCTTGCGGCAGAAAATTATTGTTACCGATTTATACATTTCAGTTACTATAGACAAAAAGGCGGTTGTTTCAGACCATGTTAAAAGTGTGAAATATTAAAAGCACAGAGTATAAACTTCTTACAGTGTATTAGTTACCTAAAGTACAGACAAAACATATGAAGCGCGTGCCATTGCTAATTCTAGCTCTTGTATAACTACAAACTTGTTTAACTAAGATTAGCCCTTTCGGCGCCAAAATTCTAATTGTCGTCTGCAAACCACTTTTGTAAAGACATTTTGTAAAATAAGGAAATGAGGTAAATAAATGCAATTTTCAAAGGAATAAAGTACAAATATAGAAATAGAGAATGAGACAAAAAGTGAAGTCCCTGATCAGACGCTGCTTTGAAAAGGCGGCGTCTTATCTGAGACTGCACTATTTGTCGTGGTGCATTTATGCGACATTGGCGGTGAAAGGGTTAAAGAACATGTACTTGTAAGATTCTACTGTTATAACACCTATGAAAATTCTGGAACAGAGGTCCAGATAAGATGCGTAAATTCAAACATTTTCATCAACAGCTTCTTTATTTCTCCACCAATCCCTATACTATGACCACTCTTTAGAATCGTCTCGAAGAGACGATTCTAATGAGTGGTCACAGTATAGGGTTTGGTGGAGAAATGACGATTTTAGTATTTGGGCACCTTTATCTGTAGCTCTGGTACATCTCTTCTGGTCTATACAAAAATTTTCAGAAGTTTTAAATAAACTAAAGTAAATATTTCACTTGTTGGCAAGTATAAGTGCAATTGTAAGGCGCTCCTGCGACAATGTGTTTAACGTCAATAAAATTATTGGACATATCCATTTTCTTACATTGTTCGCCAAAGGTCTTAAATTTCATTAAAAAGGGGCATACTCCTATAGTACTAAAACACACTGCATGTCTGGTTGTCAACCCCGCTGCCCTCTTTTTCATGTACCCCGGCAGGCAATCCTCAGTAATCTATGAATTTTGACTGCCCTTTTGGCAACATTTTCCTGAAGTCCTTATTTTGTTGTGGCCTACAAATGTTTGCATAAAATGGATTTCCAACCTTTAAAGTGATATTTTACTTCATAATGGATATGTTACATTCACATAACATTTGTCTGCTTGCATTATCAAATTATTCGAGATTTCACATCTGCAGTCTCAGGGTAAGAGGATATTCTCAAACTAAAACAAATTTTAGATTTCTCAATAGTTCATAAGTTTCATCATTGGACACTCTAACGTTGGCTAAGGTTCTTTTGTGTGTGTCATTCTTGTTAGTTCCCGTTAATTCTTGTTATTAATTATTAGTATTCTTCATCATAAATTCAAAGACTGAATGGATTCAAAATGTCTGCCATCAAGAGTCATATCGGTTGTCTATCGTTCATGATTGCCAGGTAATACGAGAAAATAAAAGGAAATAAATCATCGATTTGCTGAAAGGCGAATATTTTCATGGCAATGGCTATTGGACTAAATTGGACAATGCATGTTCTTCACAGCGTTTTCTAACCAAGTCATTTAAGATGTGATAAAATGGCTCGACCATTATAGAAAGAGGAGCCATTGCATGTGTGTAGGAACCGTCCGTTCGGTGTCAATTCTATTTGCTTACGGACTAATATACATTAGAACCTGTCTTAAGCGGTCATCAAAAAGTCTAATTATGAGTGTGTATGACAAGAGGTAGCTTAATGCAGGTCTAAAGTAATGCGGAAAGCTTCTATAGGAGCCTTCTGTATTACCTCAGCCCTGCATTAAGAGGCCACCTTCTTTTTATGACTCCCACGTTCATTAAATGAATGACAGCTAAAAGTATGACCCAATTTAACCCTTTCGGTGCCAAATTTCTAATTGTCGTTTGTAATCCAATTTTTGTTAAATCATTCGGTAGAATAAGGAAATGAGATAAGTAAATGCAAATTTCAAAGGAATAAAGCACATATATAGAAATAGAGATTGAGACAAAAAGTGAAGTCCCTGATCTTGAAAAAGCGGCATCTGATCTTGGACTGCGCTATTTGTCGTGGTGCATGTTTGCGACATTGGCGGTGTAAGGGTTAAATTGTCCAGCTATGTTTAAAGAAAAGATTATCGAGATATTTCAAATCATATATATTTACGAAATGTTGGTATTAAATGTTGGTATTTGTCGTGGTGCATGTTTGCGACATTGGCGGTGTAAGGGTTAAATCTTACTTATGCTCATTTACAGTTTTTTTTTTAAAAAACATTATCTAATTAGTATCAATGATGCTATTATTTCTTACATGTATTTTTGTGGTTTAAGAGCGTATCCACTGATACAGTATTGGTTTCGTTTGCAAGTTCAATCAAATTTCTAATTATATCTTAAAACCATTTATCATTTGTTCTTAGCAGATTCTCCGTATCTTCAAACACAATTTGTCTGTAATTGTGTTTCATTGCATTTAATGAGGACAGAATTTGGATACATGTATTCGCTTTTAACCCACACGCTGCTAAGCGCAAACAGCTTGGATGTTGTTATATTTTCTGGTCCTTCGGGATAATAAGTTTTGATGTTATTAGTTTTGAAAACTCAATACTGCTTAATCCGGTGCTAGGGGGCGCGAGTATTGATGCACTTTTAATTACTACTCATGAACAGATTCAATAAAACCGAGTCTGCAATTTTCTCTTTTTGCATTTCTTCTTTTGCTTTCGAAGGATCACCCATTTTCAGAATATATGTACTTCACAACAGCAGGTGTTAAGTGCTTGTGTGGCGGCTGTAAAATGTCGCCCCGTACTTCATTCTCAGTTTTGTTACATTTCTGGTCCTTTGGGATCATAAGTATTGATGTTATTAGTTTTGAAAATTGAATACTGATTTTTGCATTTCTTCTTTTGCTTTCGAAGGATCACCCATTTTCAGAATATATTGGATACAAAAGTTATTTGATAGTCACTCAATGGTTTCTCATAAGCTTGAACGGATCGGATGTAAGTCAAAATGCAATAGAGCAGAGTTTAAGCAGACATTTTTCTTGAAGCAGAATACGGATTAATTGTTTGAAATTTCAGAGCTCCAGATAAGATGCGTAAATTAAACAATGTTAAAAAATAACTCTTTTATTTTTTCACCAAACCCTGTACTGTGACCACTCTTCAGAAACGTCTCGGAGAGACGATTCTAAAGAGTGGTCACAGCAGAGGGTTTAGTGGAGAAATAACGAGTTTAGTACTTGGACACGCACCCTTATCTGTAACTCTGTTGAATTAGTAGATAAAATTCAGGTGGCAAGGTACTACGATATTAAATAGGAATAGTGCCGTTAAGAAATGAGTTGATTACTGAGTAGGATAAAAGTGATATCTGATAGACAATATCAGTTAATCTCTCGTGACACGAAGCAGTACATAGATTCGAAACTCCGACCTAATTTCCTACTAATGTTTTACCGGATGAAACGTAATTGGACTATACGCTCATTTAACATACATGTACATTCAGTTTTCTGTTAATTCTGTTTGAGATCGTTAGCTCCGGAAATAATGTTTATAGACAGATTTGTCGGTTCTACTAATTTTAGGTTTGCATCGTTTTATGCTTACTAACTACACTCCCACTCATTACATGTTTAAAAGAGTATTACATTTTGTATATGACCTTGACCTACTTGGAATTTAGTAATGACGTCATGCTATGACGGTTCCACCAGTTTGGAGAAATAGAGAAGCTAAAAGAAGCAGAGAAGCAAAACCTAAGCTAAGAGTACTCAGGGATCCATATTGATTTACCTGACCATTTATGCCATGACTATTGATGTTAGAAATAATGGTATCATGAATATCAATTAGAAGAATTAGCAGAATTAGCAATTAGCAATTAGCAGAATTCCCTCATATTGCCGCCTTTTGACGACTCTGTAAAAGTCACTTTTTGAAACCACTGTGATAAATAGAGTATTTGGTCCTTAGGAGCAAATGCTCTGTTTATCACGATGGTTTCAGAACTGCATAATGCATGTTGTCCTTTTCTCTAGTAAATGCTCTTCTTTATTCAAAGCCTATGCGAGAATGGTTAACACAAGAAAATTTTGCCAAAGCGGAAACTGTTGCATCAGGTCTATATTGTTCGATAAACAAACATAGTTGACCCAAATCAGACAGCTTCTACGGGAACCGCCTGAGCGAGGTCTACTCTGTTTGCAAAGGCGTAGGAATGCGTACTTATTGAATATTTAAGTCAGTTCTTATCTCATATATTCACGAGAAATTAGAAGGTAAAATTTACCCTTACATCTTGAGATTTCACAGAACTCAATGTTGTTTTACCATACATCATTACATTATTATTATACAAATGTATGCTAAAATCCACCTTTTTCAATTTTGTTTATCTGAGAAAATAAAATACGTACGCCTGGCCGGTGAGTAACACATCTGCTATGATAAATGAGCCCCAAAATAACAGCATTGTAGGTAGGAGCATGTAGGTATTGTAAGATAATTAAACTAAATATATAATATATTAATAAGTATGCATTTCGTTATATTTACATTCGCCCTGCAACGTCCTTATATAACCTTATTCTAAAAAGAAAGTTGCATTTTCCCATGAACGTTCATTTCAATACCGGTTTGAGTCGGTTCTCCTTTTCCCAGAATTCCGCTGTGTAAGCGCGGAGTAATACTGTACTGACCCAGTTATGACCTATTTTAAGATTTTTCAATGGGGAATCGATACGTGACAATGTAAACATAAACACTCCACTTACTGAAACGTCAGCGATTAACGACGCCTTATTTCAGTACTTATGTGAAAATGTTTATTTTGCAATGCACGAATAAAAATGAAATAAATAAATCTAAATCAATGCTCTAGTAAAGTACAGCTTCGTCTGGTATGTCTGAGAACTAAGAAGTATCTATTACCAGCAGCAAACAGGGCAGACCCTGATCAGTCGGTTCCTACATGGGCGGTCTCATCTGGGTCTATTATATTAGTACACCAAATGGCGACGTCAACATTAATTAGATCATCACGTTATTTGGGTCTACTATATTAGTGTAACATGAGGCGTCCGATCTGGGTTTACTATATTAGTGCGATAAATGACGACGTCGATCACCATTAATTAGATTCATATTCATTAATCACGTATTTAGTGGTGGTCATTGCAGAAAATGTCATGTCTAATTTACAAGATCTGAAGCAAACAGAAAAGACCCCGATCAGACCCTGACCAGTCTGCTCCTACTGGAACCGTATGGTCTGGATAAAATCCTGTAATTGAACTTGTACATGATGATACAACACAGCATGTTGTCAATGGGTGTGAATCAAGTGTAGCAGACATTAACCGGAGCCCCCATGAGTTTTAAGCGCAAAACAGAAAATGGATTGCCGTTCAAGCGGCCCTGAAAATTTGAAATGTGGCATCTTCTTACTGAGAATTATCGCTTGAATACATAATATTGCCAGCTTTAACAGCCGTGGCGTATCAAAATATATTATCAAGTAATGAGTGAAGCATAATTAAGTCAATGTCCTTACCGTTAACAAAGAAAAATCCGAGAATAAAATCCAACGTTGTGACCCGCTTTCGATCAAGCATGGCGGGTGAGTAAATTGGCTTCGACACCGCGACCTACATTTAAGAAGATGCTTTAATACCAACATTTCGTAAATATATATGATTTGAAATATCTCGATAATCTTTTCTTTAAACATAGCTGGACAATTTACTGATTAAAATCTTGTATTCATTCTATATTTATAATATGTGTTTGGGACTATTTTTCATACAATATATAGAGATCCTACTACGTTAGAAACGAACCTGGCAACGACCTAGATAGCGGCTATTACGTGACCGGTATATAATATTTAAAAAAAATCCGTTGAAAAAAAATATAAGAAATACAATGGAAAATAAATATAAGAAATAAATGAAGTGCTCCCGGTGTTCATGAGGTTATGCAACGCATAGCTTTACGAGCAAAGATTCACGCGAAGCTCTTCGGGCTTCACTAACTTTGCTCGTAAAGCTATGCGTTGCATAACCTCATGAACACCGGAAGCACGTCATTCATTTCTTAAAAGGAGCTTCTAGCTAATGTTAAATGCATGTAAGATGTCTTGTAACACTCGACTATAAATAAAGTGTCTTGTATCTTGTTTCCTGTATCTAAGGAGGAACAGTGTACTTGAAAGGTTTCGAAACTAAACTTGGTGTTTCCTGCATGACTCATATTCGTACTTTGGTTATTGGCGCATTATATATATATATATATTTGAAATCGTTTAAAGACGTCAAATATCGCAATAAATGCATAAACCATTTCGCTTCTGATAGCCATTCTGTGACTACCAATGCAAACAGTTTTGAGATTCTCGCGCATACGTCATTGCAAATAAACTAAATTTCCTCTCTTAAAACTGTTATTCTGCTTATTTCCGAAGGTTTACTGAGGTAAGATATTTCCAAACTGTACATTTTAGATAAACATATGTTTTCTTATTTATCATAAGACGAAATATTATGGAACTTAGCTAAAATTTCACTTTTCCGCAATGCCAACTTACAAGGGCTAGGACAGTTACCACTTCCGGAGAAAAGTTCGTTGTTTATTTTGGCACATCCGGTCACGATTTTCGTAATTGCAGGTAAATTTCTGGATTTGCATAAGCAATAAGGAAATAAACCATGCTGCACTGCAATACTCATTGATGTTTGTGATTGTCGTCTACTGTCTGTGAGAGTGATAGATTGCTGGGGACCAGTCAATTATCAGATGGGGCCCTGTGTCTGTCCAAATTTTGGCTTCAACGATTTCAAATTGCATTGTCAAAATGACAGGCTCGTGCTTGTATGCTGTGCGCTGCAACTCAAAAAGCTTTTCAGACCTGTAGCTGTGTACAAATGTTCCTACAGGTGGGTCTTTTACTTCTCTTCTGTTGACAATGCTAACATATGTGAATGCAAATCCCGGACCGACCCTAATATCAGAAATGTTGGGGAACGCTTCAACGGTTTTTCCCTGTGGCAGATGTTAGCAGTCTGTCATCTGGTCTTGCAGGAGAGTGGACTGTGGTTTCTGCTACATCTGGTATCATGCGAACTGCCAGACAATCTCTGATAGCCTGTATGACCGACTGGGTACTCAAAACAACGTGGCATGGAGATGTATTCAGTGTGAAAACATAACGTGTCCATATAAAGAGTTCGCTCAAATTAGCACACACCTTTTCAATTAATCACTTGTAAGTAACACGTACCATTACTGATATATTGAAAATGGCAAATGTCGCACTTATATTTTAGAAAGGCTCTAGGCCAGACCCAGCCAATTATCGCCTGTGTCCTGTGTAAAACTTCCTGTGTAGAGCATCCAGCATAACCAAACACTGCACAGATACGAACCTCTTTCATGAGCTCCAGCATGGATTCAGGGAACATAGATCATGTCAAACCCAGCTTCTAATGCTGATTCATGATGTCCTCCAATCTGTTAATCTCATAAGCCAGGTTGACCTCATAATATCGGATTTCTCGAAGGCCTTTGACAGGTATCCTCTCTCTCATACAGCAAGATCTTCAGCAACTTGAAATTTGGGAAACGACATGGGATATGGCTTTCAATCCATCAAGCGCCAGGTATTACACATCACCAAGTGCAAGACACCTGTAATTGATACTAACTCAATGTTTTCTGCACAATACTACCCTTTACACAGTAAACTGATTACCACATGGTTTTCCCTATAACAAAGGTCCACTGGGATGATCTGCCATCAGACATTGTCACTCTGTCTGGCCCCTGTCTGACTGGTTTAAAACAAATATTTCTCTTATCTTTTAACTGTTTTTATTCTTTTCTTACTAATGTTCTTGGTGTTTGACGCGCGTCAAAGTCTAAGTCCCCACGATGGGTTTGACTCAAAGGAAGATAGATAGTTTAAATCCAGATTAGACGCCAATAATTCACCAGAATCCAAACTGTTTGAAGATATATTAAAACTGTTGTTAAGCATCTTATGTCGTTATCCGTAAAGTCGTAGACAGTAGTGATAGGATATAACGATGAATATTTCTTAAATAAGATATAATGATAAATATTTCTTAAAGCGATCAAAGATTGGTTTCTGGTTTTATCGGATTTTACGTCATTTTAACAGTACTTTAGTCATATTTCGACGTCCAGCTAAGTACAGGTGGAGGAAGATCCCAGAGATTCTTCTGTGTACGGAACAAATTGCATTGTTTCATGCACAAAAGAGCATCAAAGTAGAACCACCGACCTACCGCGAGCCAGCTGGAAGGCTTCCTCGCGTTAAACATCCAAATGCCCAGACCGGGATACAAACACACAGCGGTGAGGGCTAAGCGTTCGTCAGTCGAAGACAATAACCACTCGGCCACGGAGGCCACCGTGTTCAAAGAGACAGTTAAAGCTGTGTGTTCAAATACTACTACAAAACAATATGTTGTCACCAATTTCCAGAATAGTCTTTTCTGAATAAATACACATATTTTAACTCGGTTGGCTTCAAATAAAGTCCGGGTGCAAACAATGCCGTCTACTTTAAATCTAAGAATGGACTTCCATTCAATTTCTTCTCTAAAACGTAAGTGGTGGGCCAACATTTTTGTACTCCGCGTCTCATCAGGATCCAAACTGTTTGCAAAGGTAAGTACAATGAGACGCTTCCAGGCGACCTCAGCAGTGAAAGAGAGTATTGGCCGCTACAGAGATACAGTAAAACGACCACTAAATTACATCAAATATTTTGTGTTAAAGGCAGGTGGCTGCTTAAAGCAAAGTGAAAGTAAAACAGAACGCTCCTATAGGAGCGTTCTGTTTTACTTTCACCTTGCTTTAAGCTGCCACCTGCTCCTATAGGAGCGTTCTGTTTTACTTTCACCTTGCTTTAAGCTGCCACCTGCTCCTAAAGTAGCGTTCTGTTTTACTTTCACCTTGCTTTAACCTGCCACCTGCCCTAAAAACCAACTAATTAACACAATTTAATGGCAGTTATAGAGAGGTTTTACGGTATCTTTCGCTACAGTGTATCTAGTTGTAGAAGCCAATGTGTCAGTTTAATTAGGGTTCTAGTTTAATACAGACAATGTGAAGCTATTCCTGTGTTTACAACCATTTAAATACGGAAATGAGTGTACTGACATTTGCTAACAGTGTAGACACAGATCACTGATCTAATAGACGAGTCATGTGATCAGGAGCTATATTGTTTGTCATTCATAATACTCCAGTAATATTTTGTAATATTCATATTGAATGGACTGTGCCGTTAATTACTGATATGTCATTCCACTCTGAGTATTCAGCAGTTAATGTCTTAATGTCTATTTCTCTTACAATATAGGCTTGGTTATAAAACTTTACAGCCTTTGAAAGTTCCGTACTGTCTCGGAGAGTAACTTTTAAGGTATCCTTATTTACTGCTAATATTTAGCCAGCTGCGCAAACTATTTGAACACAGTTGTTCACAAACTACATATTCGTAATTAAATCATAGTATAACGAGTTTGTCTACAAAATACAAACAAGGTGTCAAACAGATTGGATCCCGAAGAGTGGCCGAGTTTCTCGGCGTTTTATCTGGATTAAAACTGTTGGCATAGGCAACCACCTGCAGCAGACTAATGGCTAAATAATATCATTAGCATACCTTATTTCGATCAGACTCTTTTAACACAATAAAAATGTTTATGTTCTGGAGTCCGAGATTTTCTCCTAGTTTGAAAACCTCCGAAACTTTTCACTGGCGGGTTGCGATGAGCTCAACATTAATTTGTAAGTAGACTGCAATTACCGGTTGAATAACCTTTTTCTGTGATTGGCTCCTATAATTCTGTATAAGAACGGCCTTGTACATGGTTAACCATTTCCTCCATATAAACGTGTTTTCACGCATTTGCGAACAGAGAAGACCCAGATCAGACGGCTCCCAAAGGATCCGTCTGATCAGGGTCTGCTCTGTTTGCTAATGGAATTCGATAGATATGTTCCTTTACTTTTTAAAATGGCTACAATGTTCCACCTTCCATATTTCGTTATAACTATTTTGTCCATGAATATTTAGTAGGTATCGAAAATTGGAATAAACATAGAACAGGGAAAGGGTTAATACTGTATAGTACAATGTTTGTGTTGTATGAACATGAATGAGAAATAAATGGCCAAGTACGAATTTGACAAATGTTTTAGTCATGCCTAGACAGCATATCCTGTATAGGAATTATAACTCTAGACTCAGCAAAATGTCTTTTAGACTGGCGGAAGCCAGTCTTTAGTACCGCAAATCGGATTCAACAATCGCTCCAATGCCACGTCCGATTGAACATTTTTGTGTATTAATGCACCATAGGCGGATCTATATGTCTAATCGCATATTTTTAATACAGCAAAATACCACTTAACTACGGTCTGGACCAGAACTGCTGATCTGCCACTGCCCTGCGATATGTCTGCAATTCTAGGTCAAATGCTGATGAGGAATTAAGCGGTTAAAAAATAGTGCCCCTTGAAATCCCACTCTTATCATTATGAAAGTGATCCGAAGCATTCCTATATATTTTGGGCAAGAAAAGTAGACTAAAATATTTGTGATGTGAAATACGGCACAAGGCTGACCCACTTTTCAGTATTGCTCTGTTGCATTTACAGACGTGTAATGTCTGTGTAACTCTGAAACCAAATTTCATGTAAAGCGATACTGTTTTTAAAATCTTTCTCTCGATTGCAGATATTTTCAGATAAATATAAGTACATGTACGGGCCAGTACTTAACTTTTCCGTTAACATTGTATACTTTTTTCTGTGCAATTTTATGGGAAATTACGGCATGAAATGTGTTGCAGATGTCATGCTGATGCCGTACTTTACAGTTAATAGAACATATATATATATATTTTTAATTTTCATCTCATTTGTCCCCATGTTTCCAACACCCGTCTGTCTGTCCACCCATTCGTTGGCACTTGCTTTAAACGACATCTCCTCTGAAACCACAAGGTAGAATGTTACCAAACTTCATATAAATGATCTTGGTATTGAGCTCTATCAGAATTGCTAAAAGAATCCGGATCCATGAAGAACTCTTGTTGCTATGGCGACAAAAAGAAATATCTTAAAGAAATCGTCTCCAAACCCGGGAGTCAGATTTAAATGATACTTGACAGAAATAGTCCTCTGATTAACCTCTGCCAAAAGTTCTAAAAATGATGTTGATATCTCAAACAAAGTGACTGCCAGGGGCGGAAATACCTTTCCGCAAGTCTTTCAACAATTTAAATGCTTTGGATAGTTATCCCATTTATCATAGAATTTTTGTCCGGTCCATACTTTTATTTCAAATTAACAGATTACGGTATGATTTTGCACATATCTTATCCATGAGTCAAGCATAAGAATTTGAAACACAGCTCTATAGCATCATCCAATTTTGAATTACATCTCCCGACTTTTTTCTTTTTGCTTCCTATATGGATTTGCTCAGACTCGACATACTGCCCGTGGACATCTAGGTTTTATATAACTACAGTAGACACACTCTAAAGCGACCACTAAATGAATATACAGTAAAACCCCCGCTAATGCAACCACCTAACAGAGGCATAATTGTGGGTGCTAGATGCAGGTGGTAGCTTAATGCAGGACAAAAGTAATGCAGACAGTACCTCTAGGAGCTTTCTGCATTACTTGTGTCCTGTATTAAGCAACCACCTGCTTATAACGACACCCGTGTTTATTCATTAAGTGGTAGCATTAGAGGGGGTCTACTGTACATTGGTGTCGATAACAAACAGTTGGTTGCTTAATGCAGGGCGGCAGTAATGCAGAAAGCTCCTGTTGGAGAAATGTTTTTGCATAACTATCATCTTGCATAACGCTACCAACTTGCTTTAACTCTTCGCTTGCTGAATTTTAAAATACATTTCTCCTTCTTTACCCATGCCCTATTGTCTAATTACATATATCTTCACTGTGTACATGTATTTCGTTGTGCAATCACTGATGTGGAGTGCACTGGTTGCACAATCAACTTGTAAATAGTGCAGACCCTGATGAGACAGCTCCTGCAGGAGCTGTCTCATCTGGGTCTTCACTATTTACAGGTAGGTATATTGACGCGAATAGCAAGCGAAGGGTTAAGATCCAGAACTATACATCTTTGGTACACCCGGTCTCTTTAGAGGGGGTACGTTATGTCATTACTAAGAATTCGTGACGACATATGCAACTTTATTCATTTGATTTGTAATTCTAATAGGAATGGAATATATTTTAGGTTACTGAGGAATATGAGCACCAAATAAATGTAAGGTCTTAAATGTTTTGCCATCTTTTCATATACACATGTATATAGCTGAAAATCTGTCTTACCATGCAACTTCTGCGATTAAGTGCTGCGATCAAATTTTACTGAACCAATTAATTTCTTAGGAGTATTCTGTTAGTAGTACAATACTAGAACTACTTTTAATGACCTTACGTGCCTAATTGCATCTTGTACTTATAGCTTGTAATCTTGAGTATTCAAAGTTCTAAAAGAAAGTATACGTTAACATTTGTATTGTAATAATCATGTCAACTTCGATGGCATCTCTTTGATAGTTGTTGAAACTATATTCGGCTTGGATAATAACAAAACATACGATGACTACCAAATACGCTATCTAATTAAAAAATGCTTAACACGCAAATCCACCGTATACCTGTAGCATCTGTTCACAGATGTTTATGGTTCCCTATTAATCCCTGCATAGTACCCTGAAAAGAAACAGTTTTTAACACATTCCCTCATGGCTATTTTTAGACCCAATCTCTTTGAATAATCCTACCGAAAAGGAGCATTTACTAGAGAAAAGGAACATGCTAGAAGTGTGTCGTATTGAAATCATTGTGATAAATACAGCATTTGCTCCTATGGAGAAAATGCTCTATTTATCGCAATGGTTTCAAGAAGTGACTGTCACAAAGGCGTAGAATGGAGTATGTATGGAGGAAAGGGTTAAACAATGACCAGTACAGCAATACTTGTATGTAATAAGTAAAGACTCGCTAATACGACCACATAAACGAAGTCTAACTCAGGACATTTAAAGCGTATGATAGCTACATGTGAGGCAAAAGTTATACAGAAAATTACTGGCTTTTACAGACTCTTTATATCTTAACCCATTCCTCCATAGGCTATTTTAGACCCAACCTCTTTGAATGAATCTACCCAAAATGAGCATTAACTAGAAAAAAGGATTTTTTAGAATTGTGTAGTTTTGAAACCATTGTGATAAATAGAGCATTTGCTCCTATAGGAGCAAATGCTCTATTTATCACAATGATTTCAACAGGTGACTTTTACAGATGTGTAGAAAGGCGTATTTATGGAGGAACGTGTTAATAAATTACGTGGTCGCGGGACTGTACTGTATCATACGTCAAACTGCAGAACTGTTGTATACATACTGCCTTATCTTAGCAAGATGGCATGCATACTAAATTCACTGACCAAAACTCTGACAGTTTGGAAAGTGTCATTATTCCTTAAAGTTAAATACCAGTGCAAAATGCTTAAGCGTTTCAAACTCGTCTTATCGAAATGTTTGCCAATTTACATAAATTTGTTTGTCGGTGAAAATTTACGGTGACTATTTGCTGTCCAGCCGATGACATTGACCTTCACAATTCCGGTCAAAACAGTATTATTTCAATAGTTTTGAGACGAAGTCAAGAAATAAACACGCGCTATTCATGGACAGAATACTTAAAATAGATATAGATTAAGGTTTCCGTCTGTAGTTATTCTCCTTAAACACACGTCATTAAATCCAGAAACATATACGTGTTATTGTTTATGTCGCCATTAACCTACAGTCTGACTATTTATACCAGGATTTATGATATCAGGCATATTAATTAGAATAAATTGTATGCTTGCAAATCAGCACACAGGAATTAAATCTTTTGGTGCCAACTTTCTAATTGTCGCCTGCAAACCAGTTTTGTTAAATCGTTAGGTAAATTAAGGAAATTATATAAATCATTTAAAATTTCCACAGATATAGAACTAGAGACTGGGATAAAAGGGAAGTGTCTGATCAGACACCGCCTTGAAAAAGCGGCCTCTGATCTGAGACTGCACTATTTGTCGTGGTGCATTTATGTTAATGTGCTTCATTCTTAGTTCAAACTCGTTCAAACGTGTAGTGTTTTTTTGTCAGTTTAATCCTTTATGCCACAGATACATCTTTTAACGACTTTGCAAACAGAGTAGACCCAGCTCAGACGGTCTGACCAGGGCCTGCTATGTGTGCTTATGAGATTATACAGTTTCTGTCAAGGCCGGTAATTCCCGTGTTTATATGTCATGACAGAAAGTCAGCTATGTAGTGAAATATGGTACCGTAAGTACCGCAAATGGTCCGAATAATACGGGTAGGGTATGACGTCACACATCGCTCACATGTGAGCGGCCCATTCGACCAGAGCTAGCTGTCGCGGTCAGACGTATTGGAATCTACAGTTGATGGCCTGTCCATGTGTTGTCCACAGGCAACCAGAACATGACTGACTGATGAGGGTAGGAACTATTTATCCACTTTATATTGGCATTTGACTTGAGCACTGGTTATTATTTAGGTAGAAATACAACATTGGCGACGAGGATAATTTGGCATTATTTGGTTTTTGCAAAATTCGGAAACGCAAATATTCTGTAGCGGGCGAGTTAAATTTTTTCGACCATGTGCTTTCTGTCAGGCACCAATTTCTAGACTTGAACAGAGTTGAATATTACTGCATGCATTAGTGTTATCCTGTTAGTTGATATCACTGTGTATGTACTATTTTCTTATATGCCAATACATACGAGTTTTTTTACTTGCATCGAGTGGGTGGGGTAAAATGTGCTTCCGTTTTTCGGGTGGGAATAACCGACGAACGTTCGTGTGTATTGGTTTTTGCTGAGTATATTTATAGGTCAGTAGTAACTGCTGAGTATATCTATACAAGAAGTGCATTAGGGGTGCTAAGTATATTAATATCGGGAATATACTTATAATGTACATCGGGTGTGAACATCCCGAGCATTTTATCAGATTATAGGATATTTATTGTGCTTTGTCATGAGAGGCTGACATAGGTTCAGTTTGAATTCAATATGAATTACAAATATTCAGTCTCTGGGGGTGCTCCAAATTAGTAGGGAACACTGGGTTTATTTGGAGGGACAAAGCAACTTTTTTCAAGTTTAGACTGTGAGAAAATAGTTTATATACCTGTTTGGTACCTATCTTGGAGTCTGTCATCAGATGTTCGTTCCCAGTGCTACTGTAGTTATCTTTTGATAGTTTATTTTCTATATTACTTTACATATTTTTTTGTGTGCATATTTTGTAAATAGACTGTTCCTTCATCATCATTGTATATATCCCCCGGGCCCATAGTTTTGTTTTGTTTTAGTATGTGCACAAAGGAATAGGGTTATTCCTATTGGAGTATTTGTACTGTTTTAAGAGATAAATTATTGCTTCACAAAATTGCTCTGCGAGTTAGTTCTGCCTCTAACATTTTTTAAATCAATTTTAGAAGCACTGGGTTATGAGTCATCTGTACACCTGTTAGGTATGATAGACTTCTCAGTTAGTTCAATATCAGAGGATCTTACTCATTTGAGATTCTTTGTTCATGAATATGAGGAGTGGTTCTAAACCGAGGTCCCAGTTGATATTTGTCATTTATGCCAATACCGATACCAATGTTGACTCTGCTTGTGTAGTAAAGGCTGTACCTGTTAGGAAACCCCTTACCTACCAACCGGTCAAAAGAATAGGGAGGGTGGAAGAATATATAGATAGACAGCTTTCTAGGTAGCAGTCCTAGATTGAATTGGGACTTCAACTCCTTCATCACTGCGATTCTGTTAGACTTGCTGTCTGATTCACAAGCTTCAAGTTTAAGAAACAGAATAGTCGGTCTATCAGAGTTCCCCGTGACATGGAACTATTGGAAGAACAGTATCTGTTTGCAACTGTGAGAATATCGACAGCTACATTCAAGGAAGAGTTTGCTGTTAGCAATTCATTGAAGATACTTAAATTGCAGCGACTGTTAGTCCTGCAGTTGTATCTGCTTTGGAGAGGGAGTTTGCTGTTAGTGACTCCCATAACTCCTTGAAAGGTACGAGAACTGTGGGAGCTGTTAGACCTGCAGTTGTACCTAGTTTGACATCTCCAGACAGTATACATTGCTGCTGGAGTAGCACACCTGAAGATGATGTTAGATTTCCAGTAATGTAATCTACATCTGAATGGGCTAAAGTTCTTGTGCTATGGAGGAGTGTTGGTCAAGTCGAAGAAACCGCCTTTGTCAAAAGGGATACAGCAAAGTGGCAGAGTGCAGGTCACAGATGGAGCCCTGCGTGTAGCATTGGTGGAACCGCCAGTGTTAGCTCTCTGGAATAAATCTGATCCGTTTATTCTAGAAATAGATGCTTCAAATGTGGTGGCGGAGGTGTACTAGTCAGGTAGGGTACTGCACCTATCGTGTGTTATTGAGTATAGTTTGTGGTACGAGGTTACTACTGCTCAAACTGACCATTATAGTCTTACCTGGCCGTTGGGATTCCGGGACTCACATGGCATATTATGGGGATGGACAGGGTAGTGGATCAGGTGAATGCAATGTCTCGTATTCCCAAAGTCATTGCATGGTTGTCCATAGTAATAGAGTCAAGGCGTCAGACTCTGGGTGCCGTGTGAGGGTGCAATTATTGCAATATAAAACGCAATGGTGCATTTGTCGAAGCAGTGAATACACCATTAACTTAGCAATGGATAAACACGTCTAGCAATCGTGCCATTGTTAAGGTTTTCTGGGTAACCCTGAAGGTGTTACCGCAGGTTACGGAATCGAGGCTATGAATGGAGTAGACTCAATGTAATTCCTATGATCAACAGACATTGGTTCATTTACTGTTTTGGAATGAACGTTAGTTTACTGGTCTGCCATTGATATGTGAGTGTATTCAATTTACCTGTTAGGAATGAATGCAAAGCTATTCAATGGCTCACCATTGGAATGTATGCTTGGTTCATTTACCTGTTAGGGATGAACGCAAGTTGTTAGATGGTCTGCCATTGTTATATGCGTGTGAGATTCAAGGACCTGTTAGGAATTGAATGATTGGCTGTACAATGGCTTACCATTGGGTTCATTTACCTGTAAGGGATGAACGCATACTGGTTTATACTAATGATTTGGGATGGTGGTTATCATTATAAGTATAGAGGGTTGGGCGAAATTTGAATGTTCATGACTTTCATGTCATGAGTTATTTGATATTATATAGAATGCCCCATATTTCCTAGTTTTTTAATGGTTAATGAAATGTTCACAGGGTATTGGGATATTATACCTCTTTAAGGGGATATGTTGTTAAATGTTGTTAATTAATTGGATATTAATTGTAGTCGCGATAGGAATTCATACCCTTCATTTTACTACAGTCCTTCCTGTCTTAGGCCTTCATTCATAAGGTTGGGGGGAGTGTAGTGAAATATGGTACCGTAAGTACCGCAAATGGTCCGAATAATACGGGTAGGGTATGACGTCACACCTCGCTCACATATGAGCGGCCCATTCGACCAGAGCTAGCTGTCGCGGTCAGACGTATTGGAATCTACAGTTGATGGCCTGTCCATGTGTTGTCCACAGGCAACCAGAACATGACTGACTGATGAGGGTAGGAACTATTTATCCACTTTATATTGGCATTTGACTTGAGCACTGGTTATTATTTAGGTAGAAATACAACAGCTATTTCAATGTTCATGACGTCATTGTTTGTCATGCATATCCATGGAGGAAAGCATATATAAGGGTGTGTAATTATATTACGAACTACAGTACAATCTCTCTATAACTAAACCATATTAAGTATTTTATGTCAAAGGCAGGTGACTGCTTAAAGCAAGGTGGCACCGTGCTTTAAGCAGCCACCGGCCCTACATACCAACTAATTAACACGATTTATGGGCCGTTATAGAGAAGTTATACTGTAGGTATAACGGTTGAATATTATAATCTGGCTTTCATATTTCATTTTTCGTGTTTATTTTTCATACAAATTATTTTGTTCTCTAGCTGCTAATAATCGGCCATAGCTCAGTTACTCAAACCCTCAGTTACATGGTCTAGTTAGAGTTTTGAGCAACGGTGCAACACCAAGTCGGGATAGCCCAGTCACTGCAGGACCAAGTCATTCGGACGAGACTATAAACCGAGGTCCGATGTATCAGTGCTTCATGGTGAGCATCTAAAAAAAACACAGAAACTCGGTCGCGATAATAAGAGTAGGGCATCGCGTCCGGATTTCTCTGTACCCTCTCACCTCTCTTTGGGGCGTCCAATTAGCCAACAGTGAGCAGAAACGGACCTTAATCAACACACTCAATCAGTCAACCGTGGGAGATTGTGACAGTTTTGTACCGAATCAGAGGTCTGGTCAACAGATTGAACAGCATCTCAGTTGATGTGCGTCTATAATCAACGCGTTTGAATATATATGTAGTTTGTTAACGAAACGTAGTCGAAATAACTGTCGACTAATCACTTAAAATTGCGAAACTTGATAGTTAAAATATCGACTTTACCGATGTTATTTTCCCGCATTTTAGACAAAGCCATGTGTATCTTGGTATCAGTCATAACTACAGTAAAACCCCTCTAACCGGAATTCTAGAAGAGAAGAATTAAGATACTTTTAGGCAGGTGGCTGCTTTATGCAGGGTGAAAGTCAAGCTCAAGCAGAAATCACATATAGGAGCTTTCTGCATTAAGCAGGCACCTGTCTCAGAGAACGATATTTATACTAATTTAGCGTGCAGTTTAGAGGGGTTTAACTAATATATTGAAGTCGTAACTACATAGTGGTGTTCCAATAGGTTCCCCGAAGTTTTCCGAATGGTTCAGTATGTGCTCGCGATATCATTATGATGTTTAGTTCTAGAACATGGAATTACGATTGGCGATGCATTTACCGCTTGTATCGTTTCACGATTTTTTTACCGTCTGATCTGGGTCTTCTCTGTTTGTAAAGGCGTGGGAAGGCGTATTTATGGAGTAAATGAGTGACACAGAAAACAGTGTAAAACTGGACTCGAAAGTGCAGTTATCTATCTTATACAGTAGAACCCATCTAATGCGACCACTTAATGAATAAACATGGGTGTCTTTATAAGCAGGTGGTTGCTTAATGCAGGACAAAAGTAATGCAGAAAGCTCCTAGAGGAGCTTTCTGCATTACTTTTGCCCGGCATTAAGCTACCACCTGCATGTAGCACCCAGAATTATACCTCGTTTAGGTGGTCGCATTAGCGTGGTTTTACTGTATTTTAGTATCGTTAATTCGGAATAACCCGGCACTTTTTCCTCCATCCTTAATTCCATAGATATAAATGCCAACGCCTTTGCAAATAGAGTTCGTCCATATCAAGTTTTGCTTTGTTTGCTTATTGAATTGTATAAATCTGATTCTACAGTTTCTTCCATAGCCTAACCTTCTGTGGTGTGTCTTTATGCCATTATAGCTACCGGTAAATGTATTAAATTCATTTCTCCACCAGACCCTATACTGTGAACACTCTTTAGAATTGTCTTTTTGCAACGATCCACAAGATCACAAAGGTCACAATATAGGGATCGGTGGAGACATAAAGGAGATATTCTTGAACACGTTTAAATTAACGCATCTTATCTGGAGCTCTGTTGAAATAATATTCATTATGTCAGAGTTTCGTACACGGACTTTCATTGGGCAAAGAGATAACAGCAATGATCTAACTAATCTTAATTAAGAACAAAATTGATACAATAAAAGTGAAAGTCTCATTTATTTAAGGATATAGGAAAAATAGAAGAGTTCCTATTACAATCAGATTTTATTGCTTTTTTACGCTTCAAAGGAAATTCAATTTCCAAACTGGATTTTGTAATGATCATTAACCCTGTGTTAAATAGGCTGAATGTGACATTGAACTTTAGACATAAATGTACATAAGAACCTGTTTTCAGCGACATTTTATTGATCGAGCACAGAAGGGTTGCTTACAGGGCGAACGTAAAGCGGACAGCTCCAATAGGAATTTTCTGCCATACTTTCGACATGTTTTAAGCTACCACCTGTCTTACAGACCTAGAATTATATATTTTTTTAATGACCACTTAAAACAGGTTCTGCTGTACATGAATAAAATCCTTGTCTAGTTAGCACTTAGATAGCCTGGAGTATCCTAACAATCCTTGTCTAGCTAGCACTTAGATAGCCTGGAGTATCCTAACAATCCTTGTCTAGCTAGCACTTAGATAGCCTGGAGTATCCTAACTATCCTTGTCTAGCTAGCACTTAGATAATCTGGAGTATCCTAACAATCCTTGTCTAGCTAGCACTTAGATAGCCTGGAGTATCCTAACAATCCTTGTCTAGCTAGCACTTAGATAGCCTGGAGTATCCTAACAATCCTTGTCTAGCTAGCACGTAGATAGCCTGGAGTATCATAACAATCCTTGTCTAGCTAGCACTTAGATAGTCTGGAGTATCCTAACAATCCTTGTCTAGCTAGCACTTAGATAGCCTGGAGTATCCTAACAATCCTTGTCTAGCTAGCACTTAGATAGTCTGGAGTATCCTAACAATCCTTGTCTAGCTAGCACTTAGCCTGGAGTATCCTAACAATCCTTGTCTAGCTAGCACTTAGATAGCCTGGAGTATCCTAACACTCCTTGTCTAGCTAGCACTTAGATAGCCTGGAGTATCCTAACAGTCCTTGTCTAGCTAGCACTTAGATAGCCTGGAGTATCCTAACAATCCTTGTCTAGCTAGCACTTAGATAGCCTGGAGTATCCTAACAGTCCTTGTCTAGCTAGCACTTAGCCTGGAGTATCCTAACAATCCTTGTCTAGCTAGCACTTAGATAGCCTGGAGTATCCTAACAATCCTTGTCTAGCTAGCACTTAGCCTGGAGCATCCTAACAATCCTTGTCTAGCTAGCACTTAGATAGCCTGGAGTATCCTAACAATCCTTGTCTAGCTAGCACTTAGATAGCCTGGAGTATCCTAACAGTCCTTGTCTAGCTAGCACTTAGCCTGGAGTATCCTAACAATCCTTGTCTAGCTAGCACTTAGATAGCCTGGAGTATCCTAACAATCCTTGTCTAGCTAGCACTTAGATAGCATGGAGTATCCTAACAATTCTCAGTTTAGTTTCAGCACTTAACTCTTTATATCATGAATATTCATGTACGAAATAATGGCATCATGCATATTAAGAAGATGATATGTTAAGATGGCAAATTAACACTTGAAGGTATGGCAGACATTTAGAATCAAATCTATATCATTGAGTAAACAAAGTGTTCATTAAAAGTCCCTTGTCAGACAACTCCTATAGGAGTTTTATGCTCTTGGTCTACTTCTATTTTTTCAAAGACGTTAAGTAGCGTATATGCATGAAGTATAGGGTTGACGTGAACAATTTGATTGTCATAACTACACTGTATGCACATGTGTTTCCTCAAACACGTGCACAGAGAAGTGGTAATTGATTTACCAGGCATGTTGTATATAAAATGCCCTGTGATCATTTGTGCCAATACACTAAACCCTCTCTAAAGCGACCAATACAAAGAGATATAATTATGGGTCTTAAATGCAGGCTATAGATTAACCCTATCACCGCTAATGTCGCAAAACTGAACCACGACAAATAGTACAGTACCTGATCTGACGCTACCTTTTCAAGGCGGCGTCTGATCAGGGACTTCCCTTTTTGTCTCAACTCTATTTCTATATCTGTGCATTATTCCTTTGAAATTTGCATTTATTTATCTCATTTCCTTATTTTACCATATGATTTAACAATATTGGATTGCAGACGACAATTAGAAATTTGGTGTTTAAAGGGTAATGCCAAAAGCTCCTCAAGAAATGTTTCTGTGTTGCGTTGATCTCACATTAAACAACCATTGGCTTTTAACCCTTTACTCCATAAATACGCCTTTTTTCTGGCCTTTGCAAACAAAGTAGACCCAGATCAGACGATTCGATTCTTGTCGGAGCCGTCTGATCAGGATCTGCTCTGTTTGCTTATGACATTTATAGACATGATTCTACAGTTTCTGTCATTGCTAAACATTTCTGTGTGCATGTGCTTTTATAACTAGTAATCTAATTGATATTCGTGATGTCATCATTTCTTTCATGAATATTTATTGTGTAAAGGGTTAAGGAAACACATATTTTATTAATAAAATGCTCGCTTGAGAGTGTTTTCTTACTGTATAAGAAACGGAGAAAAAGGTTAAATGTATCCAAATTGTGTGCTGTAAGTTTTATGTTTGGGCACATAGCTAGTATTTGCGAATGGCCTAGTCCTATATTAAACATGGCGTTGTGATTCGCGGTAACATGATACTATATACAAAAGGTGAGAAAAATGGCACAGGCTATGTTTTACAATGAAATACAATTGTCGTCTCCTTGACACTTTGTATGCGCATTCGTGACCAAATATGCACACACGTTGGAGAAACTATGTGCCTCATCGGGATTCAAACTAGCCGACACTCTGACAGCATGTTTATTTGAAGAAAATATCAAGTGTCAGAAACTGTAGCAGAGGCCAGTTCTTGCAGTTGTCGATATTAAGACTTAGATTCAATCAAAGAAAATACCATCATTAAGCCTTTGCATTCAAAGTTAAACGATGGTATTTTGTTTGGTTGTATCTACATGTTTCGACTTCTATGGTGATGTGATTTACAAACTTCGTAAAATTATTGGACATACCCATTTTCTCACTTTGTTCATCAAATATGTTAAAAAAATCATTAAAAAGGGATACGATCCTGTAGTACTACAACATACTGCATGTTTGCTTGTCAACCCTTTTACAGTTGGCAATCACACTGGCCTCTTTGCATGTACGCCGACAAGAAAGGTTTAGTACTCTATGAAGGAGACCTCTTAAATCCAGAAATGGAAGGACAATGTCGGATATCTGTACTATTTCGTTTTTGTCGTACCCTTTATTACTTTTCCACAGTTACTCTGTTTGCAGCTCAATCATTGAGTACACTAGCGATAGGTGGATACAGTTTGTTCACTTAAATGTTTTCGTTATACATGCACTTTACCACTGTATTTGCCTTCGCGGTTGTTGTAGATTAGTCGGAGAGAGGATACGTTTATTTACATTGTTTGTCTTTTAGGGTGGGGTGGAATAAGTGTGAGGTTGGGCGTCCATAAACCGGTTTAACCCCCAGTGACTTTTGTCACTGACCGTTCCAAGGCGGTACTTCCATCTTCCCCCTATTGTATGTTTGTTTTGTCCTTGTGCGTCTCTTGATGTTTTTATAGTTATGTACATTTGCTGTGTCCTTGTGTTGCGACTGTTTGTTCTGTATGTGGTGTTTCCTGCCTGACTCATTTTTGTACTTCTATAAAACACAAATCAAATCACCAAACTGAACAAACAGGTTAAAAAGTATCATCCTTTCGTTATACGCATTTGAAAAAAGGGAACAAATATTCATGTATGCAAAATGTGTTATCATAACCCAACTCCTGCTAGGCCCATCTTAACTCGCATTTGCAAAACAGTTTGGATCCAGATTAAACGCCGGGTCTGCACTATTTACAAGTTGATTGTGCAACCAGTGCACTCCACAGCAGTGGTTGCACAGGGAAATACTTGTACACAGTGAAGATATATGTAATTATACAACAAGGCATTGGTAAAGAAGGAGAAATGTATTTTAAAATTCAGCAAGCGAAGGGTTAAACTACGGTCTCCAGACAATTAGTTTATTACTTACGTCAGTTCATTCAGCTGATTTACCATCTCAACACTTAGTGAAACCTCGTCTGTAAGGGTTTCCTCCTTCCTTTCTAATCGCAATTTAGACCATGACCCCGAAGTTACAAAGCTTTGAGTTAGTTCTAAAATCATTATCATTTAGCGGATTGTTTATTGGCTAAAATATAAACTTTTTACTAAGGTTTGCTCTCATGCAGAGAGAGAGAGAGAGAGGAGAGAGAGAGAGAGAGAGAGAGAGAGAGAGAGAGAGAGAGAGAGAGAGAGAGAGAGAGAGAGAGAGAGAGAGAGAGAGAGAGAGAGAAGAGAGAGAGAGAGAGAGAGAGAGAGAGAGAGAGAGAGAGAGAGAGAGAGAGAGAGAGAGAGAGAGAGAGAGAGAGGAGAGAGAGAGAGAGGAGAGAGAGAGAGAGAGAGAGAGAGAGAGAGAGAGAGAGAGAGAGAGAGAAGAGAGAGAGAGAGAGAGATGAGAAGAGAGAGAGAGAGAGAGAGAGAGAGAGAGAGAGAGGAGAGAGAGAGAGAGAGAGAGAGAGAGAGAGAGCAGATGCTTTATAGGAAACTTCCATGAACGAGATAGGACGAAGTTTTACAACGAAGGTAACAAAACAGTTACTGTACAGTTTCGTTCAGCATTATGCCACAATATCCATTTGATATTGTTACCAGTGAACACAAGAGCCAATAATAGATAAATCACATCTGGAATACCGTCTCGTTAGAACGGACATAGCTTAGACAAGACTGTCTTTATCGCAATTATTCACAAAATCACACCCAACTCTCGTAGTTCCTTTTATCCTCTAATCTGCTGAACAATTCAAACTTGCCCCTCTCTTTCTGAATAGTATTTTAACAACAAACACACCCAAACAAATTATCACCGAATAAAAGGATGCTTCATGACAAACAGTGCAGACCCTGATCAAATGGCTCCCTTCCTCAGGGGTCCTTGACATGGGTTTATACTATGTCGAAATAAGTGGAATACAGGCTAACCCCTATCGATCTGAACAAAATATGTCTGCCAAATCTCTCATCTGTTGCCTGTTTTACTTATTTCTGATTCACAAAAGCGTTTGATAAACTGTTGACCAAGAAGCAAACAACTTGGATACTGATGAGACGCCGAGTTACCCCCGCGAGTGAGGTCGCGCTCAGCATGATAAGGGTTAACCCATTCCCCCATAGGCTATTTTAGATACAACCTCTTTGAATAAATCTACCGAAAAGGAGCAATAACTAGAGAAAAGGAAATTTTCAGAATTTTGTAGTTTGAAACCATTGCGATAAATAGAGCATTTACTCCTATAGGAGCAAATGCTCTATTTATCACAATGGTTTCACAAAGTGACTTTTACAGAGTCGTCAAAAGCCGTCAATATGGGGGAATGGGTTAATACACCAAACTGATCTATATTGTCTATGAATGATCCATGTTTACGATTCGGTAAAGTTCAAATATTTCGCTGCCAGTCTTTGTTGGTTCCAAATTGTATCATCAGCTATCATCGTCCTTGTTTACACTTTCTTCCGTTCTTTAGTACCGTTAATCGGATTCAGCAATCGTTCCAGTTTCACGTTCGATTTAACATATTTGTGTATTAATGCACCATAGGCGGATCTATATGTATAATCGCATATCATAAATACAGCAAAGTACTACTTAACTTCAGTTTGAACCAGAACTGCTGATCCGCCCCTGCCATGCGATGTGGCTGCAAGTCTAGGTCAAATGCTAATGAAGAGTTAAGCGGTTAAACAATAGTGTTCTTGAAATCTCACTATTATCATTATGAAAGTGATCCGAAGTAATTCCTATATATTTTGGGCAAGAAAAGCAAACTAAAATACAGTAAAACCCCTCTAATGCGACCACTTAACGAATAAACATGGGTGTATTTATAAGCAGGTGGTTGCTTAATGCAGGACAAAAGTAATGCAGAAAGCTATCTGCATTACTTTTGTCCTGCATTAAGCTACCACCTGCATCTAGCACCCAGAATTATACCTCTTTCAGGTGGTCGCATTAGCGGGGTTTTACTGTATTTCAAAACTATTACCACCAAAACGGGAGGAGAAAATGAGCAAACTATAGCATTAAAGCGGTAACAGGAATGACATGATCAAAACGTTTGTAGAACGTCTCACACGCGCTTGAATTGACATACCTTTCATCCAAAACGACGTAAATAGTTTGTCATATTTATACAATTTTAAGTATTTCAGCGTCGTCTTTAAGTGTCGTCATATTATTCCTAGGTTTGCAAATACTGTCATCAGTAGAGTTGTCGTGTTTCTAGATTCTTTACAGTTGTGATGTGAAATACGGCACAATGCTGACCCAGTTTCCAGTATTGCTCTGTTGCATTTACAGACGTGTATTGTCTGTGTAAAGTTCTCTAAAATCAGTTTTCATGTAAAGCGATACTGTTTTTAAAATAATTCTCTCGGTTGCAGATATTTCCAGACAAATATAAGTACATGTACATGTAAGGGCCAGTACTTTTAACTTTTCCGTTTACATTGCATACCTCTTTTTTGCAATTTAATGGGAAATTGTGGCATGAAATATGTTGCAATTGGGATGCTGATGTTGTAATTTACAGTTGAATAGAACATTTTTTTTATTTTCTTATTATCACCTCAATTGTCCCCCATGTTTCCAAGGGGGTCAGTCCGTTCATCTGTCTGTCTGTCCGCCCGTTCGTCGGCAATTGCTTTAAACGACATCTCCTCTGAAACCGCATGGTAGAATGTTACCAAACTTCACATAAATGATATTGGTATTGAGCTCTATTAGAATTGCTAAATAATTAGGATACTTGAAGAACTCTGGTTGCTATGGCAACCAAAATAAAAATCTTAAGAAATCTTCTCTAAACCCAGGGGTCAGATGTGAATGATACTTGACAGAAATAGTCCCCTGACAAACCTCTGCCAACAATTGTAAAATGGTGTTGATATCTCACAAAACATGACTGCCAGGGGCGGGGCTACTTTTCCGCCAGTCTTTCATCGATTTCAGCGTTTTGATCTTTCAAAGCCATACTCACAGTAACTCGTTACAGATTGGATCCTAAGGACACACGCAGTTACTCGTCCACTCGTGTGGGTACAGACTGCTGGCATAGGCAGCCACAGATTTGCCATTTGCAACGAAAAAAAATCAGCTGATTTACATGATTTAATGCCTAGGTATTTTACTTGTAGAATCACTTGTCGTCGCCTGAGAGACGTGACGTCTGTTCAGGATCTAATTGCCTGTACGAACAACCATTTAGTAGACTCTATATAAACTGTGCTGATTGGTTTCAAACATGCACCCACCACCACCTAGGATTGTGACTGACACGCACAGTTATATTAACTCAAAGCCTGCATATCGCGATCTGTCTAGAATGTGTAAGCAGCTTGGATCCAGATAGAACACAGTGTAACTCGGGGTTTCATCAGGAACCACGCTGTCTGACACTCCGATAAAACATTTCAAAAGATTGAATGAGTAGGAAGTAAACAAATTTGCATCTACAGTAGAACCCCTTTAATGCGACCACTTAATGAATAAACATGGTTGTCTTTAATAAGCAGGTGGTTGCTTAATATAGGACAAAAGTGATGCTAGGAGCCTTCTGCATTACTTTTGCCCTGCATTAAGCGACCACCTACCTCTATACCATCCAGAATTATACCTCGTTTAGGTGGTTGCATTAGAGGGGGTTTACTGTAATCAGTAGTTAACCCTTTCCCTGTTCTATGTTTGTTTTCAAATTTTGTTAACTCCTGAATGTTCATGGACAAAATAATGAAACATAGAAGGTGGAAGGCTGTCGCCATTTTAGAAAGTAAAGAAACATATATTTCGAATTCCATTAGCAAACAGAGCAGACCCTGATCAGACGGCTCCTATAGGAGCAAATGCGTGGAAACACGTTTGTACATGAAGGAAATGGTTAAATTGAGACCATGTTTACCAGTAAGCAAAAGGTTAGTGTTAATGCCTTAGTTTGGTGCAATTTACGAAACAAAAAAGAATCATCCCTTGTGTATTAGACACTATTCTAATCTTAACATCTTAGATGTAATCCATTTTAAATAATTATTATACAAGTGGCAGAAAGGTACACAATTATTATACATCTTAGATACTTGTTGAAAAATAGGCCATCGGTATATCGCACTTCTGCTCCTCGTCACTCATGTAAATAGTCGCTTTGTGCATTATCTGTCGTTTATCTTACCCCGTATCTTTGAGTTATGTTGTTGAAGTGACTCTGTGTCCTGTGAGAAAAGAGCTACAACAGAGTCTCGCTAAAACAATTTATGAACACAAGAGTCTGTAAAAGCAGATAGTCGCTTAATGCAGGACAAAAATAATACAGAGAGCTCATATAGGAGCTCTCTCCATAACATTTGTATTGTATTACACTGCTTATCCAAAATTATAGTTCTTTTGGGATGGGAAGTAGTATTAGAGATACTTTATATTGTCGGATTGTTGGGTGTTTTGGTTTTGGTCGTTTTTTTTCTGTTTTTCTCTGCATTATTAATGCATTTTACTATTTCTATACACTAAAATATTTATGGTATAACAAACGCAAAATCACCTGATTAAATACCGGAGTATAAATGTATACCGGGAGTGTCTCAGTACATGCATCGGGTTTAAATTTAACTCTTTGAATGCTAGCATTGTCTTTTGCTGGAGACATTTTCGTCTGTTTCAAGGTTTAGAGTGGTGGTTTCTTCAGTTTCTTTATAAAAAGATAAAACAGGATGTCAAACAGTATGGATATTGATTAGATGTCGAGTTACGCGGTGTTGCATCAGGATCGAAACTGTTTGCATGTAAAATCACAGACCTTCTTCATGACAGAAGCGGTAAAGCACATAGCAGTAAGTGTTTTTAATGTGCGACCGTCGTGTGTTTGAACTTATGACAATTTCAGTCGTACGGGCCTAAGGTCTTTAAGTTATATTTACCAGTGCTATCTAAATGATTGAAACTATTCACATAGCACTCGATAGTTACAACATCTACTACAGAGTGCAATGATCAATTACAGAGTGCATTAATAAAAGAGGAAAAATGATATATAGCCTATGGCTTTAACGGAGAGGTTTTGACGGGAATGAAAACCAGTGAGTGCAATATCACATTGTACTCAGAAGAAGAGTTACGTCACAAGTCACTCCTTCAACTCTGTATCTCGTATAAACACTCTTTAACGTCTTTGCAAACACATTAGACCTATAACAGACAACTCCTATAGAAGCTATCTGATCAGAATCTGGTCTGTTTGGTTATGGAATTATATATATCTTATTTTGCTGTCTCTGGCATGACCAAAACGTCCTGTATCCAGATACCATTATAAAAATAAACTAATACATATTCATATTCATATCACAACTATTCATGACTGAGGGAAAAGGCTAATAAATGAACGCGACCCTTTCTTTAAACCAGATAGCTAACAACCGTAATTCGGGTTGACAATTAATCCTTTCAACCGATAAGCGTCGTGCTCGCAATCCATGACTGTCATCATTAATCTCGTGTCCCGCTAACCAAGATTCTAGTCGCATTTGCAAACAGCCTGGATCCTGATGAGAAGCCAAGTAAGGATTTGACATTTGATTTATGGTTTCCCTAAAACTTGTATCAAGACACTTGGTCAACATTGTTTTCAAATACTTGATCAAATGATTCAACATTGAAGATATCCAAACTTGAGCAAACATTGTTTGTTTTACCGGTGTAAAGGCTAGTTGAATACAGTTAACTATAATTCGATTATCAGATAGTTTGGGTATTGATGAGACGCCGAGTTAATTGGACGTCTCATTTGAAACCAAACCGTTTGCAACATTAATCACAAAATTGACCCATAATAGTATATAGGTTAATATACTGTCCATACATTTCATTGTTTGCAATATGTACTTTTCCGAATTATGTATAAATTTATGTTTTGTATGTTTACAATTTCTCATCTATTTGTCTTATTTCTACATCGGTCTCAAGTAGTTTAGAAGGAGAACGCGGACTGTGGCGGTGTACTAGGTCAAACGTGCTTCACATTGATCTGTTGTACGACTGGCTGGTGGTATTAAAAATTATGTTGTTTCTCTGTGAGACCCACATGAGACCCATTAGTGACAAAATTCCCACCGTCATGCCGACGTACAGATACAGATCAACGTTAGTCTTAACATTACATACAATGTGCCCAACGCCAATACTACCCTGTTACGTCAGCATCTTTTCCATGTATGTAAATGCTCTGTCGATAGGAAATCTTGCAAATCGTATAAAGTTTGTATCTAGTTGCTACAACCCAGATGAAAAGTACATTTCTAATGAGCACTACACTAAACGAATCTTACTTGCGTTCACTCTACTGATAATGTTTACCCTTACACTGTGCCTCATAAACCATTACGGTTGTCTAGTATGGTTGTCAGTTCTACCAGTTCGTTCATGTGATATACATCCTAATACCTTGGTATATAAATACATCGTAACCTCATTCTGCTAAAATGTCTGTTCGACTCAATAGCTCATATCCCTCTCTGTTCCGGTGTCATCCCGTGTTCTGAATAAAATTTGATTTGATGTATGCCTTCGATCTATATTATTCCATAAGAAAATAAACCAAACGTCAAACAGACAGCGTCTGTTCTTGGTCTACTCTATTGGCAAAGACAGTGAAAAAGGAAAAAAAACCATATTTATGGAGTAAAGGGATATATTCTGTTTTGTCCACACGCAATTTCTTAAACAGAATATAAAACAACCCTATATATAATAGTTCATCTAAATAAGGAATCACTTGCGGTTGGGCACTCTATTCTGATTGATCATAATTCAATATGATGCGCTACAATAGTGAAGTGTAATAATTTGATCAGGGTCAATATTATTAGGATTCTTCCAATATAAGATAGAATGCTACCGAACTTGGATCTGAATGTACATTATTGCATCAGGGTATATCTATATATCCAGAGGTCAAGATAAGATGCGTGCATTTAAGTAATTTCACGAATGTCTCCTTTATTTCTCAGTCAAACCCTATTCTGTGACCACTCAAAGAGGCAATTCTAAAGAGTGGTCACAGTAGAGGGTTTAGTGGAGAAATGACGATTTTACTATTTGAAAAGTGAGTACAAATGTCGGATCAAATTGATATCATTACAAAGCGGAAACACGCACGTGTTGTACAGTAAAACTCTTTAACCCTTACTGTGCAGGGCACGTGTCACTAATGCCATTTGCAAACGGTCTGCACTGTTTGTCGTATTGCATTTTCTTTGAAAAATCCATAAATATTAACCATATAATTGACCCTCTGAATTTTGGAATAGTCCATTTGAAAATTCAGCGTTGTCTGGGTTAAATCGACCACCACTAAGACGTCTAATACTGGGTCTTAAATACAGGCGGTAGCTTAATGAACCATGAAAGTGATATTGAAAGTTATTGTAGAATTTATTTTCGTATGACTTTAGTGTTGCTTTTTAGCATAAAGCGATCGCTTTCAGATGAGTTTTACAGTGCATCCAATTCGGACAAACGTTTTACGGATAGTCCACCTTTAGCTCAACTGGAAGAGTGCCAAATTAGCTTAACATATTAGTTTGGCTCTAGATGTGACGTAAGATAACCAAGTATTTCACCAGGATCCAAACTGTTGGATTAGTTTTATTTTGAAGAAAGTCAGCTTCAAAATCTGAATAAGTTTTATCACGGTTTACGTCGTTTTAACAGTATTTCAGCCATATCAAAACGTCCAGCTCACTACAGGTGAAGGAATACCCGAGAGGTTCTTCTGTTCACAGAACCACTTTAATATAATTTTAAAGACGAACATCTGTTCAAGAGGCCTTTATTCTTTCGAAGTACATGTAAGTCATGACCATCAAAGTGCATGACATTTCTTGACATCTAACTATTGTTAATAATTATATTGCTAAACGAGTCTTGAATTGCTAATGAAGCACGGAGTGAGCTGTTAGGTATTCGGTTATAAAATATGCCTCAACCCTTTCCTCCATGAATATTCATGTAAGAAAATGTGATGTTATTAATATTAATTAGATGAATTTATTATTAACTCTTCGCTTGCTGAATTTTAAAATACATTTCTCCTTCTTTACTCATGTCCTGTTGTATAATTACATATATCTTCACTGTGTACAAGTATATCGTTGTGCAATCACTGCTGTGGAGTGCATTGGTTGCACAATCAATTTGTAAATAGTGCAGACCCTGATGAGACAGCTCCTGCAGGAGCTGTCTCATCTGGGTCTTCACTCTTTACAGGTAGGTATAGTGACGTGAATAGCAAGCGAAGGGTTAAAGCGCACGAACACGTGTATTTTTTGCCATGAAAGAAGCTGTACAATCATATCTACATTATATCATAAGCAAACAGAGCAGACCCTCCTATAGTAGCGGTCTGATCTGGATCTACTCTGTTAGCAATGGCGTAGAAAGGCGTATTTATGGACTTTGTAAAGTTTCATAATCTTATATGTGCAACAAAAGGTTTTATAAAACATTTCCAATGTGCATCTTCCATTAAATGCATTAATACTGCTTAAACAGAGTAAAGGCTCAATGCATCTCTACAATATACTTAATAACAAGAGCACCGCAAGACGGGGCAATATACGCCCGAAGGCTGTTCTATAAAATTATGTTGAAAAATAAAGGAGGAGTTAGTTGCACAAGAAATTGCTACCCGAAACTATCAAAGGGCAATAACTCCAGAATGAAAAATGATATGAGAGTTATCTCACTGATATGCACAACTACACATCAGTATCTATCATTCCTGAAAGTTTGAAGAAATTATGTTGAAAAATAAAGGAGGAGTTAGTTGCACAAGAAATTGCTACCCGAAACTATCAAAGGGCAATAACTCCAGAATGAAAAATGATATGAGAGTTATCTCACTGATATGCACAACTACACATCAGTATCTATCATTCCTGAAAGTTTGAAGAAATTATGTTGAAAAATAAAGGAGGAGTTAGTTGCACAAGAAATTGCTACCCGAAACTATCAAAGGGCAATAACTCCAGAATGAAAAATGAAATGAGAGTTATCTCACTGATATGCACAACTACACATCAGTATCTACCATTCCTGAAAGTTTGAAGAAATTATGTTGAAAAATAAAGGAGGAGTTAGTTGCACAAGAAATTGCTACCCGAAACTATCAAAGGGCAATAACTCCAGAATGAAAAATGATATGAGAGTTATCTCACTGATATGCACAACTACACATCAGTATCTATCATTCCTGAAAGTTTGAAGAAATTATGTTGAAAAATAAAGGAGGAGTTAGTTGCACAAGAAATTGCTACTCGAAACTATCAAAGGGCAATAACTCCAGAATGAAAAATGATATGAGAGTTATCTCACTGATATGCACAACTACACATCAGTATCTATCATTCCTGAACGTTTGAAGAAATTATGTTGAAAAATAAAGGAGGAGTTAGTTGCACAAGAAATTGCTACCCGAAACTATCAAAGGGCAATGACTCCAGAATGAAAAATGATATGAGAGTTATCTCACTGATATGCACAACTACACACCAGTATCTATCATTCCTGAAAGTTTGAAGAAATTATGTTGAAAAATAAAGGAGGAGTTAGTTGCACAAGAAATTGCTAACGGACGGACGGACGGACGGACAGACGGACAGACGGACGGACGGACGGACGGACGGACGGACGGACGACATGCGCCATACCATAATACGTCCCTTTGGGCGTATAAAAATGACGAAAACCCAACAGCAATGGCCAGATGGAACCAGATCTTTCAGATAAAGGATGATGATTAGAAGAACATTTACCAAACACCTTTTAAATGCAACTTTAGCTCAGATATAAGATGGCTTCAATGCCGAATAAATCATAGAATTTTACCTACACAAAAATACCTATTCAACATAAAAATTTCAAAACAACTAACTTGCAATTTTTGTGCGGAAGTAGAAACAATTCAGCACATGCTCTGGCCATGCCCAGAAACAGAAATATTTTTAAGGAAAGTGTTCAGTGGTTACAGTTATCCAATTATGACATTACTATTATTACATTATTATTATTATTATCATTACCTTTTCAATTTGGACAACTCATATTCCTCAGCAGATCTAATAATGTTACTGGAGACCAAACACTATATATATTTAACTAAAATGAACAAAAGAAAACTCTCAATACCCACACAACAATTTAGTCGATGAGCCAGTAGGGTTGGTCGGTACCATCTCAGGGGAATAATTCTCATTGTGATTTTTTACAACATATACATCTATAGAGTTAGAAAATATGTGATAGCATTGCATCGATGGTAGCTTTCAATGTGTTATTGCGTTTTATATTATGCTATACAATATCCGCATTTCGAGACAAAATTATCATTGAAAAGTAAAGCTAAGGATTTCAGATTTACAACATTTGGTATATCATACCCCAACAACGAAATTATGATGGTATACCTGAATCAAGTTGTCAGTCTGAAAGTCCTTCCATCTGTCCACCCCATATGTCCGTCCCTCTATCTGTCCGTCTATTCATCTGTCTGTCCATTTATAGACGCAAGTTTCCATATCTACAAGTTTGCTTAAAACTTGATAATAAAATAATCTTATTATTTTAGTAATCAATGTACCTGCTAGTTATGCCTCCCCTAGTAAATTGGGGAGACATATTTTTTGTGTGCGGTGTCCGTCTGTCTGTCAATCCGTATGTCTGCTCCCCCTCCTTCCGTCCGTCCGCTCGTCTGTCCGATTTTAATATGTGCGGTTTCTCCAAACCGTTGATCAGATTTTCATGAAATTTCATAGGATTGATCACCACTATGCCTAGTTGTGTTTATCTTATTCCTGTTCCGGTTCGATGATTTTCTGCAGAGTTATGGGACTTTGATTTTTATGCCCCCCCAACGGCGGGCATACAGTAATCGCATTGTCCGTCCGTCCTTCCGTCTGTCCATCCGTCCTTCCATCCGTCCATGCCAAATTTCGTGTCCCTTCTATAACTTTTATTATCTGTGAATGAATTTCAAAATAACCTGGCACAAATGTTCACCACACAAAGACGATGTGTCGCGTTCAACTCCCTGGTCCATGGGTCAACGGTAGGTCAAGGTCATCCTTCAGGGTCAAAGGTCGGGGTCATAGTGTTTCACAAACACATCTTGTTTTACATTGAATTTTTGTCCTCGCGGTTTCTCCAAGACATGTCGGATTTTCATGAAACTTAATAGGATTGATCAGCACTATGCCTAGTTGAGCTTATATTATTCCTGATCCGGTTCGATGATTTTCTAAAGAATTCTAGGACTTTGAAAATTGTATATGGGAAACTTTGTCCGCAAGGGGGTGGGGGCATAAGTTTTTGTATAAAACAATTCTAGTTTCATTTGAACCTGATCATTATTTATTTATTGGTCCAGTTTCCACTTTATCCAAAAGTAAATCAGTAGCTTGTAAGGTGGGATGTGGCGGGGTGTCCGTATTGGTTCGTACACAATTACATATTCCTAGATGAACTATGGGTCATTCTTGATGGACATCTGTGTCAATCTAACATACATGCTTTTAGCGATTTCATTGTCGCACGGAGGTATCCAATACGGTTACAACACAAGACAGATCAATTACATTTTTGCATTTATGATCAGGATTTTAATATGTAGGCTTGTGAATGGCACATCTGAATGACATGTTGTTTAAAATTAGAATAAGAGACAGTTGAGTTAAAAAGTGATCAAAAATCCTCAGTGTCCTTTCTCTGAAAAAGTTTTCTCTGAAAATATTACCATATCATTGTTCTGAAAGGTCTTCTTCAACATAATTCCCATTAGACTGAGGTTAAATGGATTGCCCCAAAGGTTATTACAAAGGTTTTGATATGATTCAAGTTTCACATTTGCTTTACACTTGGCATACGAGGGTAGCTCTAAGATATGCTAACTAGCTGGTGATAGGATAATGTATCGATCTGCTAATAGTAATTCTGACTGAGAATGTTGAAGATCCAGAGAACAAGAGCGTTCTTCTGCTCTCCTCCAATCTTTCCTGTTGGATCATTGATTACCCTATATGGCAAATGAATGATAAAACTGACGTAAAGCACATTATTATACATAACAAACAATAGCCCTACTCACAAATACATGTATTCTCACCGGCTACGGCTACTGGCATAAGTGTAGAAAGTCATTATAGGCATTCACAAGTTTAAAAAACAGACATCCTAATAATTCAATAATGTTCCAAAGTTGGTTGCCTGGCCAATGCACAAATAACATTGCTTAAGCTATAATAATTTGGACAATTTGGATTCTGAATTACAGCCTGTTCGTTTGTATTTTTACGAGCGCTATGCAAAGTATTCGCTGCATAGTTGTTGAAGATTGCACTCCATCATCGCACAGCCAAGGTCGCGTCTGGCATGACCTACAAATTAATGGTGAATGTAGTAGACAGACAAATGGCTGCACTTCATGTAACAATTTGAAGCAGATCTCCTATTTCTAACCAATTTAAGGACTTTGCTTAGGGGTTTTCTTTCCTGGTTGGGAATCCCACTGTGCTTGTCTTACAATTATAATTAAGGGCGTGCCAATGCAAAGTTACACATGAACTTATACTTTAATAGTGATGGTAATCTTCCCAATGTCATGGAGTCATTGCTCCAGTCCCGCATCTCTAATATAGTGGGACGCTGGTGTATGTATCAGCAGGAAAAGCCAAATACATTACGAAGTATTCTGTGTTCTCTGACCAGCTTATAAAACTTGATTTACTACTTCAGTTGTATGGTCAGACGCTCATCTACTTCATCCAGTTAGTACTTAAGTGCCGAGACCTTCTTTGTGTCATTAAAAGTGTTTGCTGTATCTTTCTATTGCCAATGCAATGGTTGACTCTATTTACTTAGAAACCTGTTTAATCGTTATGCTTAGCATCTGATGACCAGATTCTCTACTTCGATGTCATCACCACAGTTCTAGATTGATTTTCCCTTTAAAATTCAAACGTATATACTTTTCCATGGCCAAAGATATTATACCACATTGATGATTAATTTCTGTTTGAGCAAACTTTATCCTATCTACTATTGCAGCACGATTATAAGCATGTACTTTGACATTGTTTACACTAGTCAATTTTCTTCTGCAAATTTATTCACACTGTTTGTCTTTTAGGGTGGGGATGGAATAAGTGTGAGGTTGGGCGCCCATAAACCGGTTTATCCCCCCCAGTGACTTTTGTCACTGACCGTTCCAAGGCGGTACTTCAAATCTTCCCCCTATTGTATGTTTGTTTTGTCTTTGTGCGTCTCTTGATGTTTTTTATAGTTATGTACATTTGCTGTTTCCTTGTGTTGCTGTTCGGGCGACTGTTTGTTCTGTATGTGGTGTTTCCTGCATGACTCATTTTTGTACTTTTACTGATGTGTTATTGTTGCTTATGTTTAGCATATCATGAATTCCTTTATAACAATTATATTTCAAAATGGATAACAGATTGTTAAACTTTGTTTTGGAGGTTCCCTCTCGTGTTTTGTCATTGTTTGTTGCTTTTGAAAAATCCATACTAAATATCACATTTTATGAATCCAAACGAATGTCGTGCAATGCATCATTCTGAAGCTTCTTTTAACCAGAACACACCTGATTAAACTCTGCATTACTTGCTGATAACTCAATGTTTTAATATATTTTCACTACTCTGTCTTTGCTGTCCAAATGTATCACCAGTACCCGATGAAAGATTATTAAGTCCTTAACCTTTGCCATCATGTGCCAATAGATGCATTAGAGACAGTATTGGATGGAGCAACTCTGATTTCATCGATTCTTTAACGTGTATAGTGTATAGAATTGAAAACTGAAACCAATATCCAGTAACATTTACCTGACATCGGGCCAACCAGTCCACCTTAGTACCATTTTGAAAGTCTTTAGTATGACCCGACCAGCGATCAAACTCACAACGTCCTGCCCGAAAGCGAACGCTGTACCGACTGAGGTAACTGAAATGCTGGCCTTAACTTGACCAATGGACAAACTAACGGATGGTCAGACAAAATACGTTTTACTCCAAATTGTAACCTTGAAGTGAAAACAGAAAGTCTGTATAAGCATGCTTGATATGGTAATCACCATTTTATGCTCCTATATACCCGGTATGTCTCGCAACGTTTATGTTTCCATCTCCTCATACACAAATGGAGGATTTGCTTCAAACCTTCACAAATTGGCAACCTTGATATGAAAATTACCATTAAGAAGGAAATGTTTGTTCTGATAATTTTATCCAGAGTTACAGGTCTTGGCAACTTCTTCGCTATAAAGCATATATATGCATGACACTTTCACAGATAAACAACTTGATGTGAAGATGGGGAATTGTGTAGTAAGCAAAATTACGGGACGTTAGTTTGTTTTTCTCTCACTAAAATGCATACTTGATTAGAGACAATATCATCATAAGTAAGGAGGGGAGTGGATCCATTTCCTATAAATCAAGTTGTAATGCTTATGACGAATAATAAATATATAAGAGTATATCATGAATAAGCTAGCTCTGAAGTGGTTGATCGGATATTTATAGTTTACCTGCTACATACAAGTTTCATAAAGGGACATAATTTAGCCTAAACACTGTCTGGGTTCTGGCTCAAAGGGTTCTCATCCTTAATTCGGTCGTTGATATAATTATAGTGAAATGCTGGTGAACTTTCATGGGACTAACTCTTAAGATATTTCAGTTTTGGCACAATTTGAGTGTATGGAAGTTTTAAAAGGGACATAACTCTGACAATTTGCATTAAGAGATGCTAGATTTAAGGGTTCTAGTCTGAAGTAAATTCATTGCCATCATTACTGTGAATATACACATGAAGTTTTATGAGCCTAGTTATAAAGATTATGAAGGTATGCAAAACTCCGGAGAATTTTTACTTCCGCAAAATACATATGAATGTAAACACAATTCCATGTACATATGAGCAAGAATTTACATAATATAAACCACTTTTTGTGAAAAAATAAAAACATAAATGAAATGTATGTAACTACAGCCACAAGCCTTTCAATTTTCAAGTAGATACAGGGTGTAACAAGAGAGAGACATCAGTTTGAGATTTAATGAGGTCTTTTCTTTAATGCTAGATTTAGAAAACACTATTTTTACCATAGGGTTAAAATTGGTGAAAAAAATACAAAAAGCTACCACCGATTTACTGCTATCACATATTTTCTGATTCTAGACACTTATATCTTACCAAAAACATTGATAGCATTATTCCCCAAAGATGGTACCGATGGCCAAATTTTGGGCCTCTGGCTCATGGCCTAATTCTATTTCTACTATATTGTCCAAGTCCTAATTCATGACCGCTGTTATAATTTGCACAACTATTCTAATGTGCAGCTTATAAGGTTATCTTCGTAAATGGTCCATTATCATTAAATCTACTATACAGAGCAGACGAGAAAGATGCGTACTCAAATACTAAAATCGTCAATTCTCCATAAAACCCTATGTTGTGACCACTCTTTAAAATCGTCTTTTCGAGATGATTCTAAAGAGTGGTCACAGCATAAGGCTTGGTGGAGGAATAATAAATTATTATTGAAAATGTTTAAATTTACAAAATCATCCTATCTGGACATCTGACCATAGAGCAGAACTTGACTTAAGCGATCATACATTGTTTAAACACAGGAATCATTAAAGGCAGATGGTTGCTTATTACAGGGCAAAGGAATTGCATATAAACTTCTACAGGAGCTTTATGCATTGCTTTTGACCTACAATAAGCTAGAACATGCCTAACAGACAAATGATTGGACTTATCTTTTATTGTCTCTTAGACAGGTTTAACTGCAATTCCAATGTGACTTTCAGTCGTCGTATGCTATTTTGTAAGGCTAATTTAAAGACTGTATGAATGCATTTGAACCAGCTGTAAACAGGAACGTTAAATCTAAAACCAGACGTATAGAGGTTTAAACAGCATTATCAATGTTTGTTTCTTTATGAATCACTTGAAGAGAATTACGATTAAGTTGAACTGAACTGGCACTATTAGTCGTTAATAATGTCAAGCCAAGTGCAAATCAAGTAATTGATGACAGTTCGATTTGATTATTGCTTTCAGCGTCTTCGTCGTATTTTTTCCGCTGGCAATCAGACGTTCCGTTAAAGTTAATTACTTTCAGGTTAACCATTTGTAAGTGGGAAACGAGTGCACTGGCACTTGCGAACAGTGTAGATCTAGATCAGTATAAATTCCTCTGGGTCCTCCGAGCAGGATTGGTTTGTCATCCAATGTACCTTTTCACACTAATGGCCCCTTATCCTTAAACAATGATGGACCATTCCGCTTTGAAATTAAGCAATCAAAGGATGATTGTTTTGCACCTTGTAACAACGGCGTCGCTGTGTAATATACTAGAATACGTTACAATCAATCTAACAGACAAACAGACACAATTAACTAACCAAATACACAGACCGATTGGTAGACAGACAGACAGCCAGACAGACAGAAGGACAGGCAATCAAATACACATACAAATAGAGAGAATAGATATATGCCCGCGTCTGTGATGGTTGAGGACATAAGTTGTTTCAACAAAGCAGACATACGTCAGTTTTCGCTATCAAATCAAACCGAACCCTATACGCAATGATTATTCTTAAAAGACATTATGGCATCATGAATAATTGGTGTTTATTTTTAAAAATGATACGTACACGGAAAGCAGCTATGGTCATGACAGAAACTGTAAAATCAGGTGATTATTACTTTAATAAACAAATAATGATCAATCCATTAATCCCCATAATATTTCAGAAAAGAAACATCCAGATTTTATTTCGGAACCCATCCATTTTTCATGTTGATAGGGCACGGCAAACAAAATAAAACTTAACTGATACAGTAAAACCTCTCTATAACGGCCACTAAATTTCATCAAGTATTTTGTGTTAAAGGCAGGTGGTTGCTTAAAGCAAGGTGAAAGTAAAACAGAACGCTCCTATAGGAGCGTTCTATTTTACTTTCACCTTGCTTTAAGCAACCACCTGCCCTAAATACCAACTAATTAACACAATTTAGTGGTCGTTATAGAGAGGTTTTACTGTATAAATCATGGACATTGGAGGTGTCAGTAAACAGTGCTAATATCCATCTATAAGGGTCACTGGGCACTAGCGGAGCAGAATATAAATACACAGCAATTTTCTTTCTCATGCTAGAAATTGTTCAACTTGAATATTATTACTGGATAACCTTTGTCTCCATGGATTATTGGGCACGTATTAGATAAATAAATAACTGATTTGTTACTACTGATGCCGTTTGATGTCTCTGTAAAATTCAGTTTTGAAACTATTATGATGAACAGAGAATTTGCTCTCCAATGGAGCATATGGAGCAAACTTATCTATTTATGATATTTGTTTCAAAAGTATACAAATCATTTTTTCTATAAATGTTCCTATTCAGTAGATTTAATCAAAGAATTTTGGTCTACAACTAGTCTAAGAGGGAATGGGTTAATACAGTAAGACACGAAAATTGACACATACTTTGAACAGTGTAGGCACAGACCAGCGCATATTTCCAACGCGGCGTATTATCACGGCCTGCATAACGTTTGGAAAAATATACTGTAGAACCTCTCTTTAACCGGACGTTATTTTTGTATAAATGTCGATCATGCAGACAGGTAGCAGCTTAATGCAGGACAATAGTCATACAGTAAGCTCCTCTAGGATGACTTGCATCCTGCATTATGCTGTCACCTGCCTAATAGTATTTAGTTACGGCAACGCTAGACCAATACCACGTAGATACAATATCGATTCAATCGAAGTTAGCAGCGATCATGTTTTAAAAGTACAAACATGAGTCATACAGGAAACACCACATACAGAACAAACAGCCGCCCGAACAGCAACACAAGGAAACAGCAAATGTACATAAATATAAAAACATCAAGAGACGCACAAAGACAAAACAAACATACCCATGGGTACAAATTGTGCCCCTCTTGTTGCAGATTTGTTTTTGTATTGCTACGAGAGGGATTTTATGCTTAGCTTAAAACCTGATACACAGACCGATATTGTTAATGCTTTTAATAAAACTTCAAGGTATTTAGACGATATTTTGAATTTAGATAATCCTTATTTTGATACTATGGTTTCTTCAATCTACCCAAAAGAACTGTCTTTAAACAAAGCTAATCAATCTGACATTAATGCTTCATTTTTAGATTTGAATCTTTCAATTACAAATGATAAAGTTTCGTCCAAAGTATACGATAAAAGAGAAGATTTTAATTTTAAAATTGTTAATTATCCTTTTCTAGATGGGGATGTGCCACGTTCTACATCTTATGGGGTTTATATTTCTCAACTTATTAGGTTTGCCCGAGCCTGTTCTTTGCTTGAAGATTTTAACAGACGTAATTTAGTTATAACTGATAAACTTCTTAAGCAAGGTTACATATATCACAAACTTCGGAAAACGTTTTCTAAATTTTATTATCGAAATTTACCTCTCATTAGTAAATATAATTGCAATCTACGGACGTTACTGCGACAAGGCATTTCTCAACCAGAATTTTATGGGGATGTTATCTACAAACGTAGGAAAATTCGGGGTCATATCCATTTTCATGATTTGTTTATAAAACGCATTAAAACATTTAAAAAGAAAGGTTATGATCCTATTATATTGCAACACACTGCATGTTTGGTTATCGACCCTTTTACAGTGGGTAGCTACGCTTCCCTCTTTGCTTGCGCGATGACAGGCCGAGGGTAGTACTCTATGATGGTTTACTCTTAAACTTGGATACAGGAGGAGCTTATCAGACTCATGTATTACCTTTTCCCTGTCGTGCCCTTAACGGCTTACCTGCAGGTGCTCTGACTTCAGCAAAGTCATTGAGTACATATTTGACGGATTGTCACAGTTATTATGCTATGTTTTACATGTTGTCCTGTGTTCACCGTCGTCTATGTTGCGGGTAAGTCCAGCGGGGATACCTTTATTTACAATATTTGTAAAGCTAGGGTGACTTTGAGAGAAGTGTGAGGTTAGGACGTCCGTAAACCGGTTTAAACCCCCAGTGGTGTTTTTGCTGCTGACCGTGCCAAGGCGGTACTCTCTTTGTCACCCTTCCTTTTGTTTGCCTTGCGTCTTTGTGCTTGTGGTTTGTTCATGTTGTGGAACGTTTGTCCCTGGTTCTTGTGTGTCTTTTGGTGTTTTCTGTGTTCATTTCGTGTGTGTGTGCGTGCGTTTGGGTGTGTGGTTGTGTGTGTGTGTGTGTGTGTCATGCTGTCTATCGGTGTTTTGGTGGTGGTTGCGTCTTGCATGTGGCTTTGCCTGCTTGACTTTACTACTTTTCCATACAATAGGGGGAAGATGGTTGTACCGCCTTGGAACGGTCAGTGACAAAAGTCACCGGGGGTTAAACCGGTTTTTGGGTGTCCAACCTCACACTTATTCCATCCCCACCCTAAAACCCTTCACTCCATTAATTCGCCTATCTACGCATTTGCAAACAGAGTAGACCCAGTGTTTTTCCCGTGTTCCTATGCTATTATAAAAATGAATCTTATTAATATTAATGACGTTATTATTGGTTACATTAATATTCATAGAGTAAAGGATACGATAGTTTTGAAACATTCATCTTTTATACACCCTTTTCTCGCTGTGAAAAATAATGTCTGCTTAACCCAATTGCGCCCAGTGGATTCTTCGATGTTTATATATTGGATTTGTCCATTTTTTATCTAAGGGGTGCCTGGCCTAAAGTTTCATTTTTGTTTTGTTTTCTGTTGAAATTCCTATCAGGAAACAGTATAGACTCTGATCAGACGCCACATTATGCCTCCACTGTTTGCATATATCCCATATATGGGATCGTGACACACATGGGTTAAAGCTGGATATGTTCCATTTTGGCTGCTTCCGATTCTGTTCACATTGACAAACAAATATATTCTGAAAATGGGAGTTCCTCTGAAAGCAAAAAGTAGAAATGCAAAAAGAGAACATTGCACACTCGGCTTGATTGATTCTGTTCATGAGTAGTAATTAAATGGGAAACACTACTCGCACACCCTAGCACCGGCTTAAGCAGTATTCAATTTTCAAAATTAATAACACCAAAACTAATGATCCCGAAGGACCAGAAACTATACCAACACTGAGCATGAAGTACGGATCGACTTTTGACGGCCGCCACACAAGCACTTAATACCTTGATTAAAGTTCGTCTGCTGAAAATATCGTCTGTTTCATGTTTCAAAGTGAAGGTTTCGTCTATTTCTTTACAAACACATGACCAGTCTAATAAGTCTTATCTTATCAAATTGTCTGCAAATCGACAAAAGGGTTAGCTATTTGAAATATCTACGAATTTTAACCCTTTCCTTGTTGAATATTCATGTAAAAGTAATGATCATGAATATTTATTAGCTGATTTATTATGATGGTTTATGAACACATGAATGTTTGGTATAAACTGTAGCGTCTGATCTATTATAATTTCATAAGCAAACTGAGCAGATGACTCTTGCATTTTTCAGATCGTCCGGAGCTTTTGAATGTCGGATGCCATTTTGACATGTCCACGCTGTTAAAAGAAATAGTGAAAGTCGAAATTCGACGTCATAATTTACGGTCAGAACAGATCACATTATATCAGACACTACGCGTGTTCGTCATTTGCTCTGTTGACTCAAACTAAAATAAGGAAAGACTAACATAAGATGAATCCTTACCTAGTTTACAGTGTCTACGTTTTACAGGCGGATAAGGATTAAAGCTGCGATCAATGTCTGAATTGTACAGATGGATAAATATATTCTGAAAATGGTGATCCTTTGAAAGTAAAAGTAGAAATGCAAAAAGAGAAAATTGCAGACTCGGTTTTATTGAGTTTGTTCATGAGTAGTAATTAAAAGTGCAACACTACTCACGCCCCCTAGCACCGGATTTATATATTTATCTAATCTGCGAACAATGTCTGCAGTGGCGAGGGTCTGCATTACACAGATGCTGTGCAATATCTATACGACGAAAGTGCTTTCAGAGCTTGTTCGCCCAAAGCTGCATATAGTCGTATATACCATTTCGTTGTGTGTCTCAATTAAACCATTTCGTTGTGTGTCTCAATTATTATCATCGGAACTTTTATTTCCTTGCTCTCATACAAATCTAATAATGACTTGTATTGCATGAGAGGGATTTTATGCTTAGCTTAAAATCTGATACACAGACCGATATTGTTAATGCTTTTAATAAAACTTCAAGGTATTCGTACAGAACAAACACTCGCCCGAACAGCAACACAAGGAAACAGCAAATGTACATAAGTAGAAAAAACAACAAGAGACGCACAAAAACAAAACAAACATACAATAGGAGGAAGATGGAAGTACCGCCTTGGAACGGTCAGTGACAAAAGTCACTGGGGGGTTAAACCGGTTTATGGGCGCCCAACCTCACACTTATTCCATCCCCATCCTAAAAGACAAACAGTGTAAATAAACGTATCCCCTCTCCGACTAATCTACAACAACCGCGACGGCAAATACAGTGGTAAAGTGCATGTATAACGAAAAAACATTTAAGTGAACATACTTATTTTGAAACTATGATTTCTTCAATTTACCAAAAAGAACTGTCTTTAAACAACGCGAATCAATCTGACATTATAGCTTCATTTTTAGATTTGAATCTTTCAATTACAAATGATAAAGTTTCGTCCAAAATATACGATAAAAGAGAAGGTTAATTATCATTTTCTAGATGGAGATGTGCCCCGTTCTACATCTTATGGGGTTTATATTTCTCAACTTATTCGGTTTGCTCGAGTCTGTTCTTTGCTTGAATATTTTAACAGGCGTAATTTAGTTATAACTGATAAACTTCTTAAGCAAGATTACAGATATCACAAACTTCGGAAAACGTTTTCTAAATTTTATTATCGAAATTTACCACTCATTAGTAAATATAATTGCAATCTACGGACGTTACTGCAACAAGGCATTTCTCAACCAGACTTTTATGGGGATGATATCTGCAAACGTAGGAAATTTCGGGGTCATATCCATTTTCATGATTTGTTTATAAAACGCATTCAAACATTTAAGAAGAAAGGTTATGATCCCATTATATTGCAACGCACTGCATGTTTGGTTATCGACCCTTTTACAGTGGGTAGCTACGCTTCCCTCTTTGCTTGCGCGATGACAGGCCGAGGATAGTACTCTATGATGGTATACTCTTAAACCCAGATACCGGATGAGCTTACCAGACTCATGTATTACTTTTTCCCTGTCGTGCCCTTAACGGCTTCCCTGCAGGTGCTCTGAATTCAGCAAAGTCATTGAGTACATATTTGACGGATTGTCAGTTATATGCTATGTTTTACATGTTGTCATGTGTTCACCGTCGTCTATGTTGTGGGTAAGTCCGGCGGGGATTCAATTATTTACACTTTTTTTTAAAGCTAGGGTGACTTTGAGAGAAGTGTGAGGTTAGGACGTCCGTAAACCGGTTTAAACCCCCAGTGGTGTTTTTGCTACTGACCGTGCCAAGGCGGTACTCTCTTTGTCACCCTTCCTCTTGTTTGCCATACGTCTTTGTGCTTGTGATTTTGTTCATGTGTGGAGTGTTTGTCTCTAGTTCTTGTGTGTCTGTTGGTGTTTTCTGTGTTCATGTCGTGTGTGAGTGTGCGTTTGGGTGTGTGGTTGTGTGTGTGTGTGGCATGCTATATATCGGTTCTTTGGTGGTGGTTGTGTCTTGTATGTGGCTTTGCCTGCTTGACTTTACTACTTTTCCATTCATATACATATGTTATTTAGCTGTTATCATTACTATGTGACTCGAATTACATTAGTATGTCTCATGTTCAGTTACGTCTGACTGATCAACGTGGCATCAATCAAAACAACATTTTACTCATCTTAAGCAAGTGTCCGAGGTTATTAAACCTCTGAGTCTGAGTTAGATTTAATTCTTAAGTATCTGACTGGTCAGACACTTCAGAATGAACATACATTTAAGCAGGGATTCGCTTCAAATATTGATATTCACGTTATACAAAATGCAATTATCTTTACACAATTTGCAGTCATTGTTTTATTTAGACGATGGAAACCATACAACATTTATTTCTATTTTAGTACATCCAGAACACATTACCCCTGCAAAAAGTATCGGCTTCAAGTTTAAGGAATGAAATTCAATTGAAATCCATAATTTCTATTTCGCTCATACTTTTCTCTATGAAAATGTATGTAAGAAATAATGGCATCGTGCATATCAACTAGCTGAATTGTTAAAATTGCATATGAACACATGGTGAATTACCATGGCAGAAACAAAGGGAGCAGACCGCGATCAGACATTTCCTCCAGCATCTCAACCTGTTTCACAGGTGTTGATGGATCTTCAGTAGCTTCGAAGATGTGCATGCTATTTGTTGTCAAAATTTCTACTTCATTCCTACATTCTAAATACAGTAAAACGTCGACCCGTACTTCATTCTCAATGTTGTTATACCTTCTGATCCTTCGATATCATGAATTTCATTACTTCTTGTTCTGAAAATTGAATACCGCGTAAGCCGGTGCTAGGGGCGTGAGCAGTGTTGCACTTTCAATTACTGTTCATGAACAGACTCAATAAAACCGAGTCTGCAATTTTCTCTTTTTGTGTTGCAGTATTTGCTCTCGGGGGATCACCTCCCTTCAGAATTCAAACTTCCGTCTTCCAAGTTCTTACTTCTTACTTCCAATATAATTTGCTAAATATTCATTGTATGTTGTTTACGCCCGAGTTCCAAGTTCCTACTACTTAGTTCCGACTTCCAAGTTCCAAGTGCCGACTTCCAAGTTCCAAGTTCTAAGTTTCGACCTCCATATTCCAAGTTCAAAGTTTCGACATCCAAGTTCCAAGTTCCGACTTCCATGTTCCAAGCTCCTACTTCCATGTTCCAAATTGCGACTTCCAAGTTCCGACTTCCATGTTCCAACTTCCAACTTCCGACTTCCAAGCTCCAACTTCCGACTTCTATGTTTCAAGTTCCAACTTCATGAGGCCTTTCTTCACGTCTGTAGAAACTTTGTAAATAGTATAACCAATAAAAGGGAGACATGTTTAACTCTATTGTGTTTTTTTTGTTGAAATCAGTTTTAAAACAGGCAAAAACTGGATACAAAGTAACGTTTTATAATGCAGTAACCAACCAATAACTTTCTCATCTATATTTCTTGTCTCGGAGGCGAAGCAACTTTTAAAAATCTTTAGACCAACTGTGACGCCTCGCATGTCAGCTGCATTGCCATGCGTGAAGTAAAGGACACGAAATATGACGTCACGAGAAAACTTAGAACTTTGAAGTCGGAAGGTGGAAGTTAGAAGTCGGAACTTGGAAGTCGGAGCATGGGACTTAGAAGTCGGAACGTGAAAGTCAGAACATGGAACTTGGAACTCGAAACTTGGAACTCGGAACTATGAGGTAGGAACTTAGAATGTCACCACTGGCCTTTCGTAATAATCAGTGTCATTACCAATTATGACCTTCTCATGTGGATAGCGGCCCATGGCATTGCATTTCTATGTCCACTACGATATTCAATATCACAAGAAAAGAGACCAATATAACACGAAAGCATAGTCCCAACCCATGCCAGTTGCATCTAAGTTTGATGAGGTAAGTGTGTAGGCAAAGAGATTGCTATCAATAGGAAATAAAAATGGCTATTTTTGTCTGTTCATGAACATGTTTTCTGTGACAGTCCTTTTTAAAGCTAAGAATTTACGCAATAAATCCCCTTGTTGTTGATATGGAACTGCTGCTAATTATACCCCCCACAACGAAGATTTTTGGGGGTATACTGGAATCAGGTTGTCCGTCTGTCTATCCGTCCGTCTGTCCGTCCGTCTGTTTGCCCGTCCGTCCGTCTGTCCATCCGTGGACACAATATTGTCCGGCCTTCTTCTACAGTTTTGCTTCAATTTTGTTGAAACTTCATGAATGACCATATAAACCTGTGCACCGCATATTTTTATTTTGATCGGACCACTACTTCAGGAGTTATCTCCCCCTTTTAGTACCCTACCAATGTTTCCGGTTTTCTTGTTATGGAAGTGACTGGAGATATCAACTGTATATTTATTACAAAGCTAAATCTAGATAAATGGAAAAGTAGTAAAGTCAAGCAGGCAAAGCCACATGCAAGACGCAACCACCACCAAAACACCGATAGACAGCATGACACACACACACACACACACAACCACACACCCAAACGCACACACACACACACGAAATGAACAAAGGAAACACCAAAAGACACACAAGAACCAGAGACAAACGTTCCACACATGAACAAATCACAAGCACAAAGACGCAAGGCAAACAAAAGGAAGGGTGACAAAGAGAGTACCGCCTTGGCACGGTCAGTAGCAAAAACACCACTGGGGGTTTAAACCGGTTTACGGACGTCCTAACCTCACACTTCTCTCAAAGTCACCCTATCTTTACAAATAGTTACAACTAATGTTCCAATCTCAGTCCGGTTGAATAATTATTTTCAGAGTTATTGCCCTTGAACTTTATTTTTTTTCTTCAAAGTTTTTATTTTCCAGACTTTTTCGGGCTATACACACAATCTAATTGTTTATTAGCATTTTGATTAGTGTATTTAAAGCCTCATTGTACTTTACATGAGAATTACTTTTATGGCTACACATGAGGCTTGGTATAGAAAATTACATCATTTTTGCGTTTTGTTTGCTCACAAACTACACAAAAAAAGATCGCGGAACAATGAGAAAATCTAAATGGAAAAGTAGTAAAGTCAAGCAGGCAAAGCCACATGCAAGACGCAACCACCACCAAAACACCGATAGACAGCATGAAACACACACACACACACACACACACACACACACACACACACACACACACACACACACACACACACACACACACACACAACCACACACCCAAACGCACACGCACACACACACACACACACGAAATGAACACAGAAAACACCAAAAGACACACACGAAACAGGGACAAACGTTCCACAACATGAACAAACCACAAGCACAAAGACGCAAGGCAACCAAAAGGAAGGGTGACAAAGAGAGTACCGCCTTGGCACGGTCAGCAGCAAAAACACCACTGGGGGTTTAAACCGGTTTACGGACGTCCTAACCTCACACTTCTCTCAAAGTCACCCTAGCTTTACAAATATTGTAAATAAAGGTATCCCCGCTGGACTTACCCACAACATAGACTACGGTGAACACAGGACAACATGTAAAACATAGCATAATAACTGTGACAATCCGTCAAATATGTACTCAATGACTTTGCTGAAGTCAGAGCACCTGCAGGTAAGCCGTTAAGGGCACGACAGGGAAAAAATAATACATGAGTCTGGTAAGCTCCTCCTGTATCCAAGTTTAAGAGTATACCATCATAGAGTACTACCCTCGGCCTGTCATCGCGCAAGCAAAGAGGGAAGCGTAGCTACCGACTGTAAAAAGGTCGATAACCAAACATGCAGTGTGTTGCAATATAATAGGATCATAACCTTTCTTTTTAAATGTTTTAATGCGTTTTATAAACAAATCATGAAAATGGATATGACCCCGAATTTTCCTAAGTTTGTAGATAACATCCCCATAAAATTCTGGTTGAGAAATGCCTTGTCGCAGTAACGTCCGTAGATTGCAATTATATTTACTAATGAGAGGTAAATTTCGATAATAAAATTTAGAAAAGGTTTTCCGAAGTTTGTGATATCTGTAACCTTGCTTAAGAAGTTTATCAGTTATAACTAAATTTCGTCTGTTAACATCTTCAAGCAAAGAACAGGCTCGGGCAAACCTAATAAGTTGAGAAATATAAACACCATAAGATGTAGAACGTGGCACATCCCCATCTAGAAAAGGATAATTAACAATTTTAAAATTAAAATCTTCTCTTTTATCGTATACTTTGGACGAAACTTTATCATTTGTAATTGAAAGATTCAAATCTAGAAATGAAGCATTAATGTCAGATTGATTAGCTTTGTTTAAAGACAGTTCTTTTGGGTAGATTGAAGAAACCATAGTATCAAAATAAGGATTATCTAAATTCAAAATATCGTCTAAATACCTTGAAGTTTTATTAAAAGCATTAACAATATCGGTCTGTGTATCAGGTTTTAAGCTTAGCATAAAATCCCTCTCGTAGCAATACAAAAACAAATCTGCAACAAGAGGGGCACAATTTGTACCCATGGGTATACCAACAACTTGACGATATATGGTATCTCCATAACGCACAAATATATCATCTAAAAGAAAGGTAAGAGATCTACAAACATCAAGGCAAGTCCACATTGTGTAATGTTCAACTTCTGAATTCGAAAAGAATGAACGTTGAACATTACAAGCAATGAACATTTTGTTTTCTCTAGCAAAGGTTTTTTCTATTAATTTAATAAGTCTATCCTTTATAAGATGGTGAGGTAGAGTAGTATAGAGTGTAGAGAAATCATAAGAGCTCAGTAAAGAAATGTTATACTGTTCATTTTCAAGTTTTGTTAAAACATCATTTGAATTTTTTATGGACCAAAAAACATTAATACCAGAATTTTCATATATTTTATCACAGTAGCGTTTAACATGTTCTTTGATCGTAGTAAGACAGGACGTCAAAAGTATAGATAATTTAGTAGTGGTACAACAGCTAGAGTTGGCAATAAAACGCGACTTATAAGGGTTTTTATGTAGTTTCGGAATCCAGTACAAAGTAGAAAGTTTATGTTGTTTTATGTTAGGACCAGACTTAAAATCATTGCACATTTTTACATGTTCCGAGACTATATCTTTTTCAGGTGTTTGAACTGTTATATAAGTTTTTGAATCAGTTAGCTCCTTCTTTAAAACATCAACATCATACAATCTTCAAATAATGATTACATTGTTTGATGCCTTGTCAGCAGGAACAAGAACATAATCTGAATGAAAATTAGAAATGTTCTTCTTCAAGTAGCGAAATGTAACTCTAGGTCGAGGTGGTAAAAGACGGTTATTTGATTTGTAAAAAGTTATTCGTGTATCAATAATATCGAAAATACATTTCTTCCAATCCGAAAGGGCATTAACATCAGCATGTTCTCGTCGACACCATTTGATGCAGAATTCTTGAATAGCTTCCGCAATATGAGTTCGACAAGCGTCAAAATCAATAAGGGAAGGTAATCTATATTTAGGTCCTTTAGTTAGGAGGGTCCTGAGACGTTTATCCTTAATGATATCAAAATTACCAGTAATGACATGACCAACTGGTTAAGTTAGCCCGTATAATTATGATGTGCGTGAATTACATGACCATGTACTGTAATTTATAAAGAAATTCTATTCTATTTTTTATAATACAGTAAAACCCTGCTAATGCGACCACCTAAAAGAGGTATAGTTCTGGGTGCTAGATGCAGAGGAGCTTTCTGCATTACTTTTGTCCTGCATTAAGCAACCACCTGCTTATAAAGACATCCATGTTCATTCATTAAGTGGTCGCATTAGAGGGGTTCTACTGTAACGATAACTGCAACCACCCAACAAAACAGAAACTAGAACTAAAACATACACATAACTGGGATTACTTACTTGGGTTTAAACGGACGACGTGTAACCACTGTCTGTTAGGTTATGTTCTATTCTCCTCGGAACAAAAAATCGATCTTTGTTGTTTTCATTTTTTCTCAAGGAGAAATGATGCTAGATGAAAAAGTAGTAAAGTCAAGCAGGAAAAGACACACACAAAACGCAACCAACACCACAACACCAACAGAAAGCAAGCAACACATCCAGACACACAAACCCACGTATACGCGCGCTCACACAAACACAGGAGACGAACACATCAAACACAAACAAAAGCGCAAATACAAATTCTGAATGGAGGTGATCCCCCGAGAGCAAAAATTGCAACACAAAAAGTGAAAATTGCAGACTCGGTTTTATTGAGCCTGTTCATGAACAGTAATTGAAAGTGCAACATTGCTCACGCCCCCTAGCACCGGCTTAAGCGGTATTCAATTTTCAAAACAAGAATTACTGAAATTCATGATCTCAAAGGATCAGAAGGTATAACAACACTCAGAATGAAGTACGGGGCGACGTTTTACGGCCACCACACAAGCACTTAACACCTGCTGTTGTGAAGGCACAAATACATCCTAAGGTATAACTGAACGCACCACCTGTCGCAGATTTGTTTTTGTACTGCTATGAGAGAGATTTCATGTTGCATTTGAATCCTCAATCACAAGAAGATGCTATAAAAGCCTTCAATGAAACTTGTCGATATTTGGATGATATTTTTAACTTAGACAACCCTTTCTTCGATGCTCTGATTCCTACAATTTATCCTAAAGAACTCAAATTGAATAAAGCTAACCCGTCCGACAATTATGCAGCGTTTCTTGATCTAGACCTTAAACTTGATAATGGAATGAAATCTTCTAAAATATATGACAAAAGAGATGATTTTGATTTAATATTGTAAATTTTCCGCATCTTGTCGGGGATGTTCCACGTGCTCCATCTTACAGGGTTTATATTTATCAACTTATTCGTTTTGCTAGAGCTTGCTCATCTATTGACGATTTTAAATGTCGAAATCTCATTTTAACTGAAAAACTGCTTAAGCAAGGATATAGATACCATAAACTAAGAAAAACTTTCTCTAAATTTTACTATCGAAATCTCTCGCTTATTGGCAAGTACCAATGTAATCTCAAGGCGCTTCTGCGACACTGTATTTCACATCCTGAATTGTATGGTGATGTGATTTACAAACTTCGTAAAATTATTGGACATACCCATTTTATCACTTTGTTCATCAAATATGTTAAAAAATTCATTAAAAAGGGATATGAACCTGTAGTACTACAACATATGAACCTGTAGTACTACAACATACTGCATGTTTGGTTGTCAACCCTTTTACAGTTGGCAATCACGCTGACCTCTTTGCATGTACACCGACAAGAAAGGTTTAGTACTCTATGAAGGCGACCTCTTAAATCCAGAAACGGAAGGAGAACGTCGGATATCTGTACCATTTCGTTTTTGTCGTACCCTTTGTTAGTTTTCTACTGTTACTTTGTTTGCAGCTCAATCATTGAGTAAACTAGCGATAGGTGGATACAGTTTGTTCACTTAAATGTTTTCGTTATACATGCACTTTACCACTGTATTTGCCATCACGGTTATTGTAGATTAGTCGGAGAGGGGGATATGTTTATTTACACTGTTTGTCTGTTAGGGTGGGGATGGAATAAATGTGAGGTTGGGCGCCCATAAACCGGTTTAACCCCCCAGTGACTTTTGTCACTGACCGTTCCAAGGCGGTACTTCCATCTCCCCCTATTGTATGTTTGTTTTGTCTTTGTGCGTATCTTGATGTTTTTATAGTTATGTACATTTGCTGTTACCTTGTGTTGCTGTTCGGGCGACTGTTTGTTCTGTATGTGGTGTTTTCTGCATGACTCTTTTTTGTACTTTTAAACGCATTTTATGTATTCAACACTATGAAAAGATAGATTTTACAATAACCTTTTCAAAGGCAGCGTTAAGTTAGCTGCTAGTTCGAAGTTCGCAGATCCATATTCAGCTAACGACAATTGACTGTAGGTTAGATGCCGAGTCAGCAGAATGTGATGGTTTGGTGAAACTAAAAAGTATCAAGTCGACGAGAATAAATATAAATATTCTGAGCATTGCTTGCAGAGTTTTGCGTGTGCAAAGGACAGAACAACCTAGTGCAGAACTATGTAGGGAATTGGGCTGCACTTTGTCTAACGTTCAGGAAACGTGTGGTTAATATGGCTAACCGTTTGACTGCGGGGAACACGTGCACTGTCATTTGCAAACATTGTAGACACCGATCAGAATGATAGGTCCTCCAGGGGCCCTCTGATCAATATGTAGTTTTTGTCATTCAAAATCCTCTCGCAAATGTTATCCATTCATACAGTATGGACAATGATTGACTATTCTATTTTTGACAATTTCGAATGGAAGGGTTTAATAAGACCTATAACAAATGCCATCCCGTTGGAAGAGTGATGCCGATTGTCAAAAAGATAGATACAGAAATGCACTGAAGCACTGAAGCATAGTTTGTCTATGGGCTTCAAAAGCAATTACTATTCAACCGAAGTCTACATGTACTGACAATACGATGATTGTGGTTGTCCCGCAACTACCTTTCTTGATTCAGAAAAGAATTATTTGCATGAATATTGCAGTTAAAACGTAAAATCATTCTGTTTTTTTATTAACCCTTTACCCAATAAATACGCCTTTCTGCGCATTTGCTTGCACAGTAGACTCAGGTGGTTCCTTTGATCAGGGTCTGTCCTGTTTGCTTATTAAATAATATGGCTGTGATTTTACAGTTTCTGCCATGGTCAAACATGTGTACATGTGCTATTATAACAAATGAATGTGCTATTATAACAAATAATCTAACTAATGTTTATGATGTCATTATTTCTGACATGACATGAATTTTCATGACCCTGTTTGTCTGTCTGTCTGTCTGTCTGTCTCTATCTGGTTTTATTTTCACGCATCTGCAAACATAGTAGACCCAGGTCAGACGGCTCCTATAGTCGTCTAATGATATTCTGCTTTATTATATAATGTCAATAGGATCGACTCTATAGTTTCTGCCAATATCGAAACAATCCTGTATATAAATGTCATTATAAACTATCAACTAATAAATATGCATGATCTCATTATTTCTAACATGAATACTGAACAGGGAAAGGGTTAAGGTTTGTGGGGCAACAAGCATCAGCTAAAGTCACATTTCTCGTTGTTGTTTTCTCAGATACATTTATTACCTAGTTTTACTTTTGAAATAAACCTTTTCTCTTCAACTCACGCTTAACCTTTATCCCAGGTGTTAATTACAATAAAACCTCTCTATAACGACCACTAAATTGTGTTCAGTGGTTGGAATTTGGGCAGGTGGTTGCTTAAAGCAAGATGAAAGTAAAACAGAACGCTCCTATAGGAGCGTTCTGTTTTACTTTCACCTTGCTTTAAGCATCCACCTGCATTTAACACAAAATAATTGATGTAATTTAGTGGCCGTTATAGAGAGGCTTTACTGTATTACTCGAAGTTGAATATGTTAAAATATTGACTACTTCCGGACCGATCAAGCTTTGAAAAAAACACTATTGAATGATATCAAACAATTTGGAGCCTGATTTGAAATTACTGGATCTTAAGTGTTGATGCAGTATGCAATGACAGCTAACTTGACCTTAACATCAATTTCGGCACTTTCTAAAACATACAATAAAATCTGTCAAACCCGGTCATTCTTATAAAAGCATTATTATCGCCCTGTAAGGCAGCTTGCAGCTTAACACAGGGTAAAAATCGTGAAACTGTCTGTACGACTTTGATCCTGCATTTAGCAGCTATCTACGCATTGTTTCTTAACTATGAGTTCGGAGTAGCATGTATTTATAAATTTCCATGGAAATTCCGATTAAACGCCCCAAAACACGATTGTCAACCCTAACAATAACGGAAACGAGACACTTATGTCCTTTCATCTCAAAATCAGCGTTGTAAAGCTTAAAATTATTGCATGAAACAGGACAGTGGACATATTTAAGGTTTTATTGTTCAGACAAATTTCGCAAATACCAGACGTGTATATAAATAAATTATAGTACCAGAACAACCTTTAAACAATTTATTTTCCTCTATTTCTTCGTTTGTTATAAGTTGCAATAATTCATGAGCAAGACTTCAACTTTCGAACCCATATTCAATTATTTTAGTGTCGTTAACCCTTTACTCCATAAATACGCCCTTTTTATGCCTTTTCAAACAGAGCAGACCAAGAGTAGAGTCTACTTTGTTAGCTTATGATATAATATAGATCTGATTCTATAGTTTCTGTCACGTTAAAAATCCCTAGTTCATAGCACCATTTTAACAAAATCAGCTAATCAATCTTCAGCTTGTTAGTATTTCTTGCAAAAATGTCCACGGGGTAAAGAATCAAATCAGGGTTTTAGATGTACAGTGTTTTCCCTTTGATATAGTCTCATGGTTGAAATGTAAAATACAAATCTCGTCAGTCTTAGTTCCAGGTTTGAACGATAGCCTAAATACATACTGTTTCAACCGATCCTTGAATAATGTATGACAGGAATAAACATATTTTCGAATTCAGAAGTTGAACATTACACAATGTGGACTTGCCTTGATATTTGTAGATCTCTAACTTTTCTTTTCGATACTATATTTGTGCGGTATGGGGATACCATATATCGTCAAGTTGTTGGTATACCGATGGGCACAAATTGTGTCCCTCTTGTTGCAGATTTATTTTTGTATTGTTAGGAGAGGGATTTTATGCTAAGTTTAAAACCTGATACGCAGGCCGATATTGTTAATTCTTTTGATAAAACTTCATGGTATTTAGACGATATTGGGTAATCCTTATTTTGAAATTATTATTTCTTCAATTTACCCAAAGGAACTGTCTTTAAACAAAGCGAATCAATCTGACATTATGGCTTCCTTTTTAAATTTGAATCACTCCATCTAAAATGATAAATGATAGAAGATGTTAACAGACGTAATTTAGTTCTAACTGATAAGCTTCTTAAGCAAGGCTACAGATATCACATTTCGGAAAACTTTTTCGAAATTTTATTATCGAAATTTACCTCTCATTAGTAAATGTAATTGCAAACTACGGACGTTACTTGTAATGCTTGTATTGTTCTACGTTCATTCTTTTTGAACATTACACAATGTGGATTTGCCTTGATGTTTGTAAATCTCTTACCCTTATCTAGGTAATATATGTGTGCGTTATGAGGATACCATATTTCGTCAAGTTGTTTGTATACCACAACTTGTGCCCATCTTGTTGGATATTTATTATGTCTCCCCCTATATTTATATGGGGGAGACATATTGTTTTCGTGAGAGTTGTATATCTGTCTGTCTGTCTGTCCGTCCGTCCGTCTGTCCGTCTGTCCGTCACACTTTTTGTCCGGACGATAACTTCAATACGCCTGATGCCAGTTGATTGAAACTTCATATATGGAAAGAGCATAATGAGAGGAAGTGTCATACACAAGGTCCATAACTCTGGCTTCACTAATGTAGGAGTTATTGCCCCTTGTAAAAAAATAGCACTTTTTTGTCCGGACGATAACTCCTATATGGCTCATGCCATTGGATTTAAACTTCATATATGGAAAGAACATGGCAAGAGGAAGTGTCATACACAAGGTCCACAACTCTGGCTTCACTAATAATGGAGTTATTGCCCTTGTATTTTTTTTCAAATTTAATTGTCCGGACGATAACTCCTATATGGCTCATGCCATTGGAATGAAACTTCATATATGGAAAGATCATGACAAGAGGAAGTGTCATACACAAGGTCCATAACTCTGGCTTCACTAATAATGGAGTTATTGCCCTTGTAAAAAAAAATCACAATTTTTTGTCAGGACGATAACTCCTATATAGCTCATGCCATTGGATTGAAACTTCATATATGGAAAGATCATGACAAGAGAAAGTGTCATACACAAGGTCCATAACTCTGGCTTCACTAATAATGGAGTTATTGCCCTTGGAATTTTTTTCACAATTTTTTTGTCCGGACGATAACTCCTATATGGCTCATGCCATTGGATTGAAACTTCATACATGGAAAGATCATGATAAGAGAAAGTGTCATGCTTAAGGTCCATAACTCTTGTTTCACTAATATTGGAGTTATTGCCCTTTGTAAAAAAACAACACAATTTTTTGTCAGGATGATAACTCCTATATGGCACAGGCCATTGGAGTGAAACTTCATACATGGAAAGATCATGATAAGAGAAAGTGTCATGCATAAGGTCCTTAACTCTGGCTTCAATAAATTGAGAGTTATTGCCTCTTGTACATTTGTTTAACACTTTCTTGTCCAGATGATAACTCCTACATGGCTCTTGCCATTGTATTGAAACTTCATACATGGAAAGAGCATGATGAGAGAAAGTGTCATGAATAAGGGCCATAACTCTGGCTTCAATACTTTTAGAGTTATTGCCCTTTGTTACATTTTTTGTCCGATCAATAACTACTGTTCGACTGATGCTATTGGAATGACATTTCATTTATGGAAAGAGCATGATGAAAGTAAGTGTCGTGCACAAGGGCCATAACTCTGGTGTCAATATATTTGGAGTTATTAGCTGTTATCATTGTCTTCTTGAAAAATGTGGTGTGGAAAGCGCATAATGAGGGGAGTATCAATCATCAAGTCCATAACATTTTTAGTGATTTCCCTTTACATATTGTTTTTATTAGAGGGGAGACATCCGTTTTTGTGACAAAAACCTCTAGTTTTATATTGCTATGAGGATATTTTATGCTAAACCTAAAACCTGATACACAAGCTGATATTATTAATGATTTATAATAAGCCGTCTAGGCATCTATTTTGAATTTAGATAAGTCTTAACCCTTTCGCTGCCAAACTCTGTCGTCTGCTAACTTTGTCGTCTGCTACAAACTTTCATTCTTTTGATTTTCTTCATTTTTGTTTCAAAAACATAGTAACATTAACAAACAGTTTGGATCCTGATGAGACGCCGAGTTACTCGTTGTCTCATCTGGATCCAAACTGTTTGCATAGGTAATCACAGATCCGGCATTGGCAGCGAAGGGGTTAAAGAATTTACTCTAAAACAAAGCCAATTGAACCAATCAATCCGACATTATGGCTTCCTTTTTAGATTTGAATTTCTCCATCACAAAGATTTGTTCAAAATATACAATAAAAGGGAAGATTTTATTTTTCAAAATTGTTTAATTATCCTTTTCTAGATGGTGCTGTGCCCCGTTCTACATCTTATGGGATTTACATTTCACAACTTATTCGCTTTGCCCGAGCCTGTTGTTTGCTAGAATATTTCAATAGTCGTAATGTATTTATAACTGATAAACTTCTTAGGCAAGGTTACAGATAGCATAAAATTCGGAAAGCTTTTTCTAAATTGTATTTTCGAAATTTACTTATCATTAGTAAATATAATTTATTGCAACAAGGTATTTCTCACTCAGAATTTGGGGGTTATATCCATTTTCATGATTTGTTTATCAAACGCGTTAAAACTTTTAGGGAGAATTGTTAAGACTATTATATTGCAGCGCACTACATGTTTAGTTACCCCTTACAGTCGGTAGCTACCCTCCCCATTTGCTTGCGCAATTACAGGCCGAGAGTAACACACTATGATGGTATACTCTTAAACTCAGAAACGGGACGAGCTTACCAGACTAATGCATGGCTTCCAGGCAGTAGCTCTGACTTCAGCAAAGTCATTGAGTACATATTTGATGCTATGTTTTACATGTTGTCATGTGTTTACCGTCTTCTATGTTGCGGGGAGGTCCGGCGGGGATACATGTATATACACTGTTTGCTAAGTTAGGGTGACTTTAAGATAAGTGTGAGGTTAGGACATCCGTAAACCGGTTTATACCCACAGTGGTGGTTTTGCCACTGACCGTACCGAGGCGGTACTCTCTTTGTCCATCTTATTTTTATATTTGTCCTGTGTCTTTGTATTTGTGAGGTTGTTGATGTTTGATGTGATCATCTCTTGTTTGTGTGCGTGTGTTTGCGTGTGTGTGTGACATGCTATTTATGTAATGTTGGTGATCTTGTGAGGCGCTTTTCCTGCTTGAAATTACTACTTTTTTTATTTTGGCTCATACCAGCAACATTTAGTGAAAACTTAACGGGTTCCAAAATAAAACCTGGATAAGTTGTCCCTAAATATTGGAATGAATGTGTTAACTCTTTCCCTGTTCTATATTTAGTCCAAATGTCAATACCTACTGAATATTCATGGACAAAATAGTTATGATGTAATATTGAAGATTGAATAATGCAGCCTTTATAGATAATTAAGAAACAGATATTTCAAATTCCACTAGCAGACCCTGATCAGACGGATCCTATTGCAGCAGTCTGACATGGGTCTACTCTGTTTATAAATGCGCGAAAATATATATTATGTTCATACACATAAACATGTTAGCCTCAGGTGCCGAGGCATCGTTGATTAATTTTGCTTTTAATTATTTATAAATAGTTAAGTCCGCTAATCATGATGAAGAAACAATATGCCTCCCTTTCAGAGCGGACATCCACCAGAACTGATAACCAGACTGTTTATTCCTTTCATAATTTCTACCAGGGTCGGTTGAAACAGTATGTATTTTAGGCTATCTTTCAAACCTGGAACTAAGACGGACGTGATTTGCATGGTGTATTTACATCTTGAGAATACAACTGTATTCAAAAAAGGAAAACTATACATCAGAATGACCGATTTAACCCTTTAACCCGCCATATCGAATATCACTGTAAGAAATACTGATATACTAACACATGTTACTAATTGCATGTTACATGTTAATAATGGTACTGTGAACAAAGGATTTTTATCGTGACAGAAACCGTAGAATCAGATCTATAATATGCCATAAGCAGACAGAGTAGACTCTGATATGGGTATACTTTGTTTGACAAAGATGTGTTTATAGAGAAACTGGGTTAAAGACACTAAAATGGTTGAATATGGGTTGGAATAAGTTCAAGTCTATACATGCAGCTCAATCATTGAGTACACTAGCGATAGGTGGATACAGTTTGTTCACTTAAATGGTTTCGTTATACATGCACTTTACCACTGTATTTGCCGTCGCGGTTGTTGTAGTTTAGTCGGAGAGGGGATACGTTTATTTACACTGTTTGTCTTTTAGGGTGGGGATGGAATAAGTGTGAGGTTGTGCGCCCATAAACCGGTTTAACCCCCAGTGACTTTTGTCACTGACCGTTCCAAGGCGGTACTTCCATCTTCCCCCTATTGCATGTTTGTTTTGTCTTTGTGCGTCTCTTGTTGGTTTTATAGTTATGTACATTTGCTGTTTCCTTGTGTTGCTGTTCGGGCGACTGTTTGTTCTGTATGTGGTGTTTCCTGCATGACTCATTTTTGTACTTTGATAATGAATAATCGCATACAAAATGAAGAAATAGCGGATATTAAAATGTTTAGAGGTTGTTTGGGTGCTATAATTTATCTATATACACGTCTGTTATTTGCAAAATTTGTCTGAACAATGAAACCTTAACTATTTAGATCATCCTGTTTTATGCAAATATTCTTATTACGTTCGACCTTACAATGCCGAAATTTGAAATAGACTATTCCAAAATTCAAACAGCTCAAGCTTACGGTGATTATTTTGGTATTCTTTCCAAAGAAAGGTTAAAAATGACAAATAGTGCATACCCTAATAAGAGGGTTCCTCTAGGAGTCCTCTTATCGGTGTCTTCAATGTTCGCAAATCATTATTATTATTATACCACATTTATATAGCGCTCTTTTTACACAGGATGTGTGCGTTCAAAAGCGATTCACATGATTAAATTGCATGTACAGAATTGAATATATATAATGCGTATAGAATATTTAAAACAAATGAAATTTAAGATAGAGATATCAATAAAACTATCAAAATATGAATTCATTTAAGAATTATAGATAAAAACAAAATCATGCTTTTCTGTACATTTTATGTCCGCAATTCAAGGGAAACAGACGCACACCGTGACTATCGGTATAGTGTGTCCGCCCACTTATGTCACCAAACTCAAATGAAACATTATATGTACAGTGTCAGTGACATCAAATGACATCAATGACTCGTTTCCCGAATTGTACATCAGGGTTAACAATCGTTATAAATTTAAGCTTTACACCGCTGATTTTCGAATGGACTATTCCAAAATTAAAACAGGCAAAGCTTACGGTGAACATTTAGAATATATTTATCCCACTTTCAGAATATATATACATGGCAAATAGTGCAGACCTAGATGAGAGGGCTCCTCTAGGAGCCCTCTCATCTGGGTATACACTGTTTGCAAAGGACATTAGTGACTCGTTTTATACATTGTTTCGAGGCGTTTAATCGAGATTTTCAATGATATTTAAAAACATATGCAATACAGTTAAAGCTTGTTAACCCGAAGTCACAGTGAAGAAAAAATGCGCACTTTGTAGATGGCTGCCAATTCCATGATTGAGGTCGTACAGAAAGTTCCACTACTATAACCCTGCGTTAAGCTGCCGACTTCCTTACAGGGCTATAAAAATACTTTTTATTACACTGTCCAGGTTTGATAGATTTTATTGTATGTTATAGAAAGTGTCGACAATCATCTTTAGATCAAGTTAGCTGTCGGTTCATACTGCCTGCCTGCGTGAAAATGGTATGGCTTATTATCAAGAATTATAACTTTAGTATCACTGCATTTATATCACAACCTTACCCTACCAAGGCCGCATATATTATAATTATACTAGGAAAAGACCAGTCCAAGCGCGTGATAAAGAAACGACGTTGTACGAAAGTCAACATGGCTGATTTCCACCTTTGATGGAAACGGCATAGGACGAAAGTCAAAACTTCGGACACATAGATGTTAAGGCATGGTGTTCGAAATACTATATGTTGTGGAGATAATAGATTTTCTGCATCCGGTACTGATACATTCATGCTGCGGCTATTTTGAGTATGACGTTCGTCCAGGTGACATCATTTTGATAATCACCCGATTTGTTCCGTTGCTAGGTAAGAGGCTTCCAAAGTTATATTTATAGTTGCTATTTAAAATGTATTTTATATTCATCGTAACAAAGGCAATACTTTTATTGAATTGGAGTACAAACTTACTAATGGCAAGCTCTGTACTAATGAAAGGTTACAGTTTTTTGTCTGTACCTTTCCTGAATATTGACGGCAAATCCGACGCACAATCGAGTCCATTTATTTAGAAATATAAAACTGGCCAACAAGCTAACTAGCCTTCATCACCGTCTATAAACAACATCGGAAATAGCTACTAGGCGAAGCGAATAAAGTGATTAAACAGATCAATAACAGGTATGAAAATGCTTTGGTTTTTATCCCCCAAAGAGAAACATGTAGTAATCGCACTGTCCGTCCAGTCTGCCAGTCTGCCTGTCTGTCTGCCTGACTGTATGTCAATCAGTCAGCCAGTATGTATGTTAGTCCTGCATCATGTCCACTAACTCCTACATTCATGAGTGGATTTCAAAATAACCTAGTAATAATGTTAACCACCTTTGAGTGATGTGTTGCAAAAGATAAACCAGGATTTTATCTCATAGGTCAAGGTCACAATCGGGGTCAACGTTCCCAAATCAGGACGTTTTGTCGTGTCCGCTCTGTAACTCCTACATGCATGAGTGGATTAAAACACACCCTGGTACAAATCTTTACCACCTTAAGACAATGTGTCGCGAAACAAATCCAGGTTGGTATCTCAAAGGACAATGTCACAATCGGGTGGTCAAATTTAAAAAATGTGCACATTTTGTCATGTCCGCTCTGTAACTCCTAGATACATGAGTTGATTTTAAAATAACCAGGTATAAATGTTCACCACTTTGAGACAATGTGTCATGAATTACGAACCAGGTTCTCTAAGGCCAATGTCACAATCGGGGATCAAATTTCAACAATTGGGACATCGTGTCGTGCCCGCTCTGTAACTCCTACATACATGACTGGATTCCAAAGTAGCCTGGTACAAATGTTCACCAACTAGACGTGTCTACAAAATGCGATATGACCTAGGCATACACATGACCCAGGCTTTAGTGTCGGCGTGATATCCTTTGGGAGCATTTGTCACGTGAATGTGACAGCTCGTTTGTCACTCGTATATGCTTAACCGTCATAGCAAAAGTAATTACTTCAATCAGAGTTAAAACTGTTTAATGCTTTCCTGGTACCGAGGAAAAGTCCATACCGCTTGATATTTGGATCTTACTTAAAGGAAACGTGTATCTGCATGTTCACGAATTAACTGCCGACTCGAAGTATATGGTTGTTCCGTTTCATGTACCAAAAATTGTCTCTTTCCATACATTGTGTGAGAACACATTGGAAATTCATTCACATGTAAGAGTGTGTACGGCGAATAGTAGTTATAGTGTACGGTGAATATCGTTTCTTCTACAGTTTTCGAAAAACATGCCTTAAACAGGGATAGTTTTCTAATAAACAATGTAGAGCAAGGACCCATAAGTAACATTACGTTAATATGCTAGTTAAATGTTTAAGAACATTGCTTTAGAGTTGATCAATGTGCTCATTCAAATCGAAATTCTAGTCTTAAGTGAATTGCTCACGTATTTTATAAATAAACGTTCTGCTTTATAACAGCCTTCCGTAAGCAAATAGAGTAGATAAATTGATCTGGTTCTACTATGTTTGCAAAGGCTTAGATGTGTTTTTTTATAGAATATGTTTGAAATCTGTTTCTGGCAGAGAATATAGTACAACCTGACTTAACTAGCTGACATTCCAGTTTCTTTTGGACCGTGATACCAGTCGTGTATTCAACACTTAGAACAATTTCTTTAGACTGTAATACCAGCCGCGTATTCAATGCTTAGAACAGTTGCCTGTGGGGCGTAATACCAGCCGTGTATTCAATGCTTAGAACAATTGTGTATTCAAGGTGTAGAGCAGTTGCCTTTGGGGCGTAATACTAGCCGTGCATTCGACGCTTAGAACAGTTGCTTTTGGACTGTGATACCAGACTTGTATTCAGCGCTTTTAGAGCAGTTGTTTTTTAACCGTGATACTAGCAGTTTGTTGAACGGTTCGAAAGTCTCTTTTGGACAATGACAGTAACGCCATCCGTGTATTCAACGCTTAGAGCAGTTGCCTTTTGATCGTTCGGATGAAAAACTGTTTTCAAACACATCATAACGGTGTATTAAACACTTTTGTTTTAAAAATAAATACGCCTCTATAAAAGTCAGTTCTTGAAACAATTGTGATAAATAGAGCATAGGAGCAAATGCTCTATTTATCACAATGGTTTCAAATTACACAATTCAAACATTTTCCTTTTCTCTAGTAATTGCTCCTGTTTTGGTAGATTTATGCAAAGAGGCTGGGTCTAAAATAGCCTGTTGAATATTCATGTAAGAAATAGTGACAGCCCACATACATACGAATATATTAGCTGAATTTATATACAGTAAAACCTCTCTTAACCGGCCGTTAAATTTAGTATGAATATCGGTCTTGGAGACAGGTGGCAGCTTAATGCAGGGTGAAAGTCATGCAGAAAGCTCCTCTAGGAGCTTTCTGCATGACTTTCACCCTGCATTAAGCAGCCACCTGCATGTAAGTGTCTAATTTCTTATCTACTAGCATTCCGGTTAACAGAGGTTATACTGTAGTGGTATATGTACAGAGGATGTTTGGTATTGGTAAAAACACCTGTCAGATATATTATATTTTCATAAGCAAACAGGACAGATCCTGATTTGATGGCACTTATAGGAGCCGTCAGATCTGGGTCTAATCTGTTTGCAAAGATGTCAAAAAGCGTGTACGGTAATACCCCGCTAATACGACCACCTAAAAGGGGTATAATTTTGGGTGCTAAGTGCAGGTGGTAGCTTAATACAGGAAAAAAGTAATGCAGAAGACGAGCTTTCTGCATTACTTTTGTCCTGCATTAAGCAACCACCTGCTTATAAAAACACCCATGTTTATTCATTGAGTGGTCGCATTAGAGGGGTTCTATTGTATATGAGGAAAGGGTTAAATGAAATCAGGACAACAAGTGGTGATTTGTCATAAGTGTAACCATATGGCCATTCGTGATGAAAATAAACGCTGAACATGTCACAGAACTCGACGGTCAGGGGAAATAGTTGCGTTTAGTTACAGTTTCCTTGATAAAACCATTGTGCCACTCAACCATTTAACCCGGTATGATTTCTCTGTCGCCCAAAGAAAATCGTTTTCTTTCATCAAAATATCCTTTGATCCTTTAATTACGTGACTGTTTGCCTTGATTTTACAAAAAATAAAAAACACGGTCTGTCGGCGAAAACCGTTGATCAAACGAAAATGCTTTTAAAATAGTTTTGCATCATTATTTAGCCGTTCTTTCATCACTATTCAAGCGTTCGACTAATTCAGTCCACATGGCTTGAGCCAACAGCTTAATACTTGTCTTACTTTGGATAACTCGAGGTCACTCAAAAGTGAAAATGAACGAGCTGATGTATTTCAAACTACGTCGTTTCGTTTAAACTTTTTACCCCATGATCCATGATTATTCATGTTAGAAACATGTCTGGTTTTAGGGTAGTGTTCAGTTTCTTCATAAAAAGATAAACGGAGAGTCAAACAGTTAAAAGAGTGTCAAACAGTTAAAAGAGTGTCAAACAGATGCCGAGTTACTCGGCGCCTTATCTGGATCCGAGGTGTGTGAATATGATCTCAGAGACCACGTGATTTTATTAATCTTGATCCCTCTATTGACAAATGGTTATTACTTTTGTTTCAGTTCTGTATGGAATCCAACGAAATATTTGAGAGAACTGCAGAAGTAACATGATAATTGCTTTACATTTTAATGTATTTTGTTTTGACTTTATCGCTTGCCAAATTTTGTCGTCCGCAAAGTTGGTCGTCTGATACAAGTTCCATGTTTTATATTTCTTCATTTGTGTTTTAAAATACAGTCAGGGTAACAAAAAGTTTGGATCCTGATGGATCCGGTTTAGATCCCGAGTAACTCAACCTCTCATCTGGATCCAAACTGTTTGTACAATGTATAGATAATCACAGATTCTTTGTCGTAAGCCTTTCAGTGTGGGAATCGAGTCACTGATGCTCTTTGAAAACAGAAAACCTCATAACAGGGTCTGCACTGTTTGTCATGTTACATGTTCTTTAAAAATAACCCTGAATTTAAGATTGACCAGTTTGCATTTTGGACTACATGTATTTGAATAATCCACTTTACAATTCAGCGTTGAAAGGGTTATTAAAGTTATGCCTGATTTGGCAAGACGTATTACCAGTCACACAAGCCCAAACTAATTGCCAGTCAGAAAATATCTTAATCTGATTGGTTCACTTAGCGGTTTGCCTGAGACCGTTTTACTTAGCCTTGTCACGTGATTTCTTTTATCTTGATCTCCCTGTCTATTTGAAATAATGCTTTTTAAAAACTAAAATCCAATTCTGAAAGGACGTTGCGTATTAATTGACAGTTGTCACGAATGATATCACATTGAGTGAAGTGTTTTCATTTTCCTTTTCGTCGAAAAATCCATGAGATATTGACAAAGGATCCGTTGTTTGCAATGTGTACTTTTTCAAGTAACCGTTGTAATTAAAGTATCACAACAACCTTTTTTGCAATAGCAGTAATTATGTCATTAAATATGGAAAAATAGTCAAACGGGTAGAGCCACACACGAAATGACACCGCACCAAACACCATCAAACAAGAAACGGTAAAGCCACAAGACAAAACATAACAGGACGCATATCAAGACGAAAAACATTAAACATTAAGCATATTAAACAACAAAATTGACCATAGGCTGAAAGCAGGAGTACCGCCTTGGAACGGCCAGTAACCAAAATAAGCTACAGTAACCAAAATAAGCTAAAGTTCATTGTTTCTCTGAAGATTCAGTGGCGGTGTTAAAAGTGGCATTATAAACTTTGGATCAGCAGAGGTCAATAAAAATCGGGTTACTTAAATAACAGTGATTGGTAAGAAAATCCTTTTTTTTAATTTTGGCAAGTTAAAGGAGTTGGTATGGCAGGAATACATGTTATAGTTTCTTTGAATTATGCCTCATGCGATATAGTATCTACATCGACCACGCCAAATCCCCTTTAACCCTTTCGGCGCAAAATTTCTAATTGTCCTCTGCAAGCCAGTGTTTGTTAAATAATTCTGTACACTACGGACATGCGATAAATAAATGCAAATTTCAAAGGAATAAAGCACAGATATAGAACTAGAGATTGGGACAAAAAGTTAAGTCCCTGATCAGAAGCCGTCTTGAAAACTGTGTATACACATATTATAATTATGATAATTCCAAGAATAACCGAAGAAATGTCGGCACAGTTCGTAAACGGTAACAATATCAACAGACCTTGGGTTATCGGAGCTTATTACCATTTATTTACCTGTTTCATGATGCTAACTTCGGCTTTATTTCTGCGTGAGGGTCATTTTGCTATAGACACGTCTGACTTTTTCAAAACAAATAGGCAAAATTTGGCGATTGTTAGCTATATTATGACTTTAAGGTTCATGGACGTCCTGAGATCGAAACAATGACACTTTGGTGTTTTTGATAGAGTGCCCATCCATTTGAAAGAAACTGGTCTTCAGAAAGAAACTGGTCACCTCTCTTCAGAATTTATAATTTTCACAACAGCAGGTGTTAAGTGCTTGTGTGGCGGCCGTAAAACGTAGCCCCGTACTTCATTCTCAGTGTTGTTATACTCTCTGATCCTTCGAGATCATGAATTTCAGTACTTTTTGTTCTGAAAATTGAATACCGCTTAAGCCGGTGCTAGGGGGCGTGAGCAGTGTTGCACTTTCAATTACTGCTCATGAACAGACTCAATAAAACCGAGTCTGCAATTTTCTCCTTTTGTGTTGCAATTTTTGCTTTCGGGGGATCACCTCTCTTCTGAATTTAAAAAAGTTTCAAACGTAAGTTTTTTGTGTTAATTACATTTTTTTAATCGATGAAAACGAAAGTAGCTTTAAATATAGCGAGAAAACGAAAGTAGGTTTAAATATAGAGACGGTGAGCAGGTTCTGTCTTTATTTCTACACGTTCTTTCCTCTTCGGCGACGATTTTCTTAGAGACGTGCTCATCCCATTTCGGTTTCCAAGAGATATCGAGAGGCGCATGCACGAAATGTTTGCTGTATTTATAGCGAATATGTCATACTTTTTTGACCGCTGGAACAAAAAGTACAGTGCGATATATTTTAGAGTTTTATTGTTGTTTCTCAATAGAAAACGATCAAATAAAAAGCTATACTGTTTAAATGGTATACTGAAGGATACATTCAGCATATATTTATTTTTTTAATGCAAAGGCGTTCAGGGACTTTAACTATTTCTTTTAAATGCCACAAATCAGAAGATCATTGAAATCAAAGTTAATAAACATACGCTTCGCTTTTGAAAACAACACCAAGCCGTTTAAACAAGTTTTGACACATACTTGCATGGATTGGTTTTTTTGAACTGCGATATTTAATAGGTCATGTGACACCAAAGAAAATAATGAATATGAAAGAAACCCAGAGGCACACACTCGCAACAAACGACGAGCGCGCAAAATGGGGAGTTGATTACCACGAACGTATTATTTTCTTAATGAACCCTGGTTGATGCGTCCGTTTCAGCTGAAACATTTCAAGCTGTTGAAGTTTGTTACTCGAAATTGATAGTTCTGGCTCCGAGGTTATAAAGCTTTTTTGCTTGAGTCTGAGATCATTCTCAAGCATCTGATTGGTCAGATTCTGATCTTGCTCAGAATCTGACCAATCATATACTTGAGAATGATCTCAGACTCAGACCCAGATACTCTGTACTAGCCGGGGTCTTTCAGAAAAAAATCAACATGACAAAAGATCCAGCAACTAAAATGTACGTTTTCATTCAATATTACAAATTGCACACAGCACGTTAAGACGTTATTATTAAGTTGTAAGAAGTATGAAGACAATGGTTTTCTCGACCCTCTCGAAAATATTGGCGCAACGTATCAAAGACAAATTAGTTTCGATTACTATGAATTTGCCATCGTTAACTTTGACAGAAATCTCGGGTGATGAAATATTTATGAATAATAAAAATATCTCAAAATAAATTGTGATACCGGATAATTAGCATGATTATCAAGAGAAAATATCTATATAGTTATTTTTTTGTTCTCTATGTATCACCGGTATTCTTTTCGACCTTTATGAATAACTGTTTGAAGTCCTTTATGAATAACTGTTTGAAGTGAATCACAATAAAACGGATATCAATAAAATGTTTCATGATTTGCACTGTGAACGTAAGAAATGTGACCTCTCCTTGACACATTACATTGGCAATGCGTCATTTTTCGAAAATTATATTTGCAAATTATAAAACGTATAGTATAGTGTCTATTGTTGGTCTATATTCTACATGTTTACCCGTTTAACGCTGAATATTAAAACTGAATATTCCAAACTCAAACTTCAAACAGGCAAGGCATATCGTGGATATTCAAATATTATTTTGTCAAATGATAAACAGTGGATACCTAGTTGCGAGGGTTCCACTGGTTCTACACTGTCTGAAAAGGACACGAGTGTCTACACTGTCTGAAAATGACACGAGTGTCTAGTGTCCCGCCTTGAAAGAGGTAATCCTAAACTATCCGGTATCAAATGCATGCAATCAGTACAATCCGTCGAATTCAGTTGGCCTACTAAAGTTTTCTCAATCCTCAGAGTGCACAGTGGATGTTTCTTCAACTTCTTCAACCCTTCGCTTGCTGAATTTTAAAATATATTTCTCCTTCTTTACCCATGCCCTGTTGTATAATTACATATATATTCACTGTGTACAAGTATTTCGCTGTGCAATCACTGCTGTGGAGTGCACTGGTTGCACAATCAACTTGTAAATAGTACATACCCTGATGAGACAGCTCCTGCAGGAGCTGTCTCATCTGGGTCTTCACTATTTACAGGTAGGTATATTGACGTGAATAGCAAGCGAATGGTTAAAACAGGAATGAATTAATAAATAGTTTGGAATCGGATGGGATGGCGTCTCATCTAGATCCAAAGTGTGCGCATAACGGATTCACTAATGGCAGCGAAAAGGTTCATACAAAAAGGTTTAAGTTCGTTTGAAAGGTGAACGTTCAATAGAATGGATTAAGTAGTAAAACCTCTCTAAACTGGTCGTTAAATTTAGTGTACATATCTATCTCGGAGACAGGTGGCAGCTTAATGCAGGGTAAAAGTCATGCAGAAAGCTCCTCTAGGAGCTTTCTGTATGACTTTCACCCTGCATTAAGCAGCCAGCTGCCTAATTGTATCTGAAATATTATCTACTAGAATTCCGGTTTAGAGAGGTTTCACTGTATTTCGAAAGCGTTTACGTTCCTTTGAAAGGGTAAATGTTCTTTCGAAAGGGTTCAAGTTCCTTCGAGGGTTAAAATTCTTTGAAAGGTGAACTTTCCTTCAGAAGTGTTAAGTGCCTTCGATGGGTTAAAGTTTGTTCGAAAGGGTTAAAGTTCCATCGAGCGTTAAAGTTTATTCGAAACGGTGTATGTTTCTTTGAAAGGATGAATGTTCCTTTAAAAGATTTAAAGTTCCTTCGTGGATTTATGTTCCTTCGAAATAGTTAAAGTTCCTTCGAAAGGTTGGGTAATCCTCCGAAAGGGTTAACATTCTTTTCAGAAATTGCCTCAAAAGAGGTAGGGTTATGTTACGATTGACAAGCACTTTTAGGTATCTCGGTATTACAGTAAAACCTCTCTTAACCGGCCGTTAAATTTAGTATGAATATCGGTCTTGGAGACAGGTGGCAGCTTAATGCAGGGTGAAAGTCATGCAGAAAGCTCCTAGAGGAGTTTTCTGCATGACTTTCACCCTGCATTAAGCAGCCACCTGCCTAAAAGTATCTAAATGCTTATCTAGTAGAATTCCGGTTAATAGAGGTTATACTGTAATGTATATAATGTGGTTGATGTCCTTTATTGTGTTGTTTGAGTACATGTACAGTAAGGCAACCACATAATTGATTAATATAGGAGAATATTAACCATTTCAACACCAATGTCGCATAAATGCACCACGACAAATTGTGCAGTCCCTTGATGCTAGACTGATCAGGTTTATTAAACAAAAACAATATGGCAATATTTAACCAGATATTGAATATAATGGAACAACAATATTTATCATTATTTTACGAGGGTCATTTGAAGGGTCATTTGAAAAGAATTACTCATTGGTTCTCCATACACTCACTATTAAGCACAATGTCAAGTGCCATATATCGACTGAAAGCTTAAACTGTCGTCCTAGTTTTGACACCATTTGTAACAGCTTGTTGTCAGTAAGGATCTACCATAAACTGGCTGTGCCACTCAAGAAAAGGACATTCCATGAAAAGATTTATGATGCTTTTATACCATCATCAATACTTGATATCGCACTGACAGATAAATTGCAAAACGATTATTCATCTTGCAAATGTAGTAAGACTGTGGTCCACGTATGCAGTGGCATTTGTAAACAGTGTAGACTCTGGGTCCATGTTTATAAAGCTTTTTAGATGAGTCTGAGTTTGTTCTCAAGCTTTTGATTGGTCAGATTTGAGCCATAGGCTCAAATCTGACCAATCAAAAACTTGAGAACGAACTCAGACTCATCTAAATTTTTACAAGCATGGAACCAACTTGGGGGATAAGCACTGTTTGTCAATTTAAATTCTCTAGCAAGTTTAAGCCTTTCATACTAAGGGCACTCTGTAGTTAAACAGTAAACACTGTTGGATGATTTCACTCTGAACATTTAGCGTAGAAAGGCTTAGTCGTTAGAATGCATAGAGTTCTCAAATAATCACCTCAACACTATGTGTGACTTCTTAAGTAAGTTTCATCTGCACAGAAATAGTCATCTGCTTCAATTATTAAGAACAGGTTTACTTCTGATTATTTTTATGCGTACACAATAGTTACAGTTGTAGTCACTGTTATATACATTCGGCACGGATTAGTACAATTGTGTCTGAACATAATCAGCACAGAAACTCATTTGAAATTTGAAACTCATCTGAAAGTACAATAGTATTTTATTATGCATCCTTTGCAAACATAAAGACGCTGATATGAATGTGTGTCTCTCACATGACCGCATTCTCTATTACCGTTTGCAATACCAGTGGCAGATATTTTATTTAATCCTTTGAATGTCGGAAAAGAATGCATTGTAATTTTCAAATAGTGAAGACCCAGATCAGAGGGCTCCTAGAAGAGCACTCTGATCAGGGTCTGCAACGTTCGTTATTCAGAATCCTTTTTCTTACAGTTTCATAATATATGGACTCTGTCAATAAACAATGATGGACTATTTCACTCTCAGACTGACAATTCAGCGTTAAACTCGTAAACGGTTTATATGTAAATGTCAGACCATATATCCTGACGATGTAATAAACAGCTTGAAGACAGTTGACATTGATTAATGATAGAAGCAATAGAGTATAGGCAGTTGGTGATGTGTTTTCTGTATATTTTAAAGCTGATGATAAATTACGATATATATAACCCCATTACTGACTTACATGAGAACTGAATGAAATCAATATGGATTCACATCATTTCAAGTCTGGCGCTCGTAAGGATGCCAACTGTATGCAAACACTTAAAATTTAGGTGCATTTTGTTTTCAACAATGTAATTTAGTTGAAATTTTATCAGTATTAAAATGTTATTTTGTCTTAAACGAAATCACATATTACATAATCTACACAATCCATCATCTAGGTGCTTACCTATAAATCGGGCTTTGTAATGAGGAACAGCGCATTGTATTACACCATTTAAGAAGTCCATCCTCCACGGAGTCACCATATTAAACAAGCACTATTTATATTTTTGTCACGCAGTGTAGGCACTGATCACCTTTCGTGCCATGGACACTTTGGTTTGATCAGTGATTGCTGTGTTTGATACCCAACAACATCCAGCAAGATGTACTGTTCTATTCAGCTTGACAAAAGTGTACAGTTGACTATGCTTAGACGTCATGACCTTAATTAACCCCTTCCCAGCCCTTTATTTAGTTCAAATACATACTGAATATTCACGGACAACCCGGTTATAACGAAATATGGAAAGTTGGTGATGAAAGTTAGCAAACAGAGCAGACCCTGACCAGACGGCTCCTATAGGAGCCGTCTGATCTGGGTCTACTCTGTTTGCAAATGTGTGAAAATGAATGTGAATAGGTGTTTATAATGAAGCACATGGTTAAACAACCAGTGGATTACTTGCATAACATTGGACACGTTGGTAAATACCCTTTCTTTTAATACTCGTTGATTCGAACACTCAAACAAGAACAGTAAAACATCTCTATTACTGCCACTAAATTGTGTTAATTAATTGGTATTTAGGACAGGTGGTTGCTTAAAGCAAGGTGAAAGTGAAACAGAACGCTCCTATATGAGCGTTCTGTTTTACTTCCACCTTGCTTTAAGCAGCCACCTGACTTTAACACAAACTAATTGATGTAATTTAGTGGCCGTTATAGAGAGGGTTTGCCGTATTACTGAAAGTATTTAAGCTTAAATGACAGCTTAAAGCTGAATGATTATCATGCAGAATGCTCCTGGCGTCTAAATGACTTTAACCCTGTATTAAGTACCGATCTGTCCAATAATTCTCTTTACTAAAGTTTCGGGTTAGCGGCATAAACAGTGGTATCAAAAGTAGCTGCCGGTTCAAATCTCTCGTTACATTATTAGCCAAAGATGGAACGTTCGATGTGGAACTGTCAAAGTATTATTTGTAAGCAATCTGTCTCAAATATTTCAACATTTAAAGTGCATAAACGTTTTTAATTTCTGGTGTGGTAATGGAAAACGAACCGTGTTTAACATGTCATTACCGTTGACCTTTGCAAACAGTTTAACCCTTTCGCTGCCAAACTTTGTCGTCTGCTCACTTTGTCGTCTGCTACAACTTTTCATTCTTTTGATTTTCTTCATTTCTGTTTCAAAAACATAGTAACAGTAACAAACAGTTTGGATCCTGATGAGACGCCGAGTTACTCGGCGTCTCATCTGGATCCAAACTGTTTGCATAGGTAATCACATATCCGGCATTGGCAGCGAAAGGGTTAATGTCAGATCAGAGGCTGGATAATCAGTGTTTCAAATGGACTCCATGTGTTAGAATTGGATTGCATTTTGTTCGCATCGAAATTGAACGGAACAGGCGTATAATTTTCAACAATGATGTGAAAGAGGTGTTTCAAGATTCGAAATTATTCAAACTGAAGACCCAGACCAACCTCGTACAAAACGCAAGGGTCAGACTATGTTATAAACAGTGTAGACTCCAGTCAGACTGCATCTTAAACTAAGACTTGATCTTGGTCTTTATTATTTGCAAAATACAAGGACCCAAAAGCTTTGTCTCAAAGACGCTATTCCTTTCAACACTGAACTATCCGAGTCGAATATCCCATCACTGTGACTATAGAGTCCACCCAATATACCCTGAAACCAGAGTGGAATAGCCCATCACTGTGACTAAAGAGTCCACCCAATATACCCTGAAACCAGAGTGGAATAGCCCATCACTGTGACTAAAGAGTCCACCCAATATACCCTGAAACCAGAGTGGAATATCCCATCACTGTGACTATAGAGTCCACCCAATATACCCTGAAACCAGAGTGGAATAGCCCATCACTGTGACTATAGAGTCCACCCAATATACCCTGAAAGCAGAGTGGAATAGCCCATCACTGTGACTATAGAGTCCACCCAATATACCCTGAAACCAGAGTGGAATAGCCCATCACTGTGACACTAAAGAGTCCACCCAATATACCCTGAAACCAGAGTGGAATATCCCATCACTGTGACTATAGAGTCCACCCAATATACCCTGAAACCAGAGTGGAATAGCCCATCACTGTGACTATAGAGTCCACCCAATATACCCTGAAACCAGAGTGGAATAGCCCATCACTGTGACTATAGAGTCCACCCAGTATACCCTGAATTATCAGAGTGGAATATCCCATCACTGTGACTATAGAGTCCACCCAATATACCCTGAAACCAGAGTGGAATAGCCCATCACTGTGACTAAAGAGTCCACCCAATATATTATATTATTATTATTATACCACATTTATATAGCGCTCTTTTCATACAGGATATGTGCGTTCAAAAGCGCTTCACAAAGATACATTTACTGTACAATAATGCGTAAATCACAGAACATTTAAAATAAAATATATTTAATACTTATATATAGGTAAGAATAATAATAAAATAGAATTTATTTAGGACATTGGTAAATAAGCTAATCTTTTCAGTAAGTTTATCTGTCTGTCCCATAATTTTGACCCAGACTCAACAGACTTGGGTACATTCGTTTAACGTACAACACTGCACATAAAATATTGCCGTAAAATTGGGTAACAGAACAGATCAATTTGAAGTTCATGCATATAAACTAAGCAATACAAATACACAACTGTTATATACGCGCACTATGCAACCCCTCCAGTCAAACACTATTCGACCCGCTATGGCAATTAGGGAGTACACAGCGTGTAATATACCCTGAAACCAGAGTGGAATAGCCCATCACTGTGACTATAGAGTCCACCAATATACCCTGAAACCAGAGTGGAATAGCCCATCACTGTGACTATAGAGTCCATCCAACATAGCCTGAAACCAGAGTGGAATAGCCCATCACTGTGACTATAGAGTCCACCCAATATACCCTGAAATCAGAGTGGAATATCCCATCACTGTGACTATAGAGTCCAGTCAGTATGAAAAACTTCAATTCGCCAGTGGACTATAGATTTCAAACTGCGCATACAATGATCCAAGAGTTCCTTTAATATCCCCTTGATCAGGATCTACAGTTCTGAAAGTAGAAGTGGTGGCAAATGACAGGGCATTGTAGACACGAAAAGTGAAAAAGCGTAATTTAAAAAATCAAATTGCGCCAAGAAAGAAGACACTGTACCGCAAAATGAAAAACAACTTCAATGCAGGTTAAAAGTTTTAGGCAACCTAACGTAATTTGATTTTTTTTTCAAATTGCGTTCACCCTTAGCCTATCGCATATTGTGCAGATGCAAGTTAACATAACGAAATAGCAGCATATACATTGAACACAACACCAATAGAAACTACATTATGATTTTTTTTTTATTTAAACAGTATACTTTATATCAGTAATAATGAATTGTTACGGTCTTATAATTTAGACACTTCTATGTCGCACTAGCACGAGGAACCAGATATAGATCGCTTAGCTGTAGACGTACACTGTGCAGTAGTGTTTTAGCTGGTGTGTTGTGTTTGGCGACAAATACCATTTGAACTTTTTTTTGTAAATTATTTTTTTCACATTTTTTTCAAATTTGTAACCGAATAATTTGCGTATTGGCTCAAGTTGCACAATATCATTAAGATGATCACATCTTGAACTAAAATGCTGAAATCCAAATACGAAAAGCTAGGCACCGAATTTGCAGAAAGCGTGTCATGCTTACACAATCCAGCAGACCAGATGCAAAGGTTTAAGTTCAACCACCGAAAACCCGTTTCAAATACTACCATATTTTCTAAATTTCTATTGAGCAGTCACATGGTTTGATTTATAGGTGAATAAAAAATCGAGGGCTTGGTGCAAAACTATTCTAACTCCTTCACAAAGTGAAGGAGTTAGAATAGTTTTGCACCAAGCCCTCGGTATGTCCTTCAATAGTTCGTCTTATCCATACATGTAATATTATTATTTTATTGCAACAGACGCATTATGTGATCGACGTCATAAAATAGGATTACTGATAAATGCCATGCTAAAAGGATTCACTATAAACGCAATAAGCAGTGAAGCATTTCCTTTGTAGAAAATATGAAGTCAAATTATTTAATGATTTCATTATTACTATTATAAAGTATAATGTATAAATAATAATACATGTAATGTAGTTTATGTTAGTATTGTATTCAATTTTTATGCTGCTGTATTATTTTAACGTATTGTTTTTCAATTTGTGTTAAATGAACACAATATGCGCTAGGCACAGGGTCCAGACAATTTGAAAATAAATTCAAATTACGTTACGCTGTCCAAAATGCTTAACATGATTTGAAAAATGTTTTCATTTCGCGTTACGGTTTCCCTTTTCATCACGCAATTTGATGTTTTCTCAAATTATGTTTCTTTTTCATTTTACATGTCTTCAGGGCATGCGCGTCCCGGGTTAAAATGATTAATGCGTTTGCAAAAAAAGAACAGTGCAATTTAAATTAATGGCAGAATGAGGAAGTGTAACACATGTCTTAAGCTGCCATTCATTTATTGGCGTAGGAGTCTTAAAACGTAGGCGGTTGCTTAATGCAGGACAATAGGGGCTTTCTGTATTACTTTTAACCTGCATTAATTAAAGTACCATCTGCTTTACAGACCTATAGATAGACAGCTTTGTGTTGGCCGCTTAAGACAGGTTCGATTGTATATGATTCAGTAGCAGCTTCTGTCCTGCTGACAAACTATGTATTTTTAAACATTGATCTCGAGTAAGGCTTTCTTACATCTGGTTCGGCCCTTTCCTTCATATACATGCATTTTCACGCATTTGCAAACAGAGTTGACCCAGATCATACGGCTCCTATAGGAACCGTCTGTTCAGGGTCTGTTCTGTTTGCTACTTGGATTTGATATATTTCGTTACGTTCTTAAATGGCTACAACGTTCCACCTTTCATATTTCATTATATCTATTATGACATAAATATAGGACAGGGAAAGGTTAAGCTTTTGAGAAATCTCTGACCGAGTGACCATCAGAGTGTATCTCTGACCGAGTGACCATCAGAGTGTATCCGGATGGTACACTCGTCGTCTCATCGGAATTAAAACTGTTTTTGCAAAACGCCAGTCCATTTGACTTTCTATAGATGTAATAAATGTGGTTCAGCAACTCTAGACTGCCATTATTACGTGTCGCAATATAAGAGTTTAATAAACTAAATAATTTTGCAATACCATTTGATCTAGGTCTACACTGTTTACAAAGGCGTAGAAATGCGTATTTATGGAGTAAAGGACTAATACTTTTCCTCATATAAACGCATTTACAATAGAAGTAGATTTACACAGACTCGTGCGGTCACCTTAAATGGAGGCAAGCAAACCATGACTAGAGTATTACATCATTTTAGATTAGCTGTCAGCGTCACTGAAAAATACATTTATATACAACGGTCTTAGCGCCTCACGTTGACATTAAGGAAAACTGATCTGACAAGAACTCTCAGCACATATGCTCACAGAGTACCAACGCTACCAATACGCGATGTCTTGATAAAATAAGGATTGGTGGTGATATGTCTTTGTTGAATTTGTACCAGTAATTATTGCTAATTTATCGGACCACATTGACAGAACTTCGATAGTATGTCTTAAAAGAATGGTAAGGTTTGCTTTTATCAGAATGCAAAATTTAAATACGTACTCTTTTGTATGAGCAGATTATGCGTAACTCTAGAATTCGGATCTGTGTGTCTTGAAAGTGCTAAAGCATGTGATAAGAAAGAAGTTATTTGTATCGAAAAAGAAAGTTTTTTGTATAATCTCGGAAACCACCATTAACCGGTACTGATACTATTAACACTTTACTCCATAATTACACCTTTCCGTGAATTGCAAAAAGAGTACCCAGATCAGTCCTTGTGCTATTATAACAGTTAATCTAATTACTATTCATGATGTCATTATTTCTCACATAAATATCCATGAAGTAAATGGGTGAATATCTTAACTGTTAGAAAATGGGGTGTAAGCATAAAAAGAACAGAATATAACAATAACGAACCCATCAAAGATTAAACTGTTAGATTTACCAACATTTTTACAATATCGCATTAACCCTTTCACCGCCAATGTCGCAAAAATGCTCGAAGACAAATAGTGCAGTCCCAGATCAGACGCCGCCTTTTCTCAAACTCTATTTCTATATATGTGCTTTATTCCTTTGAAATCTGCATTTATTTATCTCATTTCCTTATTTTACCGAATGATTTAACAAAATTAGTTAACAGACGACAATTAGAAATTTGGCGCCGACAGGGTTAAACATGTAATGCCATTAGAAGACAGAAAAATGATAAAAAAACCCTCTAAAAATACCTAAAAACCCTAAACAAACATAAAACCAACCAACAAACGAATAAATCAAACGTACACGATTTTATGCTTAATTGAAGTATCTGCCATCAAAGTATGGGTACGACTGTTTTAATTAAATGGATAGACGAACAGTTTCTAAATTTGTCTACAGAAATGCGTACTTTCCAAGGCCATGTTATTTGTGTATTGACATTTTCTAACACAAAGGAGAATATCTGGTTTCGGTTGTATGGCTTTAAGTATTTATTAATTAGCTGTATTTGAAATACGCATTTTGGACAAAACATCCATCGTATAGCTGAGCCTTGCGATTATACAGACACACATTGATAAGGTGAACTCGTGTCATAAAACTTACAGACAGTTGTCTGATTAGGATCTACAGTAAAATATTGCTTTAAGATCTACCTTAGGAACATATTGACAGAGTATCAAACAGTTTGAATCCTGATGAGACGCCGAGTAGCTCCCCAAGCTGTTTGCGAGTAGTACGAGGAGAGTTACAGGAGTACAGAAATATGTGTGAGATTTCATATGAGAGCAACCAGTCTTGCATAGGTCCAGATAAGATGCGTAAATTTTAACACTTTCAAAACTATAGTTCCTTATTTCTACACCACACCTTATACTGTGATCACTCAAAGAGACGATTTTAAAGAGTGGTAACGTCACTTCTGTGATTGTCTATGCAAACGGTTTAGATCCAGATGAGACACTGAGTAACTATGCGTCTCACCAGGATCTAAGCTATGTTTTGCCATCATTATGTTTTTGAAAAAAAAGAAGAACAACAAAATAGATTAAAAAGATGCAGTCAACAATATTAGGCAGTGTTAAAATTCGTGTGGTCAGCTGTAATCAGCATTTAACCCATTCTCTCATACTGCCGCAATTAGACGCATCTGTAAAGGTCAATTTTAAAAAACATTGTGATAAATAGATAATTTGCTTGATAGGAGCAAATGCTCTATATATAATAATGGTTTCAAAACTGCACAATTCTAAACGTTTCCATTTTTTTAGTAAATGTTGCTTTTTCGTAGATTTATTCATAGAGGTTGGATCTAAATATAGTATAGAAGGGAATGAGTTAAGACACAACAAAGAAATGTTAAGTGGTCTGTCGCGTAAATGTGAAAGCTGTCATACATATTTAGAATACAATAGATTGTAGCTGATTCCAACCGATATTCGTGAACAGTGGGAACACTGTCACACTACGTCTACTGGAACTAGGGATCGGAGTAATCTCAACTATACGGCACTCTTGCTACGTGACCATCCTAAATTAAGCGATACAAGTCATTACAGACCATACATATAGGTGATGGAGATATGCAATACAGTCAAATAACGCAAAGTAGTTCAAATACTATTATCAATAATGGATCGATTATACGTATAGAACTCTTCGAAAACAGGTTTTAACCTTTTACTACCTGAATACACTTGGAGTAAAGAATGGCAGCATTAACACATTTGCTCCTAGTGAAACATTTTAGCGCTTCTGTAAAAGTCACATTTTGAAACCATTGTGATAAATAGAGCATTTGCTCCATAGGAGCAAATGCTCTATTTATCACAATGGTTTAAAAACTACAGAATTCTAAAATTCTCATTTTCTATAGTTAATGCTTCTTTTCGGTAGATTTATTCAAAGAGGCTGGGTCTAGAAATAATCTTGGAGGGAATTTATTAACCCTAATTAGATTTTTTATAATGAACACATAAAGGTGTGGCCATGTCAGAAGCTGTAGAATCACATCAGTATCAGTCTATAAGAACAGAGAGCAGACGCTTATCAGACGGCTGTATTTGTAAAGGTGTATATAGGCGAACTTGTGGAGTAAATGGTTAAATATAAAATATGCTGCAGTTAATCTGAGTCTATACTGCTGACATTCACTAAACGTTACCTATTACCACTACAACTGAGAATTATGAATGTGTATATTTCCATCGAATTTACTCATTACTTTACTTTTCATAAACCCACGACGTAATCTGCATTGGCAGGTATCTTGCATATCATACTCTGAGCTCGTAGTCTTCATGCACTTTTTCGATGTTTTAAAGGGTCGTTCGCCTGTTGTTTTAATGTCTGTCTGATTTAACCCAAAGTAAGGTTTCATTTGATAAATATGAAGTCATTTCTGACATTTAACGGATGTGGATTTTAATCCTATAAAACCTGTCTATCACCAGTTTAAATACATGTAGAAGAAAGGGCACCAAAGTGTGTTTGTATGGTATATATCAACACACATTGGTGTTCATTTTTCCAAATGGGGTCCTAAGTGCTTTGAACGCTAATGTGCGGCTTAAAAACGCTCCATGTTAATACTATATAAACCATAAGCGTCTGTGACACTTTACCGGACTACATTAATGGGAATCAGACGGATAACAATTTTTAATACGTTCGTCTCCGTGTGCATGTGTTCCTTGTCCGTTTCTCGTTCGGCGTGTGCGCTTCTTGTCAGGCAAAGTCCGTACAGTCCGGCGGAAAGTTTTGATCATACCCAAAACTCAGAAGGACTTCACCGGACAAAAGCGTCCGCTGGAAGTACGGTATGCGATTTGTTCGGAACTCGTTCTTTCCTTCTTTTGGGCGTGCGTGTCTTCCCCTGGACTTGTCCAGTTGGCATCCATTGATGTCCGGTGGACCTGATTCGAGGCCGGACTACTACCTGGCATGCAACAGGTCAACAGGATGTGTTCCGGACAACGTCATTCGAAGAATGTCTTGTCAGTTTCTCATGCGTTGCCCTTTTATTTTACCCGGTACTTGTCCGTTAATAGTACGGTGATGACCGTTAATTGGCCGTTGTTTTTCCTGTACATGTCCGGTAATCGTGCGGTCATTGTGCCTTTTATGTGTTCCATACGCCGATCGCGAGATCCTTGAGCAGCAGTGGTAACGGCTTTCATCATCTGATAACTTTCTGCCGCATTGTTTTTATTCGTTTGACGTCTGTTTACGCTATCCGGTTAAGGTGTTTTAGGTTGATTAGAATGATATTGTAAACGCCAAGGGGTATCCAGCGTCACAAAACTATAATGTTATCAGTTCCTCAAAGTAGAGTCTCGTGTTTGTTCTATGGGAGAGATTTATGAATGGCCTAAGTTTATAAAACTGATGAGCAAGCTCAAAATCTGACCAGTCAGGTGCTTGAGAATAATCTCAGACTCAAGCAGCAAATTTAATAACATCGGATCAAGTTGTTTATCTATATTTAACTAGGTCACTGACAATGTCGAATCTGTGATAATTTTGCCAACAGTTTTGATCTAGATTAGCAGCTCATCATGATCGAAATTGATTGACATGCTAATATAGATTTTCTGTATTTCATAACCCGATGAATATGACTTTATCTGTACTATTTCGTTTTTGTCGTACCCTTTATTGCTTTTCTACAGTTACTCTGTTTGCAGCTCAATCATTGAGTACACTAGCGATAGGTGGATACAGTTTGTTCACTTAAATGTTTTCGTTATACATGCACTGTACCACTGTATTTGCCGTCGCGGTTGTTGTAGATTAGTCGGAGAGGGGATACGTTTATTTACACTGTTTGTCTTTTAGGGTGGGGATGGAATAAGTGTGAGGTTGGGCGCCCATAAACCGGTTTAACCCCCAGTGACTTTTGTCACTGACCGTTCCAAGGCGGTACTTCCATCTTCCCGCTATTGTATGTGTGTTTGTTTTTGTGCGTCTCTTGTTGTTTTTATAGTTATGTACATTTGCTGTTTCCTTGTGTTGCTGTTCGGGCGACTGTTTGTTCTGTATGTGGTGTTTCCTGCATGACTCATTTTTGTACTTTTTGTGTAATTCCTCCATGAATACTTATATTAATTAGTTAATATATCATTATGATATATAAACCAATACTGCAGATTGAGAAATGTATAATTCCAGAAGCAAACAGAGCAGACCCTGATCAGACGACATCTGTAGGTCTACTCTGTTTACAAGTGCGTCAGATGGCGCTATATCAGGTAAATGGTTACAAAATTGAACACTGCTCTACAGCGAAACCTAAAACAGACGATGGTGATCGTAGCAGATATACTTTGCTTTGGTGGCGAGATATTTGTATACAGAATTGTCTTCAAAGAAGGTGTTTCTTTTATTTCCTGTCAAAGACAGTCGAATAATTTGTATCGTGTTGACACGCCTAACTGTGCGGTCTCCAATATATATAATGCTGATAATTGATTCCTTACTGGACCCAAAATGTCTGGAACTCTTGTTTTGTTTTGTAAACAGAACTGACAAATGTACCACACGTGACATGGCTTGCATTTTATTCCAGTTTATTGATACTACTGTAGCAGCTTCTCCTAAGATTATGAGTTTAAGGGTGTACTATTAAAGAGAACTACCATCCGCCTGCCATCGTACATGTTAACTCATTACTTCATAGGCTATTTTTAGATACAACCTCTTTGAATAAATCTACCGAAAAGGAGCATTAACGAGAGAAAAGGAAAATCTAGAATTTTGTAGTTTGAAACCATTGTGATAAATAGAGCATTTGCTCCTATAGGAGCAAATGCTCTATTTATACAATGGTTTTACAAAGTGACTTTTACAGAGTCGTCAAAAGTCGTCAGTATGAGGGAAAGGGTTAAGAGGGAAGCGTGGCTACCGACTGCAAAGGTGTCAATAACCAAACATGCAGTTATAGGTTATCGAGAATATTCTCATTGGGGGTTAAACATTTCAAGTGATAAATAAGATGATAAGGACGACCATGGCATGGGATGGACAACGCAGGTAGAAGGATGGTTTGTACCAGACTCGCAAACTACACATGTAGCCAATAGTATCAAAAATAGAATAATAGTCAAACAAGTTGCAAATGATACACGACAGAGCACAGCAACACCAAGAGTACAAATTAAATGCACGCTTCCACACAAACCTAATAGTCTGTTCTTTGTCTTTTCTACGCAAATATCATTACGGACACTGGTGTCGTTTAGTCCGTGATAAATAAATCCAAGCGTAATTGCATAAAATCTATCTTGATTCAACATGCTTAAAAGCGTGATTGAAATTGCGATTAGCAGGTTTAATATTAACCATTTTCTTAATATAATCCCTTCTTCACGCCTAAGCAAACAAAGTAGACCAAGATCTGACGGATCTAACAGGAGCCATCTGATCAGGATCTGCTTTGTTTGTGATGTTATAATAGGTATAATTCTACAGTTTCTACCAATACCAAAACTCCTTTGTACATATGGGGTCATAAAGAATCAGTAATTAAATATTCATTATGTCGTTATTTCTTTCACGTCCTTTCCTTCGTATAAACGCTTCTTCACGCCTAAGCAAACAAAGTAGGCCCAGATCTGACGGCACTTACAGGAGCCATCTGATCAGGATCTGCCTTGTTTGTGATATTATAGTAGGTCTAATTCTACAGTTTCTACCAATACCAAAAACTCCTTTGTACATATAGGGCCATAAAGAATCAGTAATCACCTTGGAACGGCCAGTGGCAAAACCACCAAACCAAACAGGAATCATATTTCCTTTTCAAAGAAGGCTTCAATGACATCTGAAAATAAAATATAAATTTTATTCACTTCTTTCTTAAAGTATCTAGTGTCTAAATAAATTAAACTATATGCTTAAATTCTATACAACATTGTACGTCAACAGTTTTAGTGACAATGAATCCAAAGGGTATACATATTCTGAGATCCTTCGAATGCAAAAGTAACAATGTTAAAAAAGAAAATCGCAGACTCGATTTTATCGAGTCTATTCATGAGTAGTAAAAAAAAAAGAGTGAAAATGGAAAAAAAATAGTCAAACAGGGAGAGCCTCATACGAAAAGATACCGCACCAACCACCATCAAACAAGAAACGGCACAGTCACAAGACAAAATATAACGGGACGCATATCAAGACGAAAAACATTATACATTATGCATATTAAATAACAAAGCAGACCATAGGCTGAAAGCAGGAGTACCGCATTGGAACGGTCAGTAGCCATAAATGACTACTGGGGGCTTAAACCTGGTTTACGGGTACCCAACCTCGCTCTTAAGCCACCTTCACCCAAGTCAAAATGTAAATAAAATTCCGCTTCCAGACACACAACTCACGCCCCATAGCACCGGCTTAAGCAGTATCCAATTTCAAAAACTAATACATCAAAACTAATGATCAAGAAGGACCAGAAAATATAATAACACTGAGAATGAAGTTAGGGACGACTTTTTACGGCCGCTACACAAGCACTTAACATCTGCTTTTGTGAAGTACATATTATCTTCAAATACCTAAGCACAACAGGGATATCTTATGTGAAATTATATTGAGGGTTTGGAGGAGTAGCATTAAACAGATCTTCATAAAATGCACTATAAGATTTTTGCCATTAGAACATCAGGAATTCCCGAAACAGGCAATGCATGCAAGAACATAGTATTATGACTGCTTTAAAAAATACAGAACCACCTATTATCTGCTACAAATATAACAAACCCATCAGAAGTACAATTTTCAACTATAACAGAATTGTTGCCGAACTTAAAACGTCGCCCCGTACTTCATTCTCAGGGTTGTTATACCTTATATCAGTACTTATTGTTCTGAAAATTGAATACCGCTTAAGCCGGTGCTAGGGGCGTGAGCAGTGTTGCACTTTCAATTACTGCTCATGAACAGACTCAATAAAACCGAGTCTGCAATTTTCTCTTTTTGTGTTGCAATTTTTGCTTTCGGGGGATCAACACCCTTCAGAATTTTTAATATTAATGATAATGTTCCTGATAATTGAGATTGCGCCACCTCAAAATCGCTATTCGCCGGTGTGTCATGTGGTTACTGGTAATTTCGAGATAATTAAAGATAAACGTCTACGATTTCTTTTGAATAACGGTCCCAAATATAGAATACATCCTTGATATATTTTAACCCTTGTCGAGATCAAATTGCTGAGGCTTTACACAATTTTAGTATTAAATGGTATCGAAGAGAACATGTTGAGTCTAATGCTCTTTCTAATTGAACAACTCTAATTGTTGATAAAACTAACAAACGCATCTCATTTTATAGCTCTAATGAACACCTTCTTTTACCTAAACCTATAATTTCTTTTAGACACCTTAAAAAGGGGTTTTTTTTGCATTGCGTCTTTGCATTGCATTGCGTCTTTTGTTTGCATTGCGTCTTTGTGCTTGTGGTTTTTGTTCATGTTGTGGAACGTTTGTCCCTGGTTCTTGTGTGTCTTTTGGTGTTTTCTGTGTTCATTTCGTGTGTGTGCGTGTGCGTTTGGGTGTGTGGTTGTGTGTGTGTGTGTCATGCTGTCTATCGGTGTTTTGGTGGTGGTTGCGTCTTGCATGTGGCTTTGCCTGCTTGACTTTACTACTTTTCCATTTACAGGATTTCCATCCAAAATAAGTTTTGGTTCCTGCTGGTAAGGCATCAAATATTGTGATTATAATTTGACGATTACATTATATCGATGCCTTGAAGCAGGAAATTATTAATATCAAAATTACATGTAAGAGTCATATAGGAAACAGCGCAAACAAAACACACAACCCCCGCAAACAGCACCACAACGACAAACAGCAAATGTACAAGTATATAAAAGACACAAAGAGACGCACAGACAAAACAAACATACAATACGGGGAGATGGAAGTACCGCCTTGGAACGGTCAATGACAAAAGTCACTAGGGGGTTAAACCAGTTTTGGGGCGCCCAGCCTCACACTTATTCTATCCCCACACTAAAAGACAAACAGTGTAAATAAACGTATCCCCTCTCCGACTAATCGACAACAACCGCGATGGCAAATGCAGTGGTAAAGTGCATGTAAAACGAAAACGTATTTAAGTGAAGTCACTATATCCATCTTTCGCTAATGTACTCAATGATTGAGCTGCAAACAGAGTAACTGTAGACAACTCATAAAGGGTACGACAAAAACGAGAGTATCCGACGTCCTCCTTCCGTTTCCGGATTTAAGAGGTCGCCTTCATAGAGTACTTAACCTTTCTTGTCGGCGTACATGCAAAGATGCCAGCGTGATTGCCAACTGTAAAAGGCGTGACAATCAGACATGCAGTATATTGTAGTACTACAGAATCATATGCCTTTTTAATGAACTGTTTAATGTATTTAGTGAACAAAGTAAGAAAATGGGTATGTCCAATACTTTTACGAAGTTTGTAAATCACATCACATCAAAACGCTTTTGGGGCGCCCAACATCACACTTATTCCAACCCACCCTTAAAGACAAACAGTGTAAATAAACGTATCCCCTCTCCGACTAATCTACCTCATGATTTAATTAACGATAAACTTACGCCTTTAACCCAGAAAGTATTTGCCCGAGAAAAAACCTCATTTCTGGCATGTAAAGCTTTCTTTACAGACAAGCAATTGAAATATTACACCAATTGGACTTGCTCAGAAGTTTGTGAATCACTAACCGTTCTTCTGGATAACATATTTGTACGTTATGAGAATGCTATATACCGTCAAGTGATTGGTATTCCTATGGGTACGAATTGTGCACAAGTGATCGCCGATTTGTTTTTGTACTGCTATGAGAGAGATTTCATGTTACGTTTAAGGCCACAGTCACAGGAAGATGTTATAACAGCATTCAATGAAACTTCTCGATATTTGGATGGTATTTTTAACTTACATAACCGTTTCTTTGATGCTCTGATTCCTACTATTTACCCAAAAGAACTCAAATTGAATACAGCTAACCCTTCCGACACTTGTGCAGCTTTTCTTGATCTGGACCTTAAAATTGACAATGGAATGGTTTCTTCTAAAATATATGTCAGAAGAGATTATTTTGATTTTAATATTGTAATTTTCTCTCATCTTGACAGCGATGTTCACCGTGCCCTATCTTACGGGGTTTATATATCTCAACTTATTGGTTTTACTAGAGCTTGTTCATCTGTTGACGATTTTAACAATCGAAATCTCATTTTAACTGAAAAGCTGCTTCCGCAAGGATAGAGATACCTGAAACTAAGATAATCTCATATACTTCTTAAGCAAGGCTACAGATATAAAATTCGGAAAGCTTTTTCAAAATTCTATTATCGAAATTTACCCCTCATTAGTAAATATAGCTGCAATTTACGGACGTTACTGCAACAAGGCATTTCTCATCCATGTTATCTACAAACTTAGGAAAATTCGTGTTCATATCCATTTTCGCGATTTGTTTATTAAACGCATTAAAACGTTTAGGAAGAAAGGTTATGACCCTATTATATTGCAACACACTTCATGTTTGGTTATCGACCCCTTTACAATCGGTCGCTACGCTTTCCTCTTTGCTTGCACGATGACAGGCCGAGGGTAGTACTCTATGATGGGATACTCTTAAACCCAGAAATGGGATGAGCTTACCAGACTCATGTATTACATTTTCTCTGTCGTGTCCTTAACGGCTTCCCTGCAGTTGCTCTGTCTTCAGCAAAGTCATTGAGTACATATTTGACGGACTTTCACAGTTGTTATGCTGTTTTACATTTTGTACTGTGATTACTGTCTTCTATGTTGTGGGGAAGTCCGGCGGGGATACCTTTATTTACAATGTTTGTTTAGCTAGGGTGACTTTGAGATAAGTGTGAGGTTAGGACGTCCGTAAACCGGTTTAAACTGATTAAATTAATAGAAAAAACCTTTGCCAGAGAAAACAAAATGTTCACTGCTTGTAATGTTCAACGTTCATTCTTTTCAAATTCAGAAGTTGAACATTACACAATGTGGACTTGCCTTGATGTTTGTAGATCTCTTACCTTTCTTTTAGATAATATATTTTGTTATTATTATTATTATACCACATTTATATAGCACTCTTTTCACACAGGATATGTGTGTTCAAAAGCGCTTCACATAGATACATTTTATATACAAAACAGAGTATATTCAATGTGTAATTATAGAACATTTAAAATAAATATATTTAATACTTATATATAGATAAGAATAATAATAATAAAAAAGCAGAATTTATTTAGAACATAGATAAAACAATTACCGTATTTTAACGGAGTTGTAATAGGGTATATCCGAAATTTAATTACAGAGTTTAATTACATATTGTTAATGCTTTTAATAAAACTTCAAGGTATTTAGACGATATTTTGAATTTAGATAATCCTTATTTTGATAATATGATTTCTTCAATTTACCCAAAAGAACTGTCTTTCAACAAAGCGAACCAATCTGACATTATAGCTTTATTTTAGATTTGAATCGTTCAATTACAAATGATAAAGTTTCGTCCAAAATATACGATTAAAGATTAATTTTAAAATTGTTAATTATCCTTTTCTAGATGGAGATGTGCCCCGTTCTACATATTATGGGGTTTATATTTCTCAACTTATTCGGTTTGCCCGAGCCTGTTCTTTGCTTGAAGATTTTAACAGTCGTAATTTAGTTATAACTGATAAACTTCTTAAGCAAAGTTACAGATATCACAAACTTCGGAAAATGTTTTCTAAATTTTATTATCGAAATTTACCACTCATTAGTAAATATAATTGCAATCTACGGACGTTACTGCAACAAGCCATTTCTCAACCAGACTTTTATGGGGATGTTATCTACAAATTTAGGAACATTCGGGGTCATATCCATTTTCATGATTTGTTTATAAAACGCATTAAACATTTAAGAAGAAAAATTATGATCCTCTTATATTGCAACGCACTGCATGTTTGGTTATCGACCCTTTTACAGTCGGTAGCTACGCTTCCCTCTTTGCTTGCGCGATGACAGGCCGAGGGTAGTACTCTATGATGGTATACTCTTAAACTCGGATACGGGATGAGCTTACCAGACTCATGTATTACTTTTTCTCTGTCGTGCCCTTAACGGCTTACCTGCAGGTGCTCTGGCTTCAGCAAAGTCATTGAGTACATACTTGACGGATTGTCACAGTTATTATGCTATGTTTTACATGTTGTCCTGTGTTCACCATCGTCTATGTTGTGGGTTAGTCCGGCGGGGATACCTTTATTTACACTATTTGTAAAGCTAGGGTGACTTTAAGAGAAGTGTGAGGTTAGGGTGTCCGTAAACCGGTTTAAACTCCCAGTGGTGTTTTTGCTACTGACCGTGCCAAGGCGGTACTCTCTTTGTCATCAAACCTTTTGTTTGCCTTGCGTCTTTGTGCTTGTGATTTTGTTCATATGTGGAGTGTTTGTCTCTGGTTCTTATGTGTCTGTTGGTGTTTTCTGTGTTCATCTCGTGTGTGAGTGTGCGTTTGGGTGTGTGGTTGTGTGTGTATGTGTGTGCCATGCTGTCTATCGGTGTTTTGGTGGTGGTTGCGTCTTGTATGTGGCTTTGCCTGCTTGACTTTACTACTTTTCCATTTGTACTTGTGCTTTTGTTGATGTATGGAATGTTTATCTCTAGTATTTGTGTGTTTGTGAATGTTTTCTGTGTTCATCTCGTGTATGTGCATGTGTCTGGGTATGTAGTTGTGTATGTGTATGTACGTGTGTGTTTGTGTGTGTGTATGCGTGTCATGTTATCTATAGATGTTTTTGTGGTGGTTGCGTCTTGTATGTGGCGTTGTCTGCTTGACTTTACTACTTTTGCATTAGTAAGTACACCTCACACTTTTTTTTTTATTTCCTTGGACAAATCATCGCCAAACAAATGGGACGTTGACATTGCTGTGGCTTTGTCTGCTTGACTTTACTAATTTTGCATTAGTAAGAAGTACACCTGCCTCACACTTCTTTATGTCCTTGGAAAAATCATCGCCAAACAAATAGGACGTTGACATTGCACAAATTTGCATATTTCTTCTTTTCAAATTTAGTCGGATAAAATATCACATTCTAATATTGACTCGAATCTGTTCCAGCAAAGTCAATAGATTTGAGCGCATCTCTTTATCCTGAGAACTGTCAATAATATGGGGCTTCAGAATATCTGCTAATTTGTTTATGGGGACTATGCCCGCTGCTACCGAATTTTGTATATCTTCAAATCCCTTATCATAACTGCGGACCCTTTTTACAAAGGACTTTTAAAATTGCATTGTTCACCAAAGGGGGAATACCTTTTTACAGTTCTCTGGTACCTTATATGTATTTATCAGAGGGCATGTATTACAATTTGAGTCACAGGCTGCATTAATAAGAGTAGCAAGCGAATCAGCAATAGGCCTGTCTTTCCCTACAGTCTTCACACTGTTCATCTTCCTCTTGATCAAAGAAATGGCTAGAACCAAAAAGGGCAGTAAGAAAGGAATGGTTATTATAGACAGTGTGTTAATTATTAGCCCCGAAATGGCTGTACTCAGCATTCAAATGACCCAATACCATTTGCTCTTCCTTTTTCTCTACCATACCCAATTTTCTACAGTGCTCCCTCCCTACAACGGCCCTCTCAATAACGATTTCCTCCTTACAACAACGCATGTCACTGTTTCCGAAACAACAAGGCTCCAGACACAACTTTTTAACATCGTATTTTCTTTATGCCTCCATCAAACCCTATGTTGTGACCACTCTTTAGAATCGTCACTTTGTGACAATTCTAAAGAGTGGTCACAACATAGGGTTTGATGGAGGCATAACGGTTTTAGTTCTCGAAATACACCTTATCTGGGGATCTGCAAACACGGTAATTATGTTTGATTTTCTCTCCCTATAACAACTCCCTCTGAACAACATACAATCTTCGTATCCCAAAGGGTGCCGTTGTAGAGAGGGAGCACTGTATAAGTAAACCAAGGTCTTCTGATGATAAATTGTCAATGTCAATGGTATTCGTTCCCGTTTTATGTATTCTTTCTTTTTCTTGTTTGCCTTTGCTTCAGAAGAACTAAGGCAAAAACATAAAGTTACAAACCAGACGTACGTCTTTAGTTAAGTAGTTTACTGTTTAACTGTAGAAATCACAAACTATTAGCTTTGATGTTCACTCTACGACAGCCAAATCAAATATGAAACATGTGTGGGAATATCGACTTCCGGCTTAGGAAGGGAATGGTGTTATACGCGGTTCTTTCGTGGTTTGTTAAAACGACGTGCGGCTACCGGATTAACATGCTATCATATACATTTTGAAATCAAATGTTTTACGGAATATAATGTAACATTTTGCCTTATGACTAAAGTTGAGTCACTAAGCACTGGACTGTTTTGTATCTAAATAAACTATAAATATATTGTGTATTTCTACATAGCATACAATCCGAGTATCAACTGTTTGGTACCTTATTACGTATATGCCAATTTACGAATGCTAATCTTGATTTCTTGAAAACATGGTGTATAATTGATGTATTAGATAATCTAAGTTAATCTAAGTAAATTGATTTTAGATTATTGAGAAACGGCATTTTGTAAAGCATACGATATGTGAACATACTGTAAAATATTTGATACCAACCATACTTTCAGATATGCCTGACAAAACTACGCAGTAATCTTGTCCTACCAGCCCGAAAACAATGATGTTCACTTAAATGGCCATAAAGCCAATAACAGATAAATTCACATACTGATTGTTTTCGAAATTACGAGAGAAATAGGTCAAGCAAAAAAGCTTGAGAAACATTGACGGGCGCCTAGTTTAGACATAAACTTTATTCACATTTAACGCCTGAATAATAAATGACATCAATAAGATATCCGCAGGCTTTATGATTTGTGTTCTTTACATGACAGACTAATCGTGCTTCACAAATTACACATTTTGCAGGTTTGATAGGACGAAATGAAATGATAAGTTTGAATTTGCAACCTATAATGTAAAATTGTGATGCTTTGGAAGTGGTAGTTAAAATGTTATTGGGCACATTTGAAAGGTTATTTCGTAGGCTAATTGTTAGGCACAAAATCTCAGAACGATTTGACACGCTTTTACACGGGATGGACTATGTCATATGATGTTAACTTTGTACGTTGCATGGGGGGTTATAAAACTACAGAAAAAAATATAGACCACCATGCAAGGTTCACTTTATTATCTGCTGGACCATTACAGTAGTTCAGTCATATGGCGACGTCAAGATACAGGAGGAAGCTCCCATATGTTTATCGATGCAAGGATTATATTACATTACACCGTGCCTGTGAAAAGCGTTACTTCCATATTCTCTCTGAAAGTCATTTGTTATGTCTTTCTGTGCCTCTTTTTTGTCTTTTGATAATCATATACATTTACTGTTCATTCTTGCCACGGTGCTGTTTGGTCGATTGTGGGGTTTGTATGTGGCGTTTCTTGCATGAATCATACATTTACTTTCCTCGCAAACATTTCCAAATACGCAATATTGGGATTGAAACCACAGCGGTGATTGTCAATCGAAGACCAGCTGGCCCCTTGTGAGTTTGAAAGTTGCAAAATAAGTCCTTCGCTTATAATGGATGTGTGTACCTTTTGACTGTATTATATATATGTAAGACTCAAATCGAGGGCCGGTCCCAGATCGAGGGCCGATTCGAAAATCGTGGGCCGATCCAAAACCGTGGGCCGTTTGCTCCCAAATCGTGGGCCGATTTATAACCCACAAAAAACACATCCTACCTGACAAAATACACAGATCACAAATTTGATATAGATCTAAATACCCGCGGCAAAGTAAAGGCGTCCTATGCTCATTATAAAACTGCAAATATATCTAAATTTTTAAAAATATAGATCTATATAGACTGGCGGAGTTAAAGAAAAATAAAATGTCCAAATAATGGTGGCGCGAAATGATACGACGTGAAAACGGACGACGTTGTACGTAAATGACGTCATATTTTTCAACCGTAGATGTCGGAGTGAAACTACTATAGATGTAGTTCAGAACCGGAGACAACCGATGTCAAAAGATCCGAACCCCAATTGGTTCTGTAAAGAGATGGATTTTATAACAGAAGTTGCATGCTTGAAGGCTTAAACTTCTATGTGGGGCTAAAGGGCCTTTCAAGATTTCAGAAAACAGGCCACGATTTTGGATCGGCCCACGATTTTCGAATCGGCCCTCGATCTGGGACCGACCCACGATTTGAGTCTTACATATATTTAAATAACGCGTTACAAAATGTTCGGGTAAAAGCTAATTAATACCCATATTTACAAGGGAATAAACTGAATCAGCAAAAGCAACTAAATGTCAATGCATCTCTGTGCTTTAATCAATAATTGAGGAAAAACTGATCCCGATATTATAAACTTCTGATTTTGAGTCTGAGTTTAGTATTAAGTATTTCATTGATTAGAGTGTTTGAGCTAGCCTTAACATTGGACCACTCACTTTCTTGAACATTAACTCGGCTCAAGCCAAAGGTTGAAAACATCGGGACTTTGTCAAATATATAGAAAATCAGACGATTTATGAGATGCACCACGTACGGATAATGTATTTCTGTCGGTTATCGTGTATTAGATCACTGATGAAATATGGAATAAATACTTACATACAAAGCAGCATTGAATAAAACAAGCAGTTGGCTGTCAGAATCATACTGTTGTTGATTATTCCTGTCTGACGTTGCTTTTCAGAGGAGTAAGTTTAATGTTTATTTCTGACATCCTGTTCTGTTAAACTGAATTCATATAGCTGGTCCCTTACTCCATGAATAGTCATGTCTGAAAAATGATGACAAGACTATTACTTAGCTGGTATTTAAGCATCTTATCTGTATCTCTGATTTGACTACAGTGCTCCCTCTCTACAACGACACCCTTTGGGATACGAAGATTGTATGTGTTGTTCAGAGAGAGTTGTTATAGGGAGGGAAAATGAAACATAATTACCGTGTTTGCAGATCCCCAGATAAGGTGTATTTCGAGAACTAAAACCGTTATGCCTCCATCAAAACCTGTGTTGTGACCACTCTTTAGAATCGTCACAAAGTGACGATTCTAAAGAGTGGTCACAACATAGGGTTTGATGGAGGCATAAAGAAAATACGATTGAAAAAAGTTGTGTCTGGAGCCTTGTTGTTTCGGAAACAGAGACATGCGTTGTTGTAAGGAGGGAATCGTTATTGAGAGGGCCGTTGTAGGGAGGGAGCACTGTACACACCTTTATTTATTGCTCCATATATATAGAATGGGGTGTCGTTGTGCAAACTCATTTTGACAATGTGGTGTTTTGGCTAATACTTGGACGGAACTTCGCCGGCATAAAATACAATTAATATTAACTGGTTTGGTGTAATATAAAACAGACATTAATAATATTCACGAGGAGGCGACATAGTCATTACCTGTGTGGAAATGAATAAGCGTGTCGGTGTCAAAATGGTCACGATCGTCATGTTGGGGTTTCTGAGGAAAACATTATTTACCTATTTGCTTTCATTCTACTACGCACGTTAATCTCGAGTTTTGAAGTGCTTTGTGATTACTCCGATCGCTAGCCGCTGCTATTCGTTTTATTTTATCAACTCGTTCTGAGCATGAGCATTCGATATTCGAGATTACCAATTACGATGGCCAACAAGGAGGTGAACATATTTGTATTTGGGAAACTAATCTGGAAATTCATATATAGTAAAGCCGCTCTAATACAATCACTCAATAGAATTCTGGAATTTGAAAATAGATAGAAGCTTTCTTATCACTGTAGCCACGCATAAAGCAATCGCATGCTGTTTTCTCCTAAGAATAATATGATTGATAATAAAGCATGTGGCTGTAGACTTATCGTATACCTTTCATTGCCCGGATAGATAATCATGTGGTTCGTTCCGGTTAGTGATTTCATAATAATAATAATAATAATAATGTTGCTGTTTTGGCGAGACAATACTCTACTTGTACAACAGAAAACCACAACAACCGTAAAAATGTTCGATAGTATAATTGTGTCACGGTGTTTACAAATATTTTAAGGCAGTTGGTCAGTCAATAGCTTGATACACCAAGGATGAATAGAAGCCATTGATGATAGTAACGAAAGCTGTGTCTTTGTATGATTGTGTTACAGAAATAGAAATAGAAAGATATAAAAACTCCTCTAGGCGTTTTCCTAGACTACTCTTTAACAGAAAGGATTATCCAACTCCTCAGAAAATTGTATTAGAAGTTTTCTGTAAACACGTTTCAAACCTATATGGTATTACATTCATTATATCAGATACAGATAGTGATACATTGGCTAACGCTTACAGCTTTAAGCCTTTCGCTGCCAAACTCTGTCGTCTGCTAACTTTGTCGTCTGCTACAAATTTTCATTCTTTGGATTATTTTCAAACACATAGTAATAGTAACAAGCAGTTTGGATCCTGATGAGACGCCGAATTACTCGGCGTCCCATCTGGATCCAAACTGTTTGCATAGGTAATCACAGATCCGGCATTGGCAGCGAAAGGGTTAATGAAACAGGTGCGATGTATGGGGAGTTAGATGCCACTAAGTTTGGGAAAGTAATAAAGTCTTTGGAAAGAAACACATCGGCTGATGGAAATTATTTCTTAAACGAATATTCCACAAAAAACATTTGACATAATTTCATTACATTTAGCTGATCTGTTTAACACCAGTTTTAACTCTGGTAATTTCCCTAGTGAGTGGCCGAATGGTATTATAGTTCCCGGTGTTTTAACCGTTTCTAAGCTGAATTTTCGATGGTCTATTCAATATTCGTACTTACCGTGAATATTCAGGAATCATGTTCTTAACACATATGTAGCATCAGAAACAGTGTAGACCCTGATGAGATATCTCCTCTATGAACCATCTCATCTGGATCTATATTGCTTGCAAATGACATTAGTGACTCGTTTCCCGCATTGAGATAATTCAAGATGGATCCCAATGACGCGAACAATTACAGAGGTATGATGGTTGTAAGCTGTCCCTAGAACATAATTACTGGGTTTCTCAATAAAATAATTATCGACTGGATCGAAAATAATGACATAGCACGTGACGCAAACTTTGGATTTCGCAAAGGATATTGCAATGTGAAGGTTATACAGTATAACCCCTCTAATACGAAATTCCAGCAGAGGAGAATTTAAACCGGTTTAAACCCCCAGTGACTTTTGCCACTGACCGTTCTAATGCGGTACTTCCATCTTCCCCAATTGTTTGTTTGTTTTGTCCTTGTGTGTCTTTTTTATGTGTTTGGTAGTTATGTACTGTGTTTTCTTGTGTTGCTGTTCGGGCGACTGTTTGTTCTGTATGTAGTGTTTCCTGCATTACTCATATTCGTACTTCAAGATAATGTTAAGCAGGTGACAGCTTAATGCAGTTGAAAGTCATGCAGAAAGCTCCTATGGGGCGCCCAACCTCTCACTTATTCCATCCCCACCCTAAAATACAAATAGTGTTAATAAACGTGTTGAAAGGGTTAAGAGAAATGTAAAATATGCGCACTACATATATGCCCAAAATAACTCGTATTAGTCTCTCCATTATAGATAAGTTATTTAGTTAAGGTTATTGTCTCTACTTACAACGCGTACATAAAATTGTTTAAAGTTTACATCATTCATTTGTTTATATCCAGAACAGAAGTACCGTATATCGCAAGAACACCAATCAAATATATGCCGAAGAAGACAAACCTTTCCTTTGTTTGATATTGAAGACCCGATGTTATTCGCTAGTGTATTAGTTTTTATTCGAAATGCCTTTTAGTTTAAACATAGACGGAGAAAATTTGGTTGAAGAAAAAAAATACAAGTATCTACGAAAGCGGTTTATTTTGTGTCATAGGGCCAGTTTTCGATTATAAGTGTGTTCAAATTGACAATCTTCATAATAATGAATGAAAATAAGTAAGAAGTGTTATGATGTTATTGAAAATCTGCGTTTATTGTATTATTATTTCACATTAAAACTAAATAATAAAAACACAATGCACCTCAGTGATTCTTGTAATGGGTTTTATACTATACCTATGCATATATGTGTATTGACGTCATCAAGAGCTGGATATCAGAATAAACACGAAATATGGTGTCAGGAGTGGCTTCTTAAAGTAAATCAAGAAAATCGAAACCAATCCTCGCAGAAGACAGCTTAGATTTAACGAAACTCAGCGATGTCTGTCCGAGAAAAGGAATCCCTGCACTGGCACCAGTGGATATATCAAAGGCGATACCGTCGGCAATCGGCGATTTTTCCAAGGAGCAACTACGAGATTGCAATGCAACTCATCGAGAAAGACGAAAAATCAGAGTTGCTACTTTCTTTACCGTTTTGGGCAAGGATTGCTACCTAACATTCCAGAATTTAAGTATTTGTTTTATCATTGCTGTAAGAAATCTTGATAAATGTGTTCTAACACGGCCTGATTACTTCCGCACATAAAACAGAGCAATGGCCTAAAATCCATCCAGTTGGCAGTATAATAAATCACTGCTCACACAGCGTTCCGTTTGGCTGTTCCGTACAATCATTGTTTATTTCATACTAATAAAACTTAGCTATATGTTCACACATTACCAATACTATTTCACATCATTAAACATTTGATAGATTATTTGTTAACTATTTTGCTGCAAAAGTCGCCGAAATCGACTCACAAGGTTTGTTGCAAAGGGCGAACCAGTGCCTGCATTAACCCTTTACTCCATGAATATTAATGTAAGAAATACGCTCATCAGTATTTATTAGAGTAATTGTTATAATGCCATAAAAACTCTATAATCATATCTATGTTACGCCTTAACCCCGTACTCCACGGATATTTATTTAACAAATAATGACATCATGAACATTATTTAAATTCGTTGATGTAATGGTATTTGGACACAGGATGTGATGGCCATGGCAGAAACTGTTGAGTCATATATTTATTATTTCATTAGCAAACAGAGCAGACCCTGATCAGACCAGTGTTAAACTAAGTTTGCAAACAGTTTGTATCCTGATGACACGCCGTCTAACTGTTTTACGCAACGTATGTGCGGATCTTACATTTATCCCGCTATCAACGACTTTACTTTCTCAGCAATTCATCTGGATCCAAACTGTTTGACTCAACATATAAGTGGATCTTACCCTTAGCCCGCTATCAGCGGCTTTACTCCATGAGTTTTTCATATGGATCCAAACTGTTTGATCTTACCTTTAGCCCGTTATCAGCGACTGCACTCATTCGGCAATTCATCTGGATCAAAACTGTTAGCAAAATGTAAGTGACTGTGCTCTGAAGTAGACACTACTCATTGATTGTCATAAATCAAGTGTATGGAGTTTGCTGAAAAGGATTATGTTTTTTATTGTTACGCCAATCTATGAGAAATAATAAACAAACGAAACAAACTTCTGATATTACAGTAGAACCTGTTTTAAGCGACCATCAAAAATAGGTATGTAAGACAGGTGCATGGGAGCTTTCTGTATTACTTTTACCATGCATTAAGCAACCACATAAGATCCATGTACCCACTCAATATAAAGTCGCTTAAGACCAGTTCTACTGTACATCAGCGACACTTGGTATACGAAGGTCGATATAAATAATTGCACTGTCCTTAAACGTTCAGCTTTACTCATCTTGTCAGGTGTACGTAGTGTTTTTGTGTATAGTTTGACATGTCCATAAAACATTTCTTAATACCCCCATTCCACTGGGCGGCGGTTCCCCCGCGCTCATGGCGATCATGGCGATCATGGCGCTTCTCCAAAATATTCCAAAACGCCGTCGTCATGTGCCTAATTTTGGGACTTGGGCGTTTCTAGTACGCTTATAGTACGCTTCAATAACGATCTCGCTGCGCTGTTTACGATCCTGTCGAGATGTTGCTGCGTTTCTACGGCGCTTGATGTCTCTCCAAGACGCTTCTACTACGCTTACACTACGACACGGGATTTCAGGCTACGCTTCGTCTACGATTACTACGTTGCTGTTACGAAGCGCAGGAACTGCGCTTCTGTTGAGCTTTTGGAATGTTTCTATATAAAATAGGTGATTAAATTGCTTTCGAAGCAGTTGACCATCATCTTTAGAAGAAAATGGATCAAATTGTTTTGAAAACCCAGATCAAGAAAAACACAGTGTTGGGCCTGATCTAGGTCTTCCCTTTGCTAAGTCTTTCATGGGGTGACTCAAGCATTAACATGTTCAATATCCATGTAAGAAAGAATGATCTTATGAATATTTATTAGCTGGATTTTTAAAATTTAACCTTTTTAAGAAATGTTTTTGCTTTAACAAAAACTGTAGAATCATATCTATATCATGTTATAAGCAAACAGAGCAGACCCTGACTCTGGGTCTACTCTGTTTGCAAATGTGTGAAAAAGCATTTGTCTGCGGACAAATATATCGGCGCTTTTTTTTCGATGCGACTGCGATTGCGCTACGTTACTCACGCTGCGGCTACGATACTGCTGCGTCCATGAATTTCTTACTACGCTTTTGTGGCGATTGGAGTCCACGGCGATGCCGCTATGATTGTTTTGAGCAGGGTCAAAACAATCGCCGTGAAGTGGCGATCAAGAAGCTTCTGTTACGCTTCGACTATGATCAGGGCGTTTCTACTTCGCTGTTGCCGTTCCTGCTACGAATCGCGGCGTTTTTACCAAATTTCGAAGCGTAGCGGAATCGCCGCTCAGTGGAGTGGGGATATAAATAAATTCCACAGACGTAACTAATTACATTATATGGTGTGGGTTTATATAAGTACATATTGTCATTGTATTTACTAAGCACCAGTTGTCATTATTGGGAAAAACTGTTGCAAATGTCTCTAATAAGTCGTGTAAATGTTGTCAAAAGTTTGAAAACTGCGCTTGCGAAACACAGACAAATGGAGGTTGCTGGTAAAGATCCATACACATAACAATACGATGACAGTTCATAGTTACATGCCCTCAGACTAAATTCGGATGACAGTAAGTGGACGGTATTTACATAGGATTAATTTTATCACATCGTTTTATTTGACTGCTGTCACCGAACGTCTGATAAATGACTTACGTTGTCAGTAAAGCTTTCGTCATCGTTGAATTGTCTGGAAAACGTTTAAAGGTCGGCGAATCCATGGTAACCTTAGCAAACAATTTGGATATAGAGGAGGCGCCGAGTAACTCGACGTCTCCTCAGGATCCAAGCAGTTTGACACTGATTTCATTTAAATAAGAAATTGAAGAAATCTGAACTAGAAAACAATCTGAGCAGATGAAATTGTTTGGCGCTGAAAGGGTAAATGTCTCAGAATCGGATTCTAAGAATCTACTTTGAGTGAGAGATCAGTTCCACTGAGATTTGATATGCACGCAATGGTTGATTTCAACCCTTTCAGTGTAGCATAGAATGATATCATTGATATTTGTTAGCTGAATTGCTTTTTTAAAAACAAGTACCTAGTTATAGTTTAATTTCAGCCGACTGTACATTTACTCACCTTGTCATTAAGCCACTCGCCTACAATATTGAGCGCTGCTAACATATGGCGCGAATGTGCAGCCGCAGTACCGGCTAGTGACCTTCACATGTACCCATTATAACCCCTGGGTGGAGAGGCGGCAAGCTCGTGCGGGTTGGAGACACTGAAAAACGCTTCTCAATGTTCGAGCTAGTCCGGTCGTGATTTGAACCCCGGCTCCCTGAGTTATCAGCTGAACCAAGTCACCACCACTTATTATCAATTGTACACATTATTGTTTGGTATTGGTAGTAAGTGTTGAATCAGATATATTATTAGCAGTCTGATCTGGGTCTAATCTATTTGTAAAGGTTGAAAAATCGTTTATATAAGGGAAACGGTTGAACATGAATGCACTGGCACATATTTCTAGTATAAACAAGCTGACATCTATATAAAACATATCTTACACAAGTACAAATAGGAGTCATGCAGGAAACACCACATACAGAATAAACAGCCGCCCGAATAACAACACAAGAAAACACAGCAAGTGTACATAACTACCAAAAACATAAAGAGACGCACAAAGACGAAACAAACAAACAATAGGGGGGAGATTGAAGTACTGCCTTGGAACGGTCAGTGCCAAATGTCACTGGGGGTTTAAACCGGTTTTTGGGCGCCCAACCTCACACTTATTCCATCCCCGTCCTAAAAGACAAACAGTATAAATAAAAGTTTCCCCTCTAAATTGGATACTTGCCATTCGCCATCTGCTTGTATCCATGTCGGATGCCAAATTGTTTGACACACGGCCAATATTATTTCAGAAAGTGTGAAACGAGTCGGACATACATAAACAGGGAAGTAGCCTAAACTTTTAAGTGTCATCATACGTACGTTCGTCTGCTGGACACATTGTCGGCTGCTGAACACATTGTCATTTACGGGACACATTTGCGCCTGCTGGACACAATGTCGTCTGTTTTATACATACTTGTCTGCTTCAAGTTTTAGACCAGGCATTTCTCGATTTCTTTATATAAAAATAAAGAGAGTGTTAACCCTTTCCTTCATAATTATTCATGTAAGAAACAATGACAAATTAGATTAACTATTACAATAATACATGGAAGTTTTGGCCATGACAGAAAGTGTAGAATCACATCTATATTATATCATAAGCAAACAGAGCAGACCTTGACAAGGGTATTCTGTTTGCAAAATCTTAGAAAAGCGTATTTATGGAGGAAATGTTATACATTTGCATTCTGATGTGACGTCATGGTTACTCTACGTCCCATCTGGATCCAGATTGTTTACATATGATATCGGAGATCTGTCTTCATAGCAGTCAATAGATTAAGGTTACAGACGCCGTTTTTCCCTCAGGGTAAAGAATAAGCTGCGAGTAGTTTATACCAAAACAGCACAAGAAGTCTATATATATTACTTGTTTTCCAGCATGGAGACAATCACATTATCTGTACTATCAATCTTCCAACTTTCCGCCGATATTGGCTTAACATTGTCGTAATTCTGTGCTACACTAACACTCCTGTAAGATATAATGCCGTTTTGAATATCAGATGAAGTTTTTTAAATGGAATATTAACACAGAAAAGTTATCACTGGACAGAAACTGTAGAACCAATGTCCATAATCAAACAGAGGAAATCTTGATAGGGCGACTCCAATAGGTGCCGTCAGAACTGGACATTCTCTGTTTGCAAAAATGTTGCAGCAATGCACCACGACAAATAGTGCAGTCCCAGATCAGACGCCGCCTTTTCAAGGCGGTGTCTGATCCGGGACTTCACTTTTTGTCTCATTCTCTACTTCTATATCTGTGCTTTTTTGCTTTGACATTTTCATTTATTTATCTCATTTCATCGTTGTACCGAATGATTTAACAAAAAATGGATTACAGACGACAATGAGACATTTGGCGCCGAAAGGGTTAAGCACTAAGTACATTTCGTCTTCAAAATTTGTTGAATAATATCAGAATGCGTCCAAAGTGGAATCACTGTTGCCAAAAAAGCAGAATTGATCAAATATATTGGTTCGATGCCCGAGAACAAATACTCATAATTGCCATGCTGTCAGCGTTGTCTTGTACACGCGATCTACTGTTTTATTTGATGATCTATCATCATTAATCCTCTGTTATGCTCACTTATTGATGGCAGATATATGACAACAGTCCTGTAGATATGAGTCTCTTACGAAGATGTTTCAGATCTAGGAAACGAACGTGTTTAACGAAATTTAAGTCATGTAACTATTGCTATTTAAACGATGGTTATATAAACAGATTGACATTGACAGAGACACACGATATGACGCAAGTCACTGTATGTTTTTTATTTACTTAAATTTGGCACCAGCGTCCAAACTGTTTGATATATTGACCGTGCCGATGAAAGTACAAATAGGAGTTATGCAGAAAACACCACATACAGAACAAACAGCGACCGAACAGCAACACAAGAAAACACAGCAAATGTACATAAATATCAAAACATTAAAGAGTCGCACCACAACGACAAAACAACCATACAATAGGAGGAAGATGGAAGTACAGCCTAGGAACGGTCAGTGAAATCAGTTACAAGGTGGGGGGTGTTAAACCGGTTTTGGGGCGCCCAACCTCACACTTATCCCATCCCCACCCTAAAAGACAAACAGTGTAAATAAACGTATCCCCTCTCCGACTAATTTACAACAACCGCGATGGCAAATACAGTGGTAAAATGCATGCAAAACGAAAACTTTTAAATGAAACAAACTGTATCGACCTATCGTTAGTGTACTCAAAGGAATGGAATAGTACAGATATCCGACGTCCTCCTTCCGTTATCGGATTTAAGAGGTTGTTTTCATAGAGTACTAAAACTTTCTTGTCGGCGTACATGCAAAGCGGCCAGCGTGATAGTCGATTGCATTTTTACCAACACATGTTTGCTCAGTAGGCTACATGTTAAGCGTGTTTGACTAGAGTTAACATATGAATTGTTGATTATTATGTTTATCTGGTTACTTTTATGACGTAGGTAGATTTACAATTGTATGGTTTACTTGAATATGATTGTGTCTTGGCGTCGTTAAACCGGTTTAAACCCGCAGTGACACTTTGTACTGACCGTTCCAAGGCGGTACTTCGATTTTCCCCTATTGTTTGTTTGTTATGTCTTTGTGCGTCTCTTTGTGTTTTTTTTATATACGTGTTCATTTGTTGTTTGTCGTTGTGGTGCTGTTTGGGCGGTTGTGTGTTTAGTATGTGGTGTTTCCTGCATGACTCATACTTGTACTTGAAAGGGACTGTTACTTATTTTGACTTGGATGTAGGGTAGATAAGCGAGAGGTTGGATACTAACAAACCTGATTTAAGCCCCAGTAGTATTTTTACCGTTCAAAGGTGGTACTCATTATTTTCCTCCATGATCGACTTTGGTCTTTATTATATGGGAAATGTTTATGTCTTTTAGTGAGTATTGTTACGTTTTGTCTTGTAGTGTGCTGGTTCTTGATTGATGCTGTTTGGGAGTCGTACCCTTTCGTATGTGACGCACCTTGTAGGATAGTTTTTCCTATGTGTCTTCGTTTTTGTTGTTTGGTTTAATGCATAGTGCTTTACAGACCCATAATTATACCACTTTGCAATTACCGTTTCAGACAGATTCTACCGTAACGCATAAAGCTCCTATAGGAGCTTCTGCATTTCCTTAGTCCTGCATTAGCCCTTTCGCTGCCAATGCCGGATCTGTGATTACCTATGCAAACAGTTTGGATCCAGATGAGACGCCGAATTACTCGGCGTCTCATCAGGATCCAAACTGTTTGTTACTATGTTTTTGAAACAAAAATGAAGAAAATCAAAAGAATGAAAATTTGTAGCAGACGACAAAATTAGCAGACGACAGAGTTTGGCAGCGAAAGGGTTAAGCAACCACGTGTTTTAAAAAATAAATCCTGACTCATACTTATTTTGTTATTACTGCTCATGAACAGACTCAATAAAACCGAGTTTTTCTCTTTTTGTGTTGCAATGGCTTTCGGGGGATCACCTCCCTTCAGAATTTATACTATTATATAAGTAGTATTAGCGAGCATTTACTCTGTACTGTTAGTGGAAAATTTGCGTTCAATACAATGTAAGATATCAAGTTTCTATCTGCCGTCCTCGCTATGTTCCTCTGCCTTTCCCTTTCTCGATGTCTGCCTACAGTTTGTTTCTTTCTAACGTTGTCTCCACGTGCCCCTTCCTCAATGTGTCACAGTCTCTCTGTCTGCCTCTTCCCTCTTTCTCTCATACTAAAGTAATGTACTAGATATAAACGGAAAGTTTTGCATACAAATTGCGAATTGTCGGACTTATTCGAGGAAGGTGACTTTATTTAAACTTTAGCCTGATGTCAAAACTTTGTTGTTTGAAATTGTCATCGACTTCAGTTGTCACACTTGGTTTATCTTGCATTTCGTTTCAACAATATGACCAAAGAATCAATCAGTTTGGATCAAAATGAGACACCGAACTGTTTGTATCTACATGTATATAGATAATCACTCATCAGCCCATAACAGACTAAGGATGAATGAACTATGTACCATTTTGTCTATTCAAACACCCGAGAAAAGAAGCAAAATAATTACAAATGCAGTTTCCTTGACAAAGGAATTGATTGTACACATGTGAATTATAAAACCTTCTGATGAAGACTCTCGCCGGATGATTCATCATCATATGTAATGTAAAAACTCAAATGGACTGTTCGATTCTTGATGGGACGGTGGAAGAAAAACTTCAATCGAATGATTGAAAACATTTTATGAGAAGTTCCAAACAGTTAAACATTGTAGCTACATGTATAGTAACGTATTAGACAAAGTTTTAAGTTTTTTGAAAAGAAAGAGAATATACTACATATCCTGACGTGACGCAGTGTAGCGTTACAGCTGGATCGAAACTGTATATGTCATAAAACTACACCGCTAATATGTCAACATTTAAACCTTACAATGCTGAATTCATGTTCAAATGGACTATTGCAAATTCAAACAGGTCAAACTTATGGTGAATATTTAGGCGTATTTTAAAGACAATGTGTAACATGGCAAACAGTGCTTCCTCTTGAAGCCCTCTCATCTGGTTCTACATTGTTTGCAAAGGACGTAAGTGGTTGGTGTCCCGCACTGTAAGGGCTGAACCTTACTGGTAACAAGTAATCAAATACAAATACACTGCACATACTTAAACCTTTGAGGCTAAGGCTGCAAATTTAGAGTGGAATGGTCCATCAGTGTTTAACCCTTTCGCCGCCAAATATCTAATTGTCGTCTGCAAACTAATTTTGTTAAATCGGTAAAGTAAGGAAATGAGATAAATAAATGCGAATTTCAAAGGAATAAAGCACATATATAGAAATAGAGATTGAGACAAAAAGTGGAAGTCCCTGATCAAACGCCGCCTTGAAAATGCGGCGTTTGATCTGGGACTGCACTATTTGTCGTGGCGCATTTTTGCGACTTCGGCGGTGAAAGGGTTAAGTATATACCGGTAGTCCACTCAGTTTGAAAGGTTTATACTTGCTACAGGATTTTAAATGACAAACAATGCAGACCAATGATCAGATGGCTCATATGCAAGTACATGCATGTCCCGCACTCAGGGTAATATTACCGATAACAAGCAATAAATTACATTACGACAATCGGCCTAATCGTCGTACGAAGCAATACTTAAAATGTCTAATCCGTACAATTTGGTTTGACATTTCCAATTTCTACAACTGGCATACCGTCATTATCTTAATCGGTAGCATGTTATTGGCAAACCAGTGGATATTTATGAAAACATATTGGACATTGATGTGACTGAGTATCTCGTCAGAATCCAAGCTACCTTTAAAATGACATCTAAAATCGGATGTAGAAAACGCCACTGTGTCAACATACTTAAGGAAGCTTTAAAGAATAAACCCAGTACTCATTTAAGCTTCATTAATACATTTGCGCCCAGTGGATTCTTCTATGTTTATATATTGGATTAATCCGCTGTTTTATCTAAGGGGTTCCTGGCCTAAATTTTCAATTTCGGTTTGTTTTATATTGAAATTTCTATCAGCAAACAGTGTAGACTCTGACCAGACGCCGCATTATGCCAGTGCACACTGTTTGTCTATGTCCCATATATGGGATCGTGGGCACAAATGAGTTAAAACATTAGTATGCTCTTTGAAATGCTTCCAAAATATACATTCGTTGTGATAGGATTATTGTCTCTTACGGGTTTGAAATGAACATTTATTCAGCTCCTTTACAAAAACAGAAACAACTTGTCTACCAACTTTGATCTTGATGAGATGCGGATGCACTTGGGTCACACACTGTATGCAAAGGTAATCAAACTATGTAGCTAGAGGGACGAACGAGTCAATGTAAAGACTCAATGAGCAAGATCCGAGTCAATTATGTTTATTTTGATTATACAGTTGGACTTCAATATATCGAACTTCAAGGGAACATAAGATTACTTAAATATACCAGAAGTTCGAGTCATTGGATTTCTAATCTAGACAATTTTACAAGTTCACAGTTTATTGCAGGTCTTACTGAAAGCCCCTGTAGGAACCACACCGAATGCGATAAACTGAATATTAAGAAGACGAAATGAATAATAATGATTATAATAAATTCATTAGCAATGCATTCACGGTGAGACGAATTAGCAATGCATTCACGGTTCCAGGAAAGGCGAGCTGTAGTCTTTAGTTTCAATCAATTCATAGTTCTGGTTTTAGTAGACAGTAAAACCCCTCTAAACAGGAATTCTAGTAGAGAAGAATTTAGATACGTTTAGGCATGTGACTGCTTAATGTACCTCTCTCCAAGTCCGATATTTAGACTAAATTGGACGCCCGGTTTAGAGGAGTATTACTCTACAAGCTAATGTTAGTAAACTACAGTGCTCCCTCCCTACAACGGCCCTCTCAGTAACGATTCCCTCCTTACAACAACAACGCATGTCACTGTTTCCGAAACAACAAGGTTCCAGAAACAACCTTTTTCCGTCGTATTTTCTTTATGCTTCCATCAAACCCTATATTGTGACCACTCTTTAGAATCGCCACTTTGTGACGATTCTAAAGAGTGGTCACAACATAGGGTTTGATTGAGGCATAACGGTTTAAGTTCTCGAAATACACTTTATCTTGGGGTCTGCAAACAAGCTTATTATGTTTGATTTTCCCTCCCTATAACAACTCCCTCTGAACAACACTTACAATATTCGTATCCCAAAGGGTGTCGTTGTAGAGAGGGAGCACTGTATATGTAAATTACACGTTTGGTTAGTTATGAAACGCTTTTTTACACAATAGCAAACAAGGAAGACCCGTACGGGTCCTGTAGGAACCGTCTGATATAGTCTGCTCTGTTTGCTTAGACCCGTACCGGACTGGTCCTGTAGGAACCGTCTGATATAGTCTGCTCTGTTTGCTTAGGACATAATAAGTAAATACCATTTAACCCTTCGCTTGCTATTCACGTCAATATACCTACCTGTAAATAGTGAAGACCCAGATGAGACAGCTCCTGTAGGAGCTGTCTCATCAGGGTCTACATTATTTACAAGTTGATTGCGCAACCAGTGCACCCCACAGCAGTGATTGCACAGCGAAATACTTGTACACAGTGTAGATATATGTAATTATACAACAGGGTATGGGTAAAGAATGAGAAATGTATTTTAAAATTCAGCAAGAGAAGGGTTAAAATGGAATCTCCTGGACTGAAAAGAAAAGCAATTACAACTGAAACAAAATATGAGATAATGAAATGCTTGGAGAATGGAAATAAAGCAAAAACAACGACGTAGCCGGAGATTTTATTTTGCCAACATTTTGAAAAAAATGAGATCATAAGAGATTACGAGACTTCAAGTATGTCGCCATCTCGCAAACGGCAGAGACGTGCGTCTTTTCCCGATGTCGACAGGGCCATGGTCGAATGTTTTAAAGATCAACGAAGAAAAAACGTGCCTATTAATGTGCCACTACTTCTACATCAGGCAGTAAAATGTCCGAAAAACACGACAACAATTAATTTATGCAAACTCAGGGTTGTTGGACAGGTTTAAATTAAGACACAGAATAGTATGCAGGACTAGCAGCGCGGAGTGTTCAGAGGTTAATGAAACTGTTACAGAAGACTGAATAAAGTCTAAATGATCAGCTCTTTTTAACCCATTCCCTTAAATGTTATTCTGTGATGCCCGACTATAAATAAAGTTTCTTGTATCTTGTATCTCATATCGACGCCTGTTTTGGCCTTTTGACGCCTCTGCAAAAGTCACCTGTTGAAACCGTCATGATAAATAGAGCATTTGCTGCTATGGGAGCAAATGCTCTATTTATCACAGTGGTTTTAAAGTACAAAATTCTAAACTTTTCCTTTTCTCTAGTTAATGCTTCTTTTGGGTAGCTGTATTCAAAGTGGTTCAATCTAAAATTAGCCATTGAAGAAATGGGTTAAAGCTTACAAGCCCGCCGATATATTCAGTGCTGATGAAGCTGGTCGTTTTTTAAAGCATTGTCAAGTAAAACGCTACAGCTAGGAACAGGAGGGAAGTGTCAAGGAGGCAATAACAGCTCTGATGGCTGCAAATATGGATGGGAGTGAACAAAAGAAATACTTGTAATAGGAAAGTTTCAAAATCCGAGGTGTTTCAAGGGCGTAAAGTGCCTTCCTGTTTAATACAAGTACAAGTGGAACAGTATGGCACGGATTTGACCTCGGTTTAAGTAAAAACGGTCTAATACAGAATAGCACGGATGTACTACGGTTGTTTGCTCCGTGGTCAAATTTTGAACATGTTCAAATATTGTCACGGATATACCAGTACTACTACGTATGACTACGACTTAAAAACAGAAAGCTACGGACCAATACAGATTGCCACGAATAATGCCGGATCGTATCCGTAGCTAATCCGGCGTCAAATCCATGAATGTGTGACCTAGGCATAACATATGAGCTGTCAATCCGTTCAATATCTATGTAATGTGGTTGTGCTTATTGAAAGAAAAGGAAACTGAAAGTAATCAAGCTGTGAAAAGCTATGGGAATTGTACAGTAAAACCTCTCTTAACCGGAAGATAAATTTAGTATAAATATCGGTCTTAGGGACAAGTGACAGCTTAATGCAGGGTGGAAGACTTTTACCCTGCATTAAGCAGTCACCTTTTTAAAATATCTAAATTCTTCTCTACTAGAATTCCGGTTAAGAGAGGTTTTACTGTAGTAGATAATGACTTGTACGACAGAGAAAGAATTAACACTCAATATATCAGAGTTGGTAGTTTGTATAGGAGTGGTTGGCTCGATATATGTATACTGTGACTGTTAAAATCCAACTGTATATTAGTGCTTATCACAGTAAACGTTGATGAGTTGGGGACCTCATAAAGTGTTCTTTTGTATCCAGATCCCCCCTTTCAGTACGCCCTTAAGTCATTGAAGGCAACTTTATATTAACGTTAAGCAACCAGCTAACAAACCGGCACAGGTGACAGAGATGAACTATTTCCAAAGGCGATAGCATTTGAAAGTCAATAATCGTCATCATCACTTAAAGCATTAAAGGATTGCTTTCCATCAGTAAAATCTGTTCTAAAAGCCTAACTGACGTTTAATCTCTCTAATGGGGGTAATTTTGTTGAATATGATAAATTACATTTAGAAGAGTTTTTGGATGGAAATCCGGTGTTGACTACTAATACTTCCAGACGCATTTTTATCCTTCATGTCTAATCTTAACCATTTCCTTCATATAACACATTTTTACGCGTAAACAGTAAAGTCAGATCAGACGGCCCCCGTAGGGGCCTTCTGATGAGGGTCTGCTCTGTTTGTTATAGGATTGTGATATATTTGTTTCTTTAGTTTCTATAATGGCTAAATGTTCCACCTTCCATATTGTGTCCATGACGATTCAATATTGAAATTGAGAATAAACATAGAACAGGAAAAGGGTTAATAAACACGATGCGGGCCAACCTGTGATTAACTTTGCAAAGAGTTATGGATTCAGTTGAGACGAGGAATATGTCGGCTTATCAACAGATTTAACTTTTCTGATGCTGAATGTATCTTGGCTTGCATTAACAGTTTGTAATCAGCTTGGATTTAGATGAGACTCCGACACATTCGGCATTTCATCGGAATCTGACCAATTTGACGTTCGACCAACAGTTTCTCATAAGTTTGATCGAACTACTACTACTCCTCGATATCAGGTAAAGGGTTAGATATAACCATGTATTAAATTGCATCGGATCAACAGCGTAATGCCTGCTAAAGCCTCCCTGTATGACTATCACTCTAACCCCCCCCCTCTCTCTCTCTCTCTCACTCACTCACCTTTTCTCCATTGTATCAATTTGCTTTGTGTTTTTTTCTTCTTTTTGACTCTGATAACACTTGTTTTCTTTTACCTACTCACCCAATTATTTTAAGATGATGTCTTAAATAACCCTTATCTCTCTATTTATGTATGTTAGTTTCTATAGGGAAGGGTTGTGAAACTAAGTTGAAAGAACTTGTAGCCCAACCCCATTTCTGTAAAAATGAGAAATAAAATATGCTTAACCTAACCTAACTTTTGCTTGAGTCTGAGATCACCCTGGGTCCATGCTTATAAAACGTTTAGTTGAGTCTGAGTTCGTTCTCAAGTTTTTGACCAATCAAAAGCTTGAGAACTCAAATCTGACCAATCAAAAGCTTGAGAACGAAACTCAGACTCAACTAAAAGCATGGACCCTGAAGTATCTGATTAGTCAGATCCTGAGCCTTCTCCAAATCTGACCGATCAGATATTTAAAAATAAACTCAGACTCATACCTTTGCCCCTTGATCCAACCTGTTTGCACGTGCTTCTCAATTGTGTTTGTTTCATTAAATTGATGATGACAAATGATCATCTATAATTGAATTTGTTCAGAAGAAATGATCAGATTTGTTACTGAAATTCAATTCATACACAATCACACGTCAATGCATTGCCCTCCCAGTCGCGCAATGACTGTAATTTGCAAATGGCTTGGAGTTGCTGGCAGCTAAGCTAATAGTTTCTAACATTATTATGCAAATTGGGTAAAATATTAAGAAGATAATTAGTTTGACCATACCAAACGTTTTACTCGAGGATGAAGGTAAAAAAACAGTGATCGCACCTGACCAGTTATTTGTAAAAGTAAAGTACCTAGTTATAGTCTACTTTCAGTCCGAATGACCGCTTAGCCGACTGTACATTTACTCGCCTGGTCATTGAGTCATTGGCCTACAGTATTGAGCACTGCTAACATATGACGCAATCATGCAGCCGCAGTACCGGCGAGTGATCCTCACAGGTACCCATTGTAACCCCTGGGTGGAGAGGATGTGCGGGTGGGAGACACGGAAAAGCGTCTCTGAAATTTCCGGGAGGGACCGGGATTTGAACCCCGGACCTCCGGACTGATAGTCACGCGTGTTACCACTAGACCACCGCACACCACAAATACTAAAATTGTAATACTAAAACTAGGACACCATTAACGTAAAAAGTCTTAAAATACAATACCCCCACTACAAAAAAGGAAATAAAACATTGCAATAACGGGGACAATAAGGTCTGATTTACTGAGATATTAATGTTTGGGCTGCGCGTATCGCGCAGACCTATATTGTGTTTGGTTTTTCCGATGACTAATTTTCTTGCATTGATGGTAGATTTTCACCTTTTTCCACTGAAGAGCTTCGTTTCAGCAATGTGCCCAACGCGCCTCCTACTACCATCGCCCTTATCTCTACCTATCTATACAGTCTGCCGCATACTATCAAGGGTAAAGAAAGTGATTGCAAAATCTGTATTACCTCGATCACTATTTTAAAGCACCCAGGGAAATTGTAACACATTGCTTTTTTATAAGAGCTCATAGTTTAAACATTAACGCAAACGTAATCGGAACGTTCGGGCGTGAAGGGCTTTGTTTCAGCAATGTTCCCAATACGTCTCCTACTACCATCGCCCTTTTTTCTATCTGTCTATAGACGATTCTATTTTTGATAAATTGACGCCGCCATTTTGAATGTCCCGTGACCTGTCCGCTATTACATGACTGATAAACAATGCAAGAAAAGGCATCAAAGTTTTCACAAAATTTGTTTTAACACACCCATTATGGATGAGCTCCAACATCATAAGTAGAAACACACATTAACGTTAAGATTATCATTATTTTCTATTTTTAGTTTTGCTCTATGGCTTTTAAGAAGAAAATAATTATCTAACAGAATGATGCACAGGACTATCTATCGGCGAATATTCGAGTTATTACGGCTCGACGAGGAATATGTATACGATATTTAAGAATTGTTAACGCACAGGGTCGAGAATTTACTCTATGAATGAATTAATGTTAGTTTTTTTAGTTTAAAATACGTTTTTAACATGATTTACTATCACTTTCATCTAGCGAACTTCTGAAGCAATTTGTCCCACTTGAAGACAGAGTCCAAAAGAAAAAAATAATTATGGTACCCAAAATCTGCACCTCTGCATGAAACAGTGCAGTTTGTAACCGGGTTTTTTCTCGTTTAATCTGCAAGCATTTATAACGTAATAATTAATACGTTCCAGATGGTTTGGTTCCAAATCTATTCCCATATTATTTATAGATATCATGTAATTCGGTTCCAGGTTACCAAAGTTCCATTTATCATACAGTCCAGATCAGCTATTTAACAGGTTGTGAATGGCTAGTGCATGATAAAAATACAAATGTAATCATCTATTGTTTTTTATATAGAGCGTTTTATCTTTTTACGTAACATATCAACACCATAAAGACTTGGAATGGCTGAAGAATAACCCAAAACGTTGGGATTTAAAGTTCTATCCTAAGTCATAGATCTAATTTGTCAAAATATAGTTTTCTTCTATTTTTCGGGAAACTAACAAATTTTAACTTTAGATAATTGACACCTTGTTTGGTATTCTTGTGTTATTAGAAGTATAGCTGTTACGTTATTATGCATAACTTTGTTGATAAGAACTGAACTGAACTGAACTGAACTTTATTACATCTCAGGCACCGAAGTGCAACAAGAGGAAATGCAATACACACAATAATCATACACTATGACAAAATACAATCATGATAATTAATAATGTTATTAATAAGGTTAAGGATGGTTGGAGACATAAACTACTAGATATACATGCATTTGGTTAAACACTGGACGAAAGAACGAAAGAAAAGAAGAAAGAAAAATAGAAAAGAAAGAAAGCATCTAAGTAAGGGGGGAAATAGAGAAATCGAAATAGGGGGAAAGCCAAGATATTCATTGAAAGGTGACTCCACATTTCGCTGCAAAATAAGGTAAGTATTCTGGCAGTCTGGATCCTGATAAGACGACGAGGCAGCCGACATTCTGTCTGGACGCAAACTGTTTGCAACTGTTACCATGGGTTCGTATATGGCAGCGAGAGAGTTAGCATCTGTGATTCTCCATGCGAACAGTTTTGATCCAGAGGAGACGCGTGCAACTCGGCATTCACCAGGATCCAGACTGGTTGTTAGTATGTGAACAAATGAAAATTGTAGCAGACGACTGATTTATATATAACAAATTGGGCAGCGAAATAATAAAGTGTGTTATACAGTTAAAAACAGCTAAAATGTAAATGTTTAACCCTTTCCCTGTTCAATAGGAATGAAGGTAAAAAAGGCACAATGGATATTTACTGATTGATGTCACATGACGGCGTGTGCGCACGAGTATCCGGTATTGATAGAGACTGTACAATCAGTATAATTATTATTTCGTAAGCAATTAGGACAGACCCAGAACAGACTATGTCTGCTCCGGGTCTATCCTGATTGTAATTGCGCGAAAAAGCACTTTATGAGGGAAAGGGTTAAAGACAACAAGTTCGGGAAGAATAACTGACTACAATTAGACAATATATACATAGTTCGGATATCGGATAACCATTCAGTTTGACGAGAGTTTACATACAGTGAGTAAGTAATCTAAACACGGGATAAAATTCCAATGCTTGCGGTAATAAACTTATTATAGTTGCATTCGTATAGGTAAGACTATTATTAAAAACAGTGAAACTGATTTGTGTATATACAAGTGTGATAGATGGCAGTTATGTAATCACTGACCATTGTCCCCTGTTGAGATCATATGGGATTTACTGGCCATCTGACACCTTTGATCCCCATGTCTAGTTAGAAATTTAGCAGTATTAAGGCTGAGTAAGTCATGTTATAATATTGTTTCAAACTGTCTTTACACAATTTATTTTCATGTATTCAAAACAAAGTGTTTGTATTGTTAATTCTTTGAATGCGGGAAAGAAAAGTATACTGACATTTAAAAACAATGTAGACCCAAAAAGCAACCCTCTGATCTGGGTCTTCACTGTTTAGTATTCAAAATCATCGAGCAACTTTAAGTCTTATATAATGAGTCATGCAATCTACAGTTAAACAATGATGGGCCATTTCACTTTAAAATTTCAGCATTCAAAGGTTTAATCATCACAACGCAACAGAATAAAAATAAAGTTTTATTAGTTATACAATTTATAAAATATGCTTATTTGTTTAACCCTTTCCCTGTTCTTTTTTTTATTCAAAATTTCAATACTTACTGAATATTCATAAAACATAAGTTATAATGAAATATGGATGGTGGTACATTGTAGCCATTCTAGAAACCTGTGCAGGGCAGACCCTGATCAGTTGAGATGATCCTACTTGAGACGTCAGCTCTGGGTCTGCTCTGTTTGCAAATTCTTGAACACGTTTATATGAGGGAATGTGTTAAAACCCTAGCTTAACCCTATATAAACGCATTTGCAAACAGACAAGACTCGGTTCAGATTGCTCAAATTTAAGCTGTTTGATCAGGTGGTCTGCTCTGTTTGCTTATCCGATTACCATATACAGTTTTAACGCCTTTTGCAAACAGAGAAGGTCCAGATCTGAAGGCGCCTGTTGGAGCCAAAAGATCAGGACCCAGTCTGTTTGCTTATGAAACATTTAACAGATCTTACTCTACAAAAGTCTTGTGTAACTACACCATTATCAAAAAATCAGCTAATAAATAATAATTGTGTCATATTTTCTGACATAAATATTCATCAGGGAAAAGTTGACAACCAACCAGTAACCACTTTTCTGTAGGAAAGGAATTCAGCTAAGAATGTAGATATTTAATACATTTCGTTTCCGTCTTTCCAAAACGCATCGGCCCAAATATGCCTGACCCAGTAAATATGAAAAAAATAGTCAAACAGGGAGAGCCACACACGAAATGACATTCGATCGGATTTAGGGAGAAAACTTTCAAAACAACGACAAACTAAAAACGATACATGTAACTTAATAAATTACGACAGTTCGTGAAGATGGACTGAAGTCTTTTCAATTCAAGGCTTTTAACCAGACTCTTCGTTTTACTGCCATTGCCGGCATGTAATGTAGCTTGAACGGCATCAAACAGGGTCATTCTTTATGTTCTTTTTGTTCTATTCTGGGTAGTTAACAACATGAATTTTCCCGATCGTATTTTTTTTCTGGCTGTTAACACATCCAACAGCTACAGACTGCTTTCCCCCGCTCCGTTTAGACGACATTTTTATCGTAGGCAGTTAAAATAGTTATGAATCCTTCGGAGATGAGGTAAATCTGCCAAATATGTTCAGTCCAGTAATGGCAGACGGGGAGAGTAGTAAGGGGAGAAAATGAGGTAAAAACATTTTTCTGGAATCGTCTATACATACTGCCGCACAGCCTCACGGGTAAAGGTAGTGATCGCAAAATCTTTATAATCTCAATCACTATTTCAAAGCACTATGGGAAATTGTAGCCCAAAATCCATGTTCGTGATGAAATAACCGCTTTAGAGCTCATAGAAACGTAATCGGAACGTTCGGCCAAAGGTGCGAATAATTTGTTTTGAGTTAAAACTACGTATTGTGTCATAAAATCAAAAGGAGTATCGATAATGAGTTTCGACCGATAAAGACGAGTGAACAGGTAATATTTTAAAAGTATTTCAGTTCAATATTGTTTTATTTAAACTGTTTGCTGTTATAAACGATATTTATTTTCAATAAAAAGCCACATTTTATATATCATGCTAACTCTCATGTACAGTGACTCTCATTCCATTACAAAGTCCATTTCTCATGCAATACTTATACATTTTGCCAAAAAAGATGCGTAGTGCAGTTATTTGGATCTGTAAGTTGGATGAGAGTCTCTCAAACTAGTGTCAATTTAACACCGCTCAACTGTAATGCACATATAATGCAAAGAAACCCTTTGATCTCTCTCTCTGCATTACATCCAGTATGCATTTGGTTGCGACCTGATGTAACAGTCTCTTCCATCGGCATTTCAGTTGTTGCTGTGCTTCCTCGTTCACAGATATTGTTGCTCATGTATTATTATTTTCTGTACTATAGTGCACCCTCTTTACAACAACGATTGCCACTGCTGTCCGGTTCCAACAACAGAGCTCCAGATAAGAGTGTGTAAACACATTTTTTTCTGCCGTGTGTTTAAAATGCTCCCATCAAACCCTATGTAGTGTCCACTCATTAGAATCTTTGCTTTACTATGCTTCTACTGAATGGTTACAACATCAGGTGTGATGGAAGCATACCGGTTTTAGTACTACTTAAATTTTATCACAGACAAATGTTTGTACCACTTAAAATAACACTTTCTATCTTTCCATATGCCCTCAGATTCACTGTTCCTCGTGGTCTACTCAGGTGAGCGTTTTAGAGTTTTAGAGTCATTGTAACTTTTCTTACCCCCCCCCCCCATTGAACAACTTACTACCTCATAATGTTTTAGAGCCGGCAAACTTTCACCCACATGTATGCTATTTTAATATGTTTGTTATAATGCCACCAATGTTTCTATCATGTAATTTACAGTTTAAGTGGTCTTAACAGAGGGTTTTACTGTATATACTCGTTTGTTCATTACAATGTTTGTTATAATGCCAACAATGTTTCTATCATGTAATTTACAGTTAAAACACTCTAATATGACCACTCAGTTGCATTAATTATTGGATGTTTAAGAAAGGTGACTGCTTAAAACAAGCATAGAGAAAACCGGAAAGCTCCTTCAGCAGCTTTCTGTTTTACTTACTCCTTGCTTTAAGCTGCAACGTCTCTTTCTCACAATCACTTAGCCTTTGTTAAGTAGTCTTAACAGAGGGGTTTTACTGTATATACGCTTTTGTTCATTACAATGTTTGTTATAATGCCGCCAATATTTCTATCATGTAATTTACAGTTTAAGTGGTCTTAACATATGGGTTTTACTGTATATACTATTTTGTCATTACACATTAAAACATTTATATCATTCCACATTAGTTTGTTATATCTCCCAATTTCTTTCCACTCAGAGATTATGACCAGCTTTTTTCTGGCGCAGCCCTTTTTCCCATTGCTGTAAATTTACAGCAAGTTTTTACTTGTGATCTATTAGATTTACGATTGAATCATTACATGTCTATATGTATATCAAGAGAGAAAACTACTCCCTTTGATCCCATTCTGCCAGTGGGTATAATGTTTGTGTACTGACAGAGAACAACATTCACAGTGATGTCACAGAAAGGTTAACTACGTGGAGTTTATTGCATCTAAGAATCAAACGAAAACAAGAACAACAAAGTGAAAGATAAACTTTTTATGAACCTCGAAAGTGACAAAACATTGCTGTAATAGGCACTACTATGTGAAATATATAAAGATACATGTATTAGCAAGAAGGCTATAAAACAAACAGAACGATCCTGTAAGAGAAAACTAAGTGGGGAAGTCCGGTGGGTGTACACGAGGTTAGGACGTCCCTAAACCCTCTTAGCCACAGGCCGTTCCAAGGCGGTGCTGTTTTTGTTTGTCTTATGTATTTGTGTCTTTGTATTTCAAAAGTTTCATCTCGTGTGTGTGTTTGTGCTTGTGTGTGTTTGTGTGGTGTGTGGTGTGGTGTGTGGTGTGGTGTGGTGTGTGTGTGTATGTGTGTATATGTGGGTGGTTGCCTCTTGTATGTGACTTTTCCTGCTTGACTTGATTACCTTTTCATTGATGCTAGACACACATTGAGGAATGTCTCTAATTGCAAGTACTGACAAATGTATTTAACCGTTTACTAACAGCAATATTTGTAACCTGTTTTGTTCAGGTTACAACTATAAAACGGACGATGTTTTAATTTTGGAATTAAATGATAACTCTTAGACACTGCTCTCATTAAGCATTAAGCATCAGTAAGCATTATGAAATAATCAGACACGATTTTTTCTATTCAATAAATACTCAAGCGAATCAGACATAATACTGTTTGTTTATGAACTATAATTATATTGTATTTGTATACAAATTATGAGTGTCGAGTTTCTGAGAACTAATGGCATTTTCAGATTTGTTAGAACGTATGATGTCAGTTAAAGGTACCTTGTTTAAATATTTGGAATTATGATAAAAATAATAGAACAAGAGGTATGCTGAGAATGATTGGACATTTATACGTGAATTGTTCATTACACGAAACTTCATTAACTTCAGTTTTATAAAGTAATTGTTTCGGGGGGAATTTTCTGTTTTACAAAATCTGCTGGATCAAGTTTTTATAATTCCATAACCCTTACCTCCATAAATACGCTTTTCCACGCCTCTGTAAAAGTCACTTTATGAAACCACTTTATGAAACCATTGTGATAAATATTTCCTTTTCTCTAGTAAATGCTCCTTTTCGGTAGCTTGATTCAAAGAGGTTGTGTATAAAATAGCCTTTGGAGGAAAGGGATAAGGAAACACAATAGCCACTGATCAGACGGCTACTACAAGAACCATCTGATTTGAGTAGAATGTGTTTAGAAAGCCTTTAACCCTTTACTCCATGAATATTTATTAAATAAATTATGACACCATGAATATCAATTAGATTAATCTTTGAAATGACATATTAACATATGCAATATTTGCGAAAGCAAAAACTGTAGAATAAGATTTACACTGTTTCATAAGCAAACGGAGCAGACCCTGATCAGCCGTCTGATCTCGGTCTACTCTGTTTGCAAAGCCGTAGACAGGCCAGGCGTATTTATGGAGTAAAAGGTTAAAGAAGGGTAATGTCTGGCATACACTATTCGTCAAACTAAGGATACATACATCTGAAATGTGTGCAGTTTTCTAGCTGAAACTGACCTACTTCAAAATAAATGAAAACTAAAATTATCAAAATTGGACTTTCAAACAAAAAAAAAACGATCCGGGCATACACTGGTTGAAATGCAATGAAACCACTTTTCACAGAGATTATTGTTTCTGTCATAGAAAGCACACCGTATCATGTATCAGTTATCGATTTTTTACTGTACTACGATCGGTACTTTGACCTACAGCAAAACCTCCATAATTCAAAATTCTTAATAAATTTGAGCTCTTTTGAGGGAGGTAGCTGCTTAAAGCAGAGTGGAAGACGAGCATAAAGCTCCCCGTGGAGGTTTCTGAACATGCCTTACAAAGCGATTATGATACTTCTGTTGTTCGCATTTATGAACGAGATTTTACTGAATGTGAATTTTGCCAATTATTACCGAACGCCATATTTGCTTTCATGCAATGTTCGGAATTCAGTCACCTTAATATTCATAATACAGTAAAACCTCGATTATTCGAATTTTCGTTATAGAAGAATTTAGACCCTTTTAGGCAGGTGGCTGCTTAATGCATGGTGAAAGTCATGCAGAAAGCTCCTAGAGGAGCTTTCTGCATGACTTTCACCATGCATTAAGCTGCCACCTGTCTTAAAGAGCGATACTAATACGTATTTTAGTGTTCGGATAATCGAAGTTTTAGTGTTCGGATAATTGAAGTTTTACTGTAATTATGGTAATATGATTTATTGCTATAATTCTGTTGGAGACAAAATGCAGCGAAATAATGAAGTATGCAGCAAAAAACGTGTTTTAATTATTTCCGAGCATACTCTTATTTAGTTTTTGTATGTTCTTCAGGCGGCTGAAGGGATCCTAGTATGACATTAGCATTATAACTCTTAACATTCATATCACTGGAATTGATATATTATCCACAAGAATCCACGGGAATGGTTTGGGAATATGATGCCCAAGGCAACTGCTAAGTAATTGGCATACAACATTTACCACGTGTCTAGACAACATTTACCACGTGTCTAGACAACAGACGCCCAACTGACCTACATCTGCTTAACCCATTCCCTCCTACTGACGCATGTTGGCGCCTCTGTAAAGATCACCTTTGAAGCCATTATGACAAATAAAACATTTGCTGCATAGGAGCAAATGCTCTATTTAACACAATGATTTCACAACTACAAAATACTAAACTTTTCCTTTTCTCAAGTAAATGCTCCTTTTCGGTAGATTTATTCAAATAGGGTGTGTCTAAAAATAGACTAGGAGGGAATGAGTTCTTTTGCTGAGAAGACACTGGCGGGGCTCATAGTCTAGTCCGTACAATATGAAATTATAAAATAAACATATATGTACATTCAAAATCCTTACAAAATTATATGCCATCAAATAGATCTGACTATGGCAGTGCATCTTAGCCTTCGATATATACATACTTTCAAACCTTTACAAAAAGTATATTCTATATAGATAGTCTTAACCCTTACAATGCTGAGTTTGTAAAATGGACTACTGCAAGATTGATACAGGTTAAGCTTACTGTGATTATTTAGGGATTTTTTTCTAAAGTAAAGTGTAACATGTCAAACAGTGCAGACCCTGGTGAGAGTGCTCCTCTAGGAGACCTCTCATCTGGTTCTACACTTTTTGTCGAGGAAACTAGTGACTTGTTTCCCGCATGGTAAGTGTTAACCTCTCGTATTTTAATCGCGAGCTAACTAGCATTTGTTAACAGCACAAATCCAAGATGATTGACACTCGGTCAATAGTTGCTCAACATCGAACCATAACTACAACCTTTTGATAGCTCGAATATTGAGTAGACATTGTATTATAGCAGACACGGGTTAAAAGCTGTTCACAACTTTATTCTAACTGTATTCATTACGTTTGCATTTGTTTTCCATAGTCTGTACATAACAGGTGCGCATGCGAGTTGACTGTACATTTGATATGGAGACGGCAAACCATGTCACATTACAAACTGAAACCGGGTGGACCAGTCATCATTCAAAGAATTCTCTTTATAATGCAGATCGTTAGCAAGAGAGCTGACGCTTCCATTTTCATAACCTTGAAATGTCACAGCCCGGAAATGAACTTACTTCGGTACAAAATGTGTGATGGCCATCGACTTATGATTGAGCAAATTCAGGTAACGATGCATATTATAAAAGTGCTCGTACGTCAGTATTGTTGAGATGTTTATGGTGACCTGTATATCATAGCGACGTTTAGACACCAGCTTATTAGACTAAATACAGCATGCATATATTTGTTTTATGTCTGACAACTTGTTATTGCCTGGCTGTGAATTGGACTAATGTAGTGCTTTCCTGAGAACCACTGTTTTTATGTTTATCCAGAAAATTAAAATTAATAACTAATCAAGTAAATCTCAACCTCGAGAGTGAATTATGAGAATGCGTAAAATGTGAAATCGCAGCACGCCTTATAATAAATGGCCGATACCTGAAATCCGCTTAATATGTTTTTTCTCGATCATTTTCAGACAGTAAAGTGATTTGCAGAATTTCTAAAACTACCAACCACTCCTTTATGATGTTATTTGGGCTCACAATATCACCCCTAATGCAATTTGTTTCTTTAATATTGTTTTCAAATACTGGAGACGCATTTCAATTTGTTTAAATGACACTACACGTGCAAAGGCCAGTGTCAGCCAATTCGCATGTGTTCAGTAAACTGTTTGAGTGGTTTGAGGCAGAAAGAATGTTTCCAATTTAAGCCTGGAACATTCACGGAAATTAAGCCTAAAACATATACAGGAAAACTCCTGGGAACTGGAAATGTGATAAAGAAACAAGAGAGTCGTCACGGGTGATAAATGCCACCAAAGTGTTTGACACCGAAATGCATGTTGGCGAAAAAACAATACAATGTAATGCAGGTGTAACGTGAAATTTTGATGCTGTTAAAAATTACACAGGAGTCGGTTCTTAGCATTAAAAACAGAACCTTTGACGATTATGATAGCTAAGAAAAGAGCCAGGGTCGAAACCTAGTTAAAAAGGACCCTAGGTCATTCTAAACGTTAAAAAGGACCCTGGATTGGTTGTCAACGTTAAAAACAGATCCTGGGTAAATTCTTAACGTTTTAAAAAAAAAGACACAGGGTCAAATTTCAATGTTAAAAAAAACATGATGTGGTGATTGTTACTGTTAAGTTGATTCTTAACGTTTAAGAAAGACCCTATGTTGATACTTAACGTTAAAAAATATACCCTCAGTCAATTCTAAACGCATGGTCAGAGTTTCATGTAACACTGGCTCTTAGACAGCTGCAACAGAAGTTACCTAATATGGATCTACAGTCTTTGCATATGCATGTATAGCATCTGATTTAGGTAGTGTTGTAAGCAAGCAATGAAGACCCAGTAGCTCCTACAGGAGCTGTCTGATATGGGTCTATATTGTTATAATGCTGTAATTCATCTGAAAGTTCCGACACTGCAAGTATTTGAACAGCATGGCCTACCCATGTACGAATAGTATTTAGAGCTCTTTATAATGTTTGATTCATGCTAATGTAGTAGCAAACAGTGTAGACCCTGTATGTTGATTTGGGTCTACACTGTTTGCCTAAGCATACCTGTCCAATACTTACAGACAAATTACAAATTACAAATTTGGAATCCGTAACTGATAAGGTATAGGAGATATGCTCCGGACAAGCTTTTAGTAAAATCAAGGTCAACGGTCAAGGGCACATTGACCTGAAAATGGTACGCGACACTCCGCCATCCCAAGATGAACTCACACACAAAATTTGGAATCTGTAGCTGGTAAGGTATAGGATATATGCTCTATACAAGCTTTTTGTATCTGGTAAGGTATAGGAGATATGCTCCGGACTGTAAAATTGAGGTCAAAGGTCAAGGTCAGTGATCTGGAAATGGTACATGACTCTTCGCCATCCCAAGATGAACTCACAAACCAAATTTGGAATCCGTAGTTGGTAAGGTATAGGAGATATGCTCCGAACAAGCTTTTTGTAAAATCGAGGTCAAAGGTCAAGGTCAATGTCACAGTGACCTGAAAATGGTACGCGACACTCCGCCATCCCAAGATCAACTCACACACCAAATTTGGAATCCGTGGCTGGTAAGGTATAGCAGATATTCTCTGGACAGCCTTTTTTGTAAAATCGAGGTCAAATGTCAAGGTCACAGTGACCTGAAAATGGTATGCGACACTCCTCCATCCCAAGATGAACTCACACACCGAATTTGGAATCCGTAGCTGGTAAGGAGATATGCTCCGGACAAGCTTTTTGTAAAATCGAGGTCAAAGGTCAAGCTAAAGGTCATAGTTACCTGAAAATGGTACGCGACACTCCGCCATCCCAAGATGAACTAACACACCAAATTTGGAATCCGTAGCTGGTAAAGTATAGGAGATATGCTCCGGACAAGCATTTTGTAAAATCAAGGTCAAAGGTCAAGGTCACAGTGACCTGAAAATGGTACGCGACACTCCTCCATCCCAAGATAAACTCACACACCATATTTGGAATCTGTAGCTGGTAAGGAGATATGCTCCGGACAAACTTTTTGTAAAATCGAGGTCAAAAGTCAAGGTTAAGGTCACAGTGACCTGAAAATGGTACCCAACACTCCGCCATCTCAAGATGATCTCACACGCCAAATTTGGAATCCGTAGCTGGTAAGGTATAGGAGATATGCTCCGGACAAGCTTTTTGTAAAATCTGTCAAAGGTAAAGGTCAAGGTCACAGTGAACTGAAAAATGGTACGCGACACTCCGCAATCCCAAGATGAACTCACACACCAAATTTGGAATCCTTAGCTGGTACGCGACACTCCGCAATCCCAAGATGAACTCACACACCAAATTTGGAATCCTTAGCTGGTAAGGTATAGGAGATATACTCCGGACAAGCTTTTTGTAGCTGGTAAGGTATAAGCTGGTAAGGTATAAGCTTCTTGTAAACAGTGACCTGAAAATGGTACGCGACATTCCGCCATTCCAAGATGAACTCACACACCAAATTTGGAATCCGTAGCTGGTAAGGTATAGCAGATATGCTCCGGACAAGCTTTTTGTAAAATCAAGGTCAAAGGTCAAGGTCACAGTGACATGAAAATGGTACGTGACACTCCGCCATCCCAAGATGAACTTACACACCAAATTTGGTATCCGTAGCTGATGTGACAAAGGAAATATACTCCGGACAAAAGGTACACACACCCACACACCCACACACCCACACCCACATACCCACGCACGATGCGATTACTATATGCCGCCAAAGCCTAGCTTTGGGGGCATAAAAATAATATGTACATGTATTTATGTATTTTAGACAGATGTTTGATTAATATAGGTTGAATGCCATGCAGAAACCGACGCTTACACCAACTTTAACGCCCGGTGCTTCAGAGGTGTTACTGTACATATATAAAAGGCATTTGCTGACTTAAAGCATAACTTACAATACTGGTTCAACTGTGCGTGCACCAGTTAGACATCCACGATAACTTGTAAGGAACAGCGATTATTCACGTGATGCACGCTACAATAGTTTCGTGACAGTGTATAGTTTGGTTGCTCTTCAAATGTTGTGTTAGTGTGTAGTTTAAGTTAAGCGGAAGTACGCCAGTCACATATCAGTTTACGCTAATAAATGATGGTGAAAAAATGCTATGTTAAGAATAATGAAACCTGAAAGTGTGTTTGAGCAATGTATTTGTTCCAGCGCGGCGCAATGTATCAAAACCAAGTTCAGGTATGTGTCTGTATAGCTCGACATTAAGGGGTTATCATCATACGGAGTTAACCATGTCAGTGTGGAATTAAATGCATGGATAAGTTCTACTAGCATGAGCAATCCAGTTAACGTGCTGAAAATGCATCTGCCATACTATAATAAGACTACACAGAAAAACTCCCTGCAATTCAAACAACAATCTGACGTCGTTTGAGAATGACATTGTATACACATGTAGATATTATGCTCCACATTACCAAAGACAGGTTATCAAAGACGAAAGTACACAGATTGCCAGCGATAATGATGAATACTCTCAATTTGATATTTTTCTGTTTCAAGGCTGATGTTAAGTATTTGACTTATTTTGTAATTCCAAATTGCAATACCTACTGTTATAATGAAATATGGACGGTGGAATATTATAGCCATTTTAGGAAATTTGTTTGCAAATGCATGAAAACTCTTGTACATGGAGGAAAGGGTTAACAAACCTTTTCGACCTTTGAGTGCTAAGCAAGGCCAAACACTTAATGCGTTTTGTTGCCCGCACGTCCAAACTATAAATCAAAACGTTTCCTTGTTCTATGTATAGGCCTAGTTGTTAATCAATGGCATCAGTTAATATACAGTCAATGTACGGCTATGACGTTTCGTTGTTATTCAGAACACGTCCGCAATGTCATCCAAAGTTCAGAGCTTCTCTAATATTTAAAAGACGTATTCTTTGACCTTAAATAGAACATAACACATAATTATAGTGTCACCAGTTCAAAGGACAAAATAATAGCTCTTGTTTTTCTATTCAAATAAACGAGCAGAATATCAAACACGTTTATTCCTGATAAACATCTCATTAAGAGGCATGCTGTTGGCAAAGGACTTCACAATTCCACCCACAACAAGCTCAATTTAAGTTATTTTCGTTAGTTCCTCCAATCAATGTACAGTGCTCCCTCCCTACAACGACCCTCTCAATAACGATTCCCTCCTTACAACAACGCATGTCACTGATTCCGAAACAACAAGGCTCCATAAACAACATTTTCCATCAAATTTCTTTATGCCTCCATCAAACCCTATGTTGTGACCACTCTTTAGAATCGTCACTTTGTGACGATTCTAAAGAGTGGGCACAACATAGGGTTTGATTGAGGCATAACGGTTTTAGTTCTCGAAATACACCTTATCTGGGGATCTGCAAACAAGCTAATTATGTTTAATTTTACCTCCCTATAACAACTCCCTCTGAACAACACGTACAATCTTCGTATCCCAAAGGGTGTCGTTGTAGAGAGGGAGCACTGTATAACTGCAGTAAAGCCCTATTAACCCTGTCATCGCCAATGTCGCATAAATGCACCAGGACCAATATTAATAAGTGCAGTCCCAGATCAGACGCCGCCTTTTCACTTTTGTCTCAATCTCCATTTCTATATCTATGTTTTGTTCCATTGAAATTTGCATTTATTTATCCCATTTCCATATTGTACCGAATGATTTAACAAAACTTGGATTGCAGACGACTATTAGAAAACTTAGATTGCAGACGACTATTAGAAAACTTGGATTGCAGACGACTATTAGAAAACTTGGATTGCAGACGACTATTAGAAATTCGGCGCCGAAAGCGTTAAGCGGTCACTCAATATAGTATAATTCTACTAATGACCCTTTAACACGTAAGACATAATGGCACCATAACCATGTATTAGCTGAATTGTTATATAATGACATGTGTACGCAGGAATGTTTTGTATTGGTACGCCTGTAGAGACAGATGGACTATATTTTAATAAGCTAACATAGCAGACCCTGACGAGAGGACCCCTAAAGGAACCATCAGATCTGCGTGTATATTCTGTTCAAAAAGGCTCGTTGACTGTCAATGTCGCACCTGTGATTACCTATGCAAACTGTTTGTGTCCAGATGAGCAAACACGGCATTCCTTGCACTCCTGCAAGAACCGTCTAATCTTAGTCTACTCTGTTTGTAAATACGTAGGAGGGTGTGTTAGACACGTAAATGTTAACGCATATAAAGGTGTATTTATGCAGTAAAGGGCTATGCCCTTCCTGACTGGAATTTGCTAACTGTTAACGCCAAGCTGAGATGCCGAGTCTCTCGTTTGACACATATGACAACTACAGTAAAACCTCTCTTAACCGGCCGTTAAATTTAGTATGAATATCGGTCTTGGAGACAGGTGGCTGCTTAATGCAGGGTGAAAGTCATGCAGAAAGCTCCTCTAGGAGCTTTCTGCATGACTTTCACTCTGCATTAAGCAGCCACCTGCCTAAAAGTATCTAAGTTCTTATCTACTAGAATTCCGGTTAAGAGAGGTTATAATGTAGTTTCCCATTTATTTCATACAGACGATTGTTCACACCTTTACAAATAGGGTAGATCCAGATCAAAGCTTGGATTTGATACTTGACATTTCCTTGTGTGACATACATTTGGTTGGCCTGTGCTGACTCACTAGGAAATCAAAAAGCATTAACTAACATAGGTGCCCGTGGAGTATTTGACCAGATTCTATGAATGATAAGTTTTATGAACACCTGCAGACTCGAGCGAATTATAATTTGTACGAATATCGTACGGAAATGTGCCTTAGGTATTAATGATTGTTTGCATTTTGCCGTGCCAAAGGCGGAAAATAAGTCAGTCATGTCCAACGGACAAATTGCTAGTCAAGTTAATGTTTTACTTTACATTTATTTACACTTTTCAAAACTACAGATAAAGGTGCATACCCAAATACTAACATCGTCATTCCTCCACCAAACCCTATACTGTGAACACTCTTTAGAATCGTCTCTTCTAGACGATTCTATAGAGTGGTCACATTATAGGGTTTGGTGGAGAAATAAAGGAGCTATTCTTGAAAATGATTAAACTCTTTCCTCCATAAATTTTATACGCCTTTCTACGTCTCTGTAATAGTCACTTCTTGAAACCATATTTATCACAATGGTTTCGAACTACAATAGTCTCAAATGTTCCTTTTCTCTAGTTAATGCTCCTTTTCGGTAGATTCATTGAAAGAGGTATCTAAAAAGCCTATGGAGAAAAGGGATTACGCAACTTATCTGGACCTCTAACTTTACTATATCATAATGAGATAGTGATGCTACCCACACATTGTTGCTTTTCTATCATACGCAGTTTTTGAGATTTCCTTTTTCCGTGTTTTCATACGGAATGTAATAACTTTATGTTTTTTTCCTTAAAGTAACTAAGATGAATTTTGACGAAAAGGGCATTTACAGCAAAAACTCCAATAGTTTAATGCACTTCAATATCAATTGATAAATTTCATTACAGTGCTGTGATTAATTCAGCGACATTTAGAATTATTTCAAATTAGAGAAATACATGTAGTCCACCCACATTAATTACGCACGTAATTGCATTTTTCGATTTTAGAGAATAGAAAAGGAAACATGAAAGGAAACTCAATTACTGTTAATTATAGGTATTTATCTTCGAAACGAAAAACATGAAGGATTAAGCACAAATAAGTATATTAATATAGGCATGGTCTTTGTGATTTGACCGCTGGTTGACACTCTTTCTTTTAGATGCACAACAACTGATTTTAAACCCATCTCTTGCTGAATTTTAAAACACATTTCTCCTTCTTTACCCATGCCCTGTTGTATAATTACATATATCGTCACTGTGTACAAGTATAAGGCCGTGCAATTACTGCTGCGGAGTGCATTGGTTGCACAATCAACGTGTAAATAGTGCAGACCCTGATGAGACAGCTCCTGCAGGAGCTGTCTCATCTGGGTCTGCACTATTTACAGGTATGTATATTGACGTGAATAGCAAGCGAAGGGTTAACATAGGCATGGTCTTTGTTATTTGACCACTGGTTGACACTCTTTATCTTAGATGCACAACAACTGATTTTTATTAAAGAAATATTACTACAGTAACTGCAAACTATTGCTGGTAACTTACGTCGGATTTACTGCTTGTCAAAGAAGGTACCTCAAAACTACACAGGATAGTTAGTAAAATTAAATGATGGAAGTCACACAGAAAATGCGATACAAAATTATACAATCAGCTTAGAAGCTTCGATTCCCAACATAGGAAGTGCGCACGAATGCACACAAACACACACGCATGCACACACATGCACACACTAACATACGCACAAGACAACGAGGCACACGAAGCCAGGTGTACGCCTGGAAATGGTCAGTAACAAAACTCGATGGTGTGAAGGGGTGGGTAAACCACGGTAAGTCCACCAACCTCACAGTATCCCATTAACACACAAACAGGCAAACAGTGTAAATGAATATATATGACGTCTAATGAAATGAGTCGCCGGAAACACGAACAAAATTCTCAGCATATATATATATTCTTCATAGAAACGTGTTTTCACGCATTTGCAAACAAGAGTAGACCCAAATCAGACGTAGGAGCAGTCTGATCAGAGTCTACTCTGTTTGCTAGTGGAATTTGAATGATATGCTTCTTTACTTTCTAAAATGGCTACCATGTTTCACCTTCTATATTGCATTGCAACTATTTGGTCAATGACTATTCAGAAGGTATTGGAAGTTGGAATAAACACAGAACAGGGACAGGGTTACCAAACTCTGCAATCGGTCACAAAATTATTCGATGAATCAATTGTAGAGTCATCAGGGACACGAAACAAATAACAACTTCCTACATGCTCCTGGGGGTTTAGCAGTTCGTCATTATAGAGTACTATATCTTTATTATGTATTGTATTGTATTGTATTGCATCAACAAAAGGGTGTGATTAGTGATCGACTGTAGAAGAATGGACTACAAGAAGAAGAATGTATATCGTTTTAGACAGGTGCTTACCTAATTCAGAGTCAAATTTATAGAGAAAGTTTTGAGAGTTTTCTGGATTGTTTCGCTCTGGACTAAGCTGCTATCTACCTAAAGGACTGGCATGGATTGAACATTACACAGTACAGTGGTGCCAATCTTCAAATTACAGTATAACATGTCTTAAACCCATCATTTATTGAACACATGCGTTTTTAAAAGCAGGTGGATTCTTAATGCGGGACAAAAAGTAATGCAAAAAGCTCCTATAGGATCTTTCTGCATTATTTTTGACCTGCATTAAGTTACCACATGCCTTATAGACCCATAATAGCTCATTTTGATGGTTAACCCTTTCCCTGATATTGACGACTTTTGACGACTCTGTAAAAGTCACTTTGTGAAACCATTGTGATAAATAGAGCATTTGCTCCTATAGGAGCAAATGCTCTATTTATCACAATGGTTTCAAGCTACACAATTCTAAAATTTTCCTTTTCTCTAATTAATGCTCCTTTTTCGGTAGATTTATTCAAAGCGGTTGGATCTAAAAAAAAGTCTATAAGGGAATGGGTTAAGATAGGTTCTACTGTTCCCCACAACAGGGCATGTTCATGAAAAGTATGAAACTTGCCATTATTTGTTAATATCAATGTCAGAAATAACGGTATCATGAATGTTTATTAACTGAGTGTCTATAGCGGTATATGTGCCTAGGATTGTTTGGTACGGGATGAAACTGTAGTCAGATATATTAAATATTTTATGTAAACAGAGTATATCCTGATCAGACGGCTCCTGTAGGATTTTTCTGATCTGGGTCCATACTGTTTGCAAAGGCATGAAAAAGCATTTGTGTGAGGAAAAGAGTTAAAAGGTATTGACGTTGTATAATGAATTAGTATTCTAACACACCTCGCGCACACATCTACATAAACAAAGAAGGGACGTATCTATGTTTGAATTATCAATAAAACACCGCACGCGCTGTAACAGCTTAACGTGACGTAATATGGCTTCGAAAATTCGTACGACAAGAAACGTAGTGCCGTTGTGGCGGTGCAAATTATAGTTCAATTGAAGTGTTAGAATCGAAATAATAAATTTATACCAGTGTTTTATCGTGCAATCGAACACGGGTAGTCGTTGAGATGCTTATAATTAAATCCCTCGGCCTATCGGCCTCGTGATTTAATTAATACGCATCTCAACTCCTACCAGTGTTCGATTGCACGATAAAACACTGGTATGAATTTATTATTTCTTAAATCAACGAACTCATTCATACATATTAAAAGAATTCCTGCACTAGCTGAAGGCATATTACTAGTTGAAGGCATATTACCACACCTCCCATGTCTTTCTATGAGGATATAACAATTTCATCAATCGTTATAGACAGGGTTTATATTATGTAGTTAGATTATCTCTTTCGCTGCCAATCAGGATACAAACTGTTTGTAAGTGTACCTATGTTTTAAAAAAACGGAAGAAAAGAAAAGGAAATTGTAGCAGACGACTAATTTGCAGACGACAAAATTTTGCAGCGAAAGGGTTAAACTTATATTGTAATCCAAGTATATGCTTTGAAGTGTTTGTTTTATTTGTGATGTATGTATCTACGGTGGTATAAAGACATTTTAGTGTATTGCTCATAATATGGTACGTCAATATTCACGTCAATATACCTACCTGTAAATAGTGAAGACCCAGGTGAGACAGCACCCAGGGTCTGCACTATTTACAAATTGATTGTGCAACCAGTGCACTCCACAGCAGTGATTACACAGCGACACACTTGTACACAGTCAAGCCATATGTAGTTATTCAACAGGGCATGGGTAAAGAAGGAGAAAAGTATTTTAAAATTCAGCAAGAGAAGGCTTAATGTGCTGATTTTAAATAAGGGTCACTCTCTGCAAACATGTCTGAATGTATAGTAAACAGTAAAGACACAGACCCGTAAGAGGCCCGACCTCTGTTCAGGCTCTGCACTGTTTGTCAGTCATTGGGGTCTGCACTGTTTGTCAGTCATTGGAATATGTAATAAGTGTTCCCTTTCTTTCATTGCAGTGTACTATATACTTTATCAGGTATGTACGTAAACATTGTTTGCATCACACTGAAACACATTTTCTCATAGTTCGTCTCATAAATGATTGAGATCTAAGCATTAGTAGGCGGAACATGGGTTCCCTTGTGTAATTATCGTAGGGTTGTGTTGTGCCCGATCATGGCAAATAGTCTCCAGATACCTGTAAAAGTCAAACACCGCCTATATGATTAGATTAATACAATAAAAGGTACAACGGTCGTATTCCAACTAAGCAAAATACACCCAATACTCTCGTTGATTTCATTACTTTGTCGGTCTAACCCGTTTGGCACAAATAATTTTAGCCTTCAAACAATGTCATCTGATATAAGTTTCAGAGTAGACTTTCTTCCATTTTTTCTCCTAGAAACGTAAGTGGTGTGTCAGGCAGTTTGGATCATGATGGGACGCCGTGATACTCGACATCCCACCTTGAGGTAAACCACCTTCAATGGTAATCACAGATTTGTCTATTGTAGCAAGCCATGTGGGTCGCTTTCCGGTGATTTCAGAGATGGAAGAGTTAACCCTTTCGGCGCCAAATTTCTAATTGTCGTCTGCAATACAAATTTGTTAAATCATTCAGTAAAATAAGGAAATGAGATAAATGAATGCAAATTTCAAAGGAATAAAACACTTATATAGAAATAGAGATTGAGACAAATAGTGTAGTCCCTGATCAGAGGCCGCCTTGAAAAGGCGGCGTCTGATCTGGGGCTGCACTATTTGTCGTGGTGCATTTATGCGACTGCGGCGGCGAAAGAGTTAATATGTGTGTTAGTTTACTGGTTTGTCAATTAGCTTTTTTTTATCCGATTGATACACTAAACCGTAAGGAAATTTTATAATGATAAACTATTTCAATCTACAGTTGAACATCGATAACTCGAACTATAAGGGACCATACTAATTAGTTAGAGAAAACAGAAGTTCGAGTCATCCGAATTCTGAACAATATTTCAAGGTCACAGCTTAATACTCCTGTAGGAACTTTCAGCATTTCTTAAGACCTGTATTAAGCTGTCACACATGTTTCTAGATGGCTGTAGAGATATATTTTATAGTAATTCTGCATTTTAAGTTTTTGATGGACTGAACTGTTAAGTTCGAGTTATCCGAGTTCGACATATTGAAGTTCAATTGTAGTTCATGCTTCAGTCTATCCTTCAGCAATAAGTACGCATGGTCTATTGACACCATGAACATTCATTATTTGATTTGACAATGGCATAAAGAAACAGGAATGTTTGGCGTTGGCGAAGACTATGACATCTGATCACTATACTTCTATGAGCAAATAGAGCAGACTCTGACCAGACGGCTCCCGTACGAGCCATCTGAGTTGGGTCTGTTCTGTTTGCAAATGTGTGAAAGGGAGTTTATTCCAGGGTAAGGGATGGGCAAGTCAGGGTAAATATTAGTGCATTGCTAATTAAGTCTAGTAAACACATGTTCAAAGTCGGGATAGCCGCCATAGTAACGCATCATTTAAACCTTATATTAAGAGATATGATAAACCTTCATATAAAGTAAGGCAATATACAATATATTTAAATATTAACCATACAAATGTCTGTTACTATTTAGTTTCGTTTCAGAAAGATAATTATAGGAAATTTCGTCGAGGAAAGCATTTAGTGGTCTGTTTAAATACCATATATGTCACTCATTAGTCTGAACGCGAACCTTGTCTAAAGTATTATAATTAAGAACTGGCCTCACTAATACGGGTTCATGAATGGTTCTGAAAATTCGTTTAATTGTTAGAGGCCCTCAGAGAAACATCGTTTATGTTTATATGTCTGTGTATGAGTTTACAGCAGTCGACTACGTTGACCTTCAAAGATGTTTAATAAGCACATTTGCAGTGGTGCAAATCTGGATTTGCTGGGAGCAATGACGCATCATATAGTGCCATTACACGACATCACAATGCTGACGGTGATGATATTGACGATGATGATGACGATGGTATTGATGATAGTTGATGGTATTGATGATAATTGTTAAATTCACGAATATAGATAAGGCTAAACTGATAATAAACAAAACGGCGCCTGGGATCAAATATCCATGAATGTATTTCTGTTTAGTTGTATGCCAAACCTGGAGGATATTTTGTCAAATGAACAACATCCCTACAGACCATTTAACCTAATAATCGCATCAAAGTAGAAACGTTGGCTGGCCAATAGTCAGTAGCAAAGGTCGTTTGGTCATTTGAATGGTATGACATTCATTAACGACTTTTACGGTCATAATACGCTCTGAAGGAAGGAAGCACAAGCAGCAAAATGAAATGAGAAAATTGCAGACTCATTTTATTGAGTCAGTTCAATATCGGGCCAATGACTTGGAAATGCTATTAACTGCAATAAAAACTATTATGTAAGCCCATACCATTCGCGAGCACCAATAACCCACACACTCTCGGAATATAAATAGTGCATGTACTTTCAATAATTGCTATCTTTCATTTGTAATGCGGTAACAATTTTAGTGTTTAAAGAAGACAGTTTACGCATTGTCATCTTTTATTGTATTTTCACATTCCATTCGATATGAATATATCTGAAATATCCATTGCACTTGCATTACGAGTATGTTCTAACTTTCCGAAAGCAGCTGAATAGTCCCTGCGTTATATAGTCCATGGATGTACCTATAAGCATTATGTATAGTTTTGTCATGTACAGTAAAACCCCGCTAATGCGACCACTTAATGAATACTCATGGGTGCCTTTATAAGCAGGTGGTTGCTTAATGCAGGACGAAAGTAATGCAGAAAGCTCCTCTAGGAGCTTTCTGCATTACTTTTGTCCTGCATTAAGCTACCACCTGCATATAGCACCCATAATTATACCTCTTTTAGGTGGTCGCATTAACGGAACTTTACTGTATCTTTATTTGTATCTCCAGTGTTCTCAACCACAAAAGGTTTTCATAAACAAATTCCACTAGCAAACAGAGCAGAATCCGATCAGACGGCTCCTATAGGAGCCGTCTAATCTGAGTGTACAATGTTTGCAGATGCGTGAACACGTTTATTTGAATGAAAGGGTTATGAAAACTGACAATCACAGTAAAACCTCTCTAAAGCGACCAGTAAAAACAGACATAATTCCTGGTTTTAAAGACAATTGGATGCTTAATGAAGGACGAAAGTTATGCAGAAAACTCCCAAAGGAACTTTCTGCATTACTTTAGTCTTGCATTAAGCAACCACCTGATTTCAAAGAAACCCATTGGTTATTTATTGAATGACCACTCTAAAGGGTCTCTACTGCGTTTTAATACCTGACGATTTAACCCTTTCCTCCATGAATACGCCTTTCTACGCCTCTGTTATATCACCTGTTGAAACCCTTGTGATAAATAGAGCGTTTGCTCCTATAGGAGCAAATGCTCTATTTATCACAATGGTTTCAAACTACAAAAATAATATTTTTTGCAGAATTGTTCATCGATTACATTTTGTAAAATACAAGCTCTATTAAATTTGTCTACCAATATACAACCAGGGTGTCAAACAATTTGGATCCTGATGAGACGCCGAGTTACTCGAGACAAGGAGACAATGCATTTGAGAATCTGGCTAATGCAAACAGTGTAGATCAGGTCAGTGTCTTTACAAAGGTAAACTGTTTTAAATGTTTGTTGATAAACCACCAAAATTAATACCAAACATAGTTTTTGTGTCAACTTGTGAAAAGTGGTTAAACCTAAACACGTATCAAAGATTTTAAAGACGTGTATGTGTGTGTCGGGGGGATTGTTTGTTTTTTATATTATATTGGGGTTTGTTTCACGAAATATCATTTTTATAAAACTTTACAAATTCGGGTGGGAGATGTTGCAACGTTACATTGACTCGGATCCCTTGGATCCCTGATCTAGGCCTATTTCAGTGACTGAAACATTCTCTCTTCTCGATCCTCGTCATTCAATTATTGACCTATATTTTAGTCATTAAAGACGCCGTGTACCATTTGCAGTATTACAGGAAAGTAAAACTTTCACTACCTAGTTGATTTTAAATGTTCAAAAATAGTGGATACCCTCCCCCACCAATCGAATAGCACAGACGATTAGGATTGAAAATTTGCCAGTTCTAAATAATAGCGTCTCAGAGAAACTGCCATTCGATATTTATCTGTGTTTACATGGAATAAGGGTGAGGTTGGGCGCCCATAAACCGGTTTAAACCCCCGGTGACTTTTGTCACTGACCGTTCCAAGGCGGTACTTCCATCTTCCTCCTATTGAATGTTTGTTTTGTCTTTGTGCGTCTCTTGTTGTTTTTTCTACCCATGTACATTTGCTGTTTCCTTGTGTTGCTGTTCGGGCGAGTGTTTGTTCTGTATGTGGTATTTCCTGCATGACTCTTTTTTGTACTTTTACATACATATTTCTCAATAATAGTCGTCACAGTTTTCGCCATCGTAAGAATGGGGGGTCTGCATTGTTTGCAACAGGAGTGTGCAATAAACTGGCCCCAGAACCCGTTACAAAGTGACTGATATTTAGCAGTAGCGATATCTTATAACATTACTGACAAAAATAAAGTATGAAGGAAAATCTAAAATTGCAATTTATAATTTATAAATCGAGCATTATATTCATCATTAAGTCATTTGTACCTAGTGCCCCTTAAAAAGACATATACAACCAGTGTAGATCCAGATTAGAAGATCTGATCAAGGTCTGCATTATTTGATGAACCAATCAATGTTAATGGCCTATATCAGAACATATTGTGCTTAGTCTCCCCTGCATGAACAGTCGATTGGTTCGAAAATAATATCTGAACTGGGTGTGCTTAAACAATGTAATTAAACAACATATTTCGTATATATTATACCTGACTTTGACGGATATCAATTCTGAAGGGAGGTGATCCCCCGAGAGCAAAAATTGCAACACAAAAATAGAAAATTGCAGACTCGGTTTTATTGAGTCTGTTCATGAACAGTAATTGAAAGTGCAACACTGCTCACGCCCCCTAGCACCGGCTTAAGCGGTATTCAATTTTCAAAACAAGAAGTACTGAAATTCATGAACGCGAAGGATCAGAAGGTATAACAACACTGAGAATGAAGTACGGGGCGACAAATTTTGGTTCGCCATTTTTGGCAGTTTCTGTCTGACTTCTGAGACTTGTCTGAATAATGTAAAAGATTCGCTTCTATTAGGACAGCAATTACTAATTACAGTGAAACCCCTCTAAACCGGACGTTAAGTTTGGTATAAATATCGGTCTTGGAGACAGGTGGCAACTTCATGCAGGGTGAACGTCATGCAGAAAGCTCCTCTAGGAGCTTTCTGCATGACATTCACCCTGCATGAAGCAGGCACCTGCCTAAAAGTATCTCAATTCTTTTCAACTAGAATTCCGGTTTAGAGGGGTTTTACTGTACTGTTATCCATCCCCATCTAATATAGATATTTTCTAGGTTGTCTGGCAGGACTTTCCAACTAGTCTTTGCTTGAGAATAAGGGATTAGTTGTCTACCGATCCTGAGTTCAAGGTTGAATTTTAATATACATATTTACCTCAAATACATTTTTGAATTATCCTTGCAGACATGATTTTTGTTAATAACTAGACAATTGGCATGTGTCTCTGTTTCAAGTTGATGTTATGTGTCTTGTGACCTTCTGCATGCTATCAATATGATGTTTGCTTAACCCATTACCTCAGAGGCTACTTCTAGATCCAACCACTTTGAATGCATCTACCGAAAAGGAGCATTAACTAGAGAAAAGGCAAATTTCAGAAAACTGTAGTTTGAAACCATTGTGATAAATAGAGCATTTGCTCCTATAGGTGAAAATGCTCTATTTATCACAATGGCTTCAACAGGTGACTTTTGCAAAGGCGTCAAAAGGCGTCAATATAAGGGAATGGGTTCATCTCCGAATCGTTCAGGCTTTGGGAAGCTATCAACAGCCTGGAACTTGATGAGACGCCAATTTACTCGATGTCTCTTCTGGATATATATTATTTACAAGTAACAGTTAACCCTTTCCTCCATAAAAACGCCGTTCTACGCCTTTGCAAACAAAGTAGCCCCAGATCATACGGCTCTTATAGGAACCGACTGATCAGGATCGGCTCTGGTTGCTTATGATATAACAGAGATCTGATCTTAGAGTTTCTGTCTTGACCTGAAATTCATATGCCATCATTAACATTTAGCCTGCTGAACAAATGTTTTTACAGACAATTTCAAGCTATAATCAATTTGTCTCGCAAAATGCAAGCAGGGTGTCAAACAGTTTGGATCCTGATAAGACGCCGAGTTACTCGGTGTCTCATCTGGATCCAAACTGTTTGCATAGGTATTCACTCATCCGCCCATAACAGGCTAAAGGTTTAACTTAATCTGATTAAAATATTCATGATGTGATTATTTCGTATATGAATATTCACGAAGTAAAGAATTAAGTCGCGCTTAGCAGACTATGCGTTAAAACTTCAGCATGGCATTAGATATATCTGTCAATCGGCGATGTTTGATGGTTTTGTGTCGCCAAGCTAATCAAGCAACTACAAACACAATTAGTATAACTGACTAGATAAGTAAAGCTGAGAGTTATTTCAGGACAACACAAGTATATATATTGGCGTGTCTGTTATATATCGAAGTTCTATTAACTGTTGTAGATGTAAAGATATCCAAAAACCCTTTTTTATTATTGGCGTAACGAAACAAGACAATCCTGTTGATCAAACTGCAAACAATGATTTATCACATTCGGTGATTATTTTCTCTTTTAGAACATGGCCAGTGTCCCTTGAAATGGCACAGACAAAGAGTGTAGACTTAGAACTTCCCGAGGAAACAGTCTGATCAAGGTCCGCACTGTTGATGCTGAAACTAGCGACGTAACCAATGACGTCAGAATATTTGCAAATGGCAGGATGTTGCTGTTCTGTCAGGGGCTATCGCCCCGGAACCCCCTGCTTTATTAACCTTTTTCCATACAGAAAATCAATCCACTTATAGAAATGATATGATGAAACATTCCCCTGCTTGAAATCCGTTTATTCAAATAATTATAACCGCCAGTTATTGTACAAAAGTCGCCGCAGTGACCCTAGGTAAACATAAAGCAATGAAACAAAATGGCGTCGCGTTTAGCAACATTATTGGCTCAAAAAGGCACGCGCTGTACTTTGTTCTGATTCATGATTTCCGGGGTCCGCTATACTAGATTCTTCCCGGGTGTTCTTACATAATAAGGGGACTAAGTGAGTCAACGCAAGAAGGAGCTTGCGACTGTAGTCTACGACTGTTCCTGTGTTTAAGTCTAAATGCTACTCACAATATAACATCCGATAAATCCTACAACGTATACATCAAAATAGGGCGGCAGTGGATATTTCATATGGAAATTCTAGGACTCACGGGGCTTATGGTAGAGCCAAACAACGCATGTAAAACTATGAAGCATTTAAACATTATATTTGTTTTTATTGCGCGTATCGTATAGGAATATATTTACCTATTAATAATGGTTGTAACGTAATCGGAACCTTTTAACGTACGAGCGTTTTATGTATGATAAGAAACTGCTATATATATAGGGCATAGCAATAATTATAATAATATTGGTAGATTTTATATTGACAGCTGATGTGGTACGAACATAACATAACAACATATTGTTTATTTGGTCTAAAGTACATACATATAGTCTTAACAAGCAGAATACTATACAGATAAAGTCATACACTCACCTTTTTATAGCATCTTCCAGAAGAACAAAAGTGAAAGTATTTGATATGTCATGTCCATTCTGGCAACGTTCTTGACAACACAGTTGTACTTATTATACTGCGAAGTAAAATCCTCACTTCTGATTAGTTAACTAGCCGTGTACGTGAGTCCATGTACCCTGTGAGCTGACAGGGTACATAGGAATTCCCCATGGCAGGCCCACATAGATTTCTCGACTCGGCTAAACAGTAGCAAAATTCATAATTGTTATGACAGCAAATATAAATGCGACCTACTAGTTCAATACTTTAATAAAGACTGATCTTCAAAGTATAAACATATATACAACCAATGTGTTTTCGGCTTAACGGGTCTACAACGTGACGTCACTGACTACTAACGTTGACGTTCGCGCCATAAGATAATTATAACAATAATAGAGAACTATTGATCTATAAAACATTTTTTTAGATGAGTTATTATATTGTTCAGCCATCTATTACAACACGAACGCCGATGTAATACAATGCACACCACTTCGGATACCTTCGGGTAGAAATAATGTTTTGGGGTGCTTTAAGGGAAACAGCGTGTTTAGTGATTCAACATGCCAAAATAGATTTATAAAAATTATCCAAACCGTAAAACTTTGCAGTATAATAAATTCGTTATACAGTTCTTTCCCAGGGTACATGACGATTTATTCCCGGCTGGTAAGATCATGTAAACCTCGCCTAACGGCTCAGGCAACATGTTTTTCCTCAGCCGGGAATAAATCGTCATGTACTCTGGGAAATAACTGTATAACTAATAATGTTGCTGTGATGATGATTCTTATTAACAGGCTAGTAATAATTAAAATGCTTTAGGTTTGTATACTGTTAATCAAAGTAAGCTTTTCAACACATATTTATCAATATAGCAATGTCCATGTAGATGTCTCATGTGTTTGTGCTCTTAGCTTAAAACCATGATTGATAAGCGTTGCTACATTGTTGGTGATATGTTCAGGGCTTGAACTATTAAGAAAAGTAAATGTAATGATAGCTGGATAGGCAAACATTTCAGTCTAATATCTCTATACTTTGGACACCCTACACCCATGTTGCAAAAGAAACAAGTTCCAAAGTGTCTGTCGATATTGACCAGTTTCTATTACAAGATCATCGACTATAATTATAAACCCTGTACATGTAAGTGCTATCTTGTATTTATTTTCGGATATACATTTAAGAAGCGTTTATCCAATTAGTTCATATTTAAATAAAGAATACAGTGGCACCCATCCTAAGCGACCATTCATTTATTGGACATAGGAGATTTAAAAAGCAGTTGGTTGCTTAATGCAAGACCATAGAAGCTTTCTGCATTACGCTTGACCTGCATTTAGCTAGGACATGCCTTACATACTCATATTTAGGCATATTTAATGGCTTAAAGCATATTCTACTGCATGTAAAAAGTGTACTTTAATAGGTTATCTTTGAAAACAAAGATTGTTTATACGTATCTATAATGTAATGTTTCATGGGATGAATATGTGATGTATATATAAACTAATTATTCCACACGTCTAACATGCCTATATTGTTAATATATGATACGTCCGGTTAGTATTATTGTAATTGTTATTTTAGTCTGCATCTGTTTGTAGCATTCTGTAAAAGCTACGTAGAAGAGGATTATTCACATTGAGGGTCTTTCTTAAGAATTTACAATACACCTAATCGATACCGTTGGAGTCATGACAACCTAATACGCAGCATTATAATTTACGATAGGTGCCACAGGACAAGTCGTAAAATAATCTGTATATGTCTGAGATGTACATATAAGTGTGATTTAAAAACTAGGAATACATTGTGTAACCCCATGTACCGTTCTTAACCCATTCCCTCATATTGACGACTTTTGACGACTCTGTAAAAGTCATTTTGTGAAACCATTGTGATAAATAGAGCATTTACTCCTATAGGAGCAAATGCTCTATTTATCACAATGGTTTCAAACTACAAATTTCTAAAATGTTACTTTTCTGTAGTTAATGCTCCTTTTTGGTAGATTTATTCAAAGAGGTTGTATCTAAAAATAGCCTATAAGGTAATGGTTTAAACAAAGTATGCCTTAGTATTCGAAAGATTTGTACCGTCTCTTATACAGTACCACATAACATAAAGTCATAAGTAGTACCTCTAGCCTTTTCAAAATCATGGTTTTGCTTTGTGTGTGTTTATTTCAACATCTTATAAATAACAATACACTTGTAAATATCTAGGTATTGATTGCAATGCGTCTTGTGTCTGAGCAAATAATATTGCCTCGTCTGAAAATAACATCAAGAAACTGTGTAATTCATTACTTGTAAAAACAAAATACAAAGGGCATACTTGAGCTCGAGTTCCCTGCTTGGACTCAGACATTTGATGTAATACAACCGTTAACCATATTAAACATTGCTTGTACAGCTCTAACATTTTGGAGTTTACTTGTTGTTGCCATAAATAATCTCTATCAATTTTATCAAAGTATTTTTATCATACGAGGTCCAACGATGTACAGTGAAGCTTCGTTTTAGAGTCAAAAGATGTAATATATAATTGCATGTAATAAAACTATACAATCTATAGTAAATGTCCTTTTTGAAATCCACATTACGTATAATAGCTCCATGTTCAATTGACCATTTAGTAATACGAGTTAATTAAACTTGCGAGTATATTTTACCCAATACGTTTATACGTGTTATACCCTGTAGTCTTAACCCTTTCCTCCATAGATACGTCTAAATACGCCTCTGTAATAACCACTTCTTGAAACCATTGTGATAAATAGAGCATTTGCTCCTATATGAGCAAATGCTCTATTTATCACAATGGTTTCGAACTACAAAATTCTAAAATTTTACTTTTCTCTAGTAAATTTTCCTTTTGGGTAGATTCATTCAAAGAGGTTGGGTCTAAAAATAGCCTATGGAGGTAAGAGTTAAGGGTAACCAATGTCAACTCTCTTAAAAAACAGACAATAACGCCATCATCCCAAGTCTCACTTTAGAGAACAGTCTATTGAATAAATTAAGTAAAAAACGTTTGATATATATTGAAAGGTATATCTACACATATCGTTTCGTAACATTTGTTGTCATTTGGCGAAAACATCGCTTGTTTTATTCACACAGAGAAATATCACTATGTCACAATTCATAAAAATAAATGTTCGCCCGTATAGTAATTCATCGATTTTCATTTTCACTCGAATTGGAATTGTATAAAGTTTCAGAATGAACAAATAAACCGTTTACATACATTATTTCGGCACGAATTGCACGTGTCTCGTACTAGTCCCTAAGTCGCTTCCAAAACTGCTTTGGCTTATTCTTAGACATTCCTTTCCACCTTTCTTGCTGTTTTTCATTTGATTATAATACGATTTAGCCTGTTCCAAAACCCTTCTATCTATCTCGATTTTGGATCTAAGATAGTTATTTCTTGCCTCATTTATATTTCATCCAAACTTACATTTAAGTCTCGCAAATGCGGCTACATAATCCATTACCATAGTAGTATGTAACAGTAGATGATAGCTGTTTTATACAGGACACACGTATAATGTGGAGAATTCCTAACAGCTTTCTGCAAAACTTCTGTCTTGCATTAATAAAAAAGTAGTAAAATCAGGCGTGAAAAGAAAGATACACACAAAACGCAACCCTCACCAAAAACATCGATAGAAAGCAAGTAACACACGCACGCACGAGTTTTATAAGCATGGGCCCAGCTTTCCAAATGTTATGACATCTCTAAGTTTTATCAGTTATAATCACATTACAACTATTTTCGGGCAAAGCGAATAAGTTGAGAAATTTAAACCCCATAAATTGTAGAACGGGGCATATCTCTATCTAGAAAAGGATAATTAACAATTTTGAAAATAAACTCTTCCCTTTTATCGTATATTTTGGATGAAACTTTATCATTTGTGGTGGACATTTTCAAATCTTAAAAGGAAGCCATAGTGTCGGATGGATTCGCTTTTTAAAACAAAATAAGTTATTTTGGGTAAATAGAAGAAACCATAGAATCAAAATAAGGATTATCCAAATTCAAAATAAGTTACCACGTGTCTTAAAAAATCAGAATCATACTTATTATGAGTGGTATTATTAGCGAGACTTTAATGCACTTCTAAATGTAAACTGATGTAAAGTGCCATGTTTGACCCTTTCCCGTATATAGACGACTGTTGACGACTCTGTAAAAGTCACATTATGAAACTATTGTGATAAACAGAGCATTTTCTCATATGGGAGCAAATGCTCTATTTATCACAATGGTTTCAAACTACAAAATTATAACATTTTCCCTTTCTCCAGTTAAAGCTCCTTTCCGATAGATTTATTCAGTGTGGTTGTATCTAAAATTGCCTATGAGGTAATGGGTTAATGCAGGGCAAAAGTGATACAGAAATCTCCTATAGGACCCAGTGTCTGCTTTTATCCACCCACGTGTTAGTCAATGATGTGGTTGCATGAGTGAGACACTACTGTAGTTTGATTCAGGTATGTTTCAAATTTAAATCAAACTTTCATGTATTAAACATTAAACTTTATTCTTTGCATATTTGTCGTCAAATTCAGTAATTATACGCCATTAAAATTTCAATGAAACAACAATATCATACAATATTCAACCTATTATATTGCCTGGCATATTTGAGTCATCATTCAAATTAAATTCATCTATTCTAACGACCCGATCAATATTTCTGTTCTTAAATATCGAAATTAAACATGTAATCACAATGTTTCAATTAGACAATAACGCACATGATGGCACCAGCATCATTTTGAAAATAAATCCAGCTAAGATAGACTAGCTGTGAAATCAATGTCGACACAGTTTTGTATTTCTTTAAATTCAGTTTTAGAATATACATGCGTTTTGTGTTCTTTTCTGATGAAATTTGCTATAATAGTACTAATTATATTTATACAAGCCACAGGATTAAAGAACTTTAAACCCAAAGTCTACTATGACTAACTAGTCTTTGCCAAAAGAAAACGTAATCGCACAATAAAGTCATGAAGTCACGGCGAGGTAGGAAACTCCATGGTTGTGGCGCCATGGAATCGACTTATCAGAATATAAATTGCACCGTAAAGCATGGCAGCGCGTTGCACATTAAGACATGTTGTACTTTATTTTTCGAACATAACATCCCCGAATGAACCCAGTGTGTTGTGTGTTCATTCTATTTTAGCAAATTTAAGCATTTTATACTGAGTGGACTATGCATTTGATTATTGATCGGATATTCCACTCAGACAATTCAGTGTTGAAAGGGTAAAACGAACATTCTCTTACAATATTTTTCTGTGACAGCCTCGTCTAAATCGTAAAGCTTTCAAGTATACACTGTATATTGTCTTTGACGCTTTGTTGGTTCATTCCAGCGTTTGATATCCGTGAATAGCATTTCAATCTATCCCTCGCATTGTTGAAAATGCATTAGTGAGTGTAAAACATTTTAAAATATTTTGCTACATAAATCATCATTTACATAGAGCCAAAATTCTTTACATGGCGGTTTACCAATTTGGCTGCCAAATTTTGTCGTCTGCAACCTTTGTTGCATGGAACAGTTTTTTTTAACAAACATAGTCTCAGTAACAAACAGTTTAGATCCTGATGAGACACCAAGTTACTCGGCGTCTCATCTGGATCCAAGATGTTTGCATAGGTTATCACAGGTACGACATCGACAGCGAAATAGCTATTATTTAATAAATAATTCATTGACCATTGACTGGATAACATCACCACTCGTATTCTATATAATATAAAATGGAAAATGTATTATACAGATGCAAGACGCATGCCCGGATATATGTGACGTCACATATCCTTGGCCATACATATTCAACAGCCTCTATTGTTAAGACCAACATTTACACTGTTTGCGAAGACGTGTTTATATGCAGGAAAGGTTTAACGCTTTTAGTTACAGTTTTTCTATGACAAATAGTCGCATTACGTGGCAGTTTCCTCCTATCGCTCAAGACCTCATATCAAAGTGCTGTGCTGTTAAACCTTTTGAATGCGGGACACGACACAAATCTACTGACATTGCAAACAGTGTACACCCTGATCAGGAACACATAGAGGGAGCTTGGGACCAGGTTTTGTACTGTATGTCATTCACAGTTTTCTCGGATAATGTACCGTTTCATACCGAATAGACGCGTACATTGCTAAATACTGTTGGACTGTTTTTGGATTTGTAATAAAAAACAACGGCAAAATAAACAACATTCGAAGAGTCAAGTTTCTCTCTTGCTTTTTGTTTTAGTTTCCTGTCAAAATTCAAAATGTAAATTGAATGATGTGAAATGGGAGAGCTATTTAAAATGTCTGACCGATCCTGTTCCATTAGAAAACATTTTACTACTCATCATTTTTGTCTAATATTCTGTCTGATCGAAAACCGCAAATAGATGCCTGGTATGAACATGGCCCTCCATCTTCTTGAAATGGATGTCTGCTTAAAACATGGTCTGTTGAATTATTTTAAATGTCGAGCTATTTTGATCACTGGGTCGTAGGCGTTGTCGTCGTCGGCGTGCAAAAGCGTTAATGTAGCTCACTACTCGAAAAGTATAAGAGGTGGAACTTCATAAGTTAGTGGATCTCATTGAAGGGAAGGCCTCTACATAAGAACCATAACTCTTGATTTCAAAATTTTGGAGTTATGACCTTTTATTTTTTTCATTTTTTGTTTTAATTTAGCTGGACAACACCCAATCAGACGAGCGTTAGCGCCGCACGGGGTTCTTGTTACTTATTGTTGTTTTGTTCAAACCTCTGTAAACCTCTACAGTATAACACTGAGCGTCCCGTCGTTACTAAGCTTCTCATCTGGATCTAAGCTACAGCTGTACCCGTCTGAAGCCACTATTCATTGTAGTGTTAAAAAGCAGGCGATTGCTTAATGCAGGGCAATAGTAATGCAGAAAGCTCCTATAGGAGCTTTCTGCATTACTTTTGACCTGCATTAAGCTACCAACTGCTTGGCCCATAATTATACCTCTTTCAGATGGTCGCTTAAGACAGGTTCTACTGTATTTGCAAATGCGAGTCGGGGTTATGATGAGTATGATAAAAACCCATATTGCAGTTAATTACAGTAAAACACTTCTAAAACGACCACCATTAATAAGTTTAATTGTGCGTCTTAGAGACTGGTAGTAGATTAATTCAGGAAGAAACTTATGCGGAAAGCTTCTGCATGATATTTCAACATTGCCTTCAACCTACATTAACAAACCAGCTGCATTAAAGACACTTATGTTTATTCGTGAAGCTGTCCTATTAGAGGGGTTTTATTGTAGTATGACTTTGAAATAAGTAGCTCTCGCATAACCTTGGATATAACAACGAGTTCACTCTTCTCTTGCTAAAAAAGTCTGCATAATCTCTAATTTGCTGATACAGTCAATGACTTCCGATTCAATAACACCTTTGAGAACCTATTGACCGAGTGTCTCATCGGCATCTCATCTGGATCAAAGCTGTTTGCAAAAGCCTCTCTAGGTGAGCTTGGCTTGAGATCATAATTATGTTAGATAGTAATGGCATGCTACTTGTCGTTCACATCCTTGCTTCAACCATTTTGCTTCCCCAAGTAGACACTATCATTTACTATGGATTGGTCCAATTACGCGATGTCTGACAATGTTGCTTAATTAACCCTTCGCTTGCTATTCGCGTCAATATACCTACCCGTAAATAGTGAAGACCCAGATGAGACAGCTCCTACAGGAGCTGTCTCATCAGGGTCTGCACTATTTACAAGTTGATTGTGCAACCAGTGTACTCCGCAGCAGAGATTGCACATCGCAATACTTGTACACAGTGAAGGTATATGTAATTATACAACAGGACATGGGTAAAGAAGGAGACATGTATTTTAAAATTCAGCAAGAGAAGGGTTAATCCAATTCGTTTGAGGGTTTTCAGAAAGTATTGACCGAGTGTCAGATGGTTTTGTCCCGATGCGACGCCGAGTAACTCCGAGTAGAGTAACTCCGAGTAACTCGACGTCTCATCTGGATCCAAACCATTAGCAGATGATATTGAGGAGATTTAAATCATATTTACATACTAAGAATGACGTATGTAAATATTCTGGAATCGCATTATTTGACAATAAAAAATATTTCCACGAAGGAACGATTTACTTAATGTATTTTATCTAGTAGACATCGTATTCAACAGTAGAACACATGCGTAGCAGAACTGTGCTCATGTGATAAATGTAGTTACCATATCCCTGTGGCTTTTGTACCTAAAAAAGTAATGGTGAACTCAAATTATGCTTTTACGTTAATCCCGTCGCTGCCACATTATGTCGTCTGCAAAACTTTCCGTCTGTTCTTTCAAGAAACACACTAAAGCATCATACAGTATGTAATGATGAGACGAGAAACTTTAGAACCCTATCTACAGTATATCATAAGCAAACAGAGCAGATCCTGATTAGATGGCTACAAAAGGATCCTTCTGATCTGCGTCTACTCCGTTTACAAAGGCGTAGAAATGTGTATTCATGGAGTAAAGGGTTAAGCAGTAATGCCTAGTTTACATTTGCCCTGCGATGAGTTTGCGGAGCCCGTAGACTTGTCGTAAGGACATTTCCGCGCGGTCTCCATACGGAGGCAGTCGGTCGCCGTACGAGTTTCGTACGGATTACGGTTATACACATTTTCGAAAAACGCACACCCGCAGACCGTAGACACGTGGTTACATCGTACGATCTCCACATGGACATTGTTCGGAGGCCGCCCGAGGATCGTGCGGCAAACGCTCGATGTTCGGTGGACATGTAGCCGAAACATCGTACGGCGATCGTGCGGTCATCGCAAGGTTGCCGCTCGCTGTCCGTGCAATACCCATGGAACCGTACGTACATCGCACGGCCATCGTGTGGCAACCTCACAGCGACTGCACGATGGCCGTGCGCCGATTTTGAGATTTCGGTGGGTACTTATATATTTGACATTTCCCGCCTTTAATAGTTTGGCTAGTTACAGAAGTTAGAACAACCCCTTAGACATAGAGCTGCTTACCTCGGGTTGCAGTTGAAGCAAGTCATTAGAAGGGAGCTACCTTAAATTGCAGCCCTTGTCGTCATAGATGAGGCCTGGCATAGGCATGCTTAGAAAGTACTACAAACTGGACAACACTATGTTTAAAATGGCACAGAACTCCTTTTATTACACAAAGTAGAACGCTAGGGCTACACCGCTAAATGGTCGTTGTGCAGTATTCGTACTGAAGTCGCATGGACTCCGTACGATTGCAGTTTCCAATCTTGCGGAGACCGCGCGGCGACCGCAAGGAGATCTCACGATCCATATGGTCGCCGCTCATTCACCGTACGGGTCAGCCCCGATCAGTTTACGGTAAAGCCTGTCTCACACAGAACACACGGCTTATACGGTTGGCCATCCGTGTAAACCGTACATACAACCGAACCAACCGTGGCCTTATCCGAGTTACACTCGGGCCATTCGAGTGTATCCGTGAAAGCCGTGTATGATTTTTAAAACTTTTAAAAAACTGACACGGGTGCCATGTCCGTGTATAATCGTATTAGCGATCATACAAGACCGTGAGAGACCGTGTGAGACCGTACGAGACCGTATATACAACCGCACATGAAGTCCACTCCACGAGTGAGCTCAACCGTGTCAATATCGTATATAAATCGTATGGAATCGTGTGAAACCGTTCCCAAGTCCTACATCCAACACCCGGATTAACACTCGAATGTCACACGATCACCGTACAATTCACACGAGTGTACACACGGTTTTATACGATCGCCATACGACCAATACGGTTTCATACGATCGCCATACGACCAATACGGTTCAAGTACGAATTATACATGGTCAAGTACGACCAGACATGGTCTCTATGTCTGTACAAAACTTCTTCTCCTTCTGTTGACTTGTTCTTGTCTCCCCTCACGCCTTCTGGCCAAAATAATCTCAATGTCTATCAGTCTTATCATGATTTCTAATTCCCTTATTCTGTCATCTGCCATTTTCCTATACTTCTCTGTTGAAAGTTCGAAAATTTATGAAGCCAAGCCATCAAAACGAGTCAATTTATATCAAAACATACACGAGTGTGTGATAATTCGAGCATAACTCGAACAAAAGTCGGTGGGACCGTATGTAAACCCTGTAAATGTCCAGTTAATCGAGTAAAAGTCGTGTTTAATCGTACTAGGCCGTAACAGACCATACTAGACCGTACTTGGAACCGTACAACAATCGTATGAATCGTATGAAAATCGTTTTGCAAATCGTGTTCAAACCGTGACAAACCTTGCTTGACCGAGTATATCCGTGCTTTGTTCGTACATACTCATGCTACATTCGAGTCTAAATCGTACCAACTCATCCCCAGGCACGGTTGGAGCTCAATACTCGTACCAGTCAACCCGTGTATAACCGAGTATACCGTATTGGAACCGTGTGCCCAACCGTGTTCTGTGTGAGACAGGCTTAAACAAAAACATCGCAGTCCATAGACTTCTATGATGCAACAAATATGGTATGAACATCACAGATAAAGAAATTGTACGGCCTCCGTGGCAATGGAAACTAGGCATAACTTGCAAAAGACACATCGTCGTCAGTGAAACAAGGAAAAATACTTTAAAAAAGGTGCTTAGAATTGTATTTCTGAAATGACTTGGTCGATTTTCCTGTAAAGCTTTTAAAACTTGTTTTGCTTTGCAATTTAGACACGACAGTGTTATAGAGGCTGGCGCGATAAGGTTTTCTAAATGTGTTAGCATTTAATTTAGTTTAATGCGATGCCTAAATCGTCTTGGGTTAGTTTTGAACAAAAGGTATCAGACTCAACAAAATATATGAAGTTGAAAGCTACTATATTTTAAGTATGTATTCCATTGTCTGAAGATTCTGTAATGTACTGAGACTTTTGTACATTTTATTAAGTTTAGCATATACAGAACACACCCCGCAAAACGAACCAAGTTTTAATAAGCATTGATGTGCTTTAACCCTTTCCTCAATTAACACGCCTTTCTACGCCTCTGTAACAGTCACAACTTGAAACCATTGTGATAAATAGAGCATTTGCTCCATATGAGCAAATGCTCTATTTATCACAATTGTTTCAACACGACACAATTCTAACAGTTTCCTTTTCTCTAGTTGATGCTCCTTTTCGGTAGCCTATGAGGAAATGGTTTAAAAGCAGGTAGTTGGTTAATGCAGGTTGAAAAAAATGCAGAAAGCTCCTGCATGAACTTTCTACTTAGCCTTTGTCCTGCATTGAACAACCACGTGCCTTTAAGACCTATTATTACACAGCGTTTTCGTGATCGCATTAGATTGGGGTTTACTGTATTTCAATGCATTATACAGGGTGTCCCAAAAAACGAAACCCTGGATCAAATGTGTATTTTAACCAATGTAACCGGACACTTTAAAAATATAAATATTTACCGTTGTAGATAAGTCATTTCTGCATGTCGGCCAAATTTCTCAAAAATGTGCATTGGTTTTAAAAATATGAGTATTTTAATAAATGCACATAATATCTGTTTTAACATGGTATTCGTACATTGCATAGTCCATGCCTATATCATGTTTAAAACAGAGTTTTTGGTGCTTTCATTTAAATGCTGGTATCTGAAAAACTTATGAATATGTCTAGACAATATATGGAAAAATGCTGTCTCTACTAAGCTACATCTATATACTTTTAATTTAAGTTAGCAATATTGACAGAAATGGGATAACTTGCAGGTCTTAATCCCGGGTTCCGTTTGTTTGGGACACCCTGTATTATAGTAAACCATTGTTAATTCAAATATTTTGTAAAGAAGAATTGATACCGTTTTAGGCAGGTGGCTGCATGATACAGAGTGGACGCCATGCGGTAAGCATCCAAAGGAGCTTTCTGTATGACTATCGAGCTGCACCTTAAGCTACCACCTGTTTTAAAAACCGATAATGACAGTTGTTTCAGTGTTAAACTTAGCGATGTTTTACTGTAGTTCAATTCTTAGCCCTTTACCTGTTCAATATTAATATTAGAAATATTGACATCATGAATATTTATTAGCTGAATTGGTATAATGGTAAATGCACAGAGAACGGTATTGCTAGAAACTGTAGAGAAAGAACTATTATAATTCCAAAGGCAAACAGAGCAGACCCTGATCAGACGGCTCCTACAGGGGCCGTCTGATCTGGGTCTCCTCTGTATGCAAGCTGATCGCATTAGAGGGGTTTTACTGTACAACACATCGACATATCTATATTTGACTTTTTAATTTTGCTCTCAGCCAATTTTGCAAGTGCGGGAACATCTTGGGTTGAAATTAGCCTATGGCATATATTGTCGACTGCAGAGTTTCCTGTGCTTGACATTAGAACTGAGACAAAAAAAATAAAGAGCCAAATGTTGATATGTATAGTATTATAAAACCTCCAATTTGATTACACCTTGCGTAATACTAATGATTTAGCATACTTAGGTGTTTCGTGAATGTAAGTTCCATTCCCTCATAGACTATACTTAGAACCAGCATCTTTGAATAAATCTAACGAAAAGGAACATTTATAGAAAAATGATGTTTTTTAGAATTATGTAGTGTTAAAAGCATTGTGATAAATAGAGCGTATAGTGCAGTCTTTTTTAAAAAGGGACTGTCCACACGGTCCCTCTTTTTAGACAGCTTTTCTGCATATTTTTAAGAAAAATTAGGCTTAAAAACTGTGATTTTGAGTTAATTTGAAAAAAAAAACTGAGAATATTTTCAGGTTTAATTCACACATTTTTACCTAAATGTTCGGCTGGCCGAACAAAATATCAGTGTTCGGCTGGCCGAACAACTTCAACCGGTTACAAAATGTTCGGCTGGCCGAACAAAATATAAGTGTTCGGCTGGCCGAACTAATTCAATCATCACCAGCAATGTTCGGCCAGCCTAACAAAATATTTGAAAAAGCAGTTGTCTTTGTTAAGCTGGCCGAACAACTTCAACCAGTTACAAAATGTTCGGCTGGCCGAACAAATTCAATCAGCACCAGCAATGTTCGGCCAGCCTAACAAATTATTTGAAAAGCAGTTGGCTTTGTTAAACTGGCTGAACAACTTCAACCAGTTACAAAAAGTTCGGCTGGCCGAACAAATTCAATCAGCATCAGCAATGTTCGGCCAGCCAAACAAAATATTTGAAAAGTAGTTGGATTTGTTAAGCTGGCTGAACAACATCAACCATAGTTACAAAATGTTCGGCTGGCCGAACAAAATATCAGTGTTCGGCTGGCCGAACAAATTCAATCAGCTCCAGCAATGTTCGGCCAGCCAAACAAAATATTTGAAAGGCACTTGGTTTTGTTAAGCTTGCCAAACAACTTCAACCAGTTACAAAATGTTCGGCTGGCCGAACAAATTCAATCAGCACCAGCAATGTTCGGCCAGCCTAACAAATTATTTGAAAAGCAGTTGGCTTTGTTAAACTGGCCGAACAAATTCAATCAGCACCAGCAATGTTCGGCCAGCCTAACAAATTATTTGAAAAGCAGTTGGCTTTGTTAAGCTGGCCGAATAACTTCACCCATAGTTACAAAATGTTCGGCTGGCCGAACAAAATATCAGTGTTCGGCTGGCCGAACAAATTCAATCAGCAACAGCAATGTTCGGCCAGCCTAACAAAATATTTGAAAAGCAGTTGTCTTTGTTAAGCTGGCTGAGCAACTTCAACCAGTTACAAAATGTTCGTCTGGCCGAACAAATTCAATCAGCACCAGCAATGTTCGGCCAGCCTAACAAATTATTTGAAAAGCAGTTGGCTTTGTTAAACTGGCTGAACAACTTCAACCAGTTACAAAAAGTTCGGCTGGCCGAACAAATTCAATCAGCATCAGCAATGTTCGGCCAGCCAAACAAAATATTTGAAAAGTAGTTGGATTTGTTAAGCTGGCTGAACAACATCAACCATAGTTACAAAATGTTCGGCTGGCCGAACAAAATATCAGTGTTCGGCTGGCCGAACAAATTCAATCAGCTCCAGCAATGTTCGGCCAGCCAAACAAAACATTTGAAAGGCATTTGGTTTTGTTAAGCTTGCCAAACAACTTCAACCAGTTACAAAATGTTCGGCTGGCCGAACAAATTCAATCAGCACCAGCAATGTTCGGCCAGCCTAACAAATTATTTGAAAAGCAGTTGGCTTTGTTAAACTGGCCGAACAACTTTAATCACAATTACACAAATGTTCGGCTGGATGAACAAAATATCAGTGTCTGGCTGGCCCAACAAATTCAATCAGCACCAGCAATGTTTGGCCAGTCGAATAAAATATTTGAAAAGTAGTTGGATTTGTTAAACTGGCCGAACAACTTTAATCACAATTACAAAATGTTCAGCAGGTTAAACAAAGTATCAGTCTGAACAAAATATCTGAAAAACAGTTAGCTTTGTTAAGCTGGCCGAAAAACTTCAGTTTAAAAAAAAAATGAGTATCATAGTTCGGCTGGCTGAACAGGTTCAGTCAGTATATTAGCAATGTCAAAAGCCAGCCAAAACAATTGGCCGAACAATTTCGATCACAATGTTTAGCCGGTTAAACAAAGTATCAGCGATTGGCACGCTTGGTTTTAGTGCTTGGCTTGCTAAACTGGTTCAATCACATTAACACACTCATTGTAGTTGCTATTTATTAGAATCTATTGTTATGTTTGTACAGTGACAATGTACAAACAAAACACTAGATTCTAATAAATAGCAACTACAAGTGGCTGAACAATTCATTTCATGGGATATAATATGAGAACAAAGGCAGTTTATTCATTCAACATTTATTATTGTAAACATTAAGAATGGCACATAATAAACATTAAGAATGGTACAGGAATATACAACTTTAATATCTAATTGTTATGAAATCCATTCTTTGAACCCATATAATTCTACTAATCAAGTTTTAGAAAATATAAATGATATCTAAATTGTGACAAATCATGCAGTGACCACCACTCATCACCATAGCTAATCTTAATTCTGCAAACAGAGTAGATCCAGATCAGACGAACCCTATAGGAGTCATCTGATCAGGGTCTGCTCTGTTTGCTACGCCATTTTAAAACAATAATCTAATTAATATGCATGATGCCTTTTGTTTTTACATGAATATTGAACAGGTAAAGGGTTAACAAAAGATGCCCAAGTTTATACATACATGTATGTTTTTACATCAATACTTGAATAGCTCTTATCTAATATTTCGGCCATCAAATATTAGATCAGAGCTATTTATGTATTAAATTAATTCCCATTTTGGAATATTATCCTCATTATGTATGTTTTTAGCTTTAGTCATTAGTTTTGTTATCTGACAGCATCAATTTGTAGTTGGCTTCTGCTACACTCTCGATGGACGCAACTATACTTTGTAGGTACCTGAAAGAAAAAAAAAAGAAATGTGTGCCAAGCGTAGATAGTCAAACTTGTAATACATGACATACACACCATATCATAATATGATTATTAGACATTGCACCTCCTCTCAATGTGATGCTTCTTTAAAAAAATGTTGACTTATGTGCCCTAAAAAAGGGGGAAATCCCATTGTTATTGCAAATATATCAAGAGTGCCAGTGGATACAATAACATGTATGCCCGTCAAGGCTTTGGTCAACATAAACTGAGGTTAACATATCTGCTAAACGCAAATGCTAAATGCAAATTCTAAGTCTAATTGTACTACCTTGACTTTTGATATACATACCAGGACACACCGATGCTACTGTAGCATTTCCAGATAAAAATGTGGTGTAATTTGAGAAGGATCCACCAAGTAGAATTTGAGTAAGAGATGTTACAGACAGACAGACGGACAGACAGCATCATTCCATATGTTCTGGTTTTTTTTAAACAGATGAAGCATGTGATGGTATACAAGTGTTCCAAGTTTCTGCTTTATTTTAAAGGGTTATGTAAATAAGTGGGCTTTAACAAAAACTTTAACCAAACATTATAAATTAAAAAGGGTCATAATTCTTACAAAATGTTTGACAGAGTTATTAACTCTTGCCTACAGATGAAGCTTGTGATGGTGAACAAGTGTTGCTGGTTTCAAAGCTTTATCTGAAAGGGTTATGTAAGTAAGTGGATTTTAACAAAAACCTTACCGTGTGTCACCTGCTCACAACTGACACAAAAACTGTAAATATGTTGGAGTGCGAGAATCAGAAAAAAGGTTAGTTCCTCAAAAGTATTGCATGCAGAGTAATGGACCTTAGTTACATCAATGGTCCTCAATGAGAGGAAGACGCGTGTGATATTTGAAAGCTCTATAATGATTAGTTTAGAAATGACAGTCAAAAAAAGAAAGTGTGACAGACAGGCGGCGGGCAGACAGACGACGGAGAAGTGATCCCTAAGTGACACACTGCCTCTCAGCAGGTGACACAAAATTCTATGTTAAAAAGGATCTATTTCTGTCAAAATGCTTTACAGAGTTATGTTCTCTTGCCTACAGGTGATGCTTGTGATGGTGAACAAGTGTTCCAAGTTTCAAAGCTTAATCTCAAAGGGTTATGTAAATAAGTGAACATAAATTCAGGTCAACATATTTGCTTGACGCAAATGCTTAACACAGATTCTTAATCCAATTGTGCCACATTGACCTTGGATATGCGTACCAGGAAACATCCATGCTACTGTCTAGATAAACACTGTGGTGAAATCTGAGAAGGATCCACCAAGCAGAACTTGAGTTAGAGATGTTACAGACAGACAGACATTAAATATATTTGCTAAACGCAATTGCTAAATGCACATATTCTAAGTCCAATTATGCAACCTTGATCTTGGATATACGAACCGGGACTGAATATGCTACTGTAGCATGTCCAGATTAATATTGTGATAAAATTTAAGAAGGATCTACCAAGCAGAACTTGAGTTGGAGAAACAATGATGTAGATAGTTCTCTTCTTCTGGCATTGTCAGTTGGAGAGAAGACCGTGTGATACGGTTGAAAATTTCAAGAAAGTAAGCATATTCTTCTGGGTTATGAAATTCCACACTCCCATTGAATTAGAGATGTTATAGCAGACAGACAGACAAATGGAAAGCATCATTCCATTAATTGTCCAATTGTTTCAAACAGGCATATAAAATTGATTTTATAATGGTTCTTTCACATTGTACTCTTTCTAAATTTCCTAAGTTAAGTTGAATAGAATACCTTTGCAATAAAGCTCCAGACATGAAACGAGTTTTCTCTCTAAACTGACATATGGCCCCATAATCCTTTCCCTGTTCCATATTCTTGTAAGAAAATCCAACTATCACTGAAGGCAATTAATACCCCCATCTGCTACCTTGGCACAAGATCAATCTACAGAAATGACTGTAATCTTGGGGTTTACTTAAAGGGTCATCTTAACGCAAACTATTGTAACTACAGTCATTTCGGACATTTTTTTAAAGAAGTTCTACCAGAATGACACTGGTGTTTTCCAATTTCAAGGCCAGAGGTCATGGTCAATGTCACAGAAAGACACAGTCTTGCATATCTACTACTCCTGATTAATGTTGATGCCAAATATCAAGTGACTCAGGTTGAAACTGAAAGAGTATGCCATAGAAGATTTTGCAGATAGGCCAGCAGACCGACATGCAGATTCCAGTATACACGTTATATTTACTTTGTGGGGATATCAGTAATATAGTGCACATCTACACTTAATCATAAATATGTGTGCAAAGTTTTATCTTCAGTGGTGAAGAAATGTAGAACTATAAAGGAAGAATATGCTATACAAGATTTTGCACAGACTGATTTCCTATTTCAAGGTCATATCTACTACTTTTGATAAATATTTATGGCAAGTATGTATCAAGTGAATCAGGTTTAAACTGAAGGAGATTTAGCAGAAAGACCACCAATTTCAAGGCCAGAGTTCAAGGTCACAGAAATTGTGTCTTGCTCATCTACTACTCCTTATTAACATTTATGCCACGTAACAAGTGAATTTGAAACTGAAGGAGGATTTCACCACACAAGATTTTGCAGACAGACAGACCGACAGGCTATTCCAGTTATAATACCCCCTCAATCTTTGTGGTGGTATAATTATGAGTCATGAATATTTATTAACTGAATTTTTACAATGACATATGTAAACTTGATGTTTTGGTATTTGTAGAAACTGAAGACTGAAGAGTCAGATCTATTAAAATTTGATTATAAGCAAACAGATCAGACCCTGATCAGACAGACGGCTCCTATAGGGGCTGTCAGATCTGGGTCTTCTCTGTATTCAAATGAGTGAAAAGGATTTCATATGAGGGAAATGGTTAAGTACTGATATTGAGAAAGCCTAGTACAAGAAGGTCAGGACCTGTGGATCTAGGTCATTGTCAAGTTAGAATGACCCCCAACTATACAGCTCCACTATGCTATTCAAATACCAATCCACACAAAAATTGTAGTCATTCAATGATTGTGAATCCAAACACAAAATTTGGTATTCCTGTCATTAAATGTGGGAAATGTGTACAAAAAAGCTAGTGGGATTGTGAGTTATGACCTTTGGACTCTAAGTGAGACCTTGAGCTTTGAGTGACAGAGCTAGGTCTTGTTCACAACTCATCATCTTAATGCTGTGAAATTGTGAGGCAGGTTAATTCAAAACCCATGCATACATGACATAGTAACAGAGTGGGCATGGATAATATGGGAAGCCATGGCCAATGACCCCAAGTGTGACAATAACCTTTGCAAAACAGACGTTGGTCTAGCGCAAGACATGTATTGATGAACATAAGCAGGAGTGGGAAAATAACTTTGTCATTGTGAGAATGGAATTAAATAATAAATTTGTTTTGGAGATTTCCCTGTCTGATACCGAAATTGCCCTAGTAACAAATGTCAGTAATAGGAAGAGCATCTGTAGCCCTCAATTTCCATCATCAGCATGAGAATTTTCATTAGAATATCCACAATAAACAACAAGAGGGCCAAGATGGCCCTTAATCGCTCACCTGATTACCATAGATTTAAGATTTTTGCTAGGTAGACCATGGGTAGGGCCAATAATAATAACAATGTTGATAGTGGATCATGAGCAGTGGTTCTGCAGAACAAGATTTTCAAAGATTTAGTATATTGATTTTATCAAGACAATGATTCTGACTAGTGAAGATTGGGCTAAAAATGTGCCCTCTAGAGTAATTTTTTCTAAGATTTAACCTAGCGACCTACTCTTTTATTCCCACCCAACCCATGATCACACTCAACCTTGATATCACCAAGCAGACATTCTGAGTAAGTTTGAGGAAGACTGGGCTTAAAATGTGGCCACTGGAGTGTAAACTAAATATTTCTAAGATATGAACCAGTGCCCTAATTTTTGATCTCACATAACCCACTTTCAAACTTGTCCAAGATGTTATTAGGACAACCATTCTGGCCAATTTTCATGATGATTTTGGCTATAAATGTGACCTAGATAGTTCACAAGGTTTTCCTACTATTTGACCTAGTGACCTAGTTTTTAACCCCACATAACTCACTTTCAAACTTGTTTGAGATTTTATCAAGACAATCATCATGACTAAGTTTAAATGTAATCTCAAGGTACTTTTGCGACACGGTATTTCACATCCGGAATTTTATGGTGATGTGATTTACAAACTTCGTAAAATTATTGGACATACCCATTTTCTCACTTTGTTCATCAAATATATAAAACAATTCATTAAAAAGGGATATGATCCTGTATTACTACAACATACTGCATGTTTGGTTGTGAACCCTTTTACAGTTGGCAATCACGCTGGCCTCTTTGCATGTACGCCGACAAGAAAGGTTTAGTACTCTATGAAGGCGACCTCTTAAATCCAGAAATGGAAGGAGAACGTCGGATATCTGTACTATTTCATTTTTGTCGTACCCTTTATTACTTTTCTACAGTTACTCTGTTTGCAGCTCAATCATTGAGTACAATAGCGATAGGTGGATACAGTATTTTCAATAAAATGTTTTTTTGTTATACATGCACTTTACCACTGTATTTGCTGTCGCGGTTGTTGTAGATTAGTCGGAGAGGGGATACGTTTATTTACACTGTTTGTCTTTTAGGATGGGGATGGAATAAGGGTGAGGTTGGGCGCCCATAAACCGGTTTAAACCCCCGGTGACTTTTGTCACTGACCGTTCCAAGGCGGTACTTCCATCTTCCTCCTATTGTATGTTTGTTTTGTCTTTGTGCGTCTCTTGTTGTTTTTTCTACCTATGTACATTTGCTGTTTCCTTGTGTTGCTGTTCGGGCGAGTGTTTGTTCTGTATGTGGTGTTTCCTGCATGACTCATTTTTGTACTTTCATGAAGATTGGACAAATAATGTGAACACTAGAGTGTTCACAAGGTTTTTCTACTGTTTGACCTAGTGACTTAGTTTTTAACCCCACTTGACCCACTTTCAAACTTGTGCAATATTTTATCAGGACATTCATTCTGACCAAGTTTCATGAAGATTGGACTAACATTGTGACCACTAGAGTGTTCACAAGGTTTTTTACTGTTTGACCTAGTGACCTAGTTTTTTACCCCACATAACCAATTTTTCAAACTCCTCTGAGATTTTAAAGAGAATCATTCTGACCAAGTTTCATGAAAATTGGGCTAAAAATGTGACCTGTAGAAGGCTCACAAGGTTTTCCTACTATTTGACCTAGTAACCTAGTTTTTAACCCAACTTTACCCACTTTCAGACTCGTCCGAGATTTTATCAAGACGTTCATTCTGACCAAGTTTCATGAAGATTGGACTACAATTTTGACCACTAGGTTGTTCACAAGCAAATTGTTGACGAATGACAACGGATGACGCACGACGTACATTCAAGTACCCCAAAAGCTCACCCTGAGCTTTGCTCAGGTGAGCTAAAAATGTTTAAAGATTTTTCTTTTGATTGCCATGGAAACCAGAGTTCTACATGTCTGATCCAGATTATTTTAACAATTTTCATAGAGCATGATACAATGATCATTTCTGTAAAGTTTGTCTACATCCAGCCTTGTGGTTTCAGAGGATATGTCATTTAAAGCTATTGTTCACGAGAGGACTGACATAGGCGATCACAAAAGCTTACCTGATCATACTTAGGTGATCTTAAAATCTGTGGAGTATGTAAAAATACTTGTAATTCAAAAGATGGAGAAAGTTACACATACCATTGGTATACACTTGCACAATTCAGGCATTCAGTCAATCTTTCCTCCCATTTCCTTCCCTCCAGAGAGCCTGGACCTGCTTGCCTTTCTTAAAGTCAATCTGAAATATACCACACCTAATAGTTAAATTATTAACAGATTTTAAATGTACAATGAAATTGAAAACTAATACGTTTTAAAATGGTACTAAGTTCAATTCAAATTGAAATAAAGAACCAAAGTGGAAATTTCTTCTAGTGGCTTGTAAATTTAACTTTAAGGTTTTCAGCATTCTTCAGTTCTCTAAGTACTAGAACACTTACCTTTCACTCCCTGAATTCCAAAATTAATATGATTATTCATTCTTACAAGAAGTATCTGGAAACACTGTTATATACAGTGGATTTGGTCTATTTTGATATAGTAAATAAACAAAGTACATACGCGGTACCCAACAACGAAGAAGCGACTAATTGTTACTTTGTAGTCAAAAGTTAGAAAATGAAAACATCATCCAGTTCTTGAATTCAACGAGAATCAAAATGTCAAATCACTTTCAAACCTATGAGTATATATCTAATAGACCCTGTAGTAAAACTCTATAACACCTTGGACAAGGAAGCAAACTATTAAACTACAATGTGGGTTGTAATGTATCATTGAACTCAATCAGTCAAGAATACTTAAAACTAAGTTACTCTTTATTCTGCATCCAAATATGGCAAAATACACCCAATGCCTAAATGGTTAAAAAGTTCTAAAGAAAAAGAGGGCCATGAGGTCCTGAAGCGCTCATCTGAGATAACCCCCAGGCTTCACTTGGGCCATTTTTTACACAGAAGTCAGCATTTGTACAACCTTGGTTGAGAACCATAAGGCTAAGCTGCATGCTATTAAAGAGGAGGTCCCTACAATGATCGCATATTTTCAATAATATCATAAAACTTGGTATTTGTTATGCTCAATCATTATTATGAAGGTTCCCAATTTGAACTTATATCGAAAAATGCCCATGTGATACAAATAAACTGATTTCATCAATAACTGATAATTTTTGTTCTACAACACAATATTATCGGCCTTTTCTGTAAATTCCTCCGCGTTTTGCCGATGATCACTCGATCCCTCCATTGTTTACGTAATAGCTTTCTCGGAAGTGGTCGGAGAATCGCGAATAGGGCGAACAGTTACGAAACTAAAACTCAACCCGAATAAAACTGAAACATCGGGGAGTAAAACCGGGATCGGCGATATCAAACACATGGATGTTTTGTCATTATAAACGGTAATTGGATGGGGCTTTTTGTGATATACTACTTTTCAGCATATAAACAAATGAGTTTTGTATATTTTAAGTGTTTATGAAACGCGTCAAATGTAGGGACATCCTCTTTAATTAAAGTTCTGTAGACGCCTTATCGTTTCAGAGAATTTATTTTATCTAAAGTTTCCCCATGAAAAACTGATAAGCACAAGGGCAGGGCCAAGTTTCTCTACGAGGTCAGGTCAGGGTCGTAAGTTGAACATTCTTGGCAGAGGACCACAAGGCAAAGCTACATACCAAATATGGAAGGTATAGGTCTTTTTACCCAAGAGTCATAATTTGTACAATCTTGGTAGGACTAAATGTATATGGTTAAGCTGCATGTCATCATGACATGAAATAAAGGTAATGGTCTTATGGTTTCAGAAAAAAATAATTCAATCCCACCGAGATTCAAACTGAAGCTATAACGTATGTAGACTTAGCTTATTATGACATTCACTGTGAATATATATTTAGTGCATTTTTATAATAACATCATTTTTGGTAAACTTGCTTTGACAAAAACTGCAGAATAGGAATTTGGATCTATATTATGCCATAAACAAACAGCAGACCCTTACCATGGGTCTACTCTGTTTGCAAATGTGTGAAAAGACTGTTATTGATCGCCCCCTGGAGGGGGTGATCTTATGGAATGAGTATTCCATTTGTGCTATGGTAAAGGGGCAGTGGTAAGTTTCGCCTATTACTGATGATCAGTGTAGCAGAGAATAGTTTTATGAGATTCACGCTTTTTTGGATTCTGATAATTAAGATGCATTTGCTAATAACATACATTTTATTCTCTGGATCAAATAGTGGAGAGGTTAATTATAATAATTAAGCATTCATGAGGTTAAGACAGTTTGGATTCTGATCATACAAGTTTAATGTTTTCACCATCTGCATCAGGATCCACACTGTTTGCAAATATCTTTTATATTCGGGATCAAGTCAATGAAGGTGTTAAGCAATTTAAGCACAATTTAAATGAATTTTTTTGCAGGGGTATCATACTTTGTTAGGCAAAATGCCTGAGAAACTCTTTAGAATAGTATACATTGTATATAGGGTTAGGCAGACAAACAAGGAAAATGCATGAGATTTTATTTTTGTGTATATAAAACATATACATGTAGGTAATAAAAATGGGCATTAGAATCAGGCAATAACACATTAGACTATTTAATTGATTCATTTCACTAAATTGTTACATGTATATAAAAATTCATGTTTTGATGGGATCTAATCAAATTATTTAGATTCCTTCTCTGAACAGCTGATTCCTAAGTGCCCCACACCCTGGTGTTATATTACTCTTCCTTTTAATAAAATTTTTGGGGCGATCTAGATGCTTGCATAAATGTTTGTCTAAATAATAATTGTATATATGAAGGAAAGGGTCAAAGCACTATTCAGTTTCTACCATACCTTGTTTGCATCTGTCTCTGCAGTAGCAGCTTGCTAGGTTGGCAGATGTGACGAAACTGATGTTTCTGGTTGGCAGGGATGTTGACCCTTTTTCAGGTTGGTCAATGCTGTTTCTGGTTGGTAGGGATGTCAATGTCGTTTCTGAAATTAATGAAATGTTTAGGACCATGATGCACAGAAATGGAGTTGAATAATCAATTATTGCAATGAAACCTCTAGAAATATGAGCCACAGTCTAATATAATGGGGGGCAAAATGGCCTAGTTCTAAATGGCCCACAGTAAGGGGTCTGGATAGCTCAGTCGGTAGAGCAGTTGTCCTGTAAGTGAGGGGTGCCTGGTTCGATCCCCGGTCTGGCTGCACGTTTTTCACCAGTCCTGTTAAAGTTGGCGCCCAATGGGAACATCGGACCATGTGCACGTCCATGATTTCTTGTGGAGATTCGGCGAAATTCTCAGGGCTTTGTTGCGTCTGTTCATGAACAGTAATTAATAGTACAACATTGCTCACTCCTCCTAGCACTGGCTTTTAAAAGCGGTATTCAATTTTCAAAACTAAAAGCATTGAAATTGCATGATGATCCCAAAACCAGAATATATAACAAAACAGTTTGATAATTGATTTGATAGAAAATCATCATTAATCTTTTATAATAATGACATGGTCTTTGAACAAGAATCTATGTCGCTTTGTAGCTTACATTCAAAGACAATCATGCTTTGTTTGATCGGTCCTGGGTCAACTCGACCTCGGGTAAACTCGGCCCCTGAGTCAAGTCGGCCCGCAAATATTTCAGAATTACATTTTTATGGTATATTCTTTATTTTTAATTACTTTAATATTTTGTTTCCTAAAGATACCCGATACTACAGATACCAATAAACATATAAGGAAAATTCTGAGTAACAGATAAGGATACGTGTGTACCATGATCAGTTTCATCCACTTTATTCTCAGGACTAAGCAACATTTATAAACAACAATAATCAGAAAAAAGAAGCACTTTATAGATGCACGATACTAATACAATGCCGAAAAAGATACCCAAATATACAGTTTGGATCCCGATGAAATTGCTAGTAACTCAGTCTCACTAGTGGATCCAAAATAACATTTTATTACATTTTATCCACTCCCATAAATTGTTCTTAAAATTACAGACAATCAATGAAACAGATAAACCATTAATTGCACTTAATTTCAACTCAAAAATATTGATGCCACTCATTTTCACACCTATTTGTTTTGACTTATCAGTTTGATCTAATTAACCTGATTACTAAATGTCAATTGTTTTATTCGTTAAGCTCATGCAACATACTTATCACCTTTGTTCTCGTCCGCTAAATTTAAAGGGTTATTACAGTCAAAAAGATGTCTCCGGAATATCGTTAAAACCGAAGAAGAAGAAAAAAAAAGAAGAAGAAGAACCGAAAGTAGCTCGATATCACCATTCACACAGATGTGAACTACCAAAAACGTTTGCTATAACAAATTACAAGCATATGAACTCTGTTTAGTATCACCGTAAACTTAGCGATGAAAATCATATTACAATTTTGCAAAGAAAAATGTTGAAGTATGCCAGACGTTGGGATAAATATCATATATTTACATATAAGTATTTCTGCTGTGAACGTCCAGAGGCTGAGCGCAAATGTCATTTTGTTTTAGCTCAAGACCGAAATCTCTTGCGTTCGGTTTTCAGTCCTTTCACACGAATCTTGTTTGTCGATGAGCCATACCTTTAATCAATTATACTGTCACTTGCTTTACACGGTATCCAAAGGGCACAATACTAATGATTTATACTTCATGAAGGTCCTGTTCTCTACGTTAATTCAACCATTTTGTACAAAGATTGATTTATAACTCTTCTACAACGCGGGTTTCTATTGGACAACCTATGTCATTTTGGCCAATCAGAACGATCCTCTTATTTTTTTCTTTTGTCATGTTCCGACAAAAGTCGGAATTCGACGAAAATTCTGATTGTTCACGGTCGGTGATGTACGTTGCATAGCCGGAATTAGGCGGGAATTTCCGACTGATATTGACGTTTTAAAATTGATAGCCATTAGGGCCTAGTAGACCCACAGGCCGTAGGCTCATGCAATATGTCTAAAATAAGTTAAAATGTCCCTAAATAGACGTTTTGTATAGAATATACGAAATTTCAGCTTTGTGTCAAAACGCCCCAAGTTTGTTTTTTTCGGTCCCAAATATTACATATTTCATGAGCCTAACGCCTATGTGTAGACCCAGATCAGACCTGATTATCATTGAATCTATGATAGTGTATACGATTTAGTTTAACGTTCATGGGGAAAATAGTGAACAAATTACTGCCGATGCCGATGAATGTTTAACAATGAAGCCCTCAAAGTGATCAGATGCGGTGGGAGGCTAGTCGATCTGGGTCTACATCTACACAATTGTAATGGTATACGACACATTTCTTATTTGTTACTCGAAGAATGACGTGTCTATCTAGACAACACATTTAATGGAGTGTCTATTAACACCAATTTTTACGATGAAGAAAATATTCCAAGAAAGGGATTTAATATGATACACAAATACTTGCATTGCTCTGATCTAATATTTCGACCACTAAGGGTATTTACAAAGATTATTATGATAATCTTTGAAAAAGGCCCTTAGTGGTCAAAATATTAGATCAGAGCAATTCAAGTATTTGTGTACCAATTTTTAGCAAAATCTAATAATATCTTATATCAACCAATCAGAGGCCACCACTCCATTACCATGGTAATTAACTCTTTCTAAACACTCACGATTGAGTTTGGGGTACCTGAATATTCAGTGAATACCCCATCATACCAACTTTCAGCAAAATTGAACATTATCTAAATCTCCACCAAGCAGAGCTCACCATTCGGTTACTAAGGCAACATTTTAATGAACCTAAAGTTGAATGCACATCTGCAAATATCCAGCAATGTTCATGTGAAGTTTCATTAGGATTTGACTATTAACCCTTTCCCTCATATAAACGTGTTTTCACGCATTTGCAAACAGAGTAGACCCAGATCAGACGGCTCCTAAAGGAGGGTCTACTCTGTTTGCTAATAGAATTTGAAAGATCGGTTTCTTTTTACTTTCTAAAATGGCTACAAGTTTTTACTTTCCATATTTCATTATAACTATTTTGTTAATGAATATTCAGTAGGTATTGAAATTTGGCCTAAATACAGAACAGGGAAAGGGTTAATACTTACTGAGTCATGGACAAGTTCACGGCAGAAGAATTTGAGCAATTAAGAATAAGATTCGGAAGAAAGAATAATAGTAAAAAGAATAAGAAACGGAGTAAATTCAATATGTCCCCCTCCACACATACACACACACACCACACATACACTTTGTTTGGGGGATGTAATTTCTTTATTTAAATGTTTCTCACACAGTCATGAATGGGTTAATCTGGATCCTTAAACTGAATAATATGCCAGAACACACCAAAGCAAAGTCTACCAGATTATTCAAAATAGATGTTGAAAAACATTTTTATGAAGCATACTGAATAAAGTATACATGTAGATCATTGTTTGAAAAGAAGAATTCTTTTACAGACTGCTAGGTATTTGACAGTAAGCTCGATGGAGTAGATGACATCCTCATAACAGAACCACAAAGGATCTTGGACATATTGCCCCAGCAGAGGAAGACAAGGGATTTTGATACTCCAGAGGTTTTACCAGAGATTCAGGAATTCATACAGAGGAAAACTTGGGTTCCATGCTTGAAGGGTAATTCATGTTTATATTGGTTTGCTTGTCGCATATGACTGATCATTGTTACATATTTCCAAAGCACATTTGGAATCTGTACTTTTGATGCCTTTGCGGAGTAACCCAGATCAGATGGCTCCTACAGAAGCTCTCCTATAGGAGCTGTCTAATCAGGGTCTGCTCTGTTTGTTTATGATATGATATAGATCTCATTCTTCAGTTTCTGCCCGACCCAAAATGTTCATATGCCATTATAAAAATAATCTAATTATTATTCATGGTGTCAATATTTCTTACATAAATATTCAAACTGGTGAAGATTAAGCGCTCAAGTTTCAATGTTGTGAAAGGCCAAACTAATGTAAAAGTGTGTTGCTTAAACCCAAGATCTGTAAAGAACAAAACTCTAGCTATATATGACTATATCATTTCAAACCATCTTGATATTCTTGCCGTGACGGAAACGTGGCTTGGAACATCCATTGACAAAACATGTATTAGTGAACTCGTCCCCTCTGGCTACCGGATCCAACATGTCCCTCGCTGTGGTAAACGCGGTGGTGGTGTAGCACTTATATACAAATCCTCTATAGATATCGATATAGTAGAATCAGGTACGAATAATATTTTTTCCAACTTTGAGTTCATAGACTGTAACATAACTATAAATGGCTACTCATTACGTCTAGCAGTGATATATAGACCACCACCAACACGAGAGAATGGCTTCAAAACTACTGACTTTCTTGAAAAAGAATGGCCTGTATTCCTTTCTAGATATACCATTACAGACAAAAACATCATAATTGTTGGTGATTTAAATTTTCATTTAGATACTCCCACAGATAGAGATACTGCCCGATTTATTAGCTGTCTTGACTCATGTGGTATGAGGCAACATGTCAATGAACCCACACATGTTGGTGGACATACGCTAGATGTCGTGATCACTAGAGATACCGACAACATAGTTTCTAACATAGAAGTTAGCGATCCCGGGTTATCTGATAATTCTGGAAAATTGACACGAGATCATTTTGCAGTGACTTTCAGTGTCAAAGCGGCAAAACCTGCTCCCATTAGCAAGACTGTAGCTTTTCGTAGATTACGCTCTATAAATGTTGATGTCTTTAAAAACGATATCCAGACATCAAAAATTCTCAACCAGTCTTTAGAATGTACAGAACTTGACGACCTAGTTAACTTGTACACAGAGGAGATGTCAGCACTTATCAACAAGCATGCTCCACTCCGTACAAAAACTATTATACTAAGACCATCTTGTCAGTGGTTTCACGAGGATCTACACGCTGCTAAACATTTGAAACGTAAACTTGAACGACAATGGCGTAAAACCAAATTAACAGTTCACCATGAAATCTACAGAAACCAATGTGCAAAAACCAATAAATTATTTAGTCAGGCTAGAGTCAATTATTATTCTGACAAAGTCAACTCCTGTGGACACGACCAGAAAAGTCTGTTTAAGGTGACTAAACATCTGTTAGGTTCTTCAAACGATATTGTTTTACCTTTCTTCAAATCGCCCAAGAAACTGGCAGAGGATTTTTCTGACTTTTTCACTAACAAAATAGAGGCTATTAGGTGTGACATATCTTCAAAAACGCAAACTGAGTTTGACTACCCGAATACTGAATCTGATACGGCTCCATTGAAAAATTCATCTTCAGAAAAGCAAGTTGAGCATGATTACGCGAATGTTGAACCTGCTACGGTTCCAGTAGAAAATCTGACAACATTTACTCCTGCTACATCAAAGGAGGTGAAACAAATCATATTACAGTCCCCAAATAAATCCTGTGAATTAGACCCGATACCAACATGGTTATTAAAATTATGTCTCGATGAACTTTTACCAGTTTTGATGAAAATTATCAACCTGTCTCTTGACTCAGCATATGTACCAAAGGCATTTAAGATCTCACATGTCAGACCTCTCATGAAAAAGTCAAATCTGGATCGAAACTCTTTTAAAAATTACAGACCTGTGTCAAATCTCCCATTTATCTCAAAGATCTTGGAGAAGGTAGTGGATAAACGTGTTGAACAACACTTGTCAATAAACAATCTTCATGAGGAACATCAGTCGGCATATAGAAAGTTTCACTCAACTGAGACTGCTCTACTCAAGGTCCAAAGCGATATTCTCGAGTCACTAGACCAAAACAAGGTTACTGTCCTCGTATTACTGGACCTCTCCGCTGCATTCGATACTATTGATCACAGCACACTGCTTGAACGTCTAGAACATGACTTTGGAATAGGTGGTACACCGCTTGCATGGATGAAATCCTATCTCACCGATCGCTATCAAACTGTGTGCATTGACAAAGAACTCTCTGAGCCAGTCCTAATGAAATACAGTATACCACAGGGATCAGTGTTAGGGCCAAAAAACTATATTATGTATACAAAACCCATAGGCGCAATTTGTAGAAACCATGGACTTAATCATCATTTTTATGCAGACGACTCACAGCTATATATATCATTTGAACCCATTGACACTACTACACAAATGGAAGTTATAAGGCGAGTGGAAGCCTGTCTAAACGATGTTGTCTCCTGGATGCACCACAATATGCTAAAACTAAATGCAGATAAAACAGAACTTATACTGTTTAATTCCAAACGTAATGCAGAACGTGTATCAAACATAGAAATCAAAATTGAAGATGCTGAGATAAAACCATCAACGTGGGTTCGAAATTTAGGAGCATTCCTCGATTCCAACATGAACATGGAGCAACAGGTGAATTCTGTTTGTAGGTCTTGTTATGCCCAGCTACGACAAATAGGCCACATCAGAAAATATCTTACCATTGATGCTACTAAAACCCTAGTAAATTATCTTGTTACATCCAGACTTGACTATTGTAACTCCCTGCTTTGTGGTTTACCAAAGACAACTTTGAACAAACTGCAGACTGTCCAAAATGTTGCAGCTCGTATCATTACCAGGACATCTCGTTTTGACCACATAACACCAGTATTAAAGGAACTTCACTGGCTCCCAGTGGAACACCGGATTGACTTTAAACTTTTGACTCACACCTATAAAGCATTGAATGACAAATCTCCAAGTTACATCACAAACATGTTAAAGATATATAAACCACAGCGTGATTTAAGATCAAAAAATGACTTTATGGCCCTCGTGATACCAAGATCCCGTACAGTTACCTATGGTGATCGTAGCTTTGCAAAGGCGGCTCCTAAATTGTGGAATGAACTACCGGTGGGAATACGGAAGTCAGCTTCACTTGAGTCTTTTAAAAGAACTCTTAAAACTCATTTCTTTTTAAAGATATACGGTGGCTGATGTATATTTTAAACCCAAATAGCTGTTGCATGTTTTAACTCGGCTACACTTGAATCTTTTTAAAAGATCTCGTAAAATCGTTCCTTTTTAAAGTATTATGGTGGCTGACATATATTTTAGGCCCAAACAGCGGTTGCATGTTTTAACTATAGAAATAGTATGCCATCAACATTGCTTTATTCTCTTATCACAATTGTTCTTTTTATACCTTAGAAATACACTGCAAATATTTTTGTTTTGTTTATTATGTTTTTATTTCTATTGCATATCTTATATTTTCCTTAATTTCTGCTTTAGTATGTATAAATGTTTTAATTGTAAAGCACTTTTGAACGTATTTAGATATGAAAAGAGTGCTATATAAATATGGTATAATAATAATAATAATAAACTGGGAAAGGGTTAATGCTGTTATAAAATCCAAGTAATTAATATTCCTGCATTATGCATAAATTTTAACTTTCATGTGGATGGTGGTCCATGCTTTTTGAAAGGAAATGGCAGAAACATAATAAATAGTCGTTACACCTTTCCTTTATAAACACCTTTTCACACATTTGCAAACAGAGTAGACCCAGATCAGACAGCTCCTATAGGTCTAAGGAGCCATCTGATTAGGTTCTACTCTGTTTGCTTAAAATTGACATGATATAGATCTAATTCTATGGGTTTTGTCAAAAAGTAAAAATAAAACCCTTGAAAAGTTATAAAAATTGAGCTAATAAATATTCATGATGTCATTATTTCTTACATGAATGTGAAACAGGGAAAGGTTTAAATACCTTAGATACAGTGGAAATTTCTCTGTGCCATTCACTTGATTTTGCAATGGAAAGAAGATATTAGTGGTTATTCATTAATACAAAAATAAATTTGTGATGTTTGCCTACTGTGGAACCTTGTAAGACTGCTTCAAATATGAAATTGAACTTAGATGAGCATGGATGCTGATATTTTTAGAATTATTGCGTTTTACTTCTACAGGTCGATTTGAGAATACAGGGTGTAGTAAATAATAATAAGAATAAATAATTCCTCATACCAACTAAACCTAAATGATAATAATGGTTAATTATTAACCCTTTCCCTGTTCTACATTCATTCCAAAATTCAAAACCTACCGAATACTCATGGACAAAATAGTTATAATGAAAAATGGAAGTCTTTCACCTGTATCGAACAAACTTAAAACCATCAGGTGTTGATTATTAAAAACTATTAGCCTTTCTCTCAGTTTGATAATAAATACAATTTTCAAGATTTATCTATATTATAATCTATGAATATGGCACCTCTTCATTTAACCCTTTCCCTGATATAAATGTGTTTTCCCACATTTGTAAACAGGTCAGACCTAGATCATACAGGTCCTAGAGGAGCCATCTGATCAGGGTCTGCTCTGCTTGCCAATGCCTTTTGATATATCTGCTACTTGAGTTTCTAAAATGGCTACAATGGTCTACCTTTCCTATTTCATTATAACTATTTTGTTTATGAACATTCTGAAGGTATTGAAATTTGGAATAAACATTGAACAGGGAAAGGGTTAAGACTTACTGATAAAAAATGAGCAAGACGTAAAGAATCAGTTTCATATGACATCTTACGGCTTTGGCCATGTCCTCAATATTGACAATGTATATAGACCCTCTTTATAAATGACAATTTTCATATTTCTACTTAAGGTTTTGAATAGCTCAGTAACCAAAAATAGACAGGATACATATTGTGTCTATCTTTAACTAGACTCTTTAATACTTTTGTTTTTAGTAAAATGAACAGTATCAGAGCTACAGGTAAAATTGCATATCATATGCATGCATATTATGCATGTACCTAATTACTAAAATCATAATTTCTCCTCCAAACCTCTGAAAACCGAACACCTTCGGACCAGACAAAATGTTCGGTTTTCAGAGGTGTTCTTTTCAGAGATTTTCCTTCATGTGAAACCTAAAGGTACAATGAATGTGATTTTCTGTAATATTGTTCACCTCTTTTGATCTTATCAGAATAAGGTACAAAGATCAGTTTCTACTTTAGATGAGAGTATTCAGTAACAAGAAAATAATCATATTGTAATATTGTTTTATCTAATTGATAATTTATATATATGGATGACGTCGGAGCAGGCATGATTGTGTTAAGTGTTTACATCAAACTGACTGTTAAATTCACTGCCTGATTGGTTTTATTTATATTTTATTATTTTTCATAATCAAAAGGCTTGTTCATGCAGAATTACTCTAAACTTAATTTTTCAGATAATAAAGTTATCTCAGTCAATTGAAGCGCTGGTAATATGTAGCATGAATATTTAAGTGTGTAGGCATCGTGTTTATGAAAACAAAATTTGCATGTTGAGATCATCTTCCCTTAATTTCAATAAATAAGTGTGAGAAATCATGCCTAATTAAAGTTTTCTTATGATTTCCAAAAGCAACATGAGCTAAAGTATTAGCCCATATACCCCTGTTGTGTTTTTCACACCTTTGTAGTAACACAGGCAGCTGTCATACACAGTAGGGGTTCCAAAATTCCCTAGTCAAACTGTCAACAAGTCAGCACCCCTACCGGTAATTGGCCTTCAGGGTATGTTTGGTTTTCAGAGGTGATTTACAATGGAAATATAGGTTTCTGTTCTGGAACTTGTGTTCGGTATTCAGAATTCAGAGAGTTCGGTTTTCAGAGAGCTTTTTTATATAGAATATGTAAGGAAAAATTAGGGACCAAAATATTTGTTCGGTATTTAAAGATTTTCGGTTTTCAGAGGTTTGGTTTTCAGAGGTTTACCTGTACTGTGACCACTCTTTGGAATTGTTTCTTCAAGGCGACTTTAAAGAGTTGTCTCAGTATAGGGTTTGGTGGAGAAATAAGAGAGCTATTCTTGAAAATAGTTCGGATTAGGCATCGTATCAGGACCTCAGATTATTGTTTTCCATGAAGGTAGACCAATGAACCTGATTTTCTTATAGAGTAGGATACACTAACAAACATGTGCACAACACACATCACACACACATGAGATGAAACTTCGAAGGATCTCCCACTTTTAGAATATATTTACTAAGTGCTTGTATGGCGGCTGTAAAAAGTCACCCCATACTTTATTTTCAGCGTTATATATTCTGGTCCTTTGGGATCATTAGTTTTGAATACAAATATAAGTTTTGAAAACTGATATAAACTGCTGTCCTAGCTGGTGCTAGGGGACATGAGTAGTGTTGCACTTTTGATTACTACTTATGAACAGACTCAATAAAACCAAGTCTGCAATTTTCTCTTTTAGCATTGCTACTTTTGCTTTCGAAGGATCTCCCACTTTCAGAATATCTTTCAAACACCAACAAACATACAAGTACAAAGACACCAAGGGCCACAAAACAAACATAAAAGTATTCTTATTAGAAATAAACTTTTATAACTATCACAGCCTTTGACATACAAATGCAGGGCTCAAGCATGAGGGAGCTTTGGGAGAAAAAATTTCCCTAACTCTGCTGACTTCTCCCTGTTTTGAGCTGAGGGAGAAGTTTTATTATACAGGAAGATACAAAATCAGGACCAAATTTAACTTCTCCCGCAATATCACTGAACTGCTCCCTAATGGAGTGCTGCAGCGTGAGCCCTGCAAATGTATAACTATGAACCATTATTTGTCATCATATGCTGATAACGTAGTGCAAGTACAATTTACCATAACACAGACACACATTTATTAGAGTTATGGTCCTTTGTGAATTTAGAAAAGTTTCATTTCTTGAGATAAAACATGCTTAACTATTTGTATTAGTTTTTATTTTTAATTCTTAGGTGTTTTATCTTTCTTACAGGTACTTCCAAGCAGAAAAAGGAGGGCAATGGATATAAGACTACTAGTGTTTTATATGGAATCCTATATTTGCTGCCTTATCCCTGAAAGACTATATATCGTGAATATTTCTTCATTTATCAATATCTTCAATGCTGGGTTTATATAATTACAACAACTGTATCAAAGCCAGTTGAAAAGTCAGCTTCAACACACAGCTTCTAAGCTCACTGGAGCACAAAGTGCTCAGGATGAGCTTTTGTGATTGCCTGATATCTGTCATCCGTTGGCATTTTTCGTACGTCATATCAACAATTTGAACCTTTAAAAATCTTCGCCTCTGAATCTACAGGGTTCTCAGCTTTCATCTTTGGCACATAGCATCACCTATAGGTCCTCTACAGAAGTTATATAAATTATGCCTCTGGAGTCAGAATTGCCCCCCCCCCCATAGAATTAAAATCTTCTCCTGAAACTGGAATGTTGTCAGCTTTCATATTTGGCACATAGCTTCATGTTCAGGCTCTCTGCAAAAGTTATATAAATTAGGCCCCTGGGGTAAATATTGGCCATGCCCCAGGGATGGCTATTTTTTTTAAGCAGACTGTTGTTCCAGTTTTCTGTTACAGACTGCTTGGTTCATTATTTAGGAATAGGGAAAACTTTAAAAATCTTCTTGCCAAAAACTACATGTCCCAGAGCTTAGATATTTGGTGTATAGATTAACTTAGTATACCTTTATGAATTTTGTTAATATCATAGTTCTGAGGTTAAAATTGGCCCTGCCCAAAATAGACTTCTACAGTATAATGGTTTCCCTTTAACCACCAGCTAGCCAGCTAGTGTATTGGAGAGGTCAAGCTTAAGTTCACCTGTTCTATACTCTAGCTGTTGTCTGCTTCAGAATTATTGTCTGTTTGTTCACACTGTTTTTAATACATATCAATCTTACAATTAACCCTCTTGTACAAACCACATAATTATGAAGTTACATATGTATCAGATCAGAATCCAAACTGTGTGCTAATTTCAGTCAAGTCATGCTTAGCACTGATAGGGTTAAAACACTGAGTTTCTGTTATCTGTTAGAAATGTCTGCTGAAAAATTTACACTGTCAATGGCCCTCTTGTTTTATATAGAAACATATTGTGAAACATAAATAGTAATCTTCTTCTGAAACTGGAAGTTTCTCTGCTTTTATAATTGGCACAAAGCATCATCTTGAAATCCTCTACAAAACATATATGAATTATGCCCCAACGGTGGCCAGATTTCTGTAGAAAACTTTGAAAATCTTCTCCTGATTGTCTGGTGAGCGATATCAGGGCCATCATGGCCCTCTTCTTGTAAAACTTTTAATGTTGTAGAAAGTTCTTTAATGCTGATGATGACTTGAAATGCAAAGAACAGTTTCCAGTGGTAGACAATGGATTGCCTGACACTATTTGCTTGTTCTAATTGAATATTCATGTTAGAAATAGAGATATGATAAATATTTATTAGCTGATGTTTTATAATGGAACAGGAACACAAACAAACAGCAGACCCAGGTAAGGCACCTTTAACAGGGTCTGCTGTGTTTGCAAATGCATTTATGCGAGGTAAAAGTTGGAACTAATTAAATTGAATTTTTATTAGTCCATCTAACATATATGTATGACTGACATTTACTTGTTTAGTCTGCCCAATCAAAGGGTGGACACATTGCTTTTGCCCTCTCTGTGTGAGTCTGTTTGTCTGTTGGTTTGTTCCCAACTTTAACGTTGGCGATACTTTTTGTAGCCATTGCACATACATACTTCAAACTTGGCATGCATGTGCACTTTATGGAAGTGAACATTTTAGGGGTGACTTATTAAAGTCAAGTCATATATCAAGGTCAAAAGTCAAATTCATGTTGGCCTCTGGGGCATAGTGTTTCTTGTTTTGCAATCTTGATACAGACTGTTGGCTTATATTGCTATGTATTTTACCATTCTTGTAACATTCTTACTTGTTAGTAAAAAAGATAAAGAAGTTTGTATAAATAAAATAATAAATAGTATTTGTTCTCATATTTTCCCATGAAATGATTTATTCAGTCATTTGAAGTTGTTATTAATTTTATTTGTTGGTACATTGTGTTAAAGTGATTGAAACTGTTTAGTAAGCCTTGCACTAAAATATATTTTCCGACTATGATTGACCCTGTCAGCAAGGCATACAAAGTATCAGTTTTTGGCTTGCAGAACCGTTTAAATTACACACAGTCACATATGCAATATTCAACCAGCCGAAGAAAGTATCAGTGTTCAGCTTGCAAAACTCTTCAACACTGAAACTCTTTTTCGAAAGTTTGTTCAGTTTGCAGAACATTGCTTGTATTGCTGCATCTGAACCTGTTCGGCCAGTTAAACACTGATACTTTGTTTAACCGGCTGACCATTTTGTAACCCAGATCACACTTGTTTGGCCAGCTTAACAAAGCCAAACTTGTTCCGACAGCGACTTTGTTTAACCAGCTGAACATTTTGTAACTGTTTTGTTCAGCTACTTTAACCCTTTCCCTCATATAAATGCATTTGCAACCAGTATAGGAGTTGTTTGATCAGAGTCTGTACTGTTTGCTAATGGAAATTAACAGAACTGTTTCTTTAGTTTCTAAACTTTCTAACATACCTACACTTGTTGTACCTTCAATATTTCATTATAACTTAAACTATTTGTGCATGAATAATATGTAGGTATCGGAATTTGGAATAAACATAAAACAGGGAATGGGTTAACAAAGCAAGCTGTTTTCAAATATTTTATTTGGACGATTGAACATTGCTGATGTTGATTGAACCTGTTTGGCTATTCTTTAACCAGCTGAACATGTTGAAACTGATTGGACATGTTCAGCCAGCTTAACAAAGTCAATTGCTTTTCAAATATTTTGTTTGGCTGGCCTAACATTGTTGATGCTGATTGAATTTGTTTGGCCAGCCGACCACTGATATTTTGTTCGGCCAGCCGAACATTTTCTATCTATGGTTGAAGTTGTTCGGCCAGCTTAATAAAGCAAGGTGCTTTTCAGATATTTTGTTCGGCTGACCGAACATTGCTGATGCTGATTGAATTTGTTCGGTTCTAACTGTGGTTGAAGTTGTTTGTCTGGTTTAACAAAGCTAACTGCTTTTCAAATATTTTGTTCGGCTGGCCTAACATTTCTGGTGCTGATTGAATTTGTTCGGCCAGCCGAACATTTTCTAACTGTGGTTGAAGTTGTTCGGTCGGTTTAACAAATCCAACTGCTTTTCAGATATTTTGTTCGGGTGGCCGAACATTTCTGGTGCTGATTGAATTTGTTCGGCCAGCCGAACATTTTGTAACTGGTTGAAGTTGTTCGGGCAGCTTAACAAAGCCAACTGCTTTTCAAATATTTTGTTCGGCTGGCCTTACATTGCTGGTGCTAACTGAATTTGTTCGGCCAGCCGAACATTTTCTAACTGTGGTTTAAGTTGTTTGGGCAGCTTAACAAAGCCAACTGCTTTTCAAATATTTTGTTCGGCTGGCCGAACATTGCTGATGCTGATTGAATTTGTTCGGCCAGCCGAACATTTTCTAACTGTGGTTGAAGTTGTTCGGTCGGTTTAACAAATCCAACTGCTTTTCAGATATTTTGTTCAGCTGGCCGAACATTTCTGGTGCTGATTGAATTTGTTCGGCCAGCCGCACATTTTGTAACTGGTTGAAGTTGTTCGGCCAGCTTAACAAGGCCAACTGCTTTTCAAATATTTTGTTAGGCTGGCCGAACATTGCTGGTGCTAATTGAATTTGTTCGGCCAGCCGAACATTTTCTAACTGTGGTTTAAGTTGTTCGGCCAGCTTAACAAACTCAATTGCTTTTCAAATATTTTGTTCGGCTGGCCGAACATTTTTGGTGCTGGTTGAATTTGTTCGGCCAGCCGAACACTGATATTTTGTTCGGCCAGCCGAACATTTAGGTAAAAATGTGTGAATTAAACCTGAAAATATTCTCAGTTTTTTTTCAAATTAACTCAAAATCACAGTTTTTTAAGCCTTATTTTTCTTAAAAATATGCAGAAAAGCTGTCTAAAAAGAGGGACCGTGTGGACAGTCCCTTTTTAAAAAAGACTGCACTGTATGCTCCTATGGAACAAATACTCTATTTATCACAATGGTTTCAAAAACTAACTTAATATACAGAGGCGTATAAAGGCGTCAGTTTAAAGGGAGTTAAGTGCAGATGTCTGCCTTTGAGCAATCACCGTCTTTGTAAGACTTCTAGTTTTCAACCAATAAATGCTCGCTTGAAATAGGTTCCGCTGTAATTCATTTAAATTCTGAAGGCTGTAGATACATCGAAAGCAAACGCAGTAATGCGAAAAGAGAAAAGTCTGACTTGGTTTTATTGAGTCTGTTCGTTTTAACACCCTATTGACGCCTTTTTGCGCCTCTATAAAATTCACATTTTGAAACCATTGTGATAAATAGAGCATTTGCTCCATAGGAGCAATTACTCATCACAATAGTTTCAAGAATTATAAAACTCTCCTTTTCTATAGTTAATGCTCCTTTTCGGTAGATTTATTAACCCTTCGCTTGCTAATCGCGTCAATATACCTATCGGTAAATAGTGAAGACCCAGATGAGACAGCTCCTGCAGGAGCTGTCTCATCAGGGTCTGCACTATTTACAAATTGATTGTGCAACCAGCGCACTCCGTAGCAGTCATTGCACAGCGAAATACGTGTACACAGTGAAGATATATGTAATCATACAACAGGGCATGGGTAAAGAAGGAGAAATGGATTTTAAAATTCAGCAAGCGAAGGGTTAAAAGAGGTTGGACCTGATTGGGGTCTATACTGTGCTTACAAAGGCGTGAAAAGGCGTTTGTATGAGGGAAAGAAATAATGTTGCAAATCTATAATCGAAACTATACACATAAATATTTGAATACCTTTGATCTAATAGTTCGACCACTAAGGGCCTTTTTCAAAGATTATCATGATATCATGATAATCTTTGAAAAAGGCCCTTAGTGGTCGAAATATTAGATCAGAGCTATTCAAGTATTTATGTATTATATCAATTCCCTTTTTGGAATATTATCTTCATTGCGGAACTATATAATCAAGGCTATTGTGGAATAGTATGACACGTTGCAAGTTGAAACATGTCTTGTAGTTGTATTGCTCGCTCGCACGTGAAATGTGACAGTTGTAAATAGAATGAGGTCATAGCACGTGACGGGTACTTATCCACAATGTCCTACATTGTCATTCGCTTAAATCTTTCCCCGTTCTATAATCATGCAAGAAATAATGCAGCTGGATTTTTATAATGTGAATTGTTTGTTTGGATAAAACTGTAGAATCAGATCTATATAATGCCAAAAGCAAACCGAGCAGACCCTGATCAGACGTCTCCTATAGGAGCCGTCTGATCTGAGTCCATTGTTTGCAAATCCGTGAATAAGCGTTTATATGAAGGAAGGGATCAACTAACTGTCTCCCATCATTACGATACACTCGTTCTAAGTGCCATTTGGTGCCATCTAGATTCATGTTGAGGGGCACCGCGATAAAAATATTTACTGGACAGGTCTGATTCGTATGAATCACTAATATCAACTGGTTCAGCGAACAGTGCTAGCCCTGGTCAGATGACTCCTGATAATCTGGGTGTACACTTTGTGCCTATATCCCATTTACGGGATACCGCATGCAAATGGCTCAATACAGAAATCACAGTTCCTTACTATTGATATGCATTCCTGATTTTAAACGACCTTTTCTGATGCAAGGAATGAGTCAAAATTATGTAGTGGCTTACTTTAGTGTTAAAACAACAGACAGTTCATTGATGATTCTTTTGGGAGATTTCTGTGTAAATTCTGAAAGTTTAATCCTACATTAACCCATTGCCTCATATTGACGCCTTTTGAAGCCTCTGAAAGTTACCTGTTGAAACCATTGTGATAAATAGAGCATTTGCTCCTATAGGAGCAAATGCTCTATTTATCACAATGGTTTCAAACTACAAAAATATAAAAAAAATTCTATTCTCTAGTTAATGCTCCTTTTTGGTAGATTTATTCAAGTGGTTTGATCTAAAAAAAATAGCCTATGAGGTAATGGGTTAAGTAATATCTGCCGCCGTAGACTCTCAGAATTATTGTTCATTTTGAAAGTAGCTTTACATCTCAGGGCATTTATAGTTTCCCAAAGTATTATATAAATGTAATTTAGCTTTGTATTGTACATCTATTTGTTGTTGCTTAATGTTTGGAAAGAACTGAATGGCCATGTCGCAGCTGCTTATCAGATGTTGGTGATTAGTTCAAGGGATAAACTTGACAGTTGAGCTACACTAATACTTAAACCACGTGAACTCACTACAGCTGAACTTTGATATCTCGAACTCGGATAACTCGAACTTCAGGTAACACGATGTAAATGATCGGCCCTTACAGTACAAAATAGTTCTAACTGTCTCGCTACGCATATCTAGAAACATATGTGACAGCTTAATGCAGGTCTAAGGGAATTACTTTAGACCTGCATTACGCTGCGAACTCGAGATATTGTCCAGATTAAAAATGGGATGACTCGAACTTCTGTTATATATCGAAGTAATTGGTCCCCTTAAGTCGAGATATTCAAATAGCGGTTATTATGAGAAATGATGTTAATGATGAACGAACTTTCTTGAATGTCTTTGCTCTGTATTGACTATATTTCCCAATGAATCATCTTTAAGAATCTATAACTGCATACATGTGCATTGACTGAATATTTATAATGGCATATTTAAAAGCATGTTGCTGCATGGCTGTGACAGACTTCAGAATCCTATCCATATTGTTCCATAAGCAGAATGAAAAGACCCTGATCAGTCAGTTCCTACCGGATCTACTCTGTCTTTATGAAGGAAAGGGTTAATATGTATCCACGGAATGACCTCTAATAAGATAACATATTATATCTTATTTGTCAATTTGTTCGTGCCGATGGAGATCAGTCTAAGATTTCTTTGAAGAAGATGCAAGGAGATCATTCCAGTCTGGCCAATATGTGTGCTTGACTCTGTCCAGATAAGCCATCACATTAGTCAGCTCCCCTGAAACACATTGATTGGAAAGTAATTGTCTGTTAACTCTTTCGGCGCCAATGTCGCCTGTTGGCACCATTGAAAACAGTGCAGTCCCAGGTCAGATGCTGCCTTTTCAAGGCGGCATCTGACCTGTGACTTCACTGTTTTCTGTATTTTTAGCCCAATCATACAGGTTTTTAAAACCAAATGTTTTACTAATATACCTTTATTATTTAGTTTAGAATTATATATAATATGAAATTATTATTGCAGACGACACTTTTAAATTTGGCACCAAAAGAATTAAACATAATAAGCGTTTGCTCCATGAATATGCATGTGAAATAAAGACCTTGTGCATATTAATTGACCGAATTTTAAAGCGACCCATGAACACATGGAAATGTTGCCAAGGTGGAAACTATAGAATCAGAATTAGAATTCAATAAGCAAAATGAGAACACACAGATCAGACGGCACCAACATGAGTCGTTTGACCTGGGTCTTCTCTGTTTGCAAAGGCGTTAAATGACTTAAATATGGAGTACAGGGTTAGTACATTAAGAAAAAACACACTGTTCGTTTAACCTTTAACCTGCTTTGGGCGGATGAGTGAATATCTATGCTAACAGTTTGGATCCACATGAGACGCCTAGTAGCTCGGTGTCTCATCAGGATTAAAACTGTTTGACATTCTGATTGCATTTTGGTAGACAAATCCATTATAGCTTGAAATTCGAAAATATTTCTGTAAAACTATTTTGCTGAGCAGGCTAAAGATTGAATACCCTTGGTATCTTAACCCTTTACCTGATAGAAGCGGCTTTTAGCGTGTTAATACCCTTGGTATCTTAACCCTTTACCTGATAGAAGCGGCTTTTAGCGTGTTTGATTTATTCCTCCGCTGAAGAAAATAGTTCAAATTCATACAGTCATGAACATATTGCATAATAAATATTTTCTATATCCTAGTAGGTGGTAGCTTAAAGCAGGCTGAAAGTAAAGCAGAATGCGCCTTAAGGCGCATTCTGCTTTACTTTCAACCTGCTTTAAGTGGTCATATGTCTTCAAAACTAGAAACAGGCTTTTGGGTAAAGGGTTAAGGAAAGCACATCGGTACTGATCAATTCGAAGCTTAACTCGTTTGCTGCCAAATATTGTCGTCTGCAAACTTTGTCGTCTGCTACAATTTTATTCAATTACAATGTATTTTTAATTTTATTCATATTTTGTTTTAAAAAACAGTCACAGGTTTCCAAAAGCTTGCAAGGAAATAAATCAGTGTTGCGTGTTTTCCAACACATTATGCAGAAGAAAGCTTCTTAAGTGACCACCTAATCCATAGAAATTGATGTCTGTAAATGCATGTGGTTGATAAATGCAGAACGAAGTAATACAGAAAAGCTCTTTCAGGAGCTTTGCAACGTGCACCATTCAGATAGGTTTGGTATTAACCCTTTCACCACAAACGTCGCAAAAATAGTCGGCGTCTGACCAGGGACTTCACTTTTTCTCTCAAACTTTATATCTATATATGTGCTTTATTCCTTTGACATTTGCATTCATTTATCCCATTTCCTTATTTTACCTAATGATATAACAAAATTGGTTTTGCATACGACAATTAGAAAAATGGCGCCGAAAGGGATGTATGTTTCACCCTTTACTCTATAAATAGTCATGTCAGAAATAATAACTACAGTAAATCCCCTCTAAACCGGACGTTAAATTTGGAATAAATATCGGTCTTGGAGACAGGTGGCAGCTTCATGCAGGGTGAAAGTCATGCAGAAAGCTCCTAGAGGAGCTTTCTGCATGACTTTCATCCTGCATGAAGCAGACACCTGCCTAAAAGTATCTCAAATCTTCTCTACTAGAATCCCGGTTTAGAGCGGTTCTACTGTACATGTATGCATATTGTATAGTTGATTGTTTTATGCATGTAATGACATCATGTTTAAAGGAATGTTTACCATGATAATTATAAACTAAAGTGTAGAATGATATCTATATTGTTTGATAAACAGAGCCGACCCTGATCAGATGGTTTCCACGGGAGCCGTCCAATCTGGGTCGACTCTGTAGCAAAGGTACTAAAATCGTATCACAGGAGTTAATCCAGATTCTGTTAAAATTGCCCCGACGATATCATTCATGATTTACTTTTTTACTTTATCTTACAAGAACATATAGACGAGAAAATTTACTATTCATTCTTATTAAAAAACTTTGCCCTTGCATAAAATCGGGTTTACGTCACTTAAACAATATTTAATCATATCGCAATGTCCAGCTAATTACAGGTGGTGGAAGACACGGAGCGTCTTCTGTGCATGGAGCATATTGCATTGTTTCGCGCAAAGAATAACCACCGACCTACCGCAAGACAGCTAAAACTCCAAATGCCTATACCGGAAGTCTAACCACAGCGGTCTGTCAGAACTATAAGATACAGAATTAACTTATTCGTTACGAGTTCTAACATACAACAAAACTTCTCCAAAGCGACAGTTGCATGAAACACATATTGTTCATTGAAAAAGGTAATTGCTTGATGCATTCGTCCTGCATTAAGCCACCGCCTGCCTTAAATCACGACAACGATGCGTCCTCATAAAGGTTGTATTAGAGAAGAAGTTTGACTGTTCAACTTACATTCCTTCTGAATATATACTAGCTGAATTTTGATAATGGCATAGGAACACAATGTGTATTGACGGTAGCAAAAACTGTAGTATCACCGCACGCTCTATATGACGTATAATTCGTTATTTTGACTATTTTTCACACAAGCCTATTTAATGTGACCACAGTTCATGCAGGGATGGGAATAGTTTTAACTATTTCACCCTTTGGACGAACTGTTGCATGCGCGAGACAGATGTGCATAAATCTTTATGCGGGAAACAGGGGCGCAGAAATGCGAGGACAATTCAGAGGATTTCAGGCACCGGTTGCTTTTTAAATGCTTCTTTTGAATGTATCACTGGATGGAAACGCATGATGTGACCATTTGTTGGTTGTTTTAGATTATTTCCTATCTAATGAAGCCGAATTTGAGGCAGTTTTAATAAAACAAATGAGATTTTTAGCATTAGGTAATAAAACAGTTATTTCATAAGTGTTTGGGGGAACAGTAAATTTAAACCTATTCTCCGGATGTATCGGGGAAGACATTTTGAACTGTTGCCCTCGGCTTATTCTGTTTGCAAAGGCGTTATACGGCGTGTCTTCCGGGTACAATACAACCTGCGCCCATTAAGAAGAAGTCTAAATCTGGTAAATTAATGCAGGAGAAAAGTGATTCAAAAAATCCTATAGGAGCTTTGTGTATCCTTTTTACCTCGCATTAAGCTATCTCTTCTTTTTAAGACTCCTATGTTCAATAAACAAATGACCGCTTAAGTCAGGTTCTACAGTAACATGTTAAGAATGTATTTGCTATCATACAACTTACCAAGTAAAACCTGTTTACCAGAACATGAGTCTGGTGTGTGCCATCGTACTTGACTAATAATGCCAAAGACCGCACAGTCCACTTCCGTTGGTTGATCAGTCCCCATTATAAACTTCTTGTCTCCTAAGAAACACATCCAACAATGTAATTATATACACTCTCAGATGTCCAGATAAGATGCATTAATTAAAACACTTTCAAGAATAACTCCTTCATTTCCCCCACCAAACCCTTTGTTGTGACCACCTATTAGAATAGTATCTTCGAGACGATTCTACAAATTTTCACAAGATAGGGTTTGGTGGAGAAATGATGATTTTAGTATTTGAGTATGAGCGTTTATCTGAAGCTCTGGATACTGTTATATAATGCCATCTAAATCCACCCAAACTGTAGTAAATGTGGTGTCATATTGGTAAAGCAAGCAAAACGCTTTTGATTAAACAGCAATCACTGCATGAGAAAAGGTCTTAAGTTAATCAATGTAAACATGAATCCAACCGAAATAAACAACTTCAATTTAACTTCTAGATAGCCAGAATCCCTCTGATCAGGGTAAACTATGGATAATTAGTCACTCAAACGTGTTTAGCAACTGTGTGGTCATCTTTTATTCTGAATTAATTTTGTCATGAAGTAATAATGAATCATTCCGTTCTCCACTTTCAAAATTCATATTGTCCTGTCCGAGACCCATCTTATTTATAAAACATGTTCTTTTGATTTCGATATACAAGCTGGTTCCTGCTGGATAACTTACCCAGGATTGCAGACAATTGCCGCATGTCAAATTCCATCATCTTATGAACTTCTTCTTTGGTATGTCTGCCAATACCGATTGTGTAGTATGCCTTTTTCAAATATCGTGCTACCGGATACAGCATTACCTTCGGTACGGTACGTATCATTTGAACAAACTCGTCAAAGTGCAAACACCACTTCGTGTATACATTCACGCTGTTAACGACAAATCAACTTTAATGTAATAGTTATGCTAGTATTGATGGAATTACATGGAGTTCTATAAATGAACACGTTATGGTAATACAACAGTCTCACTAATGCGACCATATAATTTATCAACAATGGTGTCTTTATAGGAAGCTGGTTGCTCAGTACAGGACACACGTGCTACAGAAACATGCGTGAAAGTTCTTTTGAGGGTGGTATTAGCACAACGTTACTGGAATACGTCGTCATCATCATAACAATACTCACCAACTATCCTCCTCATCCTCCTCGTTGTTCTCATCATCATCATCATCATCATCATCATCATCATCATCATCATCATCATCACCAATTATCCGTCTTGGCTACTATATGGCATGCTGTTTGTTGCAGAGACGCAAACTTATCTTTATACTACTTGTATACTTACTCTTTGTGGAACAATATAAGGTAGCTGGGCAAAATGTTAGAAAGTGTTCATTACACTAACAAAGATCGATGTTTTAGTTTAGTATTGGATTTGCGACATATGAACAATTGTACAAAATGTTATGCACAAATAAAAAATCCCATGCACATGAAATAGGTCTGCGCTACAATGATGCGTGAATTTGCATTTTAATTTACGTATACGGAACATAAAATAACACCAGACAGCGACATAATTCTATATCTGGGTCCGTCCTGTTTTATGGCATGTCGCAAGACAAACATTATGGAAAGTCCTACTTTACGACTATTGCTACTAATAACATAGCAGAAAGTAACCAATATTTTCCTTGCAACAATTCAGGCTTCATTCATTCGACAACTATAATCGTAAGGTATACCATACGACGATCACATCTTCCGTGCGTGAGACCTTACGGCAATATCCGGCCCGAGATGAATACTATTGCTGTCCTGGTGTTACAGAGGTACAATGTATACTTGGGTAATGCACAATACGACTGTCGAAAATGGCCGTAATATAAATCGACAATTTTCGGATAGCCATATTGCATATCGTATACAATTTCTTACTGATAGGTGAACTCCTCGATCCATTTCTGTATCGCCCAGGCTTTTGCCCTGTCCTCCCTGCTGAGGGATTCGTTTAGGTTTACGTTAAACTCCTTATTCAAAAAGTTGATGATCAGTTGAGAGTCTCCCATGGCTAGCCCGTTGTATTCAATCCAAGGCACTTTATTTTTCGGACCCATATTACGTCCGTATTCAACCTGCCAACAAACCATTAATGTAATGTGACTAACATAGTTACGTATTTGGGTGAAACACACCCTTCCTCAACTAAACAATCAGAAATCCTTTTCGAAACTGACTCAAACTTATATATTATTCAGAAAGTTTATCCCATTTCTCCATGTTCTGACAACTTCGAAGATAAAAACTTGTTAATGGCAGAGGCATGCATAAATGTGTAAATTGAAACCTTTTCTAGAAAACCTCTTAAAGACGATTCTAAAGAGTTATCACAACATATGATTCCGTGGAAAGCAGCGATTTTAGAATTTGAATACAGTAAATCCCCTCTAAACCGGAATCTAGCAGAGAACACTTTACTTTCAGGCAGGTGGCTGCTTAATGCAAGGTAAAAGTCGTGCAGAAAGCTCCTCCTTGCGGCCCAGTTTGCTTTTGGAAGTACAGCTGAACTTCGATACTTCCAATACTTACAATACAGAACTGTTATAAAATGCATTACTACGCACATGAAGAAACACACCTGATAGCTTGATGCGGGTCTAAAGTAAAGCTGAAAACTCCTACAGGATAGCATTAAAATACAAAATCTAATTACCTGATATGGTATTTTGGCTATCCGTAGGTAGGTTTCAAGTTTCAATATAAAGTGTCCAAGAGTTGGCGCATAGTCACCTTTCACAAAATGGTGTAAAATGACTGTATTTCTCGGATAATCCACACCACATATCCTGCAATACAAAATATTCAAATTGAATCAAAGACTATCTAAACGGGGCATGTACTAAATAGAAACGCATTTAACGGATTTGCAAGCACTTCTAAGACACATGGTGTCTGTTTTATTGGGTTGAATTTACTGTTCTGGTCCCCGGAATTTTGTTTACTACGTCACTGGATGCGCTAAAACTCGTTGCTCTGCAGGAGTAAACACGCCGCTATTATGTTCCAATTATATCATCCTATAACCGGGGATTCGGGGGCAACAGCCGATAAAAACATTAAATACACGAGAATTTATGCATAAACGTTCGAATAATTCTATTAAGGGATTGGGTGAAGCTTACTTTTTAGTATTGATTTAAGAACCCTTCCACGCGACAGAGTAAAATACCTACATTTCCCGTACTTTTGGTGGGAACCGGCAAAGTATATTCGTTCCGTTTTATTTACATATAAAATCATAGTATCCATAAAAAATTACCATAGATCTATGTCTATACTGTTTAAGACTTGTCAATGTGTTGCGTATTATATAGATCTAGTCTAACTTGATAATCTGGGCTGATCGAACCATCGGCTGTTTGTGCTTTATCATGTTTGTTTAAACTCTATAAATATGAATAAACCCCCAGTCACATAAAAATTACTACTTGATCCATGTGTGCTCTGCTTCAAGTTTTAAAGTGGGTGTTTCTTTAATTTCTTTATAAAACTACACAACGTGTCAAACAGTTTGGATCAGTGTGAGATACCTGTTAACACGGCGTCTCATCTGGATCCAAACTGTGTGCATATGGCATGACTGTGAAGGGATTAATAATTTCAATGTTTATAATATATGTATGCAAACACTTTTGGATCAGATCTGTATAATATCATAAACCAACATAGCAGATCACAAGGAGCCGTTTGATCTGGGTTTACTCTGTTTGCGTGAAAAGGTGTTTGTATGAAGGAAGGGTGTTTTAACACATAAGCATGTTGAACACTCATCACCATTTCCATATCATATAACTTAACTTCACATAATGGGCTGATTAAACTTGCGACTGCTTGCGCTTTATCATGTTAGTTAAACTGTTAAATTTCAAACATGTTATGAGAAGTATTTAAAATTTCCGTAACCTATAACACTTGTCAACCTGCATGTTTTGAATCTAAACGAAATGTGTTAGTGACCAAAATATCAGGTGGACAGTTATAATGGTTGTATATATTTATGTAAAGACGATGCATTATGTACAAGTCTAAATAAAATATTGTTATGTTCTGTTCTGTAAAACTAAGGTTCTATTACTGACACAGAGTCACACTATGCTTTAACACTTTCCTAATGACTGTTCATTAACTTAGTACAGCAAGCCCCTCTAACGCGACCACTTAATGAATAAACATGACTGTCTTTTAAGCAGGTGCTTGCTTAATGCAGGAAGAAAGTTATGCAGAAAGCTCCTATAGGAGCTTTCTGCATACCTTCGTCCTGAATTAAGCTACCATCTGCCTTTGCCACTGTGAATTATGCCCCTTTTTGCTGGTCGCATTAGAGGGGTATTACTGTATAGTATATTATACAATATACAGGAGCCGTCTGATCTGTCTACTCTCTTTTCAAAGGTGTGAACAGACGTTTGTATGGGAGAAACGGTTACTAACTCAAAGCCGTGTCATATGCACTATACTGTAATGTATTCAAACCCATGTATGCTTAGGCAAATGCAGGCAGATGCTTACTGTCGAATGGAAGTCACGCAGTAGACTCCCAGAGGAACTGTCTGCTTGACTTTCACCCTGCAGAAAGCTGTCACCAGTTTTAAGCCTTACTGTGAGAGAATCGAGTCACTAATGCCCTTTGCAAACAATGCAGACCAAGATGACAAGGCTCCTAGAAATATCCCTAAATATTCCCCATAAGCTTGACCTGTTTGGATTTTGGAATAATCCATTTGAAAAGTCAGCGTTGTAAGGGTTAACAACCAGTAATGATACTTAAATTGGTGTTCGAATGAACACGGTTTCACTCTTTTTACAAGGCCGTGTACATACCGAAGTATGTTTAATCAGGTTTGTTTGCACAGAACATCCCTTAACTTGTTATAACTGCAAATAGGAGATCTGGGTATATGCAGGAATACCACCATGAGCCGGAATTTAAATTATTTAAAAATACCAATTATGGTATTTTAGGCAAGTGACTGCTTAATGCAGAGTGAAAGTCATATCACGGTAACAGTATGTACAAAGGTGTTTGACCAAGGGAGGGTTCATGGATGGTTCAGGCAGCTTTAAAGTTGAAAACAGCGTCGACCTTCATCAAACATCACGGCACTAGTTATAGTATGTGCTAAGTGTGTACAGTACATTAAACCCCCTTATAAACCTGCACGTTAAATCAGTATCAATGCCGATCTGTAAGACAGGTGGCAGCGTAGAGCAGACTGAACGTTAGACAGGAAACTCCCAAAGGGGCATAAAGTGTGAATTTTATCTTGCATTAAGCAGCCACCTGCTTAAACAGATCTCAATTAGTCTTACTAAATTACGGCTTATTTGGGTGTTACTGTATTCGTTTAAATCAATAATCCGTAGATACGACTTTTAACACTTTTGGGAACAGAGAAGACTCAGTTCAGACCCAGTCCTGATCAGGGTCTGCTCTGATTGCTTATGATATAATAAGGAACTAATTCAAGAACGTTTGCCATATACAAAAATCATGTGTCTAAATACCATCTTTTTTATTTTCTCTTGTTTGTATAATTCTGTTGATGACTGTTCCGTCAGTATATGCATATTTACAGAAAATTAAAATAGTTCCATGGTTATAGAATCATTACGCATTAGAAACATCTACTAGCCTAATAAACCTTCTACTACCGGCAGTAACCTAATAAACCTAAGTTTATCTGCATCCCCTTTATTATGTCGCTAGAGAAGCCTGGTGACTGGATAAAATTCCAATAGCAAACAGAGTAGATCTACACTGTCTTACCTGTTTGCATAGGCTTGAAAAATGCGTATATATGGCAGGTTCTGTTGTATTAAAAGAGATCGGAATAACAAGCAGTTATGGACCCTGTTGACACACAGCAATAACCGCCTTTCATCTGGATCCCTAAGTGTTTGCATATTTCATCTGGATCATTACGCGTTTGCATAAGGTAATCGTGGATTTACGTAGAGCATGATAAAGGTGAAAACGATGTTATATCTGCGAACTGAATAGTGAACACATAACTGCATATGTACAAGAAGAATTAACCTCACCTGGGTTTTTGTTTTCTACTTGAAATCGTCTTCCATATGACAGCCGCAGCGCCAAAAGCACAAACACCAGCACCGATAGACTTTGGGTTGTTCGAAATGAAAGACTTTACTGTATCCATTACTACTGTTTTGATGTAATTAAACGCTGACCTCGTCGTCCTTCAATTCCTGTTACTAAACATGTGTGATGTCATATGTGTACGAAAGTGTTATCTGTCCCAATGCACCGCCAGAGGGTCACCGTTATTAAGCGCTTCATTTTCTTTATCAATTGACATGTTGTTAAACTGACATAAACAGTGCAAGCTTCAACGTTTAATCCACTTCTTAATTGAGCATTAAAATGCGTTTATAATTATTAACATAAACGCCTTTTAATGCACATGCAAACGGAGTAGACCGACATCTGACGGCTCGTACAGGAACCATTTGATCACGGTCTGCTATGTTTGCTTCTTGTGTTATACAAATCTGATCCTCGAATGAATATAATTATGTCAGTATAGAATTGATATTAATGGGGTATTTAACCCTTTCCCTTATATAAACGCATTTTTACGCATCTGCAAACAGAGTGGATCCAGATCAGACGGGGAGCCGTCTGACCAGGGTCTGCTCTGTTTGCATATGGTGTAATATAGATCTGAGTCTACAAATTCTGCCTGAGCCAAAATGTGCTGTGTTCATATGTAATTATAAAAAAAAATCTAATTAATATTCATGACGTCATTATTTCATACATGAATATTCATTAGGGATGGGGTTAATGTGGTATTTCAATGAAAATCATGGCGTCAAACATTAACGTTTAGTTTGTATACCATGTACGGTGCGTTATAAATAATTTATTTGCTTTATGTTGATAACTTTAACTCTTTCGATGCCAAATTTTGTCGTCTTCAAACTTTATCGTCTGCTACAATTCTTTTTTCTCTATTTTTCTTCATTTTTAATTAAAAAAAAACAGTCACAGTAACAAACAGTTTGGAACCTGATGAGACGTCGAGTTATTCGGCGTCTCATCTGGACCAACTGTTTGCGTAGGTACATGTACATGTAATCACAGTTGCAACATTGGCAGCGAAAGAGTTAAAAAACATCGCAACTGTCTACTTTGCAAGAGAAAGCAAGTACAGAATAATAAAATGTTCAGCTATTGAATATGAGTCTATACCTCATGACTATTCATGAAATAGATAATTATCTCATGAATATTAATAAGATTAACGTTTGAAATGATATATGAACACATGACTTTTAACTATGGTAGACAATGTATAATCTGATCGGTATTATTTTATCAGCAAATAGAGCAACGCTTGACCAAACAGCTCCTATATGAGCCTCATGGTTAGGTCTACTCTGTTGGCAAAGGATGTTAGTGGTCTCTTATCTTGGGAAGGGCTAAGAAAGGCAGTTTTCGAGAATTTTGTAGTGACGTTATGGGTGTCAGAAATATGGTTTGTACAGTAGAACCTGTCTTAATCGACCATCAAAAAGAGGTCATATTAAGTGTCTGTAAGGCAGGTAGTTGCTTAATCCAGGTCAAAAGTAATACAGAAAGCTCTGCATTACTTTTGTCCTGCATTTACCAACCGATTGCTTTTAAAGATTCATGTGTCCACTCAATATAAGGTCGGCTTAAGACAGGTTCGATCTATTGCAGTTAGATCGAACAATACGTGATAGGTCAACCTGTTGGCGGACTGTATACACTATACTGTCATCATTGATCCTTAATACCTCGTTATCTGACTTGCATTTAAACTAGCGTGTATCCAGGTTAAACGTCAAGTCACTCGCCGCCTCATCAGGATCCAGGCTGTTTGACACTCGGTTAATAGTTTGACACTCGGTCAATAGTTTATCACTAGGTCAATAGTTTGACACTCGGTCAATAGTTTGTCACTAGGTCAATAGTTTGACACTCGGTCAATAGTTTGTCACTAGGTCAATAGTTTTTCACACTAGTTCAATAGTTTGTCACTAGGTCAATACTTTGACACTCGGTCAATAGTTTGTCACTAGGTCAATAGTTTGTCACTAGGTCAGTAGTTTGACACTCGGTCAATAGTTTGTCATTTGGTCAATAGTTTGTCACTAGGTTAATAGTTAGACACTCGGTCAATAGTTTGTCACTAGGTCAATAGTTTGTCACTAGGTCAATAGTTTGTAACTAGGTTAATAGTTTGACACTCGGTCAATAGTTTGTCATTTGGTCAATAGTTTGTCACTAGGTTAATAGTTTGTCAATAGTTTGTCACTAGGTCAATAGTTTGTCACTAGGTCAATAGTTTGACACTCGGTTAATAGTTAGACACTCGGTCAATAGTTTGTCACTAGGTCAATAGTTTTCACTAGGTCAATAGTTTGTCACTAGGTCAATAGTTTTTACTATGTCAATAGTTTGTCATTAGGTCAATAGTTAGACACTCGGTCAATAGTTTGTCACTAGGTTAATAGTTTGTCACTAGGTCAATAGTTTGTCACTAGGTTAATAGTTTGTCACTAGGTCAATAATTTGTCACTAGGTCAATAGTGTTCACTAGGTCAATAGTTTGTCACTAGGTCAATAGTTTTTACTATGTCAATAGTTTGTCATTAGGTCAATAGTTAGACACTCGGTCAATAGTTTGTCACTAGGTTAATAGTTTGTCACTCGGTCAATAGTTTGTCACTAGGTTAATAGTTTGTCTCTAGGTCAATAATTTGTCACTAGGTCGATAGTTTTCACTGTCATTTCTAGTTGAGCTAGATGATGCTCGGGAGACTGACCCTGTGTCATTTCCAGTTGAGTTAGATGATGCTCGGGAGACTGACCCTGTGTCATTTCCAGTTGAGCTGGGTGATACTCGGGAGACTGACCCTGTGCCATTTCCAGTTGAGCTGGATGATACTCGGGAGACTGACCCTGTGCCATTTCCAGTTGAGCTAGATGATGCTAGGGAGACTGACCCCTGTGTCATTTCCAGTTGAGCTAGATGATGCTAGGGAGACTGACCCTGTGTCATTTCTAGTTGAGCTAGATGATGCTCGGGAGACTGACCCTGTGTCATTTCCAGTTGAGCTGGATGATACTCGGGAGACTGACCCTGTACTCAACTGCCTAGCTAGATGATGCTAGGGAGACTGACCCTTTACTCAACTGACTAGCTTGATGATGCACGGGAGACTGACCCTGTACTCAACTGACTTTATTCATCTGATTTCTGTTGTTGTTATTGTTCACGTTTTGTCCACATTCATATCAGTTTGAATTATATTTGAAAACATTTGCAATTTTACACTATGAAAAATGTATTCTTTCCCATTCAAACGCGTGCACACGCAAACATAACGCAACTAATTTCCACTTTAAATGTTGTTTATGTCTTACATGTGCAGTTAACCAAACACAAATGCTTATTATTCGGAATACGTCTAGCTTAATCGCGATTGCTACAAAATAATAAAAAGACACTAGAGTATGGAACATTTTTATGAACTATGAAAGGTCAACAGAACAATAAAGTATGTTAATCAATGAGCAGATTTTGATGAAGATTTATGGTTGTGTAGAGCTACATTTATTCCAGCTCATCTAATCCTTCTGTCATTATTATTCAGTCCATTGCGGGCGTAAACAAACAGCTTGGATCCCAACGAGACGCCAAGTAACTCAGCGTCTCACCAGGATCCAAACTATTTGATACTTTGACCGTGTTGTTGAAATGCAAGATACTTTAGCTGTGACAACTGAAGTCTGATATCATTCTCAAGCATCTGAATCTGACCAATCAGGTGCTTGAGCATGACCTGAAGTCGATGTTTTGCTTACTAAAAGGTTAACCTCCCAAACGCTATGTAGGAATCCTAATAGGATGTGTTTGATCGATGGGGAGTACAGTAAATTTTAAATCAGTCTTGGGACGTTCTTTATAAGTATAGGACACCAGGCAGGGGAAATGTACTTCTATGAAACCAACAGTTACAGATTAGCAGCAATATTCTGTTGCATGTAAGAGAGAGTAGGAGAGAGAGAGAGAGAGAGAGAGAGAGAGAGAGAGAGAGAGAGAGACACACACACACACACACACACACACACATACACACACACAGACACAGAGAGAGACAGAGACAGCGACAGAGAGGAGAGAGACAGAGACAGATACAGACAGAGACAGTGACAGAGACAGACAGAGACAGAGAGAGAGACAGATACAGAGAGACAGACAGACAGAGACAGACAGAGACATAGACAGAAAGAGACACACAGAGACAGAGCAAGAGACAGAGAGTCACAGACACAAACACAGACACAATCACAGAGAGACACAGAGAGAGACAGACATAGAAAGACAGACAGAGAGAGAGAGACAGACAGACATACACAGAGACACACACAGAGAAACAGAGACAGAGCGACAGATACAGAGACAGAGAGACAGTGAGAGAGAGAGAGACACACACACACATAGAGACAGAGATTGAGATAGAAAGCGAGAGACAGAGAGAGGGATACAGAGATAGAGAGAGACACACAGACACAGAAACAGAGAGACAGAGAGAGATAAACAGAGAGAGACAGAGACAGACAGAGACATAGACAGAAACACAGAGACAGAGACTAGAGACACAGAGAGAGACAGAGAGAGAGAGACAGAGAGACACACAGAGAGAGACAGAGACAGAGAGCCACACATATAGACATAGAGAGAGACAGAGAGACAGAGACAGATATAGACAGACAGAGACAGAGACAGAGGGAAATAGAGAGAGTGAGAGAGAGGGAGAGAGAGACAGACAGACAGACATACAGACAGACAGAGACAGGCAGACATAAACATCGATAGAGAGAAACACACATAGCTACAGACAGAGACATAGACAGGCAGAGGCAGACAGAGACAGACAGACAGAGACAGAGAGACAGAGAGAGGAGAAACAGAGATACAGACACAGAAGCAGAAGGACATAAAGACTGACAGAAACAGACGCAGACACAGACAGAGAGAAAGTGAGAGACAGATATACACAGATAGACAGAGAGAGAGAGAGAAACAGAGACAAAGAGACAGAGAGACAGAGAGAGACAGAGAGAAAGAGAGAGACAGAGAGAGATAGAGAGAGATGAAGAGAGAGACTGAGAGAGACACACATACAGAGATACAGAGACAGTGATAGATAGAGAGACAGAGATAGAGACAGAGAGAGAGAGAGACATAGAAATAGACAGAGACAGAGACGAGAGAGGGACACAGAAAAAGAGACAGAGACAGAGTGGGAGACAAAGAGAGACAGACACAGACACAGAGAGACACAGAGACATAGATAAACACAGAAAGAGACAGAGAGACAGAGACACAAACATAGAGAGAGTGCGAGAGAGGGAGAGAGAGACAGATAGACAGACATAGACAGAGAGACAGAGACAGAGAGAAACACACACACAGACAGACATACAAAGACAGACAGAGAGACAGAGACATAGATAGGAGAAACAGAGAGACAGACAGAGACACAGACACAGAGAGACACAGACGCAGAGAGACACAGAGGCATACAGACATATATAGAAAGGCAGAGAGAGAGAAAGAGAGAGAGAGAGAGAGAGGGGCAGAAAGACAGACAGACAGATACAAGGAGACAAGGACTAAACCAGTAAGTAAATGGATGCAAATTAAGTAGGTAAATGAACACGGAGTACCTAAATTGTCAATAAATAAGTGGGTGCGTATTGGTAAAAAAAATGGATACACACAGTACCCATGTACCCATGTAAGTGGATGCATATGCAGTGACTTAATTGTAAATAAATAAGTGAACGGTCCTGTAATACGCGTGTAAAATTGGCTTACCACTTAGTTTTAACATATTTTATTTCATGTAATTTCATAAACAAAGTACAGAAAGGATTTTGTCGAAAGCAACACGCTTATAAAGACCCTCTCCCTACATATATTTGCAATGCAATGGTGTCGAGATTGTCGAGTAAATCAAGAAAACAAATGCCCATGTATTTACGTATGTTCGAAGAACGTACGCATTTTCAGCAGCTTGAGCATATCTTAACAAGAAAATGAATACACCTATAATTCTCATTCAGAGGATATTCTTTTGGAAAAGTGTAAGATTTAGAGAGCTACAGTTTGTTCTAAGGCGTGTGTGAAGTATTTTACGCCTTCCTGTTCCCTGTATAAAAGTATAGAGGTGGAGGAGTAATTGTCCGATTTATTGCAGTCTTGAAAGTTGAAAAGGGAATCGGAATTTCTGACTTCCAAAAAGAGAGAGTTCCACTCCCGGACTACGGAAGGTAGAAAGGAATCAATGTACAGTTTTGTGCGGGCATGTATAGATTTAAGGTTGTGACGATTTCTTAATGGGTAATCGGTTTGGGTACCTACAAGAGAAGGAACAAGTAGAATAAAATGAGTTTGTTTTCTTCTTCTGCTCTCTAGAGATTCCCAACCAGTTTCCTTTTCAAGATTTGCAATAGAAATGAGTTTAGTTGTACCAGTAACTATCCTTGCGGCCTCATATTGGATTTTATTCAGGTTATGTTTTCATTCGATGTGCAGTTGTCCCAGTCGACACCAGCGTATTCGAGTAAGGGTCTCACAAAGCTAAGGTAGATTATTTCAAGCTATTTTCTATCCAAAACATATTTTAATTTACCCATGATATTGATTCTCTGTCAGGCCTTTAATATGTAATCTGTATGTGCATGCCATGTCTTGTCACGTGACAAATGAATACCAAGATGTTTACGTGAGCTAACTTCAGTGGTATGTTTGTCAAACATGTGTAAAGGGGAATGGAAAGGTTTGTTTGTTTTTCTAGAAATTAACATGGACTCGGTTTTTGTCGGGTTGAATGTAACGAGCCAAGTTTTCACCCATGTAGTAATTCTATCGACATCAGTATTTAAAGTGTGAGCAGCCGCTTCTGCATGCTCTACGATGAGATAAAAAAAAGACTAGTGTCGTCAGCGAACAGACGAATATTAGATTGTAGGTCATCAACGATGTCGTTGATTGAATTAAGAAGAGTATTGGTCCAAGAATTGATCCTCGTGGTACACCTGCATTTATGGGAAACCAATCAGATTTCGCGCCAGGAATTATCACATACTGCCGTCTACAATCTAGGTTATTTGAAAACCACAGGATAAAACTTTCTGAGAGTCCAGCAGATTTATGGTTTTCTAAGAGACGAATATGCCACACACGATCAAAAGCTGTACTGGTATAAAAAAAAAGATGGTCCCGGCTTCTTTTCCTTCCTCTAGAGCTTTGCAGGAAGCACTATAAATAAATTGTTAGCTGGTCAACGGTTGAGTCACCTGTAATAAAGCCAGACTGGAAAGAAGAAAATGTTAATGTCTCGTAGATGACCGAATAAGCGTTTAAAAACGAGCCTTTCTAGTACTTTATCTAAGCTGCTGAGAAGAGATATAGGACGATAGTTGCTTACCAAGGATGGATCGTCTTTTTTTAAAAAAAACATTGCGCTCACATAGGCATCCTTCCAACTCTGAGGCAACACACCTTCGCATAGGGATTTTTGTATAAATATCACAGAGAGGCTTACATATTTCATTAGATAATTCACGAAGTATACGGTTATTAATAACATCAGGACCTGAAGCCTTGGCCAGAGGAAGACTAGCAAGAACAGATTACACTTCTGAATCACAGGCTGATAAATTTATAATCGGCATTATATGACTAGTGCCCGTCAAGACAGGAGGTTTGGAATTACCTACGTTAAGTAGTGTTTGGTTTGTAAAATAAGAATTTAAAGCGTTAGTTTTGTCAATGCTTTCGACAGCCACGCTGCCATCATGTATAAGAGGGGGGGGGGGGGGGGGCAGAGTTTTTATCTGTAGAGGTTATGAACAATTTGAGATTGTTCCACCAGTTTCTTGGAGAGAGTGAATCAGCACGAAGTTTGTTCGATAAACTGTCAAAGTAAAACTTTTTGAATTCTCGAATTAAGCTTACAACTTCATTACGAAGTGATTTGAAACGAATCCAACTATTATAAATGTTTGTGGACTTGGCTTTTTTATATGCTCGCTTTCTTTTTCTAATTTTGTTTTTGATGTTTTAATTCGGACAGTGTTATTAGGGATTCGTTGTTCCGTCAATTGTAATAATCTGTCTGTAATATTCCTGGAATAGACATTAATATCGTCGTCTTTGAGGTCAGTCCAGTCTGTGAGTCTTGCTTTTTCTCTGAGAAGATTATAATCGCCCTGTTCATATTTCCCAATTTTTTCTAGTATAGGATTTGAATTTGGGCTTTGTATATCGAACTAGTCCATAAATAGGACAGTGGAAGAGATGAATTTTATATTACCACGGTCAGTGGTATTTCGGCGCCCTATACGTGTAACTCAAGCAAAGGTAGTCGCGAGATAATAATAAGAAAAAAAATGATTTAGCAATTAATTGGTAAAATAACGACAATAAAAGAGAAACCATTTAGATACTGTGAATTTCAATCCAATTTTGAATATGCCACTACAGTAAAACCCCGCTAAACCGGACGTTAAACTTGGTATAAATATCGGACTTGGAGACACAGTAACAGCTTAATTCAGGGTGGAAGTCGCGCAGAAAGCTCATTAAGGAGCTTTCGGCATGACTTTTACCCTGAATTAAGCAGCCAACTGCCTAAAGTATCTAACTATTTCTCAACTAGAATTTCGGTTTAGAGGGGTTTCACTGTATACAAGTGAAGTTTTAAGCTACTTTAAATCTTACTCCATTGTAGAAAAGCAATTGCTTCATAGATTTGGGTCTGGTGTGTTTGTTACTACTTCAGATATGATCAAACAATTTAAGAATCCACTGACCGAATAGTTGTGATCCTGATGAGGCGCTGAGTTACTCACTATCCCATTTGGATCCAAGCTGGAGTCCCGTGTCGAGATAAGGGCCAAATGATATCGGAGACTCAATGTCGGTATTGTTACCATTCTCATATATCATCACAGTTTTTCTTACTTGCAAATGGGAAATCAACAATCTGATTACATGGATAGCGTCACCGGTGCGATGTCTGTTTTGATTCATACCATATGTGTGTCGTTGTTATCGTCTCCCAATTCAACAGTACAGTCAAACATGTTGTAAGCGACCACTGACTTAACAGTTGACATTAATCGTTATAGATATCAACGTGTTGTTTAATCCTAGACGAAAAGTAATGCAATGATATAATGTGAGACTTTTCTACATTACTTTCCTTCCCTTCTGCATTAACCATTTCCTCCATAAATATGTCTTTCTACGTCTCACCTATTCTATTGAAACCATTGTGATAAATAATGCATTTGCTCATAATAGGAGAAAAATGAATGCTCTATTTATCACAATGGTTTCAAACTACAAAATTCTAAAAATTTCCTTTTCTCTAGTTAATGCTCCTGTTCGGTAGATTTATTCAAAGTGGTTGGATCTAAAAATAGCCTATGAGGGAATTGGTTAAAAGCAGGTAGTTGTTTAATACAGGATGAAAGCAATGCAGAAGTCTTTAAGGTCTATCGTTAGGCTTGTACAGCATGGTCGCTTGACTGAAGGTTTACTGTGCATGTATTTCCAAAAGCCAGTATCGTATGAATGAGTTCTGGAACTCTAAAACAACCATTTCTAAGATAAACATCTCGGACATCATTGCCGATGAATGAGTAAGAGCGCAGATAGGTTTGCGTTAACAAAATATTGCGGAAAATACAACAAAATCTCTCTACGACGAGCACCCTAAAGATAATTTACCAATGGTGCAAACAGTGTACACGCAGATCAGATGACTCTCGAAGAAGACCCTCGATGGCTTCCTTATGCCAGGAATTGTTTCGTTTTTTGTACCCCGCAACATGAAAGATATATGGGTTCAAACATATCTATGGCGGAGTTTTCTTAATGATTTCCCTGTTCGATATTCATGTCAGAAATAATGGAAACATGAATATCCATCAGCTGTTTTTATACTGATGACAGAACAGTAAAATCAGATTTGTATCAAGTATTTTGTGTGAAATGCAGGTGGCGGCTTAAAGTAAGGTGAAAGTAAAACAGAACGCTCCTATAGGAGCGTTCTGTTTTACTGTCACTTTGCTTTAAGCAGCCATCTGCCCTAAATAACAACTAATTAACACAATTTAGTGACCGTTATAGAGATGTGTTACTGTACTCTGTTTCAAAATGCGTGACAAGGAGTCTATATAAAGGGAAAAATAAATAAAATCGCAATACTTCGTTACAATTCGTTACAAGGGTATATCAGAATTCAATGTTTAAGTGATTGGTTTACAGTACAGTACTGAAATACCCCTTGTATCTTTATAAACAAATTGTAGAACATGTACTTTATTCATATTAAAGGCAGCACAAGTCTTTGAACACTTTTAACCTTGACTTTTCAAATGGACGATTCCAAATTTTAAACATATCAAGTGTATGGTGAATATTATATATCCTATAGAATCCCTCTCATATGGGTTTACACTGTTTGCAAAGAACATCAGTAACTCGTGTTCCGCACGGTTAGGGTTAAGAAGAATATGAAAACTCACTTCTTTATAGGCTTTGTTGCATGGTGGTGTGTATACGTACACTATACTAACATCATTAATGTATTTTTATCATATACATGTACACTAAAACCTCTCTTAACCGGAAGTTAAATTATAGTATAAATATCAGTCTTGGGGACAGATGACAGCTTAATGCAGGGTGGAAGTCATGCAGAAAGCTCCCAGAGGAGCTTTCTGAATGACTTTCACCCTGCATTAAGCAGTCACCAGCCTAAACTATCTAAATTCTTCTCTACAATAATTCCGGTTAAGAGAGGTTTTACTGTAATGACGACAGAAACTGTTGAATAAGATATATTAAAACAAATAGAAAACAGAGCAAGAAAACCTACATGTGCGGTCTACTCTGGATATATTCCGTTTGTAAATGCTTGAACATGCGTCATTATGAGGAGGCCGATTAAAGGGGAAGTCCCTACATTCGACGCGTTTCTAAAATGTACACAAATCTTTTGTTTATATGCTGAAAAATAGTATATCGTAAGAAAACCTATCCAATAAACGATGAAAATTACAAAATATCCATGTGTTTTATATCGACGATCCCGATTTTATTCCCCGATGTTTCTGTTTTATTCGGGTCGGGCTTTGGTTTCGTATCTGTCCGCGCTATTCGCGTCTCTCCGAGCACTTCCGAGAAAAGTTGTTACGTAAACAAAGCAGGGATCGGGTGATAATCGGCAAAACGCGGAAAATTTGAACGGAAAAGGCCGATAATACTTTGTTGTAGAACAAAAATTATAAGTATTCATGAAATAGGTTTATTTTGTATCACAGGGGCAGTTTTCGATATAAGTTCAAATTGACAATCTTCATAATAATGATTGAGTATAACAAATAGCAAGTTTCATAATATTATTGAAATTGTGCATTCATTGTAGGGACTTCCTCTTTAAAGTTGGAACCAAGACAAATACATGCATGTCTGTCTGGCTTAGTGTCTTTGTAGACTAAAATACTCCTTCGAGTGTGTTAAGTAAGATTTGCGACAATGTAACGTTTCGGTCTTTTACACAGTAAGTCTCTTGCTCTAAAAAGACTGATATCCATTAGATATTTATCCTCTTTGTGGGAAGGTGATTTACGAAATGGTATCGGGGACAAAATATGAGCCATTTCAGTGCATGACACGATTTAGATGTCATTTGTAAATAGTGTAAAACCATATCATAGGGCTCCTAGAGGTACCCTTTGATCAGGGTCTGTATTGTGTCATTCAAAGTCCTCTTGCATATTACATATTCTTACTGACACTTTTGTTAAGCAATGACGGACTACTTTACTGTGGAAAGACAGCACTCCAAGGATTAAGTGTCTATTTTGAAACATCTGACGAAGCCCATGTCTGTTGAGAATGTCGACAGAGATCTCCGTAGGCGTGTAAACATGAAATTAATGGCTGGGAAAGAGTACGTTTAATCTGTTGAGAACCTCAGCTTATCTATTTCCCTCATGAATATACGTGTGTGAAATGGTGAATTAAAGATTATTACTTAGCTGACCGTTACAATAGTATCATGAACAAGGTCTTTTTGACCACGGTCGAATCTGTAGACTCCGATCTATATAATTTCATAAGCAACCAGAGCAGAGCCTGGCCAGATAGTACCTACAGTAGATGGGAAGCCAAGTAAATGTCTGCAAAGGCAGTCATAAAATCGTAAATGGCTTTCCGACGACTTTGGCGACAAAAATAATTAATGATGATCAATCTGAATTATCAAAGAATCCATGTGATCTGACACCACGATGGACTAGCTACTTATTTTGTCGATTGATAACAAACTCCTTTAGACAATAAGTGAAGTTTAGATATAATATATTATACTTCCACTGAATTCCAAGCGTACTGGTTAATAACTAGCGAAGTGTTGAACTTTAGAAAAACAAACAAAGCACAGGGACCATTACTAGTGATGTGTCGATCCCATTACAATATATATAGAACTTTACGAACTGTCGTTAACTCTTTCCCTCATATAAACGTGTTTTACGCATTTGCGAACAGATTAGACCCAGGGTCTGCTCTGTTTGCTCTTGGAATTTGATAAATCGGTTTCTTTACTTTCTTAAATGTCTGCAATGTTCAACCTCCCATGTTTCATTCCATTTATAACTATTTTGTCCATGAATGTGTTGACTTAATTCTGCTGTCACAGACAATGTCTCCTGGTGCAAATTTTCAACTACTTCCAATACAACCAATCTCAATTATTGAGTACACTAGCGATAGGTGGATGCAGTTGTTTCACTTAAATATATTTTCGTTGTACATGTACATGCACTTTACCACTGTATTTATCATCGCGGTTGTTGTAGATTAGTCGGAGAGGGGATACCTTTATTTACACTGCTTGTCCTTTAGGGTTGGGATGGAATAAATGTGAGGTTGGGCACCCCATAACCGGTTTAACCCCCCCCCCCCATGACATTTGTCACTGACCGTACCAAGGCGGTACTTCCGTCTTCCCCCTATTGTTAGTTCGTTATGTCTTTGTGTGTCTCTTTGTGTCTTTTATATACATGTACATTTACTGTTTTTCGTCGTGGTGCTGTTTAGGCGGTTGTGTGTTTTGTATGCGGTGTTTCCTGCATGACTCTTACGTATACTTTAGAGAAACTATTGACTGAGTGTCAAACAGCTTGGATCCTGATTAGACATCCCATACGTATCTATTAAACTGTTTGGAAGTGTCTCAGATAGTGTGGGGTATGATTAATTGTATCATATCCGCAGTATGAAATCCTAAAGCATATTTATGGTCAATAGTTCAGGAAATAATCCTATAATTAATACCAACACTGTATTTGCTCGGAAGCTATTAGAATATGTCTAGTGACGTTGAACTTAGAGCTTGCTGGGAGAAAATGTCCTCATTTTATCATCAAAACTGTCAATGAAGGTACGAAATAATGGCCAGCGGTAAATGATTTATATTACACTGAATCGAATGGAATGAGGTTTCAACGTAATAAATACATACAATGTCGTCTATTCGAACTCTCAATAAGTATAATTGTCTCTTTTGTAAGACATCTGGGTCGATGCTTATAAAGCCTTTAGTTGAGTCTGAGTTCGTTCTCAAGCTTTTGATTGGTCAGATTTGAGTTCTCAAGCTTTTGATTGGTCAGATTTGAGCCAAAGGCTCAAATCTGACCAATTAAAAACTTGAGAACGAACTCAGACTGAACTAAAAGTTTTATAAGCATGGACCCTGGCTTGTTAATGCAAGATGAAATAGGAGCTTTCTGTACAACTTTTATTCTGCATTAAGCTACTTGTTTCAAATATTTTCTTTTATATAAAATGCGATTTTTCAAGGTGTTGATTTATTTATTTTAAGTATTTGCGGTGCCTGGAATACGATATCGTTTTCATTCACTCTAATGAAACACACTGTCCCTTGGGCGAATATCTATTTCGACCAAATCAGAAAGCCTTTTGGCAAGCATTTACCTGATATATAAACAAGTTAAATGTTCAACTGTGTATAGAGGTCCTATCCAAAGAAGTATATCAAAGGAATGGCAATTAGTTATGTATGCTGTAATTGTTTTTCACGAGATTGAAACTATAATCTCGCTACTTTCTGTTTTAAGAGTTGACACATTTAGCCATTTCATAAACACATTCGCGTTTCATTATGGACCAAACATGGACACTATCATTCTGCACACATAGCCGAATAGCATTTGGTTGTACATGTACGCTGGCGTTAGCACTTTTATCTTCTAATATGATTTGTCAATTGGAGTAACATTAGACAGCAACTCTTACTGTCTTATATTATTATAATACCACATTTATATAGCGCTCTTTTCACACTGGATATGTGCGTTCAAACGCGCTTATATAATTTGAAAACCATACAATTTACTTTGTGCGCGAGAACGGGTAATACAACGCTTGTCCCACTTGACTTGATCTCGCACATCTAAGTTGTCATGATTAACCCTTCTCTTGCTGAATTTTAAAATACATTTCTCCTTCTTTACCCATGCCCTGTTGTATAATTACATATATCTTCACTGTGTACACGTATTTCGCTGTGCAATCACTGCTGTGGAGTGTACTGGTTGCACAATCAGCTTGTAAATAGTGCAGACCCTGATGTGACAGCTCCTGCAGGAGTTGTCTCATCTGGGTCTTCACTATTTACAGGTAGGTATATTGACGCGATTAGCAAGCGAAGGGTTAAACGATGGCCTCTATGTAACGGACTGTTGAAATAACGATGGGTTGTTTCACGCATTGCCTCATACTGAAGCCTTTTGACGTCTCTGTATAAATCACTCTTTGAAACCATTGTAATAATAGTAGCAAATTCTCTATTAATCACAATGGTTTTAGAACTATACAATTCTAAAAGTTACCCTTTCTCTAGTAAATGATCCTTTTTGGTAGATTTAATCAAAGAGGTTGGATCTAAAAAAAAAGCCTATGGGGTAGTGGGTTAATATAATACAAAATAACGACGTGGTGGAAATACAATTTCCTGTCAATAATGCAATCGTTATTGCTGCAACGGGTATAACAGGATAATTTGAGAGGCAATATAGCACATTGTAAAGGATTAATGAAACTAATGATGTACTACAGCCACAGATATAGACCCTTATTTAAATCATAATTTCTTCACAAAACCCGATGCTGTAACCAATCTTTAGAACTGTCTTCACGATTCTTGATACGTTCTAAAGCGTGACCAGAACATATAGGGTTTGGTGAAGAACTGAAATATCTATTCGTGAAAAAGATTTAATGGAGCACCGTATGTTCGCATAATTGGTGGAATTAAATATCTAATGTAAACTTCTTACATGAAGACTCACAAGATATTATTCAAAAAGGCGTCCATTGATTCAGTTGTATCACGTGTTATACGTTTGGATAACAATTGAGCAAACTAAAATAAGCTGCTGCCATACTTTAACCTTTAGCCTGCAAGCTGTAACAAGCTGCTGTCATACTTTAACCTTTAGCCTGCTGTGTAAATTATTTTTACAGAATGTTTCACTGACTATATTTTCAAAAGTCAAGCTTTAATCAATTTGTCTACCAAAATGCAACCAGTGTGGCAAACAGTTTGGATCCTGATGAGACGCCGAGTTACTCGGCGTCTCATCTGGATCCAAACCGTTTGCATAGGTATTCACTCATCCGCCCATAGCAGGCTAAAGGGTAACTAACAATTTTGATGAATGAGAGTCAGAGGAAATTACTGTCTGTCGTCTGATGTACTCGCTGCTTGTTTCGGTAATAGATGTAGAAAGTTACAGCATGGCATCTAATTAGACATAACGAATAATAAGCCATACATAATGAATATTCTTACGGTGATAATTCAGTTTCAATTATTATATTTATGCATATTGGTGTGTATGATAAATAGAAATTGAATACTTTAATCCATAACTAATCATGTCCGACATAATTGACGTCCTGAATAGCAATGTGCTGAATTTGTATAATTGCAAATAAACCCAGTAAAATGTTAGCACTGTAAGATGCCGTACAGTCAGATGTATACTATTATGTAAGCAAACAGAGTAGACTCTGATCAGACGGCTCTTGTTATGCTTTCCAATACGCCAAAATGTGTATATATGGAGTAAAGAGTTCGAAGTTGCATACGCACCCCACTCCAATTAAAAAAGATTCAAGTCAATAGTTTGACAGGAGTGGCTGTGCCAGTGTTGGTGTTTTCTGCAGATTCTTCTATTCAATAACCCCATAATGAACAGTTTATCGTTATTCATAAAAAACATGCCTCTTGTTTCTACAGCTTCTAAACGTAAGAGACACCGAAGAGATTTAATTCACCCATATCCCGCTATATACGATTTCACACGCATTTTCAAACATATGGATCCAGATGAGACCAAGAGGAACTTGGCGTAAACATATTATATCCACATAAGACGCAGAGCAATTCGACGTCAAACATATATTGTATTCAGATTGGACGAAAAAGAACTCGACGTCAAACATATTTTATCATGCAACGTCACGAAATACAGTCACTTCCTACTAGCATAATATTTACCACTTCGACGCTTTTTTGTGAGAGGTATAGTGCATGTGTACTGACCCCACTGGGATGCAAGTTTGGTTCAGCCAAAAGGAGGAAAACAGAAGGACGAAAAAGGCATAATTAAACATAAACATCAAATTTAACACATTTGCTCACCTTTGTCTCAACTATTTGTCCAGATAAAATGATTAAATCAAGTTTGTTTATGTTGTAAAAGTCGATGACGTCACTGCACGTCCACATGACGTCACATATATCGCACTTACATGTATTTTCACTCAGGGGACGAAACCGCTTTAGCAATCTTTCTTTTTCTTCATTTTCTCCATTTTTCTGGGTGTTGCATGATAAAAGAATTACTATGCTAGTAGTTTGGAAGTTCAGCTGTATTTTGGCTCGTCAGAAAAGTAGTTAAATGCTCGCCTAGGCTCGCATTTAACAACTTTTTCAACTCGCAAAATTCAGCTGAACTTCCAAACTACCAGCATAGTAATTCTTATGTATCCAGATGAGACGCAGAGGAACTCGGCTTCAAATATATTGTATCCAGATGAGATGAGACGCAGAGGAACTCGACGTCAAACATATATTGTATCAAGACAAGGCGCAGAGGAACTTGACGTAAAACATATTTCATCCAGATGAGGCGCAGAGGAACTTGACGTAAAACATACATGTATTTTATCCAGATGAGACGCAGAGGAACTTGACGTCAAACATATTGTATCCAAATGAGACGCAGGGGAACTCGATGTTTCATCTAGTTTGAAGCTATTTGGTACTCGGTCAATAGTTTCTCTGACTTTATTCTTATCGGAACTAGCCACATTTACACCACATCCAAATTTTAGGAGACAGTCTTTTTTCACAGCATTACGATCAAGCAATTGCTTTGCTTTGCTGTTATGTTTCTATTTTCTATTTCTGTTTTCTGTTTCAGGTAAATGCGTTTTCAATAAAATAGGTCAAACGCTAAACTATTTTATACAGTAATGTGTTGTTAAAACGACCACTCAAAAAAATCTAATTCCGGATTTGTAATGCAGGGCAAAACAGATACAAAAAGCTTCTAAAGGTTATTTCTGTATCTCCTTAGCCCTACATTAAGCAGCTAAATACTTTCACTGTCTACTATGATAATACATCATTTAGACATTATTGCATTTTCGTAGTATTTCTTATCATTATCTGTGTTTACTTTAGATAAAAATCATTTGTTGCAATGATTTATGTATAAAGCAAGCAAATCCAGCGCATACAATCTCAAATTCAGTGAAAGTGACTCTACGCAACCAGACCGTATCATGGTAAGAAGGGTGGTGGTGGTGGTGGGGTGTTATCCTGTAGGATGAAACACATCGACATATTGACTATTAATACGGTGTGTGAATTACAAATTACAAACTCCTTGCATTCTAGCGGTGAATTCCCCTGCCATGTACGAGTATGACCTATGCGAACAGTTTGGATCGAGATCATGCCACACAAAACTTGACCTAATCTGAGATCCAAACTATATGTCACTCAGTTTTTCACTCAGTCTCATCACTATTTGTCACTCTGTTTGTCTCTCAGTCTCATCACTGTTTGTCACTCAGTTTGTCTCTCAGTCTCATCACTGTTTGTCACTCTGTTTGTCTCTCAGTCTCATCACTGTTTGTCACTCTGTTTGTCTCTCAGTCTCATCACTGTTTGTCACTCTGTTTGTCTCTCAGTCTCATCACTGTTTGTCACTCAGTTTGTCTCTCAGTCTCATCACTGTTTGTCACTCAGTGTGTCACTCAGTCTCATCACTGTTTGTCACTGTATGTCACTAAGTTTGTCACTCGATCTCATCACTGTTTGTCATCAGCTTGTCACTCATTCTCATCACTGTTTGTCACTCAGTTTGTCACTCAGTCTCATCACTGTTTGTCACTCAGTCTCATCACTGTCACTCAGTCTCATCACTGTTTGTCACTCAGTTTGTCTCTCATTCTCATCACTGTTTGTCACTGAGTTTGTCACTGAGGCGCATCATTGTTTGTCATCAGTTTGTCTCTCATTCTCATCACTGTTTGTCATCAGTTTGTCTCTCATTCTCATCACTGTTTATCATCAGTTTGTCTCTCAGTCTCATCACTGTTTGTCATCAGTTTGTCTCTCAGTCTCATCACTGTTTGTCACTCAGTTTGTCTCTCAGTCTCATCACTGTTTGTCACTCAGTTTGTCTCTCAGTCTCATCACTGTTTGTCATCAGTTTGTCTCTCAGTCTCATCACTGTTTGTCACTCAGTTTGTCTCTCAGTCTCATCACTGTTTGTCACTCAGTTTGTCTCTCAGTCTCATCACTGTTTGTCACTCAGTTTGTCTCTCAGTCTCATCACTGTTTGTCACTCAGTTTGTCTCTCATTCTCATCACTGTTTGTCACTGAGTTTGTCACTGAGGCTCATCACTGTTTGTCATCAGTTTGTCTCTCATTCTCATCACTGTTTATCATCAGTTTGTCTCTCAGTCTCATCACTGTTTGTCATCAGTTTGTCTCTCATTCTCATCACTGTTTATCATCAGTTTGTCTCTCAGTCTCATCACTGTTTGTCATCAGTTTGTCTCTCAGTCTCATCACTGTTTGTCACTCAGTTTGTCTCTCAGTCTCATCACTGTTTGTCACTCAGTTTGTCTCTCAGTCTCATCACTGTTTGTCATCAGTTTGTCTCTCAGTCTCATCACTGTTTGTCACTCAGTTTGTCTCTCAGTCTCATCACTGTTTGTCACTCAGTTTGTCTCTCAGTCTCATCACTGTTTGTCACTCAGTTTGTCTCTCAGTCTCATCACTGTTTGTCACTCAGTTTGTCTCTCATTCTCATCACTGTTTGTCACTGAGTTTGTCACTGAGGCTCATCACTGTTTGTCATCAGTTTGTCTCTCATTCTCATCACTGTTTATCATCAGTTTGTCTCTCAGTCTCATCACTGTTTGTCATCAGTTTGTCTCTCAGTCTCATCACTGTTTGTCACTCAGTTTGTCTCTCAGTCTCATCACTGTTTGTCACTCAGTTTGTCTCTCAGTCTCATCACTGTTTGTCATCAGTTTGTCTCTCAGTCTCATCACTGTTTGTCACTCAGTTTGTCTCTCAGTCTCATCACTGTTTGTCACTCAGTTTGTCTCTCAGTCTCATCACTGTTTGTCACTCAGTTTGTCTCTCATTCTCATCACTGTTTGTCACTGAGTTTGTCACTGAGGCGCATCATTCATCAGTTTGTCTCTCATTCTCATCACTGTTTGTCATCAGTTTGTCTCTCATTCTCATCACTGTTTATCATCAGTTTGTCTCTCAGTCTCATCACTGTTTGTCATCAGTTTGTCTCTCAGTCTCATCACTGTTTGTCACTCAGTTTGTCTCTCAGTCTCATCACTGTTTGCCACTCAGTTTGTCACTTAGTCCCATCACTGTTTGTCATCAGTTTGTCTCTCAGTCTCATCACTGTTTGTCACTCAGTTTGTCTCTCAGTCTCATCGCTGTTTGTCATCAGTTTGTCTCTCAGTCTCATCACTGTTTGTCACTCAGTTTGTCACTGAGGCTCATCACTGTTTGTCACTCAGTTTGTCTCTCAGTCTCATCACTGTTTGTCATCAGTTTGTTACTCAGTCTCATCACTGTTTGTCACTCAGTTTGTCACCCAGGCTCGTCACTGTTTGTCACTCAGTTTGTCTCTCATTTTCATCACTGTTTGTCACTCAGTTTGTCTCTCAGTCTCATCACTGTTTGTCACTCAGTTTGTCTCTCAGTCTCATCACTATTTGTCACTCAGTTTGTCTCTCAGTCTCATCACTGTTTGCCACTCAGTTTGGCACTAAGTCCCATCATTGTTTGTCACTCAGTTTGTCACTCAGGCTCGTCACTGTTTGTTACTGTTTGTAACTTTGACTCATCTTCTGCAAGTAAACAATTACAAAGACAATTAAACGTTTGAAAAATGTTATAGTCGACAAATGAGCAGCAAACAACAATTGAACAGACAACAGTATTACTTAGCATGCATATGTTTCGCCTTTTCCTCCATATAAACGCCTCTTTGCCTAAATGCCTTTGCAAACAGAGCAGACCCAAATCAGACGGCTACTTTAGGAGCCGCCTGATCAGGGTCTGCTCTGATTGCTAATGAAATTCAACAGAGTTGTTTCTCTAAGTTTCTAAATTGGCTATAATGTTTCACCTTCATTATAAACTATTTTGTCCATGAATATTAAGTAGGTATTGAAATTTAGAATAAATATAGAACAGGGAAAGTGTCCTGTGTGAGTTATTATATACGTCATCGGTAAAGGCACCTGTGTATTCTTTATCTATTAGTTAAATTCTAAATGAACCATTTCCTTTATGAACATTCATTTAAGACATACCCATATCATGGCTAATACTTGTCTGCATGTTTATAATGACTTTTTATAAAGTATTTGTACCATAATAGAAGTACAAATATGAATCATGCAGGAAACACCACATACAGGAAAAACAGCCGCCAGAACAGCACAACAGGAAAACACAGCAAATATACATAACTATCAAAACACAAAGAGACGCACAAAGACAAAACAAAAAAATAATAGGGGGAAGATGGAAGTATCGCCTTGGAACAGTCAGTGGCAAATTGCATGTAAAATTAAACCATATTTAAATGAAACAAACTGTAGAAAAGTAATAAAGGGTACGATAAAAACGATTACAAAGATCCGACGTCCTCATTCCGTTCCGGATTTAAGAGGCCGTCTCCATTGAGTACTAAACTTTTCTTGTCGGGGTACATTACTGAAAAGAGGGCAGCGTGATTGCCAACTGTAAAACCCAGACATGTAATAACGTTGTAGTATTATAGGATCATATCCCTTTTTAATGATGTTTTAACATAATTAATGAACAAAGTGAGAAAATTGGTATGTCCTATAATTTTACGAAGTTTGTAAATCACAACACCATAAACCTCAGGATGTGAAATACCGTGTCACAGGAGCGCCTTAAGATTACATTTGTACTTGCCAATAAGTGAGAGATTTCGAAAATAAAATTTAGAGATTTTTTTCTGTATGATATCTATATCATTGTTTAAGCAGCTTTTCGAATAGAATGAGATTTCGACTGTTAAAATCGTCACCAGAAGACCAAGCTCTAGCGAAACTCTAGAATTAGCTCAATATTATAACACGACCAAACAGTTCAGACAGTGGTCGCAGCGTTCCTACAGCAGCCATCTGATCTGGATCTATTCTGTTTGCAAATGTGCCAGATGTGGTCTATATGAAGGAAAGGGTTAATGGGAGTCATACACTGTCCATATTTGACTAGTCCCAATGTTCTCTGTTCTCCGTGCTCCAACTCTTAGATAAGCCATCATGATTTTTCGATGATTGTGTAAGCGATACAACGTAACGACGTGGCTGACGCTCAATTTCCTGTCTTCAAGACAGTTTTGCATGCTGTAATGGATATAATCAATGAATTCTAAAAACGGTAAAAGTCATTTATTCCTGAACGCTTATTACGTTTGCCATGAAGGTTTTCCAGATTTTTTGCAATAACAAAATACAGTAAAACCTCTCAATAACGGTCATTAAATTGTGCTAATTAGTTGGCACTTAGGGCAGGTGGCTGCTTAAAGCAAGCGTTCTGTTTTTCTTTAACCTTGCTTTAAACAACCACATGCCTTTAACAAAAGCTAGTTGATGTAATTTAGTGGCCGTTATAGAGAGGTCAGGGTCCATGCTTATAAAGCTTTTGGTTGAGTCTGAGTTTCGTTCTCAAGCTTTTGATTGGTCAGATTTGAGTTATCAAACTTTTGATTGGTCAGATTTGAGCCTCTGGCTCAAATCTGACCAATCAAAAGCTTGAGAACGTACTCAGACTCAAATGATGTATAAGTCGATAGCAAATATCTACATGGTACAGAAGATGCACGTTTGTATGTTGAAAATATTTCTTCAACTGCGAAAATAGAGTAACCTGCTATATGTTTGGAATAAGTCAGCAATAAATATATGTTCCGAAATAAGCACAGTTAAAGAGTATCATCCGAATCAGCATCTGATTTATTCAGTTTAAAATGTTCTGCTATGATTTTCATATTTGAGTTATATGTTATATCAAAATTGATTTTCTGTAATGTTGGTATGATCTCTAAGTGTGTGATAAATACAAATGTATTATATTGAACCTCGTACCAGACCATAATGTCGAGACAGTAATGATATATGTCTCTACTTTGTCAAGGTTTTACAAGGATTGGCAACACTTATATTGTTAGTCGAATGAATTTGTTTTCATCATGAATAACAGCATGAACTCTGCAGACATATCACATCACGAAATTGTTTACGTTTATATATTACTCGACAGAACTCAAACTCTTTGAAAAGTCAGTTTCCTTTTCAGACAAATTCCAGACAGATTCACGTTTTCAAGCAGATCGCCATAGCTCGGGGAGTAGCACATCGATAGTTGTGTCTCAAATTGAGTCATAATAAATAATTTTACAAGAAAGCAGTAGGAGTGACTTCTAGAACCCATACCACATAATAACGCGGACAATGCCAGGCTTATATACATACCACATAATAACGCGGACAATGCTAGGCTTGTATACATACCACATAATAACGCGGACAATGCTAGGTTTGTATACATACCACATAATAACGCGGACAATGCTAGGCTTGTACACATATGTCTTCATAACGTAAATAAGAATATTTGCTAATGGACGAAATGGGTATGTTGTGCACATTAAGATCAACATGTTTCTAGTGGACGTAATGGGTATGCCGTGTACGTTGAAGATAAACGTAAATATGAATATTTGCTAATGGACGAAATGGGTATGTTGTGCACATTAAGATCAACATGTTTCTAGTGGACGTAATGGGTATGCCGTGTACGTTTAGAAGATAAACGTAAATACGAATATTTGCTAATGGACGTAATGGGTATGTTGTGTACGTTAAGATAAACATGTTAACCTATTTTTTGGATATCCATACGCTACTCATGCGCTCACATGCCGTAAGAATACGCTACTCATATGCTCGCATATGCTACTTATACGCTGATATACGCTACACTGACGTAGACATAAGTTGACACAGGCTCGTATACGTTTCTCATGCGCTGCATATATGCCAGATGTACGGCATGCATACGCTATTCACGCGCTGCTAATACGTTCATCGAATATAGTGGTGGAAATTTCGGGTTCAACAGTTGTGCGTATTACCAGTAATTGCTGTCCAAAGTATTTTAAACAATTCAGACGTGCATGTGCACGGGCCGTTGTACCTGTTTACCAGAACAACAACATTCAACCAACACAACAATTAGTTACTGCATTCCGAAAGTTCACATTTGTTTCTTAATGATTATAGATCAAGGCAATAATTAGCCATAAAACGAACGGCTAGTATCACCACGTCCAGTGTACCTAATTCTCTTAGAAAATGACTACACAATGTGAAAAAAAAGATGTAAATCAATATTGACAATATATCATTGAATTACAATTAGTAGTAGTGCATACTTGAATCAACATACAGTTTTCATTATTTCCAGTATACTATTATGCCCACTATACGACATGCCTTATATCTCTTTAGAATTGTACATGATATATCTACATATATTCATAAATACGTTACATTTGAATAATTGGTAAACCTAATGCAGTTTGTATTGCAGAAGATTGCGGCAAATGTTGTATTTATTATGAAACTGCAGCGATGTAACATATCAACAATGTTTCTAAATCATTTCACCCTCGTGATTATTTTGCCGTTTCGCTTCCATTTATATGTGCAAATTACATTTAGGAATATTTTACACTCATGCGTCAGATAAGGAAACTGACTTGTCTTGAATGTATCCTCCATGACAAATATATAAAACAATTCATTAAAAAGGGATATGATCCTGTATTATTACAACATACTGCATGTTTGGTTGTGAACCCTTTTACAGTTGGCAATCACGCTGGCCTCTTTGCATGTACGCCGACAAGAAAGGTTTAGTACTCTATGAAGGCGACCTCTTAAATCCAGAAATGGAAGGAGAACGTCGGATATCTGTACTATTTCATTTTTGTCGTACCCTTTATTACTTTTCTACAGTTACTCTGTTTGCAGCTCAATCATTGAGTACACTAGCGATAGGTGGATACAGTATGTTCAATTAAATGTTTTTTTGTTATACATGCACTTTACCACTGTATTTGCTGTCGCGGTTGTTGTAGATTAGTCGGAGAGGGGATACGTTTATTTACACTGTTTGTCTTTTAGGATGGGGATGGAATAAGGGTGAGGTTGGGCGCCCATAAACCGGTTTAAACCCCCGGTGACTTTTGTCACTGACCGTTCCAAGGCGGTACTTCCATCTTCCTCCTATTGTATGTTTGTTTTGTCTTTGTGCGTCTCTTGTTGTTTTTTCTACCCATGTACATTTGCTGTTTCCTTGTGTTGCTGTTCGGGCGAGTGTTTGTTCTGTGTGTGGTGTTTCCTGCATGACTCATTTTTGTACTTTTAGTGTTTTAATAAAACCACAGTACGTACATGAATTTGTCAAAGGCGTAGCTTCAGGAAATATTCAACTTTTTCGCTACCAATGGTCCATTTGTGCTTACTTATGCAAAACAGTTTGATTCCAGATAAAACGACAAGTAAGTCGGCGTCTCATGCGGATCTAAACTATTTGTTACTATGATTATCTTGTTTAGAAAAGGGGAGAAAATTAACCAAGCGTAGGTTTTAACAGACGACCAATATTCCAGACGACACTATTTGGCAGCGAAAGGAATAAATAATTGCCTTTGAATGCGTATATATATATTCGAAAAAAAAAAAGACTGCTCCTGGCAAACAATAAAGAATATATCCTTCTCAAGTTGCAGTCTTAGTTACTACGCAAACATAAACATTCTAAAGCAACACAAAATAACGTTTGTCAAAGGATTTAATAGCATTGTAACAGGATACAATTGCCTCGAGGTGTATGGAAGCAGTATTAAATATTACGAACTACTGATAGAATGGTGGTAAAATTCTTTATACTTACATAAATGCATGCACTTGATATTTTATATTTTCAGTAAACACCAATAAACAAACTATTATAACGAACCCGGAACTACAGAATATTAACTAGATTTAGTTTTGAGATATGTATACAGTTAACAATGGCCATGACATACACCGTAGAGTCATATAAAACATAGGTAATGTTGGCCATGTCGAGTCTTGTCTTTATTGTATATGATCCGTCTAATCTTGGTCTACTCTGTTTGCAGCGACGTGGACATACCTGTTTATAGAGTAAATGGTTAAATAGTGTATTCATTTATAGAGTAAATGGTTAAATAGTGTATTCATTCTAAAGTAAAGGCTGATGTTTCCTTTACAACTTCAATGATATCTTTCAGAGCCTATCATATTCAGAGTAGTTGTATATTGTAATAATAAAGTGCATGCTTCCAACAGGCCTTTGGTCAAATGCTTCCCACAAGGATCTAGTCTTCTTGAAACTTTGTCAATAGTTTCTCAAAAGTTTCTGTCATGTCACTTGGTGAATACTTTCTAAGACACTTGGTCGAACCTGAAGTAGTCAACATCGACATGTTTTACGAGTGTAACGATCAGTGTTTCCCAGAACGATGGCGTTTTAGATAACAGATAAGGGATTTAATGACAAATGATACGGAATATGCGGTTACTATTTACCATCAGTCTGGCAGTATTGCTTAAACATCTAGTAGAATTTATATCTGTTTGCTCAGCAGATCGTGTAAATACAATACTCGATAAGTAGTAAAATGCATGGGAAATGGTTAAATGGATGAAGTTATATCTTATTAGATTGAAATTGGTCAGACAACATAATACATAATGTTTTTCGGAGTCCTAGACGTTGAGCGTATTTGCTGTTGTATGACAATAATGTACACTTGATGTGTATTCATCAGAGAGCAATCCGAACTGTATTTATCCGACAGTGTATGCCCACTGGGCCGTTCACTAACTTAATATTTGACTTAAATTTGACTTTCACAACAGCGGTATGTGATTATTGTGTCTGATAGCAATGATTCCCAACCGTTTAGCCGGACAAATACGGAAAATGGTATTTACTCAACGTTTATGATTCTGTCTGTACTAATGATATACCGTTTCTCTCATTATAACATTATCAGTTTGTATAATTCTCAAGCTGGAGAGATAACCATCCTCTTGAAAGAAAAGTGTGTTAATTACTTAAGCTGCACGTTTGATTTAAAACCACTCACATTTGCGTTCCAAAAGCTGTACCGATCATACATCTGTACGGAAATAGGCTACGATAAATTACAGTTGTGTTTAGTTATCTTCCGGGATAGGGGAAGAAGAGTTTCATTAACAAATATTGCTGACAAGTGTATGCAATATATCTTATATTTCCAAATGAATTTAGTTAACGTGTTTATAGAAAGTTTTTAACTAAAGATCCATTGATATGATTATGTTTTATAGAGTTTTACAAGGACATTGTTTTTCGAAAATGATATACAGTAGAACCCCTCTAAAGCAATCACCTAAAATAACCATAGCTGTCTTCATAAGCAGGTGGTTGCTTAATGCAGGTCGTCCTACATAAAGCTATCGCCTGTCTCTGCCACCCAGAATTATGCCCGTTTTTGGTAGTCGCATTAGAAGGGGTTTTACTGTAGCTGTCTTTTCCAAATACTTGTTCATTACATTTGATTGCGTTAAATGTAAACATTTAGGTATATAGCATTCATGAATGGGTTCATAACTTTGTCGTCTGGTAAAAGTTTTCATTCTTTTGATTTTCTTCATTTTTGTTTCAAAAACATAATAACAGTAACAAACAGTTTGGATCCTGACGAGACGCCGAGTTACTCGGCGTCTCATCTGGATCCAAACTGTTTGCATAGATAATCACAGATCCGGCATTCGCAGCGAAAGGGTTAATGGAAATAGTACAGGAAAGAAGTTTTCGCCAGGAATATTTAACTTTGAGTATGGTTTATACTAGGTCGAACTAAATTCAACGCTAATAGTTGGAAAATAATCAATCCAAGCACTAAATGTTTAATAGAACATTACTAATATTAGATAATATACATGTCCTATTATGCCAGTTTCATATGGTATTGTTCTAGGTTCTGCTTAAAGTAACGTAACATATATTGTCCTGAAGAAATGTGTTAATGTTAACAAAATTTACTCTAATTAATCCATTCCCTCCTATTTACGACTTTGTAAAAGTCACTTTGTGAAACCATTGTGATGAATAGAGCATTTGTTCCTATAGGAGCTATTGCTCTATTTATCACAATGGTTTCAATGGACATGTATATTTATGTTCTTAATATCAGCATTAAATAAGTCAATGAGATGTAGACCTGTATTGCTTATCAACATTATCATATAATTTAACCCATTTCCTCATATTGACGACTTTTGACGACTCTGTAAAAGTCACTTTAGGAGCAAATGCTCTATTTATTACAATGGTTTCAAACTACAAAATTTTAAAATTTTCCTTTTCTCTATTTAATGCTCCTTTTCGGTAGATTTATTTAAAGAGGTTGTGTCCAAAAATAGCATATGAGGTAATGGGTTAAAATGATACATTGGAAAATAAAATCGCACACAAGAAAGTTGGATAAGATGTGTAAATACAATATTTTCCAGGATAGCTCCTTTATTTCTCCATCAAACTGTATGTTGTAACTGTTCTTTAGGATTGTCTCTTCGAGAGGATAGCAAACATTAAACACAACTTATGGTTCGGTTGAAAAAATATATTTGCAGAGCTACAGATAAAGGTGAATACCTAGTACTAAATGTTTTATTTCTCCACCAAACCATACACTGTGACCACTCTTTAGAATCGTCTCTTCAAAACGATTCTAAAGAGTTGTCACAGTATATGGTTTGGTGAAGAAACAAAGCAGTTATTTGTGAAAATGTTGAACTTTATGCACATTAACTAGACCTCTGAATTTTGAAATCGCAACCTTTATCTATGCTCTGTAACATGTTCCAGAATACGTTTGTGGACGTATTTTGGCAACGACACCGGACATTAATAATGTACCTATATCATCTAATCAATCGAGGAAAAAGAAATGATTTGAAGGGAATGTCCTGTGAAGTCCCACCACAAAAGTAGTTTGATTGCCGAGATGCAAGTTGATTTCCGACTGTGTCAAATTGGTCCCGTTCAGTTGTATCTGCTAGTTGTCACTGAGATATCCAATTGTAATATATTGTGCCTTTTGGTCTAGTTTGCAGAAAAAAATGTGGTAGGCAACTAAGGCGTGTGACAGTCCGCTAATGTGTATTACTAATATTGCTGAAACACTTCCAGTTTCATTATCCGACAGTATAATTTATAACCGAAAGTATAATTTATAACAAATATATAGCCAAGTATTATCTCTACATTGGCATCAATCACTAGCTTCTAATATTCGTTATGGGGCAATATCAAGACAACAGATTATTTATTGTTAAAATTTACTTCGTCTTGAATATTTTTGTTGAAAGTCAATATTTTTCGAATTTCAAGAGACAATACAAATTACTTCGAGATAACAAAGTTTCGAGTTATCCGATTTCTTATCTGATTTTGTAAAGTTCACAAATTAATGCAGGTCTAAAGTAATGTTGAAATCTCCTAAAGCAACACTTTCGACCAGGATTAAGCTGCCACGTGCATTTCTATATATGCAGTGATTTCTTTAGAACAATTATGTATTGTAAGTTATGGAAGTACCGAAGCTTTACTCGGGTTATCCCAACGTTCCAGTTATCAGAGTTCGATATATTAATGTTCAACTGTACCTCAACCTTTAGATAAAAAAGTAGATAAGTCAAGCAGGAACAGACGCAACCAAAACGCAACCAAAACCAAAACCAAAACATCAACAGAAAGCATGCTACACATCCACACAACCAAACACACACACACGCACACACACGAACACACACAAACACACACGACAAAAATATCAAACACAAACAAAAGCACAAAGGCACAAAACAAACACAAAAGCAAGGGTGACAAAGAGAGAGTACCGCCTTGAACGGTCAATGGCAAAACCACCACTTGGGGTTAAAACCGGTTCAAGGACGTCCTAACAGAACCAGGTTGTCAAACTCACCGTTTGTCTGACTTTGCTTCAGGTCGTCCATCGTAGACACAGTTTTGTCCACACTTCTACTTCTATAGTATAGCGATAAATCTGTTGAAAGTTGTATTGACAGCTGACTGGGTTGCTAACACTTACAGGGACATAACAAGAAACACAGCAAATGTACATACCTACCAAAACATAAAGAGACGCACAAAGACAAAACAAACAATAGGGGAGGGGGGTATGTAAGTACCGCATTGGAGCGGTCAGTGACAAAAGTCACTTGGGGCACCCTAAAAGACAAACAGTGTTAATAAACGTATCCCCTCTCCGACTAATCTACAACAACCGCAATGGCAAATACAATGGTAAAGTGGATGTAAAACAAAAACATATTTAAGTGAAACAAACTGTATCCACTGATCGCTTATGTACTCAATGATTGAGCTGCAAACAGAGTAACTGTAGAAAAGTAATAAAGGGTACGAAAACAACGAGATTAAACAGTTGATAAACAGACGGATGGACAGAGAAAAAACAATACCATTTACCTCAAAGTTAATTTGAAGTAAACACACTCAAAATTTGAAATTGCATACATTTACCTACTAAAAACTAACCCATACATATATGGAATGCATTTAACAGTTTAGATCCAGATGAGACGGCGAGCAACTAGGGGTCTCATAAGGATCAAAACTGTTTGACACTCTGTTTGTTGTTTTATAAAGAAACTGAACAAGCGTTCACTCTAAAACTTGATACGGGCGTAAATGTGTCTCCAACAGACGACAGTGCTGGCACTGAATGGGTAATTAAAATCAGCTTAATAAAGAAAGTACATAGCATAATAAGGAAAGTACATAACGTAATAAAGAAAGTACATAACAGAATAAAAAGTCTACATAACATAATACTCTATGTACATCACATAATAAGGAACCTACATTAACATAAGATGGAAGTACATAACATAATAAAGCAAGTACATAACATGATAAAGAATGTACTTAACATTAATAAAGAATGTACAGAACATAATAAAGACTGTACAGAACATGATAATGAATGTACATAACATAATAAAGAATGTACCCAATAAACAGAAAATGATCATCATAGGACAGCTAGGGCTTTCCATATCAGACATTGGTAAGACAGTATAAGACAGTATAGTGTAATCTAGGTATACAGTAACAAATCACATACACCAATTTAAAAGTACATGTTAAGAGTCATGCAGGAAACACCGCATACAAAACACACACCCGCCCAAACAGCACCACAATAAACAGTAAAATGTACATGTATATAAAAGACACAAAGAGACACACAGAGGCAAAACAAACATACAATAGGGGGAAGATGGAAGTATCGCCTCGGAACGGTCAGTGACAAAAATCACTGGGGGTTAAACCGGTTTTTGGGCGCCAAAACCGAAAAATTGGTTCTATATCATGTCAAACGCAAAGAGAACAGACCCTGATCAGACAGCTTCTATAGGAGCCATCTGATCTGGCTCTACTATGTTCGCAAATGCATACAAAGGTGTTTATATGAGGAACGTGTGTTAAATGAAGGTGAATGTGGGTGCCAACCTATTAGAAGTATGACACATTTTCTGAATGGATACATTCACACTGTCAAAAATAATTTAGATGTATGCAAGTTTAGGCTGAAGAAAAGCTGACTGTCAGATTCAATGTGTCTATACTATGCGTCTAATGTATGCCATAATTATAACCATCGTCTCCATGCTATCTACATATCAAATTAGTTTTTCAAAGTCATTGTCCAGAAATATATTTTCTGTTTTTAGTAACAGTGAGCTTGACTTCAACTAGATTGATCCCAAATGCATTCCGATTACTTGTCTCCTTACAGGGTATCTTCATATCAAGTTTCATTTGAATTTCTCATTTCTTGTTAAAATACTGACCTTGACATTGACTGGGCTGGCCCCAATGCAATTCCAGCTTTGGTCTCCACAAGTTGTTGTCTGGAATCCAATTTGATGTCCATCAGCCTACTTGCCCATCTGGTACCAACCCACTCGCCCACACAATTGCCTACAAATAACCAGATATTTTCTACGAAACTCTTGTTAAAATTATATCTGCATCTCAATGAAATTCGCAAATACTGTGAAAAAACATACATGTCCGTAAAATGAAACGCATTCATCAACGAACAAAGCATTGCTGCCTTTTTAAACAAGTAAAAGAGGCGAAAAAGATAAGCCACATTTGACTGTACAATTCATATACATGTATACTATATGTACCCACTACGTGATAGAGATGCATTTTGATGCATTTTGATGCCTTCGCAAACAGTGTACATGCATATCAAACGGCTTCAGTGGTAGTCGTCTGGTCAGAGTCTGTCCTGTTTGCTAATGTATTTCTCAATTTCTGTCATTGCCATTATAATAATTCAAGTAATACATATTAATTATGCCAAAGGTTCTTACATAGATATCCATTAGGTGAAGGGTTAATGTTAAAAGGTATGTTACACTATACCATGTCGAGGACGCTGTCCAAAACGCCGCATCATCAATGCTATACGTTTCACATCAATGCCTTGCGCTTCTGTAAACACAATACCGTTTGCAGTACACGCACCTTTTCAAATGTTCTATGTAATTCCCCTACCTACTTTAAAAACAAAAATATGATCGCGTGTCATGGCTTCACGATAGATTCACACAACACACATCACTTGTATTCCCCGCTTACGATAGTTCAACAGCGTCCACTAGCGATATTGTTATATTTAAGTATTGAAACGCACTGCATGTTTGGTTATCGACCCTTTTACAGTCGGTAGCTACTTTTCCCTCTTTGCTTGCGCGATGACAGGCCGAGGGTAGTACTCTATGATTGCATACTCTTAAACTTGGATACAGGATGAGCTTACCAGACTCATGTATTACTTTTTCCCTGTCGTGCCCATAACGGCTTACCTGCAGGTGCTCTGACTTCAGCAAAGTCATTGAGTACATATTTGACGGATTGTCACAGTTATTATGCTATGTTTTACATGTTGTCCTGTGTTCACCGTCTATGTTGTGGGTAAGTCCAGCGGGGATACCTTTATTTACACTATTTGTAAAGCTAGGGTGTCTTTGAGAGAAGTGTGAGGTTAGGACGTCCGTAAACCGGTTTAAACCCCCAGTGGTGTTTTTGCTACTGACCGTGCCAAGGCGGTACTCTCTTTGCCACCCTTCCTTTTGTTTGCCTTGCGTCTTTGTGCTTGTGATTTTGTTCATGTGTGGAACGTTTGTCTCTAGTTCTTGTGTGTCTTTTGGTGTTTTCTGTGTTCATCTCGTGTGTGAGTGTGCGTTTCGGTGTGTGGTTGTGTGTGTGTGTGTGTGTGTGTGTGTGTGTGTGTGTGTGTGTGTATGTGTGTCATGCTGTCTATCGGTGTTTTGGTGGTGGTTGCGTCTTGTATGTGGCTTTGCCTGCTTGACTTTACTACTTTTCCAATTAATTGCAATACGTATAGCGGATGCGTTATTTGCCGGTGTAACATAAATTTGTGACCCCGTTGCGAAATGACACGATGAAGTTTATAAATAGTATCGCGACCATGTTTTAGCATTGAAATATATCCCTATCCATTAATTAATGACCCTTTCTACACATGGAAACTTGACCTTGCGTACAAATTCGACTCGAGTGGCATCTAGAATTTGCTACGTTATTCAAATTACGCTGATAACAACGCGTGTCACGAAACTGATCATACTTATGGGCCACGAGTATAAAAATATGAAAATTAAAAGCTTATTCAACTTCTCAAGATTTTACATTATGTAATACCTTATTCACTATAACCGGGTCGTATTTAATCGTTTGAAGCATACCCTAAACTGTACAGGTGTCGTTAAACCAAGATATATAACAATAGTTATGGGCTACGAGTCTATGGATACTAATCAGATATGACAATTGAAATATGCTATATTCTGAAAACAAAAACACTAAATAACTATAACCAGGTCGCAATGAACGTAAAAATCAGACCACATCCTATACAAATGAAAATATTCGCAATGCACTACACAGTCTCAATGCGAAATCAATTTCGTATTCTGCCCCCAAAATAAAATCTTGCAAAATATTGCGGTAATTTCACTATTCATACGAAAGGAATATAGCAGAATCGTCAATGAAGTCGCAAACATATGATCCCTTCCATCTACCATCGATGTGTTTATGTAGAACATCGTTAACGTCCTGGAAGAGTTTCCCAAGATACCATCAAGCTGTTACATATAGGTCACATGAAAGAAAATACAACACAACGAAAACATAAACGAAGATTGCTAATTTCGGCTGAGAGAAATGGTCGGCATGCAGAGCAAAACAGACTATTTAATTGACACGGGGAGTAATCGGTAACCAGCACGGGAGGGGAAAGCCCTGAAAAACGAGATAGCATTACAATCTGACACTTTTGTTCGATAAATGAGGAAATAGTTATTGGCGACACGTAAATGTATTGTACTACCAAAACCCGTTTTTGAAACCTGTCTCTCAGTGAATATTTCAATTTTCAAACCAGTGTTTATACGAGTATGTTCCTTGCTTGTTATGTTTAACGTTGATTTCTTTCGATATCAGAAGTGGACTTGCATTGATGTTTGTAGAACTTGTCTTTTAGATAACATATTTGTGCGCTATGGGGATACCATATATCGTCAAGTTATGGGTACAAATCGTGCCCCTCTTGTTGCGGATTTATTTTAGTATTTCTATGAAAGGGATTTTATGCTCTGGGTATTTAGACGATCTTTTGAATTTGAAAAAATCCTTATTTTAAAACTATTGTTTCTTCTTTTTATCCTAAAGAACCTACAAAGCGAATCGATACAACTCTATGCTTTCCTTTTGAGATTTATACATTTCTATCACAAATGATAAAGTTTCGTCCAAGATATACGATTTGCTTTTGCATTGCTATGAGAGGGATTCTATGCTTAGCTTAAACCATGATATATAAGCTGATATTGTTAATGCTTTTAATAAAACTGCTAGGTATTTAGACGATCTTTTGAATTTGAAAAAATCCTTATTTTAAAACTATTGTTTCTTCTTTTTATCCTAAAGAACCTACAAAGCGAATCGATACAACTCTATGCTTTCCTTTTGAGATTTGCATATTTCCATCACAAATGATAAAGTTTCGTCCAAGATACGATTTGCTTTTGCATTGCCATGAGAGGGAAACCATGATATATAAGCTGATATTGTTAATGCTTTTAATAAAACTGCTAGGTATTTAGACGCTATTTTTAATTTGGATACTCAATTTTTTCCTAAGGAACTTACAAAGCGAATCGATACACCTCTATGGCGTGCTTTTTAGATTCGAATATTTCCATGACAAATGATAAAGTTTCGTCAAAGATATACGATAAAAGGGAAGACGTTAATTTCAAAATTATTAATTATCCTTTTTCTAGATTGAGATGTTCCCCGTTCTAAATCTTATGGGGTTTGTATTTCTCAACTATTTTGCTTTGCCCGAGCCTGTTCTTTGCTAAAAGATTTTAATAGTCGTAAATTAATTATAACTGATAAGTTTCTTAAGCAAGGTTACAGATATAAAATTCGGAAAGCTTTTCTAAATTTTATTATCGAAATTTACCTCTCATTAGCAAATATAATTGCAATCTACGGACGTTACTGTAACAAGATATTTCTCACCCGGAATTATATGGTGATATGATCTACAAACTTAGGAAAGTTCGGGCTATATCCATTTTCATGATTTGTTTATTAAACGCATTAAAACCTTTAAGAAGAATGGATATGACCCCATTATATTGCAACGCACTGCATGTTTGGTTATCGACCCATTCACAGTTGGCAGCTACGCTTCCCTCATTGCTTGCACGATGATAGTCCGAGGGTAATGCTCTATGATGGTATATTCTCAAACCCAGAAATGGGATTACCTTATCACACTCATGTATTCAATTTTCATTGTCGTGTCCTTAACGGCTTCCCTGCAGTTGCTCTGAATTCAGCAAGGTCATTGAGTACATATTTGACGGACTTTTACAGTTGTTGTCATGCTATGATTTCCACATTGTCCTGTGTTTACCGTCATCTATGGTTTGGGTCAGTCTGGCAGGGATACCTTTATTTACACTGTTAAGCTAGGGTGACATTGGCATAAATGTGAGGTTAGGATGTCCGTTAACTGGTTTAAACCCAAGTGGTGGTTTTGCCACTGACCGTTCCAAGGCGGTGCACTCTTCGTCACCCATGCTTTAATGTTTGTTTGGTATCTGTGTCTTTGTATTTGTGCGTTTGTTCATGTTTAAAATTGTCATCTCGTGTGTTTGTGTGCATGCGTGTGTATATGTGTCGTTGTGTATGTGCATTACTTGCTTTCTATCGGTGTTTTGATGGTGGTTGCGTTTTGTGTGTGTCTTTTCCTGCTTGACTTTTTCATTTGTTAGGCTTTTTTTTTTTATAGAAAACCGCTATGGTAACATTTATTCTGATGGGAAGAGTAGTACATTTATGAAACACCACAGTCTTAAATTCTAATATCATATATACAAGTACAAAAATGAGTCATGCAGGAAACACCACATACAGAAAAAAACAGCCGCCCGGACAGCAACACAAGGAAACAGCAAATGTACATAACTATAAAAACATCAAGAGACGCACAAAGACAAAACAAACATACAATGGGGGAGGATGGAAGTACCGCCTTGGGACGGTCAGTGACAAAAGTCACTGGGGGGGGGGGGTTAAACCGGTTCTTGGGCGCCCAACCTCACACTTATTCCACCCCCACCCTATAAGACAAACAGTGTAAATAAACGTATCCCCTCTCCGACTAATCTACAACAACCGCGATGGCAAATACAGTGGTAAAGTGCATGTGTAACGAATATAGTATGCTAAATGGCATTTAGGTACGTATTTTAGTCAGCCCCTTGATAGTGTCTATTAGTAATGGATGCAACTTTGTGTCTGTGAATTTCGTTTGTTTGATCACCAGTTATGTGGTGAAATGAATCACCGCCTTTTAGTTCTTTGCAGAGAAACATAGTAGACGCGGATCAGATGATTCCTATAGGCGCCATCTAACCAGGGTCTGTTGTTTCTTTATGGAATTATAGATAGGATTGTAGGGCTCTCTGCGACAGGAGAAAAGTTGCTGGACCCACATCCCATTTACATCGAGATAAAATATGGAACATGAAAACAGAAACTAACACTTGTTTGAGAATCAGAGATCAATGAACCTCAGTTTATGTTAGTCGCCTCTTGCGATAGTGCAAAGGATGATTAGTGTTACCAATTATTGTGCCATTAAGACAAGACCAGTACCACATGGGACCTTTGAATGATACTTGCAATATATAATGTAATAACGTTCTATGTGTTTATATATTTCATATATACATACACTTTTTTACTTACCCAAAATGTATAATTTGATAATATGAAGAGAATAACTGTAATTAGAATAGGTGTTACTTTAGTTATTAAATACAGCATCAGAATTGAGCACAGTAGTCCTTTTGAAAATTTATTTTGAATAAGGAAGAAAAAAGTAAGCTTGCAAATGACCACCCTAGTTTTATAAGTAAATATATTATCACGGTTACCGAAGTCTCGAGTGTTGAGGAATGATTGAAACAGACGGCAGGCTCTATTTTGAATCCTTTTGAGTATGTTTTATATTTGTTTTACTGGATTGGCCGAGCATTTTATCTGTCTATGCATCACTCCTCTATGTTGTACAGTATTTGGTTGTCATTTGTAATAAGTATGATGTTGTATAGAGCATGGCTGTGATATGAAACTAGTACTTAGGTGTTATATTTTATAACATGTTGCTGGATAAGTAAAAAGTTGAAGATAAAAATGTCTGAGCATCTTTCTCTGCGATTCTGTCTCTCATGTGACTGTCTCTCCAGTCTCTTTCTCTCCTCTCGCTGTCTTTGTCTCTGTGTCTGTCTGTCTGTATGTCTGTCTCTGTATATCTGTCTGCCCCCTCTTATAACATTATGCGTTCCGTATGTTAAATATTTTATACAATCAACAACTTCTGAATAAGTGGTCAAACGGAAGAGATACCTCTGTTTTACGTTAAATTACACTTTTACCACCTTACAATATTTAACGGGTAAACATGTTCTAAAAGCAAATCTAACTCGATCGAAACTTTGCGAACGGAGTAGACCCAGATCATACAGCACTAAGCAATACAACGAACAAACAATCAGACTGTTTCCTCGTATGATACACTCGTATATCCGTTCGTGTGAGCCGTTTGTTAGCTTTAAAGATACCGAAAGCAAAGCATAAACTAACAATCTGAGCTGTACCTTTGCACGCTAGACACCAATTTTGTCAGTATCTACTATCATTTCAATCTTGACTAGTTATTATGTGACAGTAGTTTAGGAATATTCAAGGTGATCTTAAGGCAAACTGCTGTTGTAGATTAAAGAGTTCACGCACTCCAATATATATACACACAGTATGTTAGTGATGCCTCTGACACAAACACATTTTACCTACCATAGGCCCTTACCAGAAAAGGAGGTAAGGTAAGAGGAGTATATACCCTATGACATCGTGCATGCTCTTGAATATTGTCATATATATCTACTATGATAAAAAAGTAATATATAATACAAACGTTGATTCGTAGACAACCATAGATAATGAAGTTATATGTTATATGTTATTGCTACAAGACATGGTGTTTATTTTATACAATAATTGCGGAAGACACTAAATCCCGTTTTTGAACGTGTTACCGTTTTAATAAACTTAATTGTTTTGCTATTTATGGTGATATTTATACTTATATAAACCTAACATAGTGCAACAATGGAGACTGAATGCTGTACTAAAATGAAACATTTTATAGTGTTGGTTTTGTAAAATAATCCATACCATGGTTTATTCAGACTGTTTTGATTCGACATTCTTATCAAATGCCCGGTTTATGCGCACTGCTTCTCAAACCTGTGTATTGCAATAGGATGCTTACTTCATAAAATAATTGTTTATTGTTTTATAAAACAAAAGCACAGAAGTGTAAATCGTAAACAAAATATTAATCCATTTATGCACACGATCCCATGTATTGGATATGGGCAAACAGTGTAGAAACTAATCAAACGCCACATGATGCGGTGTCGGATCATAGTCTCCACTGTTTGCTGATAGGAAATGCAATACAAAACAAACGGAAATTGAACATTTAGGCCAGGCATCACATAAATAAAGAATGGACTAATCAAACATATAAACATGGAAGAATCCACTGGGTGCAAATGGGTTAATATAAATAAGCATCTTGTGTTTCAAACAGGATCAAAAATACTTTTTGAACTGGTAATGGGCACTAGTTATAAAAGACTACGCAATACATGTTCGCATGTGGTCGCATGTGGTAACGCAACCCAGCAATGCAAAATTTAATCAACCCCTTTTGGGCCACGAATACGGTAGTGTGACATCATAAACAAATGGTTTAGATCCAGAAGAGACGCCGGGTATCTCAGCGTCTCATCAGGAACCAAACTGTTCGTGACACAGTTAATTATTTTGTAATGAAAATGAAGAAGCATACGCTCTAAATATTCAAATAGAAAAAATCCGTATGCAGCAGAGTACAATGGTGGTTATGAAAGGGTTAATCTTTGTAGTTATAGGGAGTGCAGCTGTTACAAGTAGTTTGCAGAAAGTTCAATCAAATTTATTCGACATTGACAAGCCTTGATAGAAACATAACTTCGATGTATGACGGGAGATACAGGTCCTCGTCTCCTTGACCTGCCAGTTAGAAAATCATTATCAATGCACAAACATGCTGGATTACGTGTATATGTTCAATTATCAAACACGTTCGATCATATTTCGAAATCCAGTCATGAAAATTAGCAAACAATCTGAAATATATTTCGGATGTAAATTAAGATTTTGTTTGAATTACACGTGCAACGTTTCTTCGTGTTTTATTTATAAAATGCATCATAAAGTAATTAAGCAATAAGTCAGCTTTATGTTACATGTATGTCAGGTTATGTGAACGTTTTAATAGCAAACGGCCAACGTATACAAATACACACATAAGACAAACAGCATTTACTCGCATTCGCTAATAGTTTGGATCTTAATGATATACACTGTTCGTACTGATATACACTGTTTGTACTGATATACACTGTATTGATATACACTGTTCGTACTGATATACACTGTACTGATATACAAGGAAAATTTTACAATTTTGTAGTTTGAAACCATTGTGATAAATAGAGCATTTGCTCCTATAGGAGCAAATGCTCTATTTATCACAATGGTTTCACAAAGTGACTTCTACAGAGTCGTCAAAAGTCGTCAATATGAGGGAAAGGGTTGAGACGTCGGGTACACTACTTGAACAACAGTTTGTATTATTTCAATTAAAACAAGAAAACCACGGTCTTTTATACATTGATGCTGTTGTATGTCTGAATTGTGATTGGTGTTGATTTCTTTTTCTAATGATAAGTCGAAGAAGGCAGTGTTACAACGCCCTATAAAAAGCCAGGACCAACGTAGCGCAAGTGAAACAAAAATCAAAATACGTTAACAGAAAGAGGTGACAATGAGCCAAAAATAGACATTTGTGACGAAATTGGATTTGTTATGTCGAAGCGTGATTTGGATATTTAAAGTGCATTGGTTGCAATCCAGATCGACTCACTATGTATATGTTTGTATTAAGATAGGTATATGAGTGGAGACAATGGCAACTTGCGATTTATGCCTCAGACGCCATCCTTACAGCTCTCACGATCAAGTGAATGCTTTATGCCTATATAGTTATGCACGATATATCGAAAGTAAACACACGTAACTCACAAAGGCTCCCATTTCATGAATTTATTTTGTTCAGATTAAATTTGGTTGGGTGAATTCTGAAAGTAGGAGATTCGTCGAAAGCAAAAGCGGCAATGCGAAAATAAAAACAACATGCAGATTCGATTTTATTGAGTCTTTTCATGAACTGCATTTAAGGTGCAACACTACTTACGTCCCATAGCACCGCCTTAAGCGGTATTCAAATCGGACGGGGAGACCTTTATTCACATTGTTTGTTGAGCTAAGGGAACTGAGGTTAGGACATCCGTGAACCGGTTTAAACCCCCAAGTGGTGGTTTTGCCACTGACCGTTCCAATGCGGTACTCTCTTTATCACCCTTGCTTTTATTATTTTTGGGTCTTTGCGTATTTGTGCTTTTGCGTTTGTTAAAGGGGAAGTCCCTACGCGTTTCAAAAACACCTAAACATACAGAATTCACACGTGTTTGATATCGCCGATCCCGGTTTTACTCTCCGATGGTTCAGTTTTATTCGGGTTGGGTTTTAGTTTCTAGTGTTGTAACTGTTCGCCCTATTCGCGTTTCTCCGACCACTTCAAAGAAAAGCTATTACGTAAACAATGGAGGGATTGGGTGATCATCGGCAAAACGCAGGGAATCTTAACGGAAAAGGCCGATAACATTGTGTTGTAGAACAAATATTATAAGTATTGATGAAATTGGTTTATTTGTTTAACTGGGGCATTTTTCGACATAACAAATGCCAAGTTGTATGATATTATTGAAAATATGCGTTCATTGTAGGGACTTCCTCTTTAATGTTTAAAATGTTCACCGCGTGTGTTTTTGTGCGTACGTGCGTACATGCGTATGTGTGTGTTACTTGCTCTCTCTATTAGTGTTTTTGTTGTGGTTGCGTTTTGTGTGTGTCTTTTCCTGCTTGACTTTACTTTGTTTTCTTTATTTTTTCACAACAAGAGCAATGCAATGAAATACATGATCTAAAGGACTAGAACATATATCAACACCAAATGATGTATTGGGCGATTTGTTCAGGTCGCCACACAACAACATACACATGCATTCGTTAAGTACATAAATTCTGAAAGTAAGAAAGCCATCGGAATGAAAATTAGCAATGCGAAAAGAGAAATATTATAACTAAACTATTATGTATCGCTGTGCCCTAGTCTCAACCAACCGATACATCCTCTTCAGTATGACATTTTATGACTCTATGACATGTAATACTCTTGCCTAAGTTATACCCTTGCATCTTGTATTTGGGTTTAAATCTTTCACCGCCAATGTCGCAAAATTGCACCACGACAAATAGTGCAGTCCCAGATCAGACGCCGCCTTTTCAAGGCGTCGTCTGATCAGGGACTTCACGTTTTGTCTCATTCTCTATTTCTATAGCTGTGTTTTATTCATTTGAAATTTGCATTTATTTATCTCATTTCCTTATTGTACCGAATGATTTAACAAAATATGGTTTGCAGACAACAATTAGAAACTTGGTGCCGAAAGGGTTAACGGCCCAGCTATGTTATCGGTGTTTAGCATGCAAGGAACAGTTTTATGTGTGTAATCAACCGTTGATAGCATTGAACCGTGCATCTACATGCTACTCACAATACGTAGAGAATGGAAGTTGAGACTAATAGTAACATGATTCGACCAATCACTTGATACATGTAAACATGCCTTGAGATCGGCTGCAATATAATGTCCCCTTATTTTCCAGTTTTACAATAAAGAGTATATAGTAATTATATCCAGAATATATGTAGATGGTCATTGGAAATTGGTATTCATCGATGGATGGTATCAACTCCGTTTGATTGGAATCGAAACTACCATACCATGGTTTTGACCAGACCTCAGTTAGTCAGATTAGGGCGCAAATTCACGTACGCAATATATATTTATTGGTGTATTTATCGATTTTCACCAGAAGGAAGTAAGATAAAGATGTACAGACGTCATATAAAGCGGGTTGTTTATCGTGCAGAATTGTAATTGTCAGGAATGTCATTACGTATAAATCGTCGCTCGATGCTTATCATCATCGGCGGAAACGGTGAATGCTAGGTGTTCTTCTGATGACTTTCTGTCCTCAGAACTTGTGCCTTTAATCAAACATTTGAGTAGCCGCCCGATATTAAATCATGCCGATTCTTGGTCGCACACGGCGTGGCTGACTAGAGCTTATATACTTTAGAAGAACATAAGTCCAAAAACATTTACTCCTTAGATCATGTATAAAACAAATTAGGTCACATGATGGACAGACGGTAACATCCACCATTGAGACTAGGAAAAGTAGCAAATGCAATAGAATAAGAATTTTGAGGAAACCTGAGACAGAGAATACGAGGAATTTGTGAGTAAGTGCCATCTCGTGCTAGACGGTAGTATAAAGAATAAACGGAATGTTACACTATCTACTGACAAGCCCATGAATAAACATACTGATGCGTACTCGCGTTCGCTTTTAAGTTCCCAACTTGTGAGGAAAGAATGAACTGTTGCAACCAGTTCAACTGCACACATTTATTATATATAAGATATATATGAATATACTATGATAATGAAACTTCCTTCTGAACATTTTCAGTTGCACATATGTTTTGCTATTTTATCCTGTAATGGAGAACCATATTTGTCTGGTTACGGTATAACTAGAACTAAAATGATTTGACATTATCATTATTTTAACTTTAACACATGCGAACGTTTTTGTCTATTCTCTTTATTGATGATAAACCAACAGTTCTGAAAGTAGGAGATCCTTCGAAAGCAATAGCAGCAGAGCGAAACAGAAAATTGAAGACTCGGTTTTATCGTGTTTATTCATGATCATATTGAAGGACGTCTTCCCCGTGCCCTATCTTACGTGGTTTATACATCTCAATTTATTCCTTTCGCTAGAGCTAACGTTGACGATTTTAACAGTCAAAATCTCATTTTAACTGGAAAGCTGCTTAAGCAAGGATATAGATATCATAAACTAATAAAAGAATTATCTTAATTTTACCATCGACATCTCTCACGTATTGGCAAGTATAAGTGTAATCTTAAGGCGCTCCTGCGACACGGTTTTTCACACCGTGAAATGTATAGTGATGTGATTTACACACTTATTATTGGAAATACCCATTTCTCGCCTCGTTCATCAAATATGTTAAAAGTACAAAAATGAGTCATGCAGGAAACAATGCATTAATAAAAGACATGATCCTATAGTACTACAACATATTGCAAGTCTGGTTGTCAACCCTTTTACAGTTGGCTATCACTATGCCGCCTTTTTCAGCAAAGTTATGGAATATATTTGACAGACTTTCACAGGTGTTGTTATGCTATGTTTTACATGTTGTCCCATGTCTTCTATGTTCTGCGGTGATACCTTTATTTACACTGTTTATAAATCTAGGATGGCTTTGAGATAAGTGTGAGGTTAGGACGTCCGTAAACCGGTTTAAACCCGCGGTGATGATTTGCTACTGACTGTGCCAAGGCGGTACTCTCTTTGTCACCCTTACTTTTGTTTGTCTTGTGTCTTTGTGTTTGTGTTTGTTGGTGTTTTCTGTGTTCTTCTCGTGTGTGTGCGTGTGTTTGATTGTGCGCGCGTGTGTGTGTGACTTGATGTCTATCGATGTGGTGGCTGCGTCTTGTATGTAGCTTTCTCCTCTATGTGTGTGTTTGTGAATGTGTATAAATTGCTGTATAAATTGCTTTCTAATGGTGTGTTGGTGATGGTGGCATTTTGTGTGTAGCTTTTCTTACTGGACTTTACTACTTTTTCATTTACTACTTTTTTATGTATATTCTATGAGAATTCCCTCGAACGTTGGGACATTAAAAGCGAACGCAAGTAGGCAACTATATTTATGCATAGGATTGTCAGTAACTAGTGTAATACCACCCCGTTGCAGACTACAATATGTTGTACCAAAATAGCTGACAGAGGTAAACGCGTAATGATACTCTTGAATCCTTCAGAAACACGATCAATGTACTGCAGATTGGTGTTATATTCTGTTTTATTTCCTAAAACGTTCACTATTGGGAGAAGGGAACGTAAATATTCACCAGTTTCTTTGTTCTGAGGTTTTACGTGACTTTAACTGTATTTCAGTGACATCGCGACGTCCAGCTAATGGTTCAGGAAAAAAGCCTGTGCACGGAACAAATTGTATTGTTCCGTGCATAGAAGATCACCGAGTTAGAACTGCCCACCTACCATTTTGAACGCTTGCGCACATGCAGAATCAAATGCCCAACCACACCGTTGATTGCCAGCCGAAGCTATAACTAATCGGTCACAGAGACCCCACTCATAATTTAAATGTCTGCAAACACTGAGTTTCGACAAAGTGTGCAGGACAATAAATTTAGCTTTATATGCTTTTGCTTGATATAACATTTCCGCAAACACACTCTCAAAGGGATTGCACGACAAATAAGTAATTGATCGGAAAGAAATGAAAATGAACAAAAGTTTTTAGTATTCATTTTATTCAAATGTTATTTCAATTGAACTGCGATTATTGCTCCCCAATGGATTACAAGAGCACCCAGACCTTACACATAAACATTTATATTCTTGTTTGTTTCGCTTACAAGTAATCCGAATTGTCATTTGTGGCTAACCCGTTCAGACATAAAGCATACTGTTTTATTAATACTTGGAATGCTCAGTAACGTTCGTCCTAAGAGACCGTATGTTTTATATTGACCCTTTACTTTAAACCTGATCAGACGGCTACTATAGGATATGCCTAATTTAGGTCTTCTATATTTGCAATAGCGTGAAAATGCGTTGATGTGAAGTAAAAGGTTAATGAATATTATGTATGTATTTATATTTATCTCGTACATGCACTATTCACTATTTGTAGTATCGAATTACACATAGATCTAATTATGACAATTGTTGGTTCGCATATTTGCGTCAAGGCAACTGACCAAAATCAAATTCTGAAAGGGGTGATCCCCCGAGAGCAAACATTGCAACACAAAAAGAGAAAATTACAGATTCGGTTTTATTGAGTCTGTTCATGAACAGTAATTGAAAGTGCAACACTGCTCACGCCCCCTAGCACCGGCTTAAGCGGCATTCAATTTTCAGAACAAAAAGTACTGAAATTCATGATCTCGAAGGATCAGAAGGTATAACAACACTGAGAATGAAGTACGGGGCGACGTTTTACGGCCGCCACACAAGCACTTAACACCTGCTGTTGTGAAGATTATAAATTTTGAAAGGGGTGATCGAATTTAAGTCGCCGTTGCGAACTGTTTAATCCAGTGACTGGACAGTTTGCCTAAACAATACCGACCATGGATATGGTTTGAGGAATGAAGAAATGTAGAGTTTTGGAGAACTCGACGAAGAGTCCTACAAGGGAACAGCATGAGCGATCATACCTTTGAATACCTTAAATAACTGGAAAATTTGTCACTTGTTCGTCAAAGCGACGCAAATAATAATGGAATCATCACTTACCGACCATGTCGTATAAATTCAGTAAGTGTCTCATTATTTGTTTGTCATTCAAATGTACGAGTATATGTAATGAATTCAATGTAATTGACTACATATTTGAACTATGACTGACAACTCGTCTTGAAAATGCAGCATTAAGTGGGTTCAGAAATGCTTGAATATATACACAGTTGGCAACAAAATAACAACTACTGCCATTGCCTCTCTTGCTACTGGCGAATGTGGATTCAGGTCGACATTTGATTGATACTCTCTTATTGTGTAATACTACTGTACAGAAACCATTGACATTATCTAAACAAATACAGTAAAACTTCGATTATTCGAACACTAAAATACGTATTATTATCGACCTTTAAGACAGGTGGCAGCTTAATGCATGGTGAACGTCATGCAGAAAGCTCCTCTAGGAGCTTTCTGCATGACTTTCACCATGCATTAAGCAGCCACCTGCCTAAAAGGGTCAAAATTCTTCTGTACCGAAAATTCGGATAATCGAGGTTTTACTGTATGCTATTCTCCGTAAGTAGATGAACGTCTGACAAACGAGCACGACAGTCTGCTGTCTGACAAACGAGCACGACAGTCTGCTGTCTGACAAACGAGCACGACAGTCTGCTGTCATTGTGTATAAGATTCTGGTTTGTGTAATATGTTGGAATTGCGTACCTTTTTACATCACTAGTTGGTTTGTATACAATATGCTTAATATTACTGAGTCAACATATTGTCATCACTGATATTCGTTGGTATGTAAACAAGTATATAACAATCAATTATGTTTAACGTTTTATAACGGGATCATAGATACGCATGCTTAAACAATTGAAGTGGACGAAACTGTGTCTAGGATACAATGCTAGCATTGATTGAAAAGATTAACATTCAAAATTAAGGAATTATAACAAAACATAAATTATGCATGAAATTCATATAACAGCATATCAAAGCGGTGTGTTAAATGATTTCTTACCTGTAAAACGTTACCTTCATGTACTTCGAGAATGTTATATACACCTTTTTACGACAAATTTGCATTGTATGGCAGACGTGTTTCCGTTGCTTTTCGAGGTAATACATATCGTTGTTCGATACAAACAAGTTTTTCCTTACCATGTGTTTTAGCACTGAACTCAGTTTCAAGTCACATGGATTCCGAGTCTGAAGTTATTTTGCGCAAATTTGTATATCTTTTAAAAAAAGTACAATCACCTCTCTAAACCGGAGGTTAAATGAAGCTTTCTGCATGACTCACCCTGCATTAAGCAGCCACATGCCTTATGTTATCTAAATTCTTCTCGACTAGACTTCCGGTTTACAGTGGTTTTATTGTTACACTGTTAATTACTTCGTTACGGGAGAACGTCATGTATTTCTTTAGAAAGGTCGTATAATATTATACTCGGTTCCGGCATACCACGTGAACCGATTATATAAGACATTTGTAAAGAGTGTAGATCCAGGTCAAAGGGATTCTATGGGAACCCTTCGGTCATGCTCTGCATTGGTAGTAATAAATATCATTTTCTTTGGTGATAAAGTTTTATACAGTGTTTTGTTTAATAAGTAAACAGAAATGGTGGAGCTATGTTTAATTATTTAGAAGATTAAGATTGATTTTAATCATATCTAACAACATTTTTATTGGATATTGCAAATTCTTTCTGTGCGCTATGTTGTTTAAACGTCTCTAGCGAATACTGGGACATCACTTGGTCCCCACTTAGTCTGCTGAGAGAAAGTATCAACGTCGTTTGTCACACTTGATTTATCTCGTATTTCTTTTTAACAACACGGTCAGAGTACCATTTAATTTTCAACCCTGATAAGATGCTAAGCTCCTGATCTGAATCCAAACTGTTTGCATGTTTGCAACCGTCCATCAACACACATCGGGCTAAATGGTAAGCATGCTTTCTGTAACGAAAACTTCCGATCTTCCGATTTAACGGCATTCTTCTTTGTTGTGCCGTATTCTGTCTACAGCATACAGTAATGGAGCGTTTTAAAATTTATTTCTTCTCAGGCTCCACACTTACTAAATGATTTCTTTAGACCATTATAACATACATGTTAAACGCCTGGTGAAATTGCAATGCTCTTCCAATTATTCACATACAACCTATAAAGACAACAACTGCGATGCTCCTGGTTTTCAATGAATATTTCTAAGTTGACAATCATGCATGTACTTAAAATGTGTATATACTTTGCCGCTGCATTTAAAAGTAGTTCACATGTGTTTACTTGTTATTTGTGTATGGACACAGTTCTCTCTAAATGCCTGGTTCAGTGTAGTGTCCTGATTTAGTCGAAAACGCGTTTTACTGACTTTGAAGGTGGTTTGACTTGACTGTGCGAATGTACCAGTGTTTTAGATCTCCTTCATACATGATTTTGAAGAATAAATGTCATTGGGCGTAACAGTATGTACAGCGCGTATAACGAAACTAATGTGTCTCCCTATACATTTTCGTTGATTTGTTGGATGGCGGATTGTATATAGTGCGCATTGCGATCTGTGATAGATAGATCCCCTGGTAATCGGTGACCGGATACATAATAAATAAGTTATTGGCCATGAGTTTTAACCCATCTCTTGCTGAATTTTAAGATATATTTCTCCTTCTTTACCCATGCCCTGTTGTATAATTACATATATCTTCACTGTGTGCAAGTATTTCGCTGTGCAATCACTGCTGTGGAGTGCACTGGTTGCACAATCAACTTGTAAATATTGTAGACCCTGATGAGACAGCTCCTGCTGTCTCATCTCCTGCAGGAGCTGTCTCATCTGGGTCTTCACTATTTACAGGTAGGTATATTGACGTGAATAGCAAACCAATGGTTAACGTGTCCGAAATAAAACCTGAAACACGCAGCAATTCAGACTACGTCGAATTGCATTACTCTGTGACCAGATCCGTACAACGTGATCTTTCTGCGAGGACTCCAGTTAGTCCATTCCTCTGGTTTGACCTGCCTGGGGATCACACCCGTTACATAACGCTTCGTAGCGAACGTTCAATAATGATGATGATAACAATAGTAAATAGTAGTAATAATATTGAATATAATGACAATTGATATTGATAATGATAATAATAATGATAATAATAATGACGCAGTATACAAACAGCGCAATATTATTAGATTAGATCTGATGCGCTCAAAATGTCACGTCTGTTCGTTCAGGTCATCAGCAAATTTAGTGTAATACAGCTTTTATATTCCACAATTTTGTCAGTACTTGCATCATTCGATTAACATTAGTACAATATGCTTGCACTGCTCGAATTATTGAATACTGAGTGCATACCTTGATTGCAAAAACACCTAAAAGCATCGTTATTGTGTTTAGTTGTTCCATAGTCTTTTTAGTTTCGCAACGGTCCTCGCCTAACAGTTTATTGGTTTTATAACTGGGTGATATTTTTGTGTTTTAATAGTAATATCCTTTCAAATGTTACATCTAATTGCATTAAATTGAGTGGTTTAGAGGCAACATAATATGCAAATGTCATTAATGGCAAATAACCAGCATCCATGCCCATTGTGTGTCTACAAATTAAGCGACGCAATAGTTATCTGTATGCTATCGGAAAACCATTACGAACATACAAAACCGATGCTCAGTTTAAATGTACGACGAACGGGCGCAGTGCTAATACTTCTTTCAACAGCACGGGAGCATCAGTTTGTCTTGGTATTTGCTAAACGCGCTGCGATTACACGTGCTTAAACTTGCTCATATTATACTCAACGGTCTTCAAATGTCTTCATGTAATCGGATATACATAACATGAATACAAGAATTTTGATTCGGATAATTATTTATTCGTTTGTAGCTTATAGTTAAAATAAAATGAGTTCGAACGAGTTCCAACCAACAGCAACTACGCTTATGTACGATGTCGAATATTCAAGTATGGTTCCAGATGTAACAGGACATGATTTAAACCAGAGTAATGTTACATTACATGATCTACAAAATGTCAGCAATGGAGCAAATGGAACAATTGATCTTCCAGAAGATATGCGATTTGGTGATCTGCATATTATGCAAGTCACCGCTTATTCATGTTTATTTCTCATCGCAGCTAGTGGGAATTTAACAGTATTCATAACTCTATTCAGAAACAGGAAAATGAAATCTAGAGTGAATATGTTTATAATGCATTTATCAATAGCGGATTTAATTGTGACGTTCATCATGATGCCGTTAGAAATTGCCTGGAAGTCCACAGTAGAATGGAAGGCCGGCGACTTTGGTTGTAGAATTATGATGTTCCTTCGGGTCTTTGGCCTTTATTTGTCCTCATTTATATTGGTGGTGATCAGTCTAGATCGATATTTTGCAATTTTGCACCCACTTAGCCTTAATGACGCAGACAAAAGAGGGAAAATAATGCTCGTCTTTGCCTGGCTGCTCAGTGGAGTTGCAAGTCTACCGCAGGTGAGTAATGAGTTAACACATTAAAGGCAACACAATACATACCATATGTAGTCAGATATAAACTTCCTTCACAAAAGACAAACATGATGACTCGTTCCGAATGTTTCTTGATTATGTGTCACCTAGGAAACACTTTTGTTAAAATCTTAGATCAGTATACGGTATCACAAAACCAATCTTCGAAGCACAAACACAAATATATGTACACCAATATGTTTTTATTGACGTTATTTCCAATTTACAAAATGAGTCAGTATGTTCTAATTCCCATTTCGGGATAAAGTACATATATTATGTAACTTTTAAAAGTAATTAGATATTATTTGATTAAAGTCGTATATCACAATAATTTCTTCGCATCGTTTTCGCACACGTATATATTTTAACAGATAGGTGTTTTAATGTACACCGATAAATTTCATACTCATATATGGGATCATCAGATGATCCGGTAGGCCAAGTCCATTAACTCTGCACTGAATGCAGACCAACTGAACGCCTGTTTTTTTACTTTGAGTTTCCGGTTAAAGTTTTGAATGGAAGTATTTTGCAGGAAAACTTGAAACAAATATCAGATGACCCTGTAAGACTAATAACCTTGGGATGAATTAACATTTACATGTGATTTAGATAAAATTGTGTCCCTTTTTAGACATAGACATAGACGACGACCCCTTGTTTTGAAAATATTATTTTCGTGGAAATGGTAAATCTGTGTTTACACGAAGTTTTAAAAAAGCTGTCTGTTGAAAAACATTTTTTTTCACTTTTTGCTTTTCTTGAAACAATTATCTCCCTTTTCAAATTTGTTATTTCTCTGCACATATGACAGCCTTTTGGTAGTTTGAAAATTACTTGATATATTTCAATTAAAATATGTATATTTGCATATTGAAATTTCACTATTTTTGTTTCTACACAACTATAAAGAGTGAAGTGTATTTTGTCAGATTCTTCCGCCAGTGGTTATGTTCTTAAGCACATACTCGTAGCTACAAAAAAAAGCACGGCGACCCTTTATGTTTAAGGTGTCATTTGGATGAGAAATGCTTAAACTTTGGTTGTGCAAAGTTTTAAAAAATTCTCTCTGCTAAACATAATTATGATATACGCTTTTAGGTGCCCACTGAAGTAATTATAACATACACATTTCCAAAACACACACACACCACACCAACCGAAAATTAAATCAGACGGTTTAACTACTCTGGTGTTACTTTGAATATTCAACCCCTGTTATTTGTCAAGAAGTAGTTCTTAACCTTTAGCCTGTTGTCGACAGAACCAATACAGTAGCTCTGCGTTTCACGATGACACGAATGGTTTGACACATTCTTTGCGTTTTAATACACAAACAGACTATGGGTTGAATTTGTAAAATGAATTAATTGAAGCAGTGTGTCAATATAATTTGCTCAGCAGGCAAAATGTTAAAGAAATCACATCTGCAATTTAGTTTACATTTTTATTAGTTTTGTTCACATGTATCGCCGCGTATACTACTGTACTATTTACATTTGGAATGAAATAAAGAAACTTATTAACATACTTACTATGTATATGTGATATCCTGTCAATATGATATCCTGTCAATATAACATCCTTACTATTTATATGTGATCTCCTGTCAATATAACATCCTTACTATTTATATGTGATCTCCTGCCAATATAACATCCTTACTATTTATATTTGATCTCCTGTCAATACAATATCTTTATAATCTATGTGTGATCTCCTGTCGATATAACATCATTATTATTTATGTGTGATCTCCTGTCAATATAACATCATTATTATTTATATGTGATCTTCTGTCAATATAACATCTTTATTATTTATATGTGATCTCATGTCAATATAACATCATTATTATTTATGTGTGATCTCCTGCCACTATACGTACAGTATACCCCATTCTAGAACAGCTGTTACATAAAGCAATTTAGTGCCATTTACCCTTCGCTTGCTAATCGCGTCAATATACCTACCTGTAAATAGTGCAGACCCAGATGAGACAGCTCCTGCAGGAGCTGTCTCATCAGGGTCTGCACTATTTACAAATTGATTGTGCAATCAGTGCACGCCACATCAGTGATTGCACAGCGAAATACTTGTACACAGTGAAGATATATGTAATTATACAACAGGGCATGGGTAAAGAAGGAGAAATGCATTTTAAAATTCAGCAAGAGAAGGGTTAAGTATCATTAAAAGCAGATGGTTGCTTACTGCAGAACGTAAAAATGAAGTTTCAGTAAAGTTTTCGTCCTGCATTCAGCTACTACCTGTTTTTAAGGTCAATAATTATGCCTCTCTCAGTTTTGTAAGTGTAATGTGAATAAGCCTCCTGCAAACATTAAACACAATCATATTCTCCATTACATTAGTAGTCAGGTTACTTGTCTTTAAATCTGCAGATATTGGTTGCATTACAATTTATAGCCAATCCAAAATCCGCCCATGCCCTGTGTAATCACTGTCTAAAAAGCCACGGAGACGATTTTAAATGAAGATAATATACTTTTCTTAAATACATTAAAATATTGCTCTTTTTTAAACGTTGCACATCGAGTAAAGCCTCAACTCATCCGAGTATACATTTTGCAATAATAGTGACTCATTTGAGTGTAGCTTTTCAATTATTATCGACATTTTTCATCTTTTGTTGCCTTATATGATGAATTAATTTCTCATACCAAGCGCGTCTTGACAGGTATCTGTAAACAGCTGGAAACCAGATTAGACGCCGCGGAAATCTGCGTCTTATGCAATCTGTTTAGCTCTCCGTCAATATATCCTCAAATATCTTCGCGAATGGGGTGTTAATAAACTTCGGCAGATCGAAGTTTGAACAAACATGTTTTACAGCGTGATAAAGGGTACCTCCCGGAGTGAATTCTGCTGAAGCGGGTTCTCTTGGTGTGGTTATTAACCCATTACTGTATAATTATGCCTTTCTACGCGTTTGCAAACATAGAATATATCCAGATCAGACGGCTCCTATAGAAGCCGTCTGATCAGAGTATCTTCCATTTGCTTATGACATAATATAGATATGATTCTACAGTATCTGTCATAGCCAAACATTCATGCGTTCCTGTGATATTAATTAATATTCATGATGTCATTATTCCTTACATGGATGTTCATGGGGTAAAGGGTAGAGGAACCAAACACCATATATCGAAAATTAGAGAAAATGATATATATATATAGGCCAGAATTGGCTAGAATTGTACTAGAAAAAGCTAAGAAAAATATCCAATAATTCATGTAAATCTTTCGAATGTGACTTCATCAAGAGGACTTTAGTGTAAACTCTCAAGAGAATTGAAGTCAATTTGTTTAGAAAACCTAATTCCCCTCTGCTATGCTGAAAGGCAAACACTCACGAGATATTAGATATTTTATCCGTTATTTATGGGCCCCACTATGTGATAATTAACCGTTCGTAACCCTTTCCTTCATATAAACGCATTTGCATGCATTTGTAAACAGAGCAGACCCGGATCAGACGGCTCCTATAAGAACTACATTGTTCCAACATCCATATTTTATTACAACTATTTTGCTCATGAATAATCAATAGGTATTAAAATTCTGAATAAATATAGAACAGGGAAATGAATAACTGTATATACAGTAAAAATCCACTAATGCGACCACCTAAAAGAGATACAATTCTAGGTGCTAGATGCGGGTGGTAGCTTAATGCAGGACACAAGTAATGCAGAAAATTCCTAGAGGAGCTTTCTGCATTACTTTTGTCCTGCATTAAGCAAACCACATGCTTATAGAGACAACCATGTTTATTCATTAAGTGGTCGCAGTAGAGGGGGTCTACTGTATTGTAACATCCAGATCAGTGAATGTGTGTCAAACACAGCTGTTGATTAGGGAGTAAAATGTGTGTCAACATCGTACCAGCATTAAGTACCATGTCTACATATAATGTAGATTAAGAGCAGTGGATGTGTATCAAATGCGGCTTTTATATAACCAGATATCCGGTATTTGTCAACAACCAACCAGGACCACAATGCTGTGTACAATAGAGCTGCTACAGTGTAGGCTAATGTCCGTGGTTGACTGACTGTGTTGCAAACAGTGCTGTTGGTTAGGGTGTATAGTGTTTGCCACCCACCCATCAGCACTACTGCTGTTGATTAGGGTGTATAGTGTTTGCCACCCACCCATCAGCACTACTGCTGTTGATTAGGGTGTATAGTGTTTGTCACCCATCCATCAGCACTACTGCTGTTGATTAGGGTGTATAGTGTTTGTCACCCACCCGTCAGCACTACTGCTGTTTATTAGGGTGTATAATGTTTGTCACCCACCCGTCAGCACTACTGCTGTTTATTAGGGTGTATAGTGTTTGTCACCCACCCATCAGCACTACTGCTGTTTATTAGGGTGTATAGTGTTTGCCACCCACCCGTCAGCACTACTGCTGTTTATTAAGGTGTATAGTGTTTGCCACCCACCCGTCAGCACTACTGCTGTTTATTAGGGTGTATAGTGTTTGCCACACACCCGTTGATTAGGGTGTATAGTGTTTGTCACCCACCCGTCAGCACTACTGCTGTTGATTAGGGTGTATAGTGTTTGTCACCCACCCGTCAGCACTACTGCTGTTTATTAGGGTGTATAGTGTTTGCCATCCACCCATCAGCACTACTGCTGTTGATTAGGGTGTAAAGTGTTTGCCACCCACCCGTCAGCACTACTGCAGTTGATTAGGGTGTATAGTGTTTGTCACCTACCCATCAGCACAACGTAGTGTGTACTCCCTCCCTGTTTAATAATTATTAGCTAAAGTTTTATACTGTAGTAATATCTATACCACCGTAAGCTTGTTTCAGGGGGTATACTGGAATCACCCTGTCCGGTGATCGGTCGGTCGGTCGGGCGGGTAGGCGGTCGGTCGGTCGGTCGGTCGGTCGGTAGGTCGGTCGGGCGGGTGGTCCGTCCGCACTTGAACAGGGTTAGTTGCTGTCGTGAACTCCTCTATCAGTTTTAAAGTTACTGAATTTATATTTGGAATACATAATAACCACGAATGGTAAAGGTGAAAGACGTAATTTTCACGTGTTTAACGTTGGGCATTGTAGATCTCAACTTGAACTTTTAAGTATTTTTGTCATTTTGGCATTAAACATGGGGAGTTGGTGTCGCAAACTCCTTCTTCAGTTTAAGAGTTATTAAATTAATATTTGGTATACATAATAACCACAAATGGTAGATGTGCAAGACGTAATATTCATGTATTTACCGCTGGCTATTGCATAATTATTTCCCTCTGAGCTTCGAGTATTTTTTTGTCATTTTGGCATGAAACACGGGGAGTTGGTGTCGCGAACTCCGCCTTCTATTTGAACGTTATTGAATTGATATTTGACATACATAATAACCACGAATAGTACATGTGATATACACAATGTTCCTGTGTCACTAATACATGCATTACAGAATTATCTCCACTTGAACTTTGAGTAATTTTGTCATTTGATCCTGTTACATTAGAGGGTTAATACACGTTTTTTCGGGCAATAACATCTGCAGTGTGCCGAGGGACTGTTGTTGGCCCGAGCCCGAAGGGCGAGGGCAACAACATTCCCAAGGGACACTGCAGATGTTATTGCCCGAAAACAAACGTGTATTAACGCTATTCTTGCATGAACCCATTTTCTGCTTCCCTGCATCAATTTATTTCTTCCAAATACAAGCAAAACTATACACTTCTTTGACTCTTCCGTTCGTTCGATTTATGCAGTTTCCGGGCCACTCTTTTGTTTTCTTTCTGACGTCATTCCACGATTGTATCAAATACTGTTTACATGGGATTTCATTCAATATGTCTATCACTAAAAGCAGTTCATTGTCGGTGCCCCTGAAAAACTCACACCGTTCATCTAGCTTAGGCCAAACGCTATAGCGTTGGCGTCCATTGTTTACATTAGGCCCCGAATAGGTATAATTAAAACCGGTCAACAACAGCGCGTGAGCACGAGAATCGCCTTGTTAATACATAGTCTAGCGGGACAACAACAGCACGTTTTATGCAAGAATGGCAGTTGGTGTAACAAACTTGAATTCGCAATCAAGGCTGCGGTGCGAGGTTATTCATCACAGTTATTGATAGTTCTAGTTTGCCTTAACAAAACCTGTAAAATCAGATCACTATAAAGTCAAACATAGCAGGCCCTATCGGGGCCGTCTGATCTGGGTAAACTCTACAAATGCATGAAAATGCGTCTATATGACGGAAAGGGTTAAACAATTAATGTAGATGAATATCAATCACTGTGTTTCAAACACGACTGTTTGATCAGGGTGTACCGTGTCTGTCACCTACCCACCAAATTACAAATGTGTGTTCAACAACTCTACAATAACGCATTCTAAAATTAGCCGATGCATTTGTCTTTTTTTTTGTATTACAAACAGTTTCATTACTAGTGTGTATTGAAATATCAGTACAAACTGAAAGGTGACTAAGGGCATATTATTTAATACAGATACACACACATGTTTACATAAATCAATTAATTATCTTGTTTGATCTATATAATTTTGTAATATATTCATATGATATCCAACCGCCTGTTTGGTATTGAATACAGTTAATTCCATCTAATACGACAGCTGAAAAGGAGCTTTCTGCATTACCTTCGTCCTGCAGTAAGCAATCGCTTGCTTTAAACAGCACTTACATGTATGTTTATTCGTAATATTGATTTAGAGAGGTTTTACTGTAGTTGTATTTCCCGTTCAATTTTCTTCAGGCTAAAATAATATTTACTGATTTGCATAGAAACAAATCGAATTACTTCTGACGCGTTCCATTTTTTATGGCACTATTACCGGAGTTCCAATAAGCGTGCATCTTTTGGGAGACACTGGCTTCTCATTTGGGTTCAAACAATAAGCAACTGGCAGTTACCACGCGCAAAGTACCAAGAAGGGTGTTTCTTCCTCTTCAACCCAGAGCTGAGTGTTCTAAGAGGAACCCTCTGATCAGACTCTACGCTGTTTGTCATTTATAATAATCTAGCAAATTTAAGCTTTTCAAACTGAGTGTGTTCTATAGATATACAGCAGATGGGGTATTCCATTCTATAGCTAACTATTTTACCGCCAATGTCGCAAAAATGACCCACGACAAATAGTGTAGTCACAGATTTGCCTTTTCAAGTCGTCGTCTGATCTGGGACTTCCCTTTTTTGTCTCAAACTCTATTTCTATATTTGTACTTTATTCCTTTGAAATTTGCATTTATTTATTTCATTTCCGTAGTTTACAGAATGATTTAACACAATTGGTTTGCAAACAACAAATAGAAACTTGGCGCCGAAAGGGTTTACACATTTCCTCCTAGTGACGCATTTTGACTTCTCTATAAAAATCACATTTTGAAACCATTGTGATAAATAGAGCATTTGCTTCATAGGAGCAAATGCTCTATTTATCACAATGGTTTCAAAACAAAACAATTCTAAAATTCTCCTTGTCTCTAGTAGATTTATTCAAAGTGGATGGGTCTAAATATAGTCTAGGGGGACTGAGTTAAACACGGATGGACTAGACCACTCTTAACATGCAGTGTTGAAACGGTTAAATAAGCGTACATACTTTCGACGCCAGAGCAATATAAGAAGAAAATAATCATTTTCAAGGGAAAGCCTGATTATATAATTTACAATACTTAACTTAAAAACATCCTGTTGAGTTCGATAAACACTTCAAAGATTTGTTTAACCATTTGGCTGTAACTTACTATCGTTTGCAAAATGTGTCGCTTTCTACAATTCACGTGTTTGAAATACCTCAATTACTTTCTTTGAAAAAGGACCAGGGCATCATTCATTGAATGAGAATACTCTATGTATCATCTGGATCTATCATGTTTGTTTAGGTTATCACATATTTGGAGAGACACGATCGTGTCATTATTAGTGCTACTTACAAGTGGCTTCTTCATAACTTATCTTTGAATTATTATTTAAACGTAATGGTTTGTCTTGCCGTTTTGTTAGACATTCTGTTTTTCAAAACTGCTAGTGCGTGCGCAGTGCTATTAGCCTTAAGCAGTTGTTTCGTATTTTCTCATAGATTACATTGTTTATTTACATGTACATCTAATCTGGCAACCCCTGCCTGGCAATTATTTGCGCAAACGATCTAGATCCTAATAAACGCCGAGTCAATAAATCGGTGTCTTATCAGAATCAGAGGTAACCTTATTCACCATGCGTCTAAAATACAATGACGTAAACTCTGAAGACGAAGGAATGTGTATTGGCTGATTGCCGTTACGTAGGTAGATCTATACATATAGGAATCCTCTCGTATATTCCTCCATCCGTAACTAGCTGGACGTCCTGTCTGGTCTACTTTTAACCTATTCTCTCATGGGCTATTTTTAGACCCAAACTGTTTGAATAAATTTACTAGAAAAAGAGACATTTTAAATTTGCGTAGTTTTGAAAACATTGTAATAGATAGAACATGTGTTCCTAAGGAGCAAATGCTCTATTTATCACAATGGTTTCATAAAGTGACTTTTACAGAGGCGTCAAAATGCGACAATATTAGGGAATGAGGTAAAGATACTTAAAACCCGATACAAACAAACATACAAACAAAGACTGGCATACATGCGCACAGAATGAACTTTCTGACACGAAAAGTACAAAAATGAGTCAAGTCTCAGTCTAATTCTAGGTTTTTGATGCGAGTCAGGTCGCGCTTAAGGGTTAAGACAGAGTGGAGACTTTTTCACTAAACAGATATTTGCTTTTAAAGATGCAAATGCGCATTTATTAAGCTGGTCCTTCATGAATAATTAATCATGTAATGATATCATGACTATATATTAGCTTATTTTATAATAATATATGAACAGGCGAAATATTATTTATGGACGAAACGATATAATCAGATTGATCACATAATATTGCTTGTCTCCAGTTTAATATAGACATCGCGTACTTTTTTAAAAAAAAATAAAATAGCATGTATAATATAAGATATGACGTCACACGATTACTTGGCGCCCTTTACGTGTCTTAAAGCACACGTGTACAATGGTACACAGCCTATTTTCCTGCGCCTGTGTATAGAGTAGACTTAACCATTCCGCGTTAGCATGGGCTCATCTTTGTGGCTATTTATAGAATCTAGCCAGCATTGCAAAGGTGAAGCGAATTTTGGGTCATTTTCTGTCCCGTCGTGAAAATATCGAAGTTGACACTCGTTGTCAATTAAGATAAACTTTTCTTTAATTCGTCAATAAAACATGCTATTAAGCTTCCCAAAGGCTTGCTTAATAACCTTTTTTCTGGACTTAAGAAAAGTGACGACACAGTGAAAATCATATACAGCAGAACCCCTCTAATGCGACCACTTAATGAATAAACATGAGTGTCTTTATAAGCAGGTCGTTGCTTAATGTAGGACAAACGTAATGCAGACAGCTCTGCATTACTTCTGTCCTGCATTACATGTAAGCTACCACTTGCATCTAGAACCCGGAACCAAACCTCTTTTAGGTGGTCGCCTTAGTGGGGTGTTACTGTATATAAAGTATGGTATAGCCAACAGCATATACTCCGATCAGATCGATCCACATACATTTAAACCGTTTGACATGGGTTTACTTTGTTTGCATCAGCCTGAGAAGGCATGTCTATCAGATTAAGGGTATAGTGATTACTATTGAAAGGTTCTATTCTACATTTGGTTCTGTTCTACAGTAAAACCTCCCTATAACGGTCACTAAATTGTGTTAACTAGATGATATTTAGGGCAGGTGGCTGCTTAAAGAAAGGTGAACGTTTTACTTTCATTTTGCTTTAAACAGCGTTCTGTTTTACTTCCATCCTGCTTTAAGCAGCCACTTCCTGTAGGAGCGTTCTGTTGCTTTAAGCAGCCACCTGCTTTTAACACTAAATCCTTGATGTGACCGTTAAAGAGAGGTTTTACACTGTATTTTTAACATAATTGAGCACTTCTCTTTCAATGATGTATTTTAGAACAACAATTACAACCGAACAACAACAGCAACAATAATGATAATAATAATAATAATAATAATAATACAGTTGACCTTGTTCATTTGTATTCATGAAGAAGTACATGTAATTATTGTGCTCATATATGTCGATGCACTGTAATGCCTATCTTAAGCGGCCATTAAATATCGGTCTCATTATGGGTTTGTAAGGTAGATGGGAGCTTAATGCAGGTCAAAATAATGCAGGAAACTCCTATATGAGCTTTCTGCATTGCGTATGTCCTGTATTAAGCAACCACCTGTGTTTACGATTCATATGTTTAATAAATGAACGTCCGCTTAGGGCAGGTGCTGTTGTATACTAACCCATATACCTGATGTAGATTTGTGTAAGATATATAGCTGGAAGCAAATCAATTAGATGAACTTTAGCAGTTGCGTTATGAATAATGAAATCTATGACCATGAAACTTTAGAATAAGATATTGTTTAGTTCATAAGTAAACAGGGCAGACCCTGGTCAGACGGTTAATTTAGGAACCCTCTGATCTAGAGCTTCTCTGTGTGGGTGTTTATATCAGTTAAACTGTGTAACTGCTTACTAATAGTAATTACGTGTCTGCGTGTACTGTCTCCAGACCATTATCGCAAAACTTCTAAAGGTATAGTTAATTGGAATCTAGACATGATAACATCAACGGATTACGCGTGGTTAATGGAAAACATTAGCCAGGCTAAATGGCTTTATCATTTATATTTTACTACGTTTTATTGACAATTGAGTGCCAAACACAGATGATACAGAATTGAGTTCTCAATCAATACCAGGATAAATTCTCGTAACTAATTGGCCTGCAATAGTCAGTAAAATGCCTTTCGTATGAACATTCTAACGAAATCAATTACTACATACCAATCCCAAATACCGATATTTAACTTGTAACAATTACTTTGGGTTTTAATAATATTTTATAGGAGTTTGATAATTAATACACACGACGCGTGTTCCCCCAGTCCTATTTAACTTAGGGATATATACCTTCAAATATGTATTTATTTGCATGTGCCTGCTGCGATGAATGTATTCTGCTTTTTACGCACTTTCTTGCATTTTGCAAATACAATAAAAACTCTCTAATTCGACCAGAACAAATGAGCAGAATTCACAGTGGCAAAGGCAAGTGGTAGCTTAATGCAGTACGAAAGTTATGCAGAAAGATCCTATAACTTTCGTCCTGCATTAATCAACCACCTTCTTAAATAGACAGCCATGTTTATTCATTAGGTGGTCGCATTAGAGGGGTTCTACGGTATCTAGGGTTGAGATGAGGCCTCTCATCAACACGTTGTACAACCCGATACCTAGAATACAGCCGCGCAAATACTTTGAGGAGAAGAACTCAATAAGCTTTCAGCTTTCGTTCTAATCCTATAGTGATACTCTGTTGATATCATGATTAATGTATACTTTTTTTCAAATAAAATATGTTTAAAATAATACAGCCGCGCACTATGCTAACCCTTTCCTTCATACATGCGCTTTGTCACGCCTTTGTAAAAAGAGTAGAGCCAGATTAAATGAATTATTTAGGTTCCATCTGATCAGGATCTGCTCTGTCTGCTCATGATATGATCATAGATTTGACCCTACCGTTTCTTCAAATATAAAAAACTGACTGTGCACATTATGGCATTGTAACAAATAAGCTGATTAACCCATTCCCTCATATTGACGACTTTTGACGTCGTCTATGTTGTGGGTAAGTCCAGCGGGGATACCTTTATTTACAATATTTGTAAAGCTAGGATGACTTTGAGAGAAGTGTGAGGTTAGGACGTCCGTAAACCGGTTTAAACCCCCAGTGGTGTTTTTGCTACTGACCGTGCCAAGGCGGTACTCTCTTTGTCACCCTTTCTTTTGTTTGCCTTGCGTCTTTGTGCTTGTGATTTTGTTCATGTGTGGAACGTTTGTCTCTGGTTCTTGTGTGTCTTTTGGTGTTTTCTGTGTTCATTTCGTGTGTGTGTGTGTGTGCGTTTGGGTGTGTGGTTGTGTGTGTGTGTGTCATGCTGTCTATCGGTGTTTTGGTTGTGGTTGCGTCTTGTATGTGGCTTTGCCTGCTTGACTTTACTACTTTTCCATCTATAAAAGTCACTTTGTGAAACCATTGTGATAAATAGAGCATTTGCTCCTATAGGAGCAAAGTCTCTATTTTTCACAATGGTTTCAAACTACAAAATTCAAAATGTTTCCTTTTCTCTAGTTAATGCTCCTTTTCGGTAGATTTATTAAAAGAGGTTGGATCTAAAAATAGCCTATGAGGTAATGGGTTAATACTCATCATGTCATTATGTTTACATGAATATTCAACAGGGAACATTGAACATTGAATAGTTAAAACAATCTAACATATTGTCATTGTGTATGCATTTTCATCTGCGCTTGTTAACAGTGAGCCCTGGCGTATTATTCTATAATGAGATATTGACATATACGAGAAAATCCTTTGTAAATATGACGTTTTGATGTATTTTCGCACTCGAGTAGTCACATTCACATTTGTCTGCATTTGCTAGAGCAGCAAGCTACTGATATCTTAGCAAATGTTTACATACCCTTTACTCCATAAATACGCCTTTCTGTGTCTTTGCAAACAGGGCAGATTCAGATCAGAAGACTCCTGTAGGGGCCGTCTGGTGACGGTTTGCTTTGTTTGTTTATAATTATACAGTAAAACCTCTCTATAACGGCCACTGAATTGTGTTTATTAGTTGGTATTTAGGGCAGGCGGCTGCTTAAAGCAATGTGAAGGTAATACAGGAGCGTTCTGGTTTACTTTCACCTTGCTTTAAGCAGCCACCTGCCTTTAACACAAAATAGTTGATGTAATTTAGTGGCCGTTATAGAGAGGTTTTACTGTATATATACATGTAGATGCGATCCTACAGTGTTTCCATGACCAAATACCCACGTGTCCATATACTATTATAACAATTAATCTGATTAATATTCATGAGGTCTTTATTTCTTACGTGAATATTCATTGAGCAAAAGATTGATTAAATTGTTGTTTTAAATGGGATATACAGTAGCAAAGATGACATATTATAGACTGTTCACCTCTTATACAGTTCCGTTTATGGACTTAACTTCTAACACAGTTTCGATTGTAGACCGTTACATTTTTTAACCCCTGACACAGTTTCGATTGTAGACAGTTTACTTTTTGTAGAGTTTCGATTGTAGACTGTTATACAGAGCCGGTTGTAAAATGTAAATCTCTAATACAAAATTGATTGCAGACTGTTATCCTATAATACAAATTGGATTGTAGTCTGTTATCCTATAATACAAATTCGATTGCAGACTGTTATCCTATAATACAAATTCGATTGTAGTCTGTTATCCTATAATACAAATTCGATTTGCAGACTGTTATCCTATAATACAAATTCGATTGTAGTCTGTTATCCTATAATACAAATTCGATTGCAGACTGTTATCCTATAATACAAATTCGATTGTAGTCTGTTATCCTCTTATACAGTTTTTATTGTAGACTTTAAACCTTTGATGTATTCCCGACTGTAGATCTAATGTAATTTCGAGTGTAGACTTTTAAAACAGTTTCTTTCTATTCAATATTAAAAATTAATGCGGTTTTGAAAATGACGTTTACTGATGATTGGCGCATTGTGAATGTCTTATAATACAAATAAATGAGGCATTGATTGTACCCAACTGAGCAATGCAACGCCACCCCTATAATACTGTATAACATCGTAAGTTCGATCAATCAAATAAGTTGAACTCATTCCCCCCAAATACTATATTTAGACTCAACCTCTTTGAATTATTCTACCGACAAGGCGAATTTTACAATTGTGAAGTTTTGAAACCATTGTGATAAATAGAGCATTTGCTCCTATGGAGCAAATGCTCTATTTCTTACAATGGTTTCAACCTTTTAGTTTAACAGAGGCGCATAAAGGCGTCAGTAGGAGATAATTTTCTCTTTTTCAAACAAGTCTTAAGCAGATTAGTTAAAGTCGTGCAAAATGCACCTGAGCTTTCTGAACGATTCTCACCTATGTGAGCTTTCTGTACGATTCCCACCTATGTTAGCTTTCTGTACAATTCCCACCTATGTGAGCAGACGAAAAGTTTACGGACGACAAATTCTGGTAGCGAAAGAGTTAATAAGCGCATGCCTCAACACTTTCCTAATTCATTTTTTTTATTGAAAACGCCAACTATCGATGTATTACGGTTGATGTACACTAAAAGACAGGATATAACAAATTGGAAATAAGACGTTCCAGATGTCCATTGCTAAAACATGTACAATATAACACCGAGCCCTTGTAAATGCTGTACCATTCAAGTAACGCAGTGTATTAAGCAGTATTATTTAAAGATATGCTCAGCGTATTATTTTGCTAATTTAGCGAGTTGTAGTGACTTTGAACTAATTAAGTACTTGAGCACATCAGCACATGGCAATGGAAATGGTAAAGTATCATTTCGGAAACACAACACGTCCGATATACAGTTACACCCCTCTAAACCGGGCGTTAAATTTGATATAAATATCGATCTTGGAGACAGGTGACAGCTTAATGCAGAGTGAAAGTCATGCAGAAAGGAGCTTTCTGCATGATTTGCACCGTGCATTAAGCAGCCACCTGTCTAAAGGTATCTAAATTATTTTCTACTAGAATTCCAGTTTAGAGAGGTTTTATTGTACACTGGACCTTTCGTATAATCAATTATGTGTACCGGATATGTTCGATGTACGTGTAGGCCAAGTTTTACACAGTACATATTCTCTAATTATGTATTTACACTTTCTACTGACCCACGTCAGTCGTTGTTGTGAAACCCAAATTAATATTCACAGTACTGTTCTGATATCAGAAACTGACCGAATGTGTTTGTTGATCAGTCAATGGTTTTCTAAGGATTTAGCACACTGTTAATTAAACGAATAGTTGTTGATAAGCATGTTTACATTTGCAGCAGAAACAAATAGCTTGTGGATTTGTGATTACGTATAAAACAGTTAGGATCCAGATGAGACGCCGATTAAGTGGCCTCTCACCAGGATCCAAACAGTTTGTCATACTGTTTACATTTCGATAGACCAACTAATTATAGCGTTGATTGTGTAATCTTGAGTAAAAGTAATTTGCTATTGAGGCTTAATGTTAATGAGCATCTCCACGGGATGACATAAATCACTACTTCTCATAATGAGTGGACAATTTCATGAACAATTTGAGATAATGGTTTGTGCTCATTAAATTGATAAAATATGCTCTTTTTCTGACAGCTATAGCACAAAAGTTTAAATAGTAACTCTCGGGCTTTTGTCGTTTTTTTAAATAACAAGCAAACTTTCCCATGAAGACCAGTTCGACACGTGATCTACGTTAAGTGTACGGAAATTAGAAAGAAGAATTTCAAGTAGTTGATATTGTTTTATTAGAAACAGTCAGCATGCTTTTCAGAGAATAATGTTCAAAGTGAACAGAACATTATAGGAAATAATAATCTGGCCGTACCCCAACAACATTTGAAAATGTGTACTTTAGAACGCATGCATATTAACCCTTCGCTTGCTATTCACGTCAATATACCTACCTGTAAATAGTGAAGACCCAGATGAGACAGCTCCTGCAGGAGCTGTCTCATCAGGGTCTGCACTATTTACAAGTTGATTGTGCAACCAGTGCACTTCTCAGCAGTGTTTGCACAGCGCAATACTTGTACACAGTGAAGAAATATGTAATTATACAACAGGGCATGGGTAAAGAAGGAGAAATGTGTTTTAAAATTCAGCAAGAGAAGGGTCAATGAGCGCCATTCAGTTGCATGCTTCTCTAGACTACATACGACGATGACTCAGATAACCCCTGTCCCTTTAATTGGTTATGTATCTTGTAGGGCATACATAGACACATAGGGCATACGTAGACACATTGGGCATACATAGACACATAGGACATACATTTACATATTTGTGAATAATTGTGAAATAATACCACAGCTCTCCAAATAATGACTGTCGTACGTTTAATTGACGAGAGTTTTAATACGACCGAGGAAGGTGTGATTTAGTCGACACCAATAACTGGTCCCGATTGTGTCTGTACCGCTTGTTCCAAAAGGTAAAATTAGATCTTATGGCACACCTATTGTTATGTTTTTACAAACACTACAGGTATAAACACTGTATAATGCCCAGGTGGCCGCTATAATATTTTGGTTTGAATCTGTTTTGTTTTTATTGTTTTATATTTGGAATGGATATATTTTCATATGTTTTGTTGGGCGTATACATAATAAATTCTAGGCTAGTAGTTTTGAAGTTCAGCTGTATTTTGGCGAGTTAGAAAAAATGTTAAATGCGAGTCTTGGCGAGCATTTAACTACTTTTCTGACGAGTCAAAATATAGCTTAACTTCAAAACTATTAGCATAGTAATTCTTTTTATCACGCAACACCAAGAAATAATGCAGAAAAGGAAGAAAAAGAAAATGCGGATTCGTTCCCTCGTGGAAAATATTATGTTAGTAGGAAGTGGCTATATTTGGTGACGTTGCATGATATATTTATTTTTTGGTTTTCATTTTTTATTTTTCTCGAGACCACCGTTACAGGTATGGTTTGTTTACATTTTAAGTAGGTTATGTTTGTGTGGCACAAGATCTAAATTGGACTGTATTCCGGTCACGTGTAAACATCTGACCAGAAGATCATGTCAATAAAATAAATATACAGTGCTGCAAAGTATCGCATATATAGATGTGGGAGTGTAACAATGTAAACCAATATGAGGTATAATAATACCCAATACTGGACGAGATTCAATTAAAATACATCGTATAGACTATAATACGTTCGGCAATGATAGTTTAATGATTGAGAAAGTCTATTTCCATAACGTGTAAATAAAACTAACCCTTTATCTGCTTTTAACGAATTTTCCACCCATTGTGTTTTCGAAATGCAAATTGTAATCAGTTTGTTTACCAAACTGCCATCAGGGTGCCAAACACTTTGGAGCCTGATAAGACGCTTGTATAGGTAATCTCTCATCTACCCAAATCTGGTTGGATATTAACGACTTGCGAGATTGTTGGACCTAAATGAGACACGGGGTCACTAGGAGTCTTATTAAGAGCTAACTTGTTTGATACTGTGCGTATGTCTGCTTTCTAAAATAAAAGACAACACATATTCATGCGAGAATTCGGGAAGGCGAAATCGTTCAGGGATTGGGAAATATCATTTGCACTGGATCCGAAAGAAACAATATCGAATACCGCACCATATACACGTTAGCCACGTTATAGTCACGTGCAGGCGAATTCAACATCTGTCGTCTGCTTCAACTTATATTTTCTTCAATTTCGTTTAAAGATAAAATAATCATAACATCAAACGTTTGGACTGTTAGAGGCGCAAGTTAACTCATTCAGTCCTAGACTATATTAGATCCAACCACTTTGAATGAATCTAACGAAAATCAGCATTTAATAGAGTAAATGAACAATTTAGAATTGTGTCGTTTTGAAACCAATGTGATATCACAATGGTTTTAAAACATGGCTTTTACAGAGGCGTCTAAAACGTCAATAGGAGGGAATGGGTTAATAAACGGGATCCAAACTGTCTACATAGGTATTAACTGATTCGCCCTAGGTGCAGCGGAATCCATAATAAAATATGAGCCATTTTGTGCATTTACATCAATTTAGCATGAGATTTATAGCGTATTTATCGCTTTGAGAACCAGCGATAAAACAATTTTACATAGCATATCCTCATTTTATAACCCGTGTGTAGAAACATTAACCGCCTGTTTGAACTATCAAACGACTGCGAAACCTTCATTCTCCTGATCAAATGATCGCGTGATCTAATGTTGGCCGGGTTCATGTTTACAATACTAGTGTGTATTTAAAATCTATTCAACCCATTCCCTCATATGTTATTTTAGACTCAACTTCTTTGAATAAATCTACCCAAAAGGAACATTTACTAGAGAAAAGGAAAATGTTCGAATTGTGTAGTATTGAAACCTTTCGGTACCAGTATTGTCTTCTGCTGGACCCATTTTGTCAGCTTCTTGAACCGATGACAATTGTGTCAAACAGCTAAGTTACTCGCCGTCTAATCTGGATCAAAACGGTTTGCATATGATACAACAGACCTGTATCCATGGTAATGAAAAGGTTAATGCAGTAATAGTAGTTGATTACAAAACGGATCTGACCTGCATTAAATTACCACATGCCTTACCCTTTTTAATGGTTTTATTGTATGGTAATAAAGTTACACGAATATAAAACATATGATATGTACAGTTGAACTTCGATATCTCGAACTCGGATAAGTCGAACTTCGGGATAACTCGAACAAAAAGTTCAGTCCTTCCAAAACTTACAATACAGAATAGCTCTAAAATGTATCGCTACAGATCTATAGAAACACATTTGACAGCTTAATACTGGTCTAAAGTAATGCTGAAAACTCCGCATTACTTTACAGTGTTGTTATATTTTCTGGTCCTTCGGGATCACTAGTTTGTGATGTTATTAGTTTTGAAAATTGAATACTGCTTAAGCCGGTGCTAGGGGGCGTGAGTAGTGTTGCATTTTTAATTACTACTCATGAACAGACTCATTAAAACGAGTCTGCAATTTTCTTTTTTTGCATTTCTACTTTTGATTTCGAAGGATCACCCATTTTCGGTAAGACTTCGGTCATAATGATTTATAACCATTTGTTGAAATTTAACATTTAGCCTGCTAAGTAAATTAACACAGTTAATAGTTCAAGGTTGAATCAGTTCGTCTACCAAACTGCAGTCAGGGTGTCAAACAGTTTGGATCTTGATGATACGCCATGTTACTCGGTGTTTATCTGGACATATTTGCAAAGGTAATGATGTCTACACCGGCTGCAGATCAAAGGTTCAATGAAATAGGAAAGAGATTTAAAATTACATTGAGGTTAAATATAATATTGCATAATTATTAATGTAGTGTAAATAACAGCACAGTGTTGTTGTTTTTTTGTTTTATCTCTGTACTATGCATATGTTTGAAACCTTGATTATAATTTGGTAGACAAACTGATTATAGCTTGATTTTTGAAAATGAAGTGGTCTAAGACTTGTTTAGAAACGTCTGCTCAGCAGACTAATGTTTCATTAGCTTTTTTCAAATCAGATTCTGTTTGGTCAATCATCTGGAAAGAATAGGTATCCCAATGTATACGTGTACTGTGAGTCCTTGGCTGGCTATATATGAAAGAAAAATTACAATTTGAGCTTAAAGTATTTCCATTATATCTCAATATTTAATTCTTGAGCGACTATCACTTGATATGGGAATAAAATCATGAAACTGACAGGCGATATTATGCCGATTACCATTTTCTCACTTTGTAGCTCAAACTAATTGGTGAATGAGTCGTGCATTCAAGGTGCAAGTGCACACTTACAGAAATTGGGGTTTAAATGGTTCAGAATGAATCCAACCGAAACACCGATTACAACGCATGCATGGATGAATGATGTTTGAAATACTATCCCCGCAGATATTTAACAGAGAAAAGTAATTTGAAGATACCGTGTTACTCAGGATGTGAAGGCATTGGGCATATGACTTAATTACAAATCTGCGTGTAGTTGTGTTGAAGAAAGGCAAGAAGACCGAATTGAAAATCAACTTACTCCCAGTAGTATCTTCCAGCAATCAACGATGGTTTCTCATTTACTGTGCTGTATAAAGTAGTGCATTGTATGTCATGTTAGCACGTGTTTGATGCACAAAGATCGTCGAATATCTTAAAATAGCAAATGTTAAGATCGATTGTTGTTGTCTCATTTGGACACAGTCCTCAATAAAATACTTAACTCTTAACTGCCGTAAACAGTGTTGTGCTGACATGCATCTGTTGAAATATTGCCCTTTTTCAAAAATAAATAAATGCAAAATGACCAAGCGTCAAACTACGTGCCAAACGATGAAGCGCCGAGTGTCCCGGAGTCTGATGAAGCGCCGAGTTACCCGGAGTCTGATGAAGCGCCGAGTGACCAGGAGTCTGATGAAGCGCCGAGTGATCCGGAGTCTGATGAAGCGCTGAGTGACCCGGAGTCTGATGAAGCGCCGAGTGACCTGGAGTCTGATGAAGCGCCGAGTGACCCGGAGTCTGATCCATTCCAAAGTGTTTGTACTTGCTAATCAGGTCGTGTTTAGCAGTACAAGGGTTACGTTTTACTTTCGTAATGCAGAACCTCACATGCGTCTGTGGTCGAAATATGGAGGATGACATGGGAGGGGTGTCTGAATTGAATTTAACAGCGGTACAGATAAGATGCGTAAATTTAAACATTTTCAAAAATAACACCTCAATTTCTCCACTAAACCTTATACTGTGAATACTCTTTAGAATCGTCTCGAAGAGAAACAATTCTGAAGTGTGGTCACAGTATGGGTTTGGTGGAGAAATGACGATTTTAGTATTTTGGTACGCAAGTTTATCTGTAGCTCTGGAATATTATTTGTACCTAAACTGTTTTTTAAGTACAATATGATTGGGTTTATCTATAGACATGAACAATTTTAACGAAACCTCTGAGACATTATTGCGGCAATCATTTTAAAAACTTTGAATCAATGGCATGCGACAATAATGGTAGATGATGATTACGGTTGGTCACGTACCCTGTAAACTGTACAATCGTAACGGGTGGCCACATGCCTTACAACCTGTGCAATCGTAACGGTTGGCCGTACAGCATAATCGTTTAGTCACAAATACTACATTCCGTATAATTTATTAAGTCTGGTAATATACCCTATAGTCCTCCAAATCAAAACGGTTGGTCATATACACTATATAGCCTGTTCAATAAAAGAGGGTTAATACACGTTTGTTTGGGCAATGACATCTGCAGTGTCTCGAGGGGCTGTTATTGACCCGAGCCTGAAGGGCGTGGGCAACACCAGTCCCAAGGGATACTGCAGATGTTATTGCCCGAAACAAACGTGTATTATCGCTATTCTTGCATAAAACCTTTTTCTGCTTTCCTGTGTTCATTTAATTGTTCAAAATACAACCATAACTATACGCTATGTCTTTGACGGTTAATTCGATTTACGCTTTTACCGGGCCACTGGTGAAACGCTGTAGTATTTGCGTCTATTGTTGATGTTAGGCCCCATTCACCGGTCAACTACTACAGCGCGTCAGCACGAGAATCGCCTTGTTAATACATGGGCAAACGGGACTACAACAGCATGTTTTATGCAAGAATAACGGTTGAAACATACCCTACGGTCAGCACAATCATTACGGTTGGTCACGCACCCCCTACACCGTGACCTCATGCTTCTGGTTGCATACCCTACAGCCCGTATAATTGTGACTTTTTGGGCACAAGCCGTGAATTCCTTACAGGCATGTCATATGCTTATACGCCCTACAGTCCGTACACTCATGCCATTTGTTCATATGCCCTATAGTCCGTACAATCATGACATTTGTCCACACGCCTTATAGTTCGTACAATCATGACATATGCTCACATGCCCTATACCATACAATCATAGTACAAAAATGAGTCATGCAGGAAACACCACATACAGAATAAACACTCGCCCGAACAGCAACACAAGGAAACAGCAAATGTACATAACTAGAAAAACAACAAGAGACACACAAAGACAAAACAAACATACAATAGGAGGAAGATGGAAGTACCGCCTTGGAACGGTCAGTGACAAAAGTCAATGGGGGGTTAAACCGGTTTATGGGCGCCCAACCTCACTCTTATTCCATCTCCACCCTAAAAGACAAACAGTGTAAATAAACGTATCCCCTCTCCGACTAATATACAACAACCGCGACGGCAAATACAATGGTAAAGTGCATGTATAACGAAAAAAACATTTAATTGAACATACTGTATCCACCTATCGCTAGTGTACTCAATGATTGAGCTGCAAACAGAGTAACTGTAGAAAAGTAATAAAGGGTACGACAAAAATGAAATAATACAGATATCCGACGTTCTCCTTCCATTTGTGGATTTAAGAGGTCGCCTTCATAGAGTACTAAACCTTTCTTGTCGGCGTACATGCAAAGAGGCCAGCGTGATTGCCAACTGTAAAAGGGCTCACAACCAAACATGCAGTATGTTGTAGTACTACAGGATCATATCCATTTTTAATGAATTGTTTAAATCATTTGATGAACAAAGTGAGAAAATGGGTATGTCCAATAATTTTACGAAGTTTGTAAATCACATCACCATAAAATTCAGGATGTGAAATACCGTGTCGCAGAAGCACCTTGAGATTACATTGGTACTTGCCAATAAGCGAGAGATTTCGATGCCATTTGCTCACATACCCTATAGTCCATACAATCATGGCATTTGCTCACATACCCTATAGTCCGTACAATTATGACATTTGTTCAAATGCCCCTATAGTACGTGCAATCGTGACATCATTTGGTTACATGTCATATAGCCCATATAGTCATGACCTTTGGTCACACGCCCTATAGTCCATACCATCATGACATTTGTTTGACATTTGTTCACATGCTCTATAGTCCGTACAATCACGCCCTCTGATCATGTGTCTTACAAACTGGTACTGCATTATTATGGCATCATCTGGTCACATGTCTTACATACACCGTCAATTATTCTTTCAGGCCACTTGACGTATTGGACCTGCACGACAATACCTTCTGATCACACACCCCGCAGGTCCTACAAGACTACCCTATAGTCTCATATTGTTACTGTTGGTCATATACAAACTATTATGCACACTCGTATTGTTGTGTAGTTCCGGCTGTGTCTTACAGGGACAGCACAATCATGAATACTAGTCATCTAGTCATGTATTCCATGTGCTGCGGAATCTTAACTTCTGGTCACACGACCAATAGTCCCGGCACGTAGTTCCGATGTCTGATCAAATTCCCTATTGATGCCTTCGAAAGTATAAATTGTTTTGGATTGTGTGTTAGTATACCTTAGTCAACAATGACATCACAAAACTAATACTTCAAGAAATTTGTTCATTTGATATTCAAATGCTCGCAAGATACATGTTGAATGGTTCTAAAATACACACCAGCACTGTACGATAATGGCGATGCCACCCTCCCCCGGACACCATTAAAGCGTCATCGTGATTCTCTGGCGAGTTCAACACGATGTTCCTCAAGCTCTCTTAGATTTTAACTCAACGTTAAATGTCCCTTGGCATTTCTACGAGTTTATAAATCTTCAGTATGTGTTATAGAATTGGTTTAAACTATAACCCCGCTGTGAAGAAACGTAACATGAAAGAACGTAATTTGAAAAAGAAAATCAAATTTCGTTAAGAATGGGGACACAGTAACTCAAAATGAAACAAGAGTGTTCGGAGGAACACATGTGTCACCTTCTCGCTACTGACACAGAAATGTTTAACATGCTGGAGGGTGAAAATCAAAACAAAGGGGAATAACTCAAAAAGTATTGCATACAGAGTGATGAACCTTAGTTACATCAATGGTCCTCAATGAGAGCAAAGTATGACGAAAACCAGAACAAAGGGGAATAACTCAAAAAGTATTGCATGCAGAGTGATGGACCTTAGTTAAATCAATGGTCTTAAATGAGAGAAAACACATGTGAAAGTTGAAAGCTCTACAATGATTAGTCTAGAAATGACAGCCAAAAAAAGAAAGTGTGACGGGCAGAGGAACAGACAGACATACAGACGGACAGACAGACAGACAGACGGACAGACAGACGACGGAAAAGTGATCCCTAAGTGACACACTGCCTCTCGGCAGGTGACACAAAAACAACAATTTTTAAATCACGTTAAAAGTTTTGGACCATGTAATGTAATTTGAAATATTGTTTTCTTTTCAAATTGCGTGGACCCTATCCAATTCGCATACTGTGCAAATCCAAATTGAGCACAGCACTAATAGAAACTACATTTATATGTATTATTATTTATACATTATACTTTATATCAGTAATAATGAATTATTACCGACTTATAGTTCAGACACTTCTTTGTAGCAATGTTACTGTTGACCGGACGTAAAACCCAACTCACTCACTCACTCTTGTAGCAATGCACGTGCGATTGGCGTTAGTACGATTAACTAAATATAGATCACCTAGCAGTAGACGTGCAAATGTACACTAGTCTATTTAGCTGGTGTGTTTGACCACCATTTGAACCAGTTTGTGTAAATTACTGACAGTTCGTCCTATTGTTTTCGAACGATCAAATGCCAGATATTTTTTTCAAATTCGTAACCGAATAATTTTAGTATTGGCTAATGTTGCATCTTGAGCCATTGTGCTTGAAACACAGGCTTTGCTTTATAGTTGAACATGTCCTTCTATAGTTCTTTTTATCTGAACCCCTGCTTTCATACAGTCGGATTTTGTTGCGAAAACGCCAAATAAAACTTTGTTTGTAAACCATAAATGTATAATTATTATTTTTTACAACATATGTGATGGACGTCATAAAATAGGATTACTGATGAATAACTGAATTCAACGACATTTTAAAAGGATTCACCTTTAAAAAATAAATGCCAAATGTTTTGATGATATAATTTGTAATGAATGCAGCATTAATTGACATTAAAACGCATTTCGTCAAGAAACCCTCCAATAAAGAAATAATATTTTCTTCCGGAATACATGTGTATGTCAAAAAGATTTTAAACAAGACGGCTATGATGGCACTTTATCGCTCATCCGTGAACTTTAACACTAAATAGAGACTAATTAGTCAGCACTATCTCCGGAAAATCATAGTATTTTTGTTTCATTTTATTCATCAAAATGGATGATAGTAAATATTATTTCTCAATGTGTTCACCACAGGACTGTTCCTACCAAATACAATTTAAATTAGACTGTTCATTTTGGGAGATTTTTAAACGTTTTCTCTATAGATACAAATGGAAATTCAGCCCTGTTCCTGGTGGTCATGTGTTCTTGCGTATCAATCTAATTTTAGCAATTCTGAAAGAGAGCTACCAGAGGGATATTTCTTCCAAATGCTATTCAAATTCGACCACCGGTTTTGAAGAAGGATATTGTCCTCTATAGACATAGAAGGCAATATAACCCCGCCCCTGGCGACCTGTATTTAAGGTATTAGCATGGTTCTAACAAGGTTGATTCAAGGTTGTCAAGCGACTATTCCTACCAGCTTCCATTCAAACTGGAACTCCAGTTTTGGATAAGAAGATTGTTAAAGGTGTTCTATATAGTTATTTAAGAAAATCTAGCCCAGTCCAATCGCGGTCATATTTCTTGATATATCGACATGAGTTATGTACAATTTACATTCTTCCTTTGCATTTGCCGTTTAAAGCGTGGACAGACGGATGAACGTACGGACACCGGACTGTGGTCATTCACAAAAATCTCTCTTGAGCATACTCAGGTGTGATTAAAAGCTGGAAACTACAAAATAAGCAAATAGCTTAAATCCCGGCTTTAAACCAGAACCATCTACAGCTAGGCGGTCTTTATTATCTAGTGTCTTGTGCTATTGCAAATCGCATGTGCATCGTGGCATACAAGTGGCTTAACTATGGGTCCGTGTTAATTCATTATAACTAATATCAGGTATAATACATATATAACGTAGTTTCTGTTAGTATTGTATTTCAGGAACACAACAAGGAAATGTTCGACGCAATTTGAGTTTTTCTTTTTTAAATTCCGTTACGCTGCCCAAAATATTTAACGTTATTTTCAAATTTCGTTTTTTTCCGTGTCTACACCGCTGCATAAAAACTACATCTGCTCAATGTTGACTATTTTCAATTTTGACTTTTTTAGTATTAAATGGTGTCGAAGAGAACATGTTGAGTCTAATGCTCTTTCTAGTTGGAAAAAAAACTAATGTTTGATATAAGTGACAAACGCATTTCCTTTTATAGCACTAATAAACACCTTCTTCCACCTAAACCTATAATTTCTTTTAGACATCTTAAAAAGGGTTTACAGGATTTCCATTCGAAATACGTTTTTGTTCCTGCTGATAAGGCATCGAATAATGTGATTATTATTTGACGATTACATTATATCGATGTCTTGAAGCAGAAAATTATTAAAACCAAGTCATACATTTCAGTTACTACTGGCGAAAAGACTATCGTTTCAGACCATGTCAAAAAGTATGAATAACTTGGAACTGATATTAAAAATACACGTCATAAACTTCCTACAATGTATTGTTTACCAAAAGTACATACAAAACCATATAAAGCACGTTTCATTTCAAATTCTAGTTCGTGTACATCTACTAAATTGTCTATACTTTTGACTTCTTGTTTAACGAAGGTAAATGAACATGAAACATTCTACTGTGATAAGACATAAAAAATCTGGAATAAATCTCTTCTGATCTATTAAGAACTCTTCTGAAGTCTTACAAAAACTTAAACCTATTAGAAATGTTATTTTGAACTACAATAAAATTGTCTCTGACTTAAATATTGATGTTAATACCCCTATTTCTTGAGATTGTAGCATTTCTAGCTTTTGCTATAAACCAGTTGGTCATGTCATTACTGGTAATTTTGATATCATTAAGGATAAACGTCTCAGGACCCTCCTAACTAAAGGACCTAAATATAGATTACCTTCCCTTATTGATTTTGACGCTTGTCGAACTCATATTGCGGAAGCTATTCAAGAATTCTGCATCAAATGGTGTCGACGAGAACATGCTGATGTTAATGCCCTTTCGGATTGGAAGAAATGTATTTTCGATATTATTGATACACGAATAACTTTTTACAAATCAAATAATCATCTTTTACCACCTCGACCTAGAGTTACATTTCGCTACTTGAAGAAAAACATTTCTAAATTTCATTCAGAATATGTTCTTGTTCCTGCTGACAAGGCATCAAACAATGTAATCATTATTTGAAGATTGCATTATGTTGATGTTTTAAAGAAGGAGCTAACTGATTCAAAAACTTATATAACAGTTCAAACACCTGAAAAAGATATAGTCTCGGAACATGTAAAAATGTGCAATGATTTTAAGTCTGGTCCTAACATAAAACAACATAAACTTTCTACTTTGTACTGGATTCCGAAACTACATAAAAACCCTTATAAGTCGCGTTTTATTGCCAACTCTAGCTGTTGTACCACTACTAAATTATCTATACTTTTGACGTCCTGTCTTACTACAATCAAAGAACATGTTAAACGCTACTGTGATAAAATATATGAAAATTCTGGTATTAATGTTTTTTGGTCCATAAAAAATTCAAATGATGTTTTAACAAAACTTGAAAATGAACAGTATAACATTTCTTTACTGAGCTCTTATGATTTCTCTACACTCTATACTACTCTACCTCACCATCTTATAAAGGATAGACTTATTAAATTAATAGAAAAAACCTTTGCCAGAGAAAACAAAATGTTCATTGCTTGTAATGTTCAACGTTCATTCTTTTCGAATTCAGAAGTTGAACATTACACAATGTGGACTTGCCTTGATGTTTGTAGATCTCTTACCTTTCTTTTAGATAATATATTTGTGCGTTATGGAGATACCATATATCGTCAAGTTGTTGGTATACCCATGGGTACAAATTGTGCCCCTCTTGTTGCAGATTTGTTTTTGTATTGCTACGAGAGGGATTTTATGCTTAGCTTAAAACCTGATACACAGACCGATATTGTTAATGCTTTTAATAAAACTTCAAGGTATTTAGACGATATTTTGAATTTAGATAATCCTTATTTTGATACTATGGTTTCTTCAATCTACCCAAAAGAACTGTCTTTAAACAAAGCTAATCAATCTGACATTAATGCTTCATTTTTAGATTTGAATCTTTCAATTACAAATGATAAAGTTTCGTCCAAAGTATACGATAAAAGAGAAGATTTTAATTTTAAAATTGTTAATTATCCTTTTCTAGATGGGGATGTGCCACGTTCTACATCTTATGGTGTTTATATTTCTCAACTTATTAGGTTTGCCCGAGCCTGTTTTGCTTGAAGATTTTAACAGACGTAATTTAGTTATAACTGATAAACTTCTTAAGCAAGGTTACAGATATCACAAACTTCGGAAAACCTTTTCTAAATTTTATTATCGAAATTTACCTCTCATTAGTAAATATAATTGCAATCTACGGACGTTACTGCGACAAGGCATTTCTCAACCAGAATTTTATGGGGATGTTATCAACAAACTTAGGAAAATTCGGGGTCATATCCATTTTCATGATTTGTTTATAAAACGCATTAAAACATTTAAAAAGAAAGGTTATGATCCTATTATATTGCAACACACTGCATGTTTGGTTATCGACCCTTTTACAGTCGGTAGCTACGCTTCCCTCTTTGCTTGCGCGATGACAGGCCGAGGGTAGTACTCTATGATGGTATACTCTTAAACTTGGATACAGGAGGAGCTTACCAGACTCATGTATTATTTTTTCCCTGTCGTGCCCTTAACGGCTTACCTGCAGGTGCTCTGACTTCAGCAAAGTCATTGAGTACATATTTGACGGATTGTCACAGTTATTATGCTATGTTTTACATGTTGTCCTGTGTTCACCGTCGTCTATGTTGTGGGTAAGTCCAGCGGGGATACCTTTATTTACAATATTTGTAAAGCTAGGTTGACTTTGAGAGAAGTGCGAGGTTAGGACGTCCGTAAACCGGTTTAAACCCCCAGTGGTGTTTTTGCTGCTGACCGTGCCAAGGCGGTACTCTCTTTGTCACCCTTCCTTTTGTTTGCCTTGTGTCTTTGTGCTTGTGGTTTGTTCATGTTGTGGAACGTTTGTCCCTGGTTCTTGTGTCTCTTTTGGTGTTTTCTGTGTTCATTTCGTGTGTGTGTATGTGCGTTTGGGTGTGTGGTTGTGTGTGTGTGTCATGCTGTCTATCGGTGTTTTGGTGGTTGTTGCGTCTTGCATGTAGCTTTGCCTGCTTGACTTTACTACTTTTCCATTAAGAATAAAAGGTATCTTGCATCCACTTTAAGCACGTACGATTGTTCTACTCTGTACACAACTCTTCCTCATATTTTAATTAAGGATAAGCTTACTAACTTAATCCTGAAAGTATCTGCCCGGGACAAAATCATTCCTGGCATGTAATGCTGAAAAAGCTTTCTTTACTGACGAGCAAATGAAATATTACACCAATTGGACTTGCTCAGAAGTTTGCGAATCACAAACCTTTCTTTTGGATAACATATTTGTACCTTATGGGAATGCTATATACCGTCAGGTAATTGGTATTCCTATGGGTACGAATTGTGCACCACTTGTCGCAGATTTGTTTTTGTACTGCTATGAGAGAGATTTCATGTTGCGTTTGAATCCTCAATCACAAGACGATGTTATAAAAGCCTTCAATGAAACTTGTCGATATTTGGATGATATTTTTAACTTAGATAACCCTTTCTTTGATGCTCTGATTCCTACAATTGATCCTAAAGAACTCAAATTGAATAAAGCTAACCCGTCCGACAATTATGCAGCATTTCTTTATCTAGACCTTAAAATTCATAATCGAATGATTTCTTCTAAAATATATGACAAAAGAGATGATTTTGATTTTAATATTGTAAATTTTCCTCATCTTGACGGGGATGTTCCCCGTGCTCCATCTTACGGGGTTTATATATCTCAACTTATTCGTTTTGCTAGAGCTTGTTCATCTATTGACGATTTTAATAGTCGAAATCTCATTTTAACTGAAAAACTGCTTAAGCAAGGATATAGATACCATAAACTAAGAAAAACTTTCTCTAAATTTTACTATCGAAATATCTCCCTTATTGGCAAGTACCAATGCAATCTCAAGGCGCTTCTGCGACACGGTATTTCACATCCTGAATTTTATGGCGATGTGATTTACAAACTTCGTAAAATTATTGGACATACCCATTTTCTCACTTTGTTCATCAAATATGTTAAAATGTATTAAAAAGGGATATGATCCTGTAGTACTACAACATACTGCATGCTTGGTTGTCAACCCTTTTACAGTTGGCAATCACGCTGGCCTCTTTGCATGTACGCCGACAAGAAAGGTTTAGTACTCTATGAAGGCGACCTCTTAAATCCAGAAACGGAAGGAGAACGTCGGATATCTGTACTATTTCGTTTTTGTCGTACCCTTTATTACTTTTCTACAGTTACTCTGTTTGCAGCTCAATCACTGAGTACACTTGCGATAGGTGGATACAGTTTGTTCACTTAAATGTTTTCGTTATACATGCACTTTGCCACTGTATTTGCCATCGCGGTTTTTGTAGATTAGTCTGAGAAGGGATACGTTTATTTACACTGTTTGTCTTTTAGGGTGGGGATGGAATAAGTGTGAGGTTGGGCGCGCATAAACCGGTTTAACCCCCTAGTGACTTTTGTCACTGACCGTTCCAAGGCGGTACTTCCATCTCCCCCTTTTGTATGTTTGTTTTGTCTTTTTGCGTCTCTTGATGTTTTTATAGATATGTACATTTGCTCTTTCCTATGTTGCTGTTCGGGCGACTGTTTGTTCTGTATGTGGTGTTTCCTGCATGACTCATTTTTGTACTTTTGTTCGATTTGATCAAGGGTCGCGACACAGCCGTTTGAGAACGTAAATACCAATCGCCAATCAATTACGATCCCGTTGAGGCACCAAGATACGCGGTTGTCTCATTTGGATCCAGAAAGTTTGTAAATGCAGCTAGCCATGGATAGCGACATAAAACCTGATGGACACCTTCCCAAAGTTTGCATTTGTTGCGAACAACCTACTCGTATTGGGCTCTTATACAGATGCATTGATTGTGTGCAAAATTGCAACCAGTCTGAAATAATGACACAAATACCACCACTGATATTGGCGATATGTTAGCATCAATGACATCCGATACTCTGTCACTGGTAAAGTCATATCTCGAGATATGATAAAGATTTTATTGTTTGACGTTCTCAAAGAAGAGAAGGTCGAGTATTTGAGACAAACATAGTTTCCTCCCGACTTAACATCCATTATCAGATTAGGAACGATGTTGTACGCGAAGGTCATTAAAACATAAGAGATCATACGTGCGTTCAGTCCATTAATTATTGACAACATATGTGCTTCAATAGGAGACACGTCTCTCTTACAGCTGTTACATAGATAACATATTTGGATTTACGTGTAAATGATAAGTAACCACATAACTTGTTTTATTTTATTTTCCAGAGTATAATTTTCCACGAAGACGCCCATCCCAGTTTCCCATGGTACAAGCAATGTGTTACATTTAACTTTTTTCCAACACCAAACCATGAACTGGTGTATAATGTGTTCACTATGGCGGCAATGTACGGAATCCCCCTTATTATCATCACCATGTCCTACACACTAATTCTTAGAGAGATATCAAAGAAAACAAAACAGAGTAAAGGTTAGTACAGATAGAATCTCTACTGTATATATACATGTATACGTGTTGAGAGATACATGCTAATTATCTTTAAATAAATTAGTTGTGTATGTAATGTTGCAGTAATAATGATTGTATGTACATGTATGTGTGATTCTGTTATACTACAGTAAAATCCCGCTAATGCGACCACTTAAAAGAGGTATAATTCTTTATGCTAGATACAGGTGGTAACTTAATGAAGGACAAAAGTAACACAGAAAGCTCCTAGAGGAACTTTCTGAATTACGTTTGTCCTGCATTAAGCAACCACCTGCTTATAAAGACATCCATGTTTATGCATTAATCGTCGCACTAGACGGGTTATACTGTACTAGTCACTTTCATTTATTTATTTGTAACGCATCTAATACTATCGATTAACCGATAATAACTTTATAAATTCATGTTTACAGGGTTTTTAAACTTTTCCTTGTTGAATATTCACGTAAGAAGTAATGGCATTATGAATAATCATTAGATATCTCTTTATAATGGTGTTTGAGTACAGTATTGTTTGCTGAAACTACAGAATCAGATCTATAGCATTGCATAAACATACAGAGCAACTGTTTGATCGTGATCTACTTAGGCTTTAGCCTTTTCCCTGTTGTATATTTATGTAAGAAATAATGACGTCATGAATATTAATTAGATTATTTTTAATTTTAATAAATGCGTATAAACACAGGACATTTTGCCTCAGGCAGAAACTGTAGAATCAGATCTGTATTACACCATAAGCAAACAGAGCAGACCCTGATTAGACGGCTCCTATAGACGCCGTCTGATCTGGGTATACTCTGTTTGTAGATGCGTCAAAATGCGCTTACATAAGGGAAAGGGTTACTATGAAGTAAAAAGTTAGATCCGTTTTGTAATCAGCTACTTTTTCTGCATGTTATACAAATGCAATATGTGCATCATAGTAAGACGACCTATATTTCAAACACTGAAATTGGAGGATTTAAAACTGGTCTCAAAATGTCTTTTCTACGACAAGCCGATAATGACTTCAGACTTCAAACTTCAGACTTAAACCTTCAGACTTCACACTTCAACCGTCAAACTTCACACTTCAAACATCATACTTCACACTTGAACTTTACGCTTTACACTTCAGACTGCACACTTTCACGATTCACAGTTGCTGTTTAGTTCGACGTTTGAATGTTCACTAAGATTTTAATGACATTTATTCCCGAGGTTTAAAGTGTGAACTATGAAGTGTGTATAGTGAAATGTACGAAAAACCGGTGGTGACATTTCATTATACACACTTCATAAATTCATAGTTCACACTTCAAGCTTCGTGAATAAATGCTATTAAAATCTTATAGCACATTCATACTTCAAACTTTATAGTTCACACTTCGAACTTCAAACGTCACACTTCAAACTTCAGACTTCTAACTTCACACTTCAAACTTCAAACATCACAAATTCTTTATCTCGTGATATAACGTCATCGGTTAATCAATATGCGCGGATAGCATATGACCGAGAACTTTTAACAGCGTAACAAAGGACTAATGGCCCAAACTATATACATTCTGGTGTGTTCCAAATAGTGTGGACCCTTATCAGAGAGCTCATTTATGAGAGCTCTTATCAATTCATTACTTGCATAGTATAAGTGTACTCATCATAAATACTTTGTTTGTAAATGATACTTATACTCATCACTAGGGACTAATGGATTATAGAAGAATAGCACTAATAGTAATTCACAATTTTTCATTTATTTAACATTTGCAGAAAACCAAACACAAATTTTGTGAATTTTGTGTGTGTTGAGTTTTCGGTTACTTTCAAATATATTGTTTCTAGATGCCAAGCATTAACACACACTGAAAATAAAAGAAATATATTCCTGCAACTCCCCCAAACACGATCGCCTTTACAAAACACGCGGGAAAATCTAATGACGTCGTTCGGGTTATTATAGTAACCGTGAAGTTTGAAGTTTGATTTTTGATGTTTGAAGTTTCAAGTGTGAAGTATTGAGTTTAAAGCTAAACGTTTGAAGTCTGAAGTTTGAAGTCACCACCGGTCTTTCGTAGAAATGTCACCATCGGTATTTCGAAAGACCGGTGGTGACTGCATACTTCACAATTACAACTTCAGACTTCAAACTTTATAAGTTAAACTTTAAACTTAACACTTCAAACTTAACACTTCGAACTTAACACTTCACACTTCACACTTCACGATTCACAATTTCTGCGTAGTTTGAAATATGAAATTCAATGTTCTATAAGATTTTAGTAGCTTTTATTCATGAAGTTTGAAGTGTGAACTATGAAGTATGAAATAGTCATCATCGGCCTGTCGTATTTTCTCATTTAACATATTTGACGAGTAGTTCGCTGACATAGAAACGATTTGGAAGTTTCATTTCAACTCCATTTTAGAAGAACTACAAGACTTGAATTCCAGTACTGCAAGAGGTCGATTGCGCCGATCTGCTGTCGGGAATATTGAAAGAGCAAGGTCAAGGACGCTGAAAATGACAGTCGTTATAGGTGAGTGATTTTGTAGTAGTAATCAATTCTACCATATACCGAAAGAGGACCACGAACTTCGACGCATGGAATAGTTAAAGAAGTTGTCATAAGACAAAGTTTTCAGTCTTTTGTTGGATACTTTGTTTTAATGATATGCGATTATGTTAATAGAGGATCTTACATGAGTGTTCATTACAAATTGTTTTTATGAAACGAGTTTACTATAAATGACACGAACTTTAGCGAGTGTAATATTCAATATAGTAAACGAGTTTCATGAAAGCAATTTGTGCTGAACACGAATGTAAGATTATTGTTATCACATAATCCTTAAAATACAATAGAAGTGAAACATACTATATCTGATGGCTGTTACGGCCATTGTTTACAACAAAGTACAGTCCGATTGCAACTGCTCATTTGCACTCCAACACGGCGGATTAGTTGATACATAGAGGATCTTACATGAGTGTTCAAATAGTTTTTATGAAACAAGTTTACTATTATAATATGACACGGGCTTTAGCAAGTGTAATAATCATTATAATAAACGAGTTTCATGAAAACAATATGTACTGAACAAGAGTTTAAGATTCTTTTTATCCCCTCACCCGTAAAAAGTGTCATAGAACGTGAAACAGACTTATCTTACGGCTATTTCGGTCATTGGCCACAGCGTAGTGTAGCCAGATTCAAACTGCTCATTTGCATAAAAAATGCTCTAGCGCATTTCCGCGATTTACGTTACTCTGTTTCGGCACTCCAACACGGCATATTATGTGATAAATCCTCGAAACACATAAGCATATTATATTTAATTATTAGAAGCATCACTTTATGTTTGTTTGCAGTAAGTACAAATATCTATATATTAGCATATGAATGATCATCGGTAAAGAGTACGGAAATCTGGTATTTTACAAGTAAAGTGTCTATTTAGTCAACTGTGGGGTATCTGCCAGAACTTCACTCTTCAGTAAGAATCCGCTAAATCAGACGTTCAGTTTAGTATAAATGTCGGCCATGTAGACAGGTGGCAGCTTAATGAAGGATGAAAATCATACAGAAAGCTCCTCTATGAGCTTTCTGCATGATTTTCACATTGCATTAAGCAGCCACCTGTCTAAACGTATTTTATTTTTTCTCTTCTAGAATTCTGGTTTAGAGGTTTGTATTCAATGTATGCCCGAGCCAACTGTCAAAATATCAAACATTGATATGTATATAATCATCAAAATAGAAAATACAAAACCTTTCATTTTACACTACTTTTTCCTGTGATAAAAGTAATGGTTCAGCATGCTTTAAGGGTTTCGTGAATACAATTTATTCGGTAAACCTGTAACATCAAACTCCGATGTCAGCCTTTTAAATCACGTTGCATTGCTTCTATATCATAGTCAAAAGTGTGTGCTTTGTGCATAGATACATTTAAATGTCATCTTAATATGCCATCACTCCATCACGTAAATTATCTGAAGATCTATTGCGGTGTCCATATGCAATGCACAGGACTTGACAAATTGTATGATGCAAGCATGTATCGCCTTTATTAATTTGTCTAAGATATAATTTGGCCAGTTCTGTCCACCGTATGATAATCCTGAGCATGACTTTAATCAGGGGTTATTGATTTTACTTTTTGCATATTAAGACTTTGTGCGAACAAGCAATAACGAACATGTTCATAACACGTGTGTGGGAGTGAAAAAGTCCACATTTGATACGTGAGCTCATTATTGGTCACATACATTACACAGAGCAACACATAAACGTCCGTATTCGAGTACTAAAATTGTCATTTCTCAATCAAACTCTATGATGTGACCACTCTTTAGAATCACCTCTTTGATACGATTCTAAAGAGTGGTAACAACATAGGGTTTGGTGGAAAAATAAAGATGTTATCCTTGAAAATGTTTTAATTTACGCATCTTATCCGGAGTTCTGATTAAACATTGGGCCATGTGTTGCATGGATGTATTGATAGGTATAGAACACACTTTTATAATAATACTTAACAGTATCAGGTATGTAAGCATTAACTATTGTCTTAATTCAACAAAAAAATCCATATCATCTATCACGCCAAGCCTGACTGTTTCTCTAAATTGGCAATATATAATGTTGGCGCTGTCAATGAAATGTGTAAATCAATATCGCCGTCTGAATAATTCCCTACCGGTGAACAAACACTGCAATTTTGTTACGCGTTTTCTGATTTTGACTGATACTGCACAATCCCGTAGACGGTACGCTGTCAAATTATTTTTCTACCGCTGTCTCAATATTAATAGCTGCGGAAATGCAGACACTTCCTGGATAATTAAGATAATGAGAATCTATGAATAGGACTCGCTAAACCAGCTGGAGATGTTGTTAACTACTTGAAAGAATATAGAAATATATACCTATCAACATGTACTGGAAGGCGGTGAAATAATCACGATACAGGTTATTTTAAAACAAGACATGTCGTGAAAAATAACTACAGCGGCACGTATGCATGTCAATGCATTTCCTAGAAATGGTCCGTTTGAACAGAGGTAGATGTCATGCTCATACAATCATTTAGTTTCGACAACCCTTTCATGTGCAATACGTTTGTTAGATTCATAGGAATGAGAGACAGTAGCCAACAAAGCAATGGTGTTATATATGAATGATACTTAGCTTTGTAAAGATACTATGAAATGCACACTAATATTAATAATAATACAAAAGGAAACAACCCGATGTTTGTTCTTATTTTTGTGGCGATTCTTGATAATAGTGGCATGGCAGATAGAGTCACTAAATATGGCCACATGCCGGTTATCACAGACATTACTACTGAACTTACATAAGTTAAATATTGATACAATAATTAAAATCACAGTCATGCTGTTTGACACGTGATCAATAGTTTCTAAAACGCATCGTCAAATCCGAGGCTATAACATTGCAACAGCGGGTTAGTGATTAATATGATTTATTTTTCTCAGTATATCTTTGTGACCATAATTTGGAGGTTGTGGCAAATCACATGTTTTAAAATTAGTATAACCCTTATCCTACTCAATGCCACCTGGCTGAAATTTGCAAATATATTAGATCCAGATGATCAGGATCCAAGCTGTTTTGCAGTTCGGATGGTTTAACCCTTTCCCTCATACTGATGCATTTTGACGCTTCTGTAAAAGTCACGTACAGAAACCATTGTGGTAAATAGGGCATTTGCTCCATAGGAGCAAATGCTATATTTATCACAAGGTTTTAAAACTACACAGTTCTAATATTTTCATTTTCTTTAGTAAATGCTCATTTTCGGTAGATTTATTCAAAGAGATTAGGTCTAAATATAACCTATGCGGGAATGGTTTAAACGTATTTTGAATAAGTAAATCTTGTAAACGACAGCGTTTGAGCAGCTATTAGAATTTAGAGTTATGATACTTAATCCATATAATAAACAACTGGTTTACATAAGAACCTGTCCTAAGCGGTGATTTCATTTATTAAACATAGGGATATGAAAAAAGAGGTACATTACTTTTGACCTGTATTAAGCTGCCACCTGCTTTACAGACACATACTTAAGCATATTTTAATGGCCGCTTAAGGTTCTTCTGTATGCAAACGCGCGTAGAATGTTACGTAGAATTGATTAACATGAAATATATAGTTGTGTTAATATCTTTGTATGTTGATTTTCAAAATGTTTCAGCTATTTTGTATGACCATTTTATTCACTAATCCTGTTTTATATTTAACCCTATAACACATAAATACGAATTTCAACGTCTTTGCAGACATGGTAGATCCAGGTCCAACATCTTCTCTATGAGCCATCTGATCAGTGTCTTCTGTTTGCATAATGCTGCAGTGCTCCCTCTCTACAACGACACCCTTTGGGATACGAAGATTGTATGTGTTGTTCAGAGGGAGTTGTTATAGGGAGGGAAAATCAAACATAATTAGCTTGTTTGCAGATCCCTAGATAAGGTGTATTTCGGGAACTAAAGCCGGTATGCCTCAATCAAACCCTATGTTGTGACTACTCTTTAGACTCGTCACAAAGTGACGATTCTAAAGAGTGGTCACAACATAGGGTTTGATGAAGGCATAAAGAAAATACGATGGAAAAACGTTGTGTCTAGAGTCTTGTTGTTTCGGAAACAGTGACATACGTTGTTGCAAGGAGGGATCGTTATTGAGAGGGCCGTTGTAGGGAGGGAGCACTGTATATGTTTCTGCAGTTTCTATCGGGGCCACACATTACTGTGTTCGTGCGCCATAATGAAACTTAATATACATAATACTCATGCTGTAAATGGTTAAGAAAGTTGTTTCTGCATTTCAGTGAGCGTGTTTGTCTTCTGTTGGTCGCCTTACTATGTGATGTCAGTTTGGTGGTGGTTTGACAAGTAAGTTTATCTTATTATTAAAATACATAAAATGAAATAGTCAAGTATTCATCAAATTAAGACACCAATGTACAAGACTAATATACGTATAATACGCAACCTACTTATTGTCGCAAAATATGTTCGTATTTATGGTAATATACGAGTATTAAAGATACTACCCACTAGTGCGACATAACACATTGCACACGCCCTTAACCGAAGCATACCGCTACCGAAATGCAATGTCAACAAAACGATTTGCTACAATAGTACCGGTATCTTGTTTATATCATGAATATATATTTATGAAGTTGGGACTGCGTTTTTATGTTTGTAAAAGTAATGTCTCGAATGTATGCACAATGATGTTTAACTTTTACTTATGTCCTTTGCAAACAGTGAAGACCTAGATAAGAGGGTTCCTAGAGGAACTCTTTCACCAGGGTCTGCATTGTTTGTCATGTTACACTTTTCTTTAGAAAAATCCCTAAATATTCACCATATGCTTGCCCTATTTGAATTTTAGAATAGCCCATTAGAAAAGTCAGCATTGTAACGGTTAACTTTGTTTTACAGGGAATCGGCCAGTGAAGTTGATGTAAAGATACAGAAAGGACTGTTCATGTTTGCAGTGTCCAACTCTTGTGTTAATCCCGTAGTGTATGGTATGTATTTAAGAAGGCTTTGAAAGTTTACTGTGTAGTATTATGTTACATAGTATTTTATTTTGTTAATTTAGAGTTGCATACAACTTGAAAAAATGTCCGTTTTTTAACCTCATTTGTTGAGATTGATAGTTTCTTTTACAAATCATGCAAATCCCGTCATATACGTTGTGTACTTTTAGTTTGTTGTAGCAATGCCTTTCGATTTCGTGAAGCATACGAACGACGCTGCATACATACCACGCCCCTCTGGACCCTCTCACCCCCAAGAGCAATGATTAACAAAGGCAAATCGCCAGTATTATATATAATTAAGGTCAGAAATTATATAACCTTGTTTTGACAACAATTAAAACGTTAGGTGCTGCTTACTGCAAAGTGGCTAAACATGACACTTATTTATCTAATAGGTGTTTTTAAAATTAATACTTAAGTAACAAAGACACACATGGAAGGGGATGTTTTGCTCATAAGCTGTTTAACCCCTATTTTGTTTAGCACTACCCCGTAACATTTACGAACAAATTTTATCCAGATTAGATTCCGTCTTATCACCAAGTAATCTGTGATCAGTAGTTTCCAAAAGCATAATCGAATCGGGAAAAGGTTCACTGGTTGCAGATCAAAGTGTAAGCTGGCATCATTGTAAGCTGGGTAACGACTGGGTGTATAATAACTGCAGAGCCTTTGTTTTGCGTGCCAACACTAACCATTTTACCAGAATTATGGACAGCTGCAACTTGTTTGATTCCGCATACTGATCAGAATTTCAAATGTCACTATTTTGATAGACGGCGGATACATTCTGACGCGAATTTTACGGCTTTTTGTAGAATCAAGTTTGCGTGTCACCATTCAAATCAGTGTTTTGTTCTACAATTTTAGGAATGTTCACCACTTCGTTTCAAAGGGAGTTAAGAAAGTGGAAAATTTGGGTGAAAGCCCATATGGCAAGAAGTATCACAGACTTCAGTTCTGATGAGGAACCGATGTCAGATATTAGGCTGGCGGAGGCTCGCCTGTAAAAGGCATTGCTACAACGAAAAGTGTGGGTGTATTAAAATATATTTTGTTTAGTATAAATATTGTGGTGATTCCCCTTACTGTGAAATCGGAAGTACATGTAGTCGTATTATGAATACAATACTTTTATCAGCACGGTTCCTCCGTCAGTTGATTGGTGTACGTGATCATTACAAGATAGATGTATTTGAGTCATTGAATTATTATCGCGTTTGAAGTAAACATCTATCATTACACGATAGATGTACTTGAGTCATTGAATTATAATCGCGTTTGAAGTAAACATCTATAATTACAAGATAGATGTATTTGCGTCATTGAATTATAATCGCGTTTGAAGTAAACATCTATAATATTTAAACTAATTTAAATAAAATTAAATGCATATGCATTTTGAATGTTTTAAAATATTATGTCACTGGTTGAAATTAATTTCTCATTTAATTTTGTATTTGTTACAGGATTGTTTACAATTAACTTTAAGAGAGAATTTCGTAGATGCTGCTGCTGTCTGAAGGCAAAGTGGAATAATAGGAGATACGATGGATATACCGGCACTACACTAACAGTTCGAGAAGGATTTCCCAGGTCAACTGTTTCCCAGGCCTCATACAGTTCAGTTAGAGCATCACAAAGCTCCTCTGGGAAAGTTCATCTAAAAACGGCGGTGAATGGCAACTCGCCCGTACGTTATACAGCAACTGCTCATATCAAACGAATTAAACAAGACATTGGGAATGGAAATGCTCATAAAAGTGATTCATCCTCTGGACATTCCAAAATGAATTTGAATAATTTCATATCTGTACAGTTACCGAAGAATGACAATGTAGAGTTAAACAATACCTTATAATTCAGAATGATCATGTGAATACGAAGTAGATTTGTAACCAGTTGTACAAACGTGTACTATACAATTGTTTTCATTCGAGGGAATGGGTTTTTAGCCTAATCGATATTTTGTTTTCTTACAACTTTATTATTCTTATATTCTCCGAAAAATGTGTATGAACCTACAAACGATCCTAAACGTTACTAATGTCCTTTGCAAACAGTGTAGATCCAGAAAAAATGTTCCTATAGTAGCCCTTTGATCAGGGTCTGCAATGTTTGTCATGCACTGTTTATCATGTTACACATTTCTTTTAAACGCCCTGAATATTCACGGCAAGCTTGAACTGTTTGAATATTTCGGAATATTTCAAAAATCATCGTTGAGACATTTGTCCATTTTGCTTATAACATCAGGGTCCATGCTTATAAAGCTTTTTAGTTGAGTCTGAGTTCGTTCTCAAGCTTTTGATTGGTCAGAGTTGAGTTCTCAATCAAAAACTTGAGAACGAACTCAGACTCAACTAAAAGTTTTATAAGCATGGACCCTGTTCATTTTGCTATCAAATGTATAGTAATTCAAAGTGAAGTCTGTCTTGTATGCGTTTGTGTTCAGTTAAAGGTGAAACCATTTTCATTGATAAATATTCCAATGGTAACATACGTGTTGCCAATGCTATCTAAATCCATTTAAGACAAAGTTTCACCCAATTATTGACGGTACGAACCTTGAATGTGCGGTAACCAAGTATATCTAACCTTTGCAAACAATGTAGATCAAGATCAAATGGCTCCTGATGAATCACTTTGATCACAGTCTGAAATGTTAATTTAATGATATTGTTCGTCAGTGATAAACATTGATACATTTTGTTTAATCATTATTCCGTAGAGGAGGAGCCGGACGTTATTATTCTGCAGACTAAAGATTAGTTCACTTGAGTGTGTTGCTGCAACCAAACATACCAAAATGTCACGCAGGATGTGATCAGCAGCACGTTTATTGAGTTTCAATCCGTTTACGCTTTTAGGTGACTACTAAGCGCTGGTCCAATAGCTTGGAGTTGATAAGACGTCGGGTTACACGCGGTTAGATCTGGACTTTGGATTCAAGCAGACAGTTTCGTTCTCAAGCTTTTGATTGGTCAGATTTGAGTTCTCAAGCTTTTGATTGGTCAGATTTGAGCCAGAGGCTCAAATCTGACCAATCAAAAGCTTGAGAACGTACTCAGACTCAACTAAAAGTTTTATAAGCATGGACACTGTTAATATTAAAATATTTTAGTCGCCGTTTTAGTATTTTCATTTTTGTTTCATTTGTGCTTGTATTTCTGTAATAAAAAGGAAATGTTTGTGTGATGGTCGCGTAATGTCCAACTTATAAACGCAATTACAAGCGAAACAACTTTGTTTTGACACGTGGCAGAAAATATTATTTGTTTCGTTTTGTTATTTTCTCTGTATACAGTAGTCTTATGCGTGGTGTTATAACATTGTTAAGCAAAGCCGGGTAGTTTTGTTTAATATGTATGCTTACAAGCCAAATGCAGATGTAAAATAAATTCTAATTTGAAACAATAAGCGGTTTAGTTGTATTGTTACATACTAAACCATGCAACAACAGTTAGGTCCCCTTATAGATCACTAAAACGTGTCATACAATCCTATCGTATGTGCTAGTCCAAATAATGTAAAATCGTGTATCCTTGTTGTCCATATATTCACGAACATCACAACCTTTTAAATTACGATGTCATTTTACTTTTGATGAATCAAGCGTAATCGCACGCATAATAGAATACTACAACTACAACATGGTAGCCGATGACTATACCGATTATTGTAAAGATGAAGGGGATTATCTATATGGTAGATGTAGACATATGTCTTAAAATGGCGGAACTAGGTTACTAATTACCTTTTACTCCATGCATATTGATATAAGAAATAATGACATTAATTGGAGGTGTCTTAAAATGGCGGAAATAGGTTACTAATTACCTTTTACTCCATGCATATTGATATAAGAAATAGTGACATCAATTGGAGGTGTTGGCCATGGCAGACTCTATAGAATCATATCTATGCTATGTCATAAGCAAACAGAGCAGGCCCTGATGATATGGCTCCTAAGGCTCTATCTGACCTTGGTCCTCTCTGTTTTCAAATGCGTAAAAATGTGTATTTAAGGAGAAATGGTTAAACGAGTGTCAAATAATAAGTAACATCCTTCTCTTATTAACCGTACATATCATAATCATATAACATGAAGTTTAAAATCAGAAACAAAGTCTGTTTTCTTGAAATGTGGTCTGATGTGTCAAAAAGCGAAACAAATGCACCATCTCGTAACCCCATACAGAAAAAAACCTCTTTGAACCGAACTTTTGATAAAGAACCATTTAGGTCTTTTTATTCAGGTAGCTGCATGATAAAAGTCATGTAGGAAACTCCTTTGGGACCTTCCTGCATGACTCAAATCCTGCATTAAGCTGTAACTTGTCTGGGAGGCAGACACTGATGCTATTTTGACGTCCTCTTCAGAGGGGTTTTACTGTATATAGATGTACATGAAGGGCAATATGTTACCATCATCTTCAATACATCAGATTGTCTTTCAAAAACATTCTAAATACGAGTATGTTTCAAGTATGCATCACAGTTTTCGGTTATCTTCAGGTTGCATATACCCAACATAGTAAAGTTTTGGTGAGAAAAAAACACAGTTTTATCACTAAGTAAAGCAACCCTTTGCCACCGAGTAAAATGCCGTGTTTGTCACCAAGAGGAATCAACTAAAAGAAGCTGGCACCCGCAGTATGAACGGAAATCGATGCCGTTTTTCATTTCTGGGTATTTTCCGCATATATTGGTAATATACTGATACAAACCCGGGGCAAGTACGAGCGCCGTAATGACGGCACGACGTCGTTTTTGAATCAGGTGCTGGATTGGCGTTGTGCCAGGTGCTCGCCATAGATTCAAATTGCGATTGCTAAATAATTGAACAATATGCAGAGCTTTTTGAAGTTTTGATCTTTTGCTGCGACGAACATTTGGTGTCTTATTAATCATTTACCACACACATTTATGAATAATTGTCTGTCAAAGAGCCGAACTATTGCAATGACGTGTGATTCCGGTTCAATACACCGCTAGCGATTCCAGTTTATCTCGTACATCGCTAAACTCTTGTTTCAGTCGCGGTAAAATTTCAAAGTCCATTCGTAGTGCCAGATCCGGAGAATACAGACTGGGATCAAGTCTCTCAAAGCCCAGCAGGTCGATATCTTACAGCGTAGTCTTCGCTCGATGAGGTGGAGCATTGTCCTGGTGGAAGCTGACGCTGCCAAGGTCAAAGTCGGGCCGCTTTCGTCTAAGCGATCTAGTGAAGTCACAAAAGTGGGATGAAAATGGTAAAACACCATTACTTTTAGACATGTTGGTCGGTGAGAAAGCTGCAATGGTGTGTTTATCCTTGTACCAGGATACAATTTAATGAAACATGACAATTTTATTTAACTCTTTCGCTGCCAACTTTTGTCGTCTGCAACTTTGTCGTCTGCTACAATTTTCAGTTTTCATTTTGTCTTTATTTTTGTCTCATAAAATAGTAACAGTAACACACAGTTAGGATCCTGATGAAACGCCGAGTAAGGTGCTTTACAATACAGGAATAGTGGATTGAACTCGATTGAATAAGTTCATAATAATGATATATCGTAAATTACGTTCGTGTAAGTCATTAAACATTAGCATACTTTCTGAATCAACTGCGTGTACAATTTTAAGCTGTAATCCGTTTGTTTACAAAACTGCAATAATGGTGTTTGACAGAGACGCTGGTCTACTCGGTGTCTCATTCGGATCCAAAGACAGACGAAATGTTACTACACAGGTTAGTACTACCGCTAGTCTAACGGTCTGTAGATCATATATACACTGCACATCAATTTCTATCTGGAATATTATTGTTGGCAGTTCTCTGGTATCAATGTACTGCTTTGTTTTCTACCACAATATAATCACCATGTTATTACTAAGTTTTATTTTGTAAAACGGCGTGTGTTATTTAAACTTAATATCCGTCTATAGAACACCAAAATACCAATTGGTAACACCTAACCCATTCACTCTCATATCATTTATAAAAAAACTCGTTTATATTGACTTTGGAACCCACATATGCCCAAGCCTTCAGGAGCCTTCTTTTCTGGGTCTACACTGTATGCATACGTCCAATTAATGGGATAGCTGGAGTGCACGGGTTAAAGGTTTTGTCAAAAACACGCATAGTCTATGCTAAAGTTTTGTATTTAGTTAGGTGGTAAATACATTTTCAGACAATATTTAAGATAATGGTATTTGAAATCAAGATTATGCGACGTTATAGCTTTTGATATTTCTGAATATGTTTTTCTTTTCTGACAAACAGAATAACATAACTTATGATAATTCACGTACGCTATTTGAGTAGCCATGGCAAAGACACATACTTTACATTTTAGCAATTTTAGTTTTCTGGAATATATAGATCCTATAATGGTCACGACTGTGTCGAACGTCCCCTCACCATTTCATTCGCTCGGCTTTAATATCACCGTATGTTATTAAACGCATTCAATTTGTTATTCATGAAGCGGTCGCTAATGATATATTTATTGTATTCATGGATACCGAATCCAGCAGAACGTTATATTAGAGGATATTCCAAGAGCCAATGAACCCAAAGAAGCACCAATGAGACCTAAATGGCAAACTAATGACATCTAAGCAACACGCAGACCTAATCATCACGACATCGATTTATGTTCGTCTACATATGTATACATCTACTGTTGTGCAAGCATACGACTGTTTCGAAAACCTCTATTAAATGCAACGATGTCAGACACCATGTAATGTACGAAGTATTATTTTTCACTGAGTCGTACGTCTACTTATATGCTGATATTACCACATTCTTTAGCTACAAGCTGTTGTTCTACAGTCTTTAAAGCAAATATCTACTAAGCTTGACACAAACAACTTAATATGCAATACATATTTACGACAGAAGGGATTAAAGAGTAAAGAACTTGATAATTCCATAAATACAGGCTATCGAATTAAACGCACTAAACATATTTAAAACTCATTTTATATCAATCATCAGCCTATAATATTAATCGCTATGAAGTATCAACTATAATTGCAAAATTAACCAAGAGGCAAGAAGCTGATGTAAATTCTTATCTAAAGCTTATGCTTAGATTAGATATTTAATCAACGCCCAGAGTGTACCGAGTAGAAACCACCATCGTTTGTGAATCTTTTACAAATTTACAGCTATAGAATTATTTGAACTAAACCTGCGACGTGTCATGTAACTTTAACACACCAGACGCGTATAGACAGATATTCTGTTTGATTGCATAAATAAAGATTATTACACGCCGGGTGACAAGGACCGCAGAGTGATATTGGCCCGCAACCTTGATATTGGCCCGAGGGCTTTAGCATTGGCGAATATTTCAGCAGATCACAGATAGAGTAGCAGACACTATTTATCAGCATAAAAACTGCTTTCAAAACTCAATTGAGGGAAATGGTGCTATCCTGACGTCATTTGGATGACGTCGAAATGACGGTTTTACACTATTCGAATAACGGGCGATGGAACTAGCGGCTAGACTTCACTTTACCTGTACGTATGTGAATAAATTTGAATCGAGGTTGTAGACTGTGGTTTGGAAATTGGGGCCAATCGGTACGTGTACGAGTACTTTGACAACATTTGCAGCATCGGAGCAGAATAAGACCTTCGCCAAGTACCCGGGTTCTATTGCTATAAATTTAGAACAATTATCTTAGCAGCGGGAATGTATCGGTTATTGGCCCGTCGCTAGGTCCGTATATGCCCGCTCGGACAATACGACTCAATTTTTCGATTGATATATGACCATTTTGAGTGTAAAAATGTTACTATTTAAGGTAACACATGGAACAAATAGAGGTTATTACACGGATGACTAGGGCCACAGAGTGATATAGGCCCGTCACCTTGATATAGGCCCGATGCTTAAGCCCGAGGAACTATATCTAGGTAAGGGCCTATATCACTCTGCGGCCCTAGTCACCCGTGTAATAACCTGTTTATTAGATTTGTAAAACATTGGCGAAAATTTCAGCAGATCAGAGATACAGCAAAAACTATTTCTCAGCAAGAAAACGGGCTTATAAACTAAATTGAGAGAATGGCGCTATTCTGACGTCATTTGGATGACGTCAAAATGACGGTTTTACAAGTTTCGAAAAATTAGCGTCAACAACTGGAACCAGCGGCTAGACTTCACTTTACCTACTGTGCATGTGCAGAAATCTGAATCGAATCGGTAGGTGTACGAGCACTTTGACAACATTTGCAGCATCGGAGAAGAATAAGACTTTCGCCTCGTATCGGGGTTCTATTGCTATAGATTTAGAACAATTATCTTGGCAGCGGGCATATATCGGTTATAGGCCCGTCGCTAGGTCCGTATATGCCCGCTCGGACAATACGACTGGATTTTTTGACCGATATAGGACCATTTTGAGTGTAAAAATGTTACTATTTATAGTAACAAATGTAATAAATAGACACTATTACACAGGTGACTAGGGCCGGAGAGTTATATATGCACGTCACCTTGATATTTGCCCGAGAACTATATCAAGGTAAGGGCATGTATTTGTATATTTATAAGTGACATTATGCCTATCCTTTCTTTGGTTAAATACACTCTATCCTCGTTTTCCTGATTACACATATGTTCGAAAGTCTAGTAATTATCTATTCTAAATCCCACTGGAAAGAGATGAAACAGATAGAGTTCGCTGCTTTCTAGAAGCGCTTTGAACTATGAATATGCATCAAGCACTAGCAATGTGAAGGTTGTGTTTAACATAAATATGCTCCATGAAACGTGGTTCATGCTGTGTCATGCTGTAAGATGTGAATATTGTACAGACAGGTTGAAGTCAAATTACTCGTGCGCACGCTGGTGCAGTATTGTGCTGTGCATATTGATATTTTGATATTGTTGTACTAAATTGCAGCTAGTGCATATTGATACCTTGATATTGTACTAAATTGCAGCTGGCATACGATTTATGATTACTGCAAGAGCTCAAGATGTTACAGTAAAGCCTTTGAACGACAATGTATACCGGGTTGTATTTCTGAGCTGCCTTTAATATCACCATTCACTTTCATACGAAGAATAAAAACGTAGGTAATGAGACAAGAAATACAATCATTGGTGATACTAAAATTGAACTAAAATTGGTAGCCTTGTATTTATACAATAATATCAGTTCATATAAAATAAAATAAATTTTCAATTCATATAAAAAGCAAACAAACAAACAACAACAAAAACAGCGATCTTCCTTTAGCGTCTGGCGTACCAGGTAGTTCAATCTTAGTATGTGAACAGTGAACGAATATAGTGATTAATAAAATACAAACTACTATTATTGGATGCATTGCATGCTAAGTTTGGCATACGTTTGCCTTGATTGACCATAGTCACACATCATAAGTATGTATATAAGGTATGTGTACGGCAGTCGTTGTGTGTATGTGTGTGTGATCAGTTTACAGATATACGATCCTCTACAAAGTTAGTTTGTTCTCAGTGCCAACTCATTGTGACACAAACATACATGACTGGTTATTGTGATCATATAGTGCAAGCTATGTTTGGTCAGCTGTTATATTAATGTTTTGTGCGTTATATGTACTAGTAGCTTATGAACATGTAATTCAAGCATATGCCAGCAGGTACAGCCCAAGTGCATCAACATATGTCTGTGTGTCGAATGCCCGATGTCCATATTGTATTCACGCGAAACAAATTAATATTTTATGTCTAAATTTGAATCTAGTGTTAATACATTGCCTTCCCCTGTCCGACAAAATACCATTATCATACATGACGAAGTAGCCATACGTGTCTCTTATTTGGCCATATAGATAAGTATGCTGTCAATGGCATATACATATAAAGATTGTACGTCTTAAAACCCCGTTAAGCAAGGGTATTATATCAAAGCAGCGCTGAACATTTAGACGCTATCTTGTTATTTGATAACAAACATACGAACCATTACAAAAAAAGCCTTTTTAAGTTTTGATATACACTCGACGATCTGATCGTCTCATATAAACGCATATTCACGCCTTTGCAAACAGAGTAAACCCTGATCAGACGGCTTCTGTGGGAGTAGTATGATCAGGGTCTGCCATACTTGCTTATGAAATATAATATATTTGACTCTACAGTTTCTGCCATTACTAAACATTCATACGTAATATGTCATATAAAAATCAGCTTATATTCATGATAACATTATAACTGAAATGAATGTTCAAAGGGGCAATGGTTAAACATGTTTCACGTGCACAGTCCTAATGCTATTTTAGACAAAGTATAATTTTGTTCAGAGGTCCAGATAAGATGCGTAAATTTCAACATTTTCAAGAAAAGCTACCCTTTTCTCCACCAAAACCTATACTGTGATCACTCTTTAGAATCGTCTCAAAGAGACGATTATAAAGAGTGATGACAGTATAGGGTTTGGTGGAGAAACGGAGTTTTTGTATTTTGGTACGCATCTTTATTTGTAGGTCTGTTGTTACGCCGAATACACGATGAATAAATGTTATTGTTTACTTACAAAATAACTATTCAGCAATAGTCCCTAGACTATAATTATACAAGTATATGATATTTAATAACAATTTGAACAAAAACCCGGACAAAAGACATAAAACATTATGAAACAGAAACGGTTTTTGATAAGTGTTTTGCCTATCACCACCAAACTTAATCCGAGTCCTAACTTTAGTTACTGGAATTGAGAGTCACCAGATAGTCACATAGCGACACATACATGGAATGTAACACAACGCATGTCAGATGTGTGTATTGTCCATTGGAATCCTAGTGAGGAAACTAGCCGATTGCTATATGATCATACTATTAATATTATTACATAGTATACTCACTAGTCGAGAATATTTTAACTGATAGGTGTTATAAGATGTAACTGATATTTACCACATCTTGATTTCAAATGAACGTTATAAATAGATTTACTATAGCATTAGATAATATACTAGTAACTGGCGAAAGTCAGAACCACCCACTTTACTTAGTGATTTTACACCGTGATGTAATACACATTTGATATCACATGCATTGTTTTATGTGATCCATAAATAGAATTAGCGCTGAACGAAACACAGCATTCCCGTAAAAAGTAGTTTATCCTTTGACGTCGACTTGTTTTTGAATCTATTTTTCCTTCTGTAATATTGTTTGTAGTTTCGTTTGGAACTGTTTAATGATCTTGAAAATATACAGAATACATTTATCGATATTACTTTGTCGGCTCATGTGGTTTAATAACAATGTTAGAGTTATAAACTAAATAATTTGTTGCATTAACCCGTTCCTTTATGTACAAGCGCATTTTGACGCATCTGCAAACAGAGTAGGCCCAGATCAGACGGCTCCTGTAGGATCCGTCTGATCAGGGTCTGCTCTGTTTGCTTCTGGTGTAATATAGATCTGATTCTATAGCTTATACCTGAGTCAAAATGTCACGTGTTCATATGCCATTTTAAAAATGATCTTATTAATATTCATGACACCCTTATTTCTTACATGAATATTCATCAGGAAAAGAATTAAGCCATATACTATCAATTGCGTTTGGAAATACAATGGTACCTCGGCAGTTCGAACTCATATAACTTGAGTACATATTGAACGGATTTTTCACAGTTGTTATGCTTTTCTTTTACATATTGTCATGTGTTTACTACCGTCTTCAATGTTGTGGGAAATACCGGCGGAGATACCTTTATTTTCACTATTTGTTAAGATAGGGTGACTTTGAGATAAGTGTGAGGTTAGGACGTCCGTAAACCGGTTTAAACCCCCAGTGGTGATTTTGCTACTGACCGTGCCAAGGCGGTATTCTCTTTGTCACCCTTACTTTTGTTTGTCTTGTGTATTTGTGCATGTGCTTTCATGTTTATCTATGGTGCTTGTGTGTTTGTTGGTGTTTCCTGTGTTCATCTAGTGTGTATGTTTTTGTTTGGATGTGTGGTTGTGTGCGTGTGTGTGTGACATGTTGTCTATCGATGTGTTGGTGGTGGTTGCGTATTGTATGTGGCTTTGCCTGCTTGAAATTTACCACCCTTTCAATTGAGCGTCGATATAACTCTGAGTTACAATCCGATCCCATCCAAACATGTAATACAGACTTATTCTAAAACACCTCACTGCATATTATCTGTCGAGACGTGCAACAGCTGGCACAGGTCTCAAGTAATGATGAAAACACTTACCTCAGACCTGTTATAATTCGTCTGACTCTGTAAGTAATGTCCTCGTCTCAAATCCATTAAGAGGATGGCATCGATCAGATACCTGTAGAGCTTGCGTTGGTTTGGAAATAACGCTTCCAAATTATATTGCACCTTGGTATGGCAGATGCTGCAAAGTTGATTTGGACAAGTATATATTTTGCCGAAGAGACTTTTGTGTTACGGTTGCCTCCCGAGTACTTCACAATCCCAAGCAATTTAGCACTTATAAATGTCCGTTGAATTGTTGGTCTTAACTTTGACTTGTCTGTGTTAACCTCTATTCCGTTAGACGCGGATGGTGTGAGGAGCTTGTTGGAAAGATCTTTGCGACTCGTTTTATTTCTTCCTGGTAATGTAGCTAGGTAAACGGAGATGACACAAGAAAGACATATGTCGTGGCGATGAACGGTTACCTGCCATATTTGTTTTTTAAAACACCATAGCTTCTTTCCTACGCAGCCATTCATTTATTTAAAATATGAGTCTTAAGGATTAATGCAGATATCTCTTATATACATTTGATATGCATTAAGCTATCATCAGCCTTAGAGACCAATAATACTAACTCTGTTTGACGGCCGCTTAACCCTTTGCTTGCTGAATTTTAAAATACATTTCTCCTTCTTTACCCATGCCCTGTTGTATAATTACATGCATCTTCACTGTGTACAAGTATTTCGCTGTGCAATCACTGGTTGCACAATCAACTGGTAAATAGTGCAGACCCTGATGAGACAGCTCCTGCAGGAGCTGTCTCATCTGGGTCTTCACTATTTACAGGTAGGTATATTGACGCGAATAGCAAGCGAAGGGTTAAGACTCGTTCTACACTAGGTTAAAAAACACGGATGCGATTGTCCGAAATTAGGTTATTTGTAAGTCCATACTCTATGCTGATGCTTTTTAGAACGAGTTACATGCCATATACAAAGTAACAGAAACCAGTGTTTCTAATTCCATTTAGAAGCAGTAAACCGACATATCCAGTAAATTTAAGAAACGCGTCTGTTTAAATAATACGACATCCAATCGTATTACATTTAAGTACTGTTAAAGGGAAATACACAAACTAACATATTCTACTAACCGGACATCACGTGATTTGCAGCGAAAATATAAACAGTGGCGATATTTACTTTGCTTGTTACGTTAAAACTCTGGATAACTTTAATATTTATACAAATTATGATTACCATTTTCTGCAATAGTCTGTAAATAAATCCAAATATATTACATAGACAATGTTTTACTCCTCAATAAACTCCAAACCCACGAACGCACAGTGAACCCCCCCCCCCCCCAAAAAAAAAGAACCGTGTAAAATAGTAAAATATAACATAATGTGAAGAAAAGGTTTGTTTAACTCCTAAAACAATTCTCTTTTCGCATTGCTACTTTTGCTTTCGAAGGATCTCTCACTTTCAGAATATATGTACTTCACAATAGCAGGTGTTAAGTGCTTGTGAGGCGGCCGTAAAAATCGCCCCTTACTTCATTCTCAGTGTTGTCATATTTTTTGGTCCTTCAGGATCGTTAGTTTTGATGCTATTAGTTTTGAAAATTGAATACTGCTTAAGCCGGTGATAGAGGCGTGAGTAGTGTTGCACTTTTAATTACTACTCATTAACAGAAACAAACGAGAGTCTGTATTGTTGCTCTTTTCGCATTGCTACGTTTGCTTTCGAAGGATCTCCCACTAACAACAGTCCGGACCACTTAAAACATCAGCCAATTCAGTCATATGGCCCTAGTAGCACAATGACCCTTTTAGTCTCTAACTGGGCCCCTAAACCGTTCCCTGTTGAAAATTTATGTAAGAAATAATGATAGCGTGAATGTCTAAATTTTATAAGCTGAATTATTACAATGTCATATGCATAAAGGAGTTTTGGTAGGAACTCGTGATGGGACTGAGTACTCAAATAGTTGGTGATCGGTTAAACGTCGAATATCGTAATAGAATCAAAAAAGAAAAATGCATTTTTTATTTCTCTGTTTGTCTGCAACTATCTTCAACCTTCTTCTCCCTATCGATAGAATGTCGATGGGGTCATAATCCATCTGATTGGTCAATCTAAATGCTATTCAAAACACAAACTACAGATACTGTGGCGTAACCATAATAACTGGATGTTTGCAAGACGAGCAACATACAACACCGATAAACGTTTAATGCTTGTCAATAGAATATTATTTGATCAAAATCCCAAAATAACAAATCAAACTTGTTCTGAAAATTGAATACCACTTAAGCCGGTGCTAGGGGCGTGAGCAGTGTTGCACTTTAAATTACTGCTCATGAACAGACCCAATAAAACCGAGTCTGCAATTTTCTCTTTTTGTGTTGCAATTTTTGCTTTCGGGGGATCACCTCCCTATCAGACCTATTAAAATTTCATAAACATACCAGACTCTTGGAAGAGCCTCTACTGTGTTTACAAAGGCGCGATAAAGCGTTTATATTAGGGCAAATGCAACAATTACACCATTGTATTACCGTGGCCCTATTGACACTGAACAACCGCTGCAGTCTTACTCCTCGACCCATTTAAGCTGCAGCCATTTCAGTCGGATGACCATAGTATCCAACAGTATTTGTAGTTGGATGGCCCTAGTAAAACAACCGTTTCATGCTCACTTGGGTCCTATTTAAAAAACAGCCATTCAGCCCGATTGCACATGTGGCACAACAACCGTTTTAGTGTTACCCTGGTCTCTATTTAAACAACAGCAATATTAGCCGACGTCGATAGTAACATAACAACTGTTTCAATGTCTTACTTGAACAGTAGCTATTTCATTCAGATGTCTCTATTAACACAACAAATATTTCTTCTCAACACAGTCCCTCTGTATACAACAACAATTTCAGTACAATATTCTCAATACATTTAACAGTATACATACGCAGTCCATTTAAATCTGTTAGCAGTTTCTATTCCCTGATTAAAAAATATTGTAACCAAAAGAGAGGTTTTACAAAAAATAATGCTTTATTAGTCGTATGTAGTTTCTTGGATGGTTCGACAATTTGATGGAGCAGCGGATAATTAGAGAAGTAGAGTGAGACGTCTGAAAGTAAGAGAAAATTGCAGAATCGGTTTTATTGAGTCTGTTCAAGAGCAGTTACTAACGCCCCTTGCACTGGCTTTTACGGCCGACACACCATCACCTAACACCTGCTGTTGTAAAAACAGAACTCCAGAGATCCGTGTAATTTAAACATTATATCATGATATTTTATTCACAGAAAAGCAGCGGATTTGGTCCTTTTTGTAGAAATTTTGTTGATTTTCCAATGATGGACCTCACAATGTTGTTTCTATCCTAATTACACCCGTCTCTTATTGATCGAACAGAAGCGGTTTTGATTAGCGTATATACCCGGTTGCGATCGTGTTCACATTGATGCTCATTTAAACTGTTACTGTGTTGCACATACCTTCTAGTTATGTTTTGGCCGTATACATTCTTGTCTTATCATGAGCCGCGGTATTAACACTTTATTAGCCCAGAACTTCGGAGAAGTAGTTATCCAAAACATTTCCATTTCTATTATCCGTATAACAATTTCACACCAAAAACTTATGGCGATACAAGTATTAGATTTCCAAGTATAGAACATTTTATTCAACAGATAATGCTATTTTACACTCATAATAACAAATACAGTTCAACCGTGTTTTCTCAATTCTTCATAAACAGCCCTCCTACGGAATTTCGCATCATTAGGTAAATGCACTGATAAGAAGAACACATCTTTTGACATAACTAGTTTGCTCGATCTGTTACACCTAATGAGGGGGCACATTAACTTACAATAACTGAACCCTTAACCCTTCGCTTGCTATTCGCGTCAATATACCTACCTGTAAATAGTGAAGACCCAGTTGAGACAGCTCCTGCAGGAGCTGTCTCATCAGAGTCTGCACTATTTACACGTTGATTGTGCAACCAGTGCACTCCACAGCAGTGATTGCACAGCGAAACACTTGTACATAGTGAAGATATATGGAATTATTCAACAGGGCATGGGTAAAGAAGGAGAAATGTTTTTAAAATTCAGCAATCGAATGGTTAATATGTCTTAACCGAGGATATAAGTGTAGACCTAGACCAAAGAGCCACGAAGGAACACTTTGATCAGGTCTGCAATGTTTGTCATACTTACGTTTTCGTCAGTGACAACGTTTGATTAACATTTGTTTAAATGCTATTCGGAAAAGGAGGAGACAGTGTTAATTATTCATTACATTTAGCTTTAATAGCTGGTGTTTGGGCGTGAGCAGTGTTGAACTTTCAATTACTGCTCATGAACAGACTCAATAAAATCGAGTCTGCAATTTTCTCTTTTTGTGTTGCAATATTTGCTCTCGGGGGGGTCACCTCCCTTCAGAATTTTTAATATATTTGCACCTCGGCAGTCCTATTGAACGCCTTATATACGGATGTGTATACATGTACTTCATTAAAATGTCCAGTATGTACCAATCAATACGGATTTCCCCGGTTTTTGTCTCATCTAGAAATACAATTGTGCCTGTGATGCATTTCAATTTCAGAAAATGACAGTCAATGTTGACAATTTAATAGCTTTAACAAGATGTTACTTACTTTGGACAAAAACGTGCTGCATTCTAATTTTCAATTTGGTATTAACAAATTTAGTGCCAGTAAGACGTGTATGTGATATATAGAAACAGATTTGATCCAGATGAGGCCCGAGTAACTCGGAGTCTCATATCAAGATCCAAACTCACTGACGTTTTATAAATCATTTGAACCAGCAACCACTATAAAATTTGAAGCAGACAAAATATAATGTCAAGAAGATGACAATGCTGGCACTGAAAGTGTAAAAATAAACAAAAGGCTCATGATGATCCTATATCCCTCACCAGCGAACTGTAGCACTAGATAGAGCTGTTCTAGCCGCAACCATTTCTTTTTTAAGTATGGTCTACAAAATACCATTCAAATTTCACCACCAGGGTCCATGCTTATAAAGCTTTTAGTTGAGTCTGAGTTTCGTTCTCAAGCTTTTGATTGGTCAGATTTGAGTTCTCAAGCATTTGATTGGTCAGATTTGAGCCAAAGGCTCAAATCTGACCAATCAAAAGCTTGAGAACGATCTCAGACTCAACTAAAAGCTTTATAAGCATGGACCCAGTTTCCAGTTCTTCGAGCAGAATATTTGTTATGTTCTCACTGAATTTATATAAGGAATGTAGTCCCATCATTGCCAGTCACGTGTTTTTCCAGATAGCAACATGGTTTTGAAGTGTTGATAATTAGTCACCAGGGGACCAATCCTACCAAATGACATTTAAATTTGACTATTACTTTTGTAGCAGAATATTTTAATTTTTTCAACATACATATACCAATGTAAATTGAATGTTAGCCCTTGTCAAGCCATGCTTTCCTGAATATCAACCTGAGTAGTGTTGTACGTTTATTAACTGCTCATAACCGAGTCTGCAATTTTCTCTTTTTGTATTGCTAATTTTTCTTCTGAAGGATCAGCCAACACAAAAGGGAAGGGAAGAGTTGTTTGTATTGAAAAAAAAGAAAGTTCCATTGTTATGGAAACACTGATGGAAACGGAATCTATCGGAGAGCAATTATATGTATCGGACGTACTCATTATATTGTCATGTAGGTAAACTATAGTAGATCTCTTTCGTATTTCTAACGTTCGACTGACCTGTTTTGTCAGTTTTGTTGTAAAGACGTATTGATATTCTAAACCTTTTTTCCGACATAGATTTAAAGTCAAACAGAATTTTGTCAAAAATTTACATTGTTTTCCGCAGTGTTCCGTCTCTTAAAAAGTCGGCGGTTGTCTTACGATTGATCTAAATTCAATTATTATTCGTAGTACTTTGCAAACTGCACATATAACGTAGGAAAATGGACCATACGGATTATTTTCATGATGTAAGTATGTGTACAACTCTTGGTGTTAATTGATTTATATGCAAAGGAACATAGATATGACTTTTAGATATACCCGAGGCTCAAACGTTGGATCGAAAGAATTAACAGTAGTATGTGTTGGTATGTCGGATGGTAGAAAAATCAGTTGAATGTTAAAGATTTAAAGCCCGTATAAAAATATCTTTACAGTTTGTCTGAGTATGAAGGGTTAGCCCTGGTCAGCTGGTATATATAGTTCCCTAGCCAGTGACACTGCGGTGATTTAAATCACTTCAGCAATGTGCAAGCCCGTCTCATGGCTAATTACTAATATGTAACTGACCACTCTGAGAGTATGCATGTGCGGATAATTATCTTTATGTAGGGAAGTACGACGTATCAAATAGAAAATTCATGAATATGTCTGAACTTCAGATCATAATTTATACAGTGAACCCTCGTTACAATGGAGGTGTTTGTTTCCAGACATTTTGCTGGTATAACGAGGTTGCCGCTATAACGAGTTTAAATATGAAAGGAACCATATGGCGAGTTTTAAACTAGTACCAACAGGTGAACGCTTAATGCAGAACGCAAGAAGTGCAAAAAGCTCCCTTTTGGGTCTTATTGGTAGTATACATATTTATTTAGTGGTTGATTCAAATACGTAACGCTAATTTTCTTTCCAGGCATACTGCCGGTATAATGCGGGTTCACTGTATTATTAACTGAAACCGTTTTCTGTCAAACATTGTGTCGTCTTCTGCAAATGCAATGTAAGGGTTAGGGATAAACATTTGGTAAGCGCAATGTTCATTATATATCCCATTACGGAGGGCTAGGACCATTGCTAAGAACATATAGAGCCGTAACGGGTAGAAGTTGTGACAAGTCTGATCCTCATCGAAGAAGAATGGAACGAAATTATACGATGAACGTGTGACGACTGTAGGTAACACAATAGGTAAAAGAGCATAAACAATAGTGTCAGTTCTATAGGAACAAACTGTGAAGAATTTATTAACAACTGCATGTGAAAAACATTTTAAGTAAGAACTTATCAAAATGTATGTGTTAATGTTTGTCATTAAAGGTCAAATAAACAGGCAGGACACGTTTTCGTAAATATTTGACAAATGGGTACCTTGTACGACGTAGTTTCGAAAACACAAAAAATACAGTCATATCGCACATAGCAGCTATCATATATAACCGATAAGCACTGGCTGATTTTGGTCGTTCGCTTATCTCCCTTGTGATGACGTCACTTGTGACATTCGCGATAAATGTCGAACTAGATATCGTATAGAAAAGAATCGCACGTAATGTACTTCTGCTTCGTTTTGAGTGCTAAAATGGTAATTTGTGCTGCATAAGGGTGCATCCCTTTAATAAATATTCTTAAGAGAAAAAAATGATTAATAAACACGATTTAGCACTGTTGGCAGCAGACACCTAATTTGCTTTAAAATCAATTTCCCAATCCTTCTCTTCTTATATAAACGGCTTCACGCGCGTTTGCAAATAGAGTAGATCCAGATCGGACAGTCCCTGTAAGAGCTGTCTGATCAGGTTCTGCTCTATTTGCTTATGAAATTTTGTTGATCTAATCATAATTGATCTGTCAGAGCCAATTATCTATTTGAAAAGTTAACATTGTGAAAAAAAGCGTTTAGATCTTCTTCATGAATATTCGTGTAAGAAATAATGATTTCACGGAGAGTTAATGATATATGAGCACAGGCTATGGCAGTAATTGTACAACCAGACCTACCGGTATATTATTTCATAAGCAAATCGACAAGAACCTGATCAGGGAGCTACAACAGAAGCTGTCTAATCTGGATCTACTCCGTTTGTAAATTTGTTTCAATACGTTTGATCTGGGTCTACTATGTTTGCATTGGCATAAACAGGCACGTGGAATGAAGGGTTTATATTCGTGAAGTGATTTACTCACACATATTTTTTCACCAGGGAAATAGTTTATCAGAAATACGATCCTTTTTTGCAATTTTGGAACATGGACAATTTTGATCATAAATCCATAGGAAAAAGGTCATTCTGGATTACTGTAATTTACGGAATTGTTCATTGGATGCGTTTTATAGTTTTACTGATTATTACCTATATATATAATGCCCAGAATTAACTTTGAGGCACCATGACCGCAATGATTGATTCTTTTGATACGTTACTACAGCTACATAAAGGAATGCAACAATACATAATATACAGGATGCGGGGTTTTATGGCTTTGTAATAATCATTGTCTCCTGTTGGGTCTTTGACAAAGGGCCACTATGATAACTGACATCTGGAGACTACTGACCATGCATGGGACATTTCGTGTGTAATATGGCTTAGTACAATATGGCCTAAGGCTATTTAACACATTCATTCATACATGCATAGAGAAATTCTAATGGCTATGTTTACTGTTGTTTCCATACAAACCATAATTAAATTGCACATACGAGTATACTGTAAAATTATGATACAAAATGTAGTAACAATTTTAATGTGCTGACCATATTTTTTTATAGACATTTTTAGTGGGTCCAGTCATTTAATCATCATTCACAAGCTTTAGAAACATGAATATATTAATAAAAAATTTAGTCATTCTTCAAGACTGACAACCATTTCTTATCAAGATCCACCTTTTTCTCATTTTCCCAACAAAAAACATGTTTTGGTATTTCAACCTTTACTCGATTTTCTGAAAGTAATGCATAAATTTGGTATTGCAAATATTAAAGTAAAATAAATAAATAAATAATTTTCTATTTTTCTGTATTTTGGTGGAATTTCTTTTTTTCTAAAGTACGTACATTTATATATAGTTCTATGTTACTTAACGAGAACGTCCCATTTTGCCTAAACATCTAAAGTTGTCCGGTTCTGTCTAAAAGTTGTTTAGACCCAACTCATGGGCGGGACCCAAACGGTCCCTCTGATCTGAATATACACTATTTGCTAATGGTCTTGGTCCTAACCACATCCTATTTTAAAATTATAGTTTATGAATAGTGTAAATGCACTGACAGGTAAAGTAAGTTTTAACCCTTCGCTTGCTATTCACGTCAATATACCTACCTGTAAATAGTGAAAACCCAGATGAAACAGCTCCTGCAGGAGCTGTCTTATCAGGGTCTGCACTGTTTGCAAGTTGATTGTGCATCCAGTGCATTCCACAGCAGCGATTGCACAGCGAAATACGTGTACACAGTGGAAATATATGTAATTATACAACAGGGCATTGGTTAAAAAAAGGAGAAATGTATTTTAAAATTCAGCAAGAGAAGGGTTAAGATTAACAAAATTAAAAAATATGTGTTTAATATTAAGTGTCATTGTATTTCACACCTAAAATAAACATCACACCCCATAAATAGTTTCCCCTACTCGATAAAGTGTCACTTTCTATGGCTAATCCATGGACGTAATGTGAAAAGTGTGAAAATATTGTGGGTATTTATAGAAACTGTGGTGTCGGATTTGATCTAATTTTTTAAGCAAACAGAACAGACCCTAATTAGACGGTTCCTGTAGGATCTAGTTTGTTTGCAGAGGCGTTAATTTAAAGGAAAAGGTTAATTTTCTGTGTACATTCCTCCCTCTCAATGGGATCCCTGACTGGCGAGCATCACAAGTGACGTCACGCAAGGGAGATAATCATGTATCGATTTTCAAAATGCACAGTTAGCAGTACAATAAAAACTCGATTTAAATCAAAACTAGATAAAAACGGTAAGAATTTTCTAAAGCTTTATGTTTAACTAACTGTATACTATCAGAATTTGACGAAAACCCAATCTGTTTACTTGACCTTTAAACAATCACCAAAATTCAATCAAAGTGTCGGCAAACAGGAAGTAGATAGACCAAGGACCTGAAAAGGGGAGACAAGTTACAACTCACTATGATAATGCTTCAAACCAAATATCAAATAATTACACCTGACAAAAGCCAAAAAATCCTTGACTAAAATTTCAGACGTACGGACGTACGTACGTACGTACGGAGAGACGGACGGACAGAAAAGGGTATAACTTAATGCCTAGAGGCGGGGCATGAAAATGACGATGAAGTGTAAAGTGTAACTTATATACGAGCGAATATTTTGAGCGAATTTATTTGCCGATGTGACCTTTTTAATATAATCTAATATAATCTAATGCCGCCCGAACAGCAACACAAGATATCAAGTTCAGTTGATAAAAAACCCCAGCAGAATTGGTAATATGATCAAATAGTGTTAACACATGGAAAATAGGGTCACACTCTCGGGAACGGAAGCAGAGCGAACTTTCGACACAACTTCTAGATTTTTTGTACACCTTTTTCATGTTACTCCGAAATCCATTTAATGTTTTTTTTCATGCATTAACACTGCAAACGATGCCGAAAATAGCGTCAGTATCATTACGAAGGCTGTTTAGCGATACAGATTGGGAAAAATATTACACTGGGGCATTGCTTAATTTAGCACTGTAATTTGAAATCCGAAGACACAAATTTAAATACTCCGAAACATTACTCGTCAGACAATATCAAATAAAGATTGGGGTATACAAATTGTAACAGATGCCTCATTATTTTGATACATATCACACATATACTTTCTAATGTTTTTGTCTTTCTGTATCTCTATTTTTCTTTTGATATGCATGTGCATTTGTTTGTCTATTTTTGTCATGATGCTGTTAAGGCAATGGTGTGTTTTGTATGTGGCGTTTACTGCACAATGACCTTTACGTTCAAGGCCCGTGACGGCATGGGCAATGTCTTCATACACTTTCATTGAGGGCATATATAAACATCTTGTTAGCAATTCCAATAGAATAGCTCATTTCTCCCATCGTTGTTATAGTCACTGTCGGAAATCATATTGGAATGAGATTACACTGTATCAATACCAAATTTGTGTTTTGAACGTTTAATGAATATGTAGTAAATGTAACAGTCAACGGCGTAAGTATAATTTCCGATTTTATTGACACCTATAAACAAAAACTCTGCCTGGTTGTCAACTCTTTTACAGTTGACAATCATGCTGCACTCTTTGCATGTACGCCGATAAGACAGGTTTAGTACTCTATGAATGCGACCTTTAAAATCCTGAAACGGAAGGAGGACGTCGGATGTTTGTACTCGTTTTTGCCGTACCCTTTATAACGTTTATACAGTTATTCTGTTTGCAGCTCAATCATTGAGTACACCAGCTATAGGTGGATACAGTTGTTTTACTTAAAGGGGAAGTCCCTACAATCGACGCATTTCAAAAATACCTAAAATATACAAAAGTAATTTGTTTAAATGCTAAAATGTAGTATATTGCACGAAAATCTTTCAAATAAACTTTGAAATGACAAAACATCCATGTGTATGATATCGACGATCTCGGTTTTATACCCCGATGTTTTATTCGGGTTGGGTTTTATTTTCGTATTTGTTCGGGCTAGTCGCGTCTCTCCGACTACTTCAATGAAAGGCTGTTACGTAAACAATGGAGTGATCGGGTGATCAGCGGCAAAACGCTGAAAATTTGAACGGAAAAGGCCGATAATACTTTGTTGTAAAACAAAAATTATACGTATTGATTAATTCGGTTCATTTTGTATCACAGGGGCATTTTTCGATATAAGTTCAAATTGATAATCTTCATAATAATGATTGAGTATAACAAATACCCAGTTTTATGATATTATTGAAAATATGCGTTCATTGTAGAGACTCTTTAATTTTTTTTATATGTTTTCGTTTCACATGCTCTTTACCACTGTATTTGCCATCGCTGTTGTTGTAGATTACTCGGAGATGAGACACGTTTATTTACACTGTTTATCTTTTAGAGTGGGGATAGAATAAGAGTGAGGTTGGGCGCCCCTAAACCGGTTTAAACCCCCAGTGACATTTGTCACTGACCGTTCCAAGGCGGTATGTCCATCTCCACCCAATTGTTGGTTTAATATGTGTTTGTGTGTCTCTTTGTGTCTTTTATACACATCTACATTTGCTGTTTTTGTCGTGGTGCTATTCGGGCGGTTGTGTGTTTTGTATGCGGTGTTTCATGTACTTTTTGTATGGTATAAGCAATTTATATATGTGCATAATTCGAGCATTTGCAAATGAGAATATTGTTATATTAAGCTCATGATTTAACAGGATTTCATCTCCGCATTTGATTTATGCTATGCTATGTTTTTGTTTACACTTAAGTACGCTACCAGGATCACCAGGCATATCACATAACAAACAGAGTCGCATTCAATCAAAGTATACAGTATGAGTTAGCGACACATATTGGTGAAACAAGTGAAACTTATTCAATGTGGCAACTCGTCTATGTCTGCACTTTTGAAACTATCATACTTTTTTGCAATACAGTTAATGATGCACTTATAAATATCTATACTTTTTATCAATCATTATTTTTATAAATGTTCATCATGTTTCATGGACATAACAAACTCATAGATATGTTTGCAAGATGACCGGAGTCCATGCATATAGTAGCACCTTGAAAGAAATTAAAATATATTAGTTTCAAGCACGCATCTCCTGAACAGCGAATAGTTGCTTCTCAAACAAACATTGGTCCCTAAAATATCCTGAAAGTGGGAGATCCTTCGAAAGCAAACGTAGCAATGCGAAAAAAGAAAATGCAGACTATGTTGTATTGAGTATGTTTATGAGTAGTGATTAAAAGTGCAACACTACTCACGCCACCTAGCATCGGCTTAAGCAGTATTCAATTTTCAAAACTATTAACATCAAAATACAAATATGAGTCATGCAGGAAACACCACATACAGAACAAACAGCCACCCGAACAGCAACACAAGAAAACACAGCAAATGTACATAACTACCAAAAACATAAAGAGACGCACAGAGACAAAACAAACAAACAATAGGGGGAATGGAACTACCGACTTGGAACGGTCAGTGACAAAATTCACTGGGGTTTAAACCGTTTATGGGGCACCCAACCTCACACTTATTCCATCCTCATCCTAAAAGACAAACAGTGTAAATAAAGTACCCCCTCTCCGACTAAACTACAACAACCGCGATGGCAAATACAGTGGTAAAGTGCATGTAAAACGAAACCATTTAAGTTAAACAAACTGTATCCACCTACCGCTAGTGTACTCAATGATTCAGCTGCAAACAGAGTAACTGTAGACAGGTAATAAAGGATACGACAAAAACGAGATACAGATATCCGACGTCCTCCGTCCGTTTCAGGATATAAAAGGTCGCTTCCATAGAGTACTAAACATTTCTTGTCAGCGCAAAGATCCCGAAATGCCAGCAAATATAAGAACACTAAGAATGAAGTACGCCACAGCCGCCACACGCGCGCTTAATACCTGCTATTGTGAAGTAAATATATCCTTATCTCCAGTACTGCACAATATCACAAATAGCTCACACCAAGTATTGCTGAATTGTTTCTACCCTGTGAAAACATCGGATCGAGTATTTAACATAATGATTCAGAATTAATTGTCTTTCAATGACTTGTATCGGACGAGATGTCCTTTGAAAGACATTCGAAATAGGGGACAGACTATGAATTTTGAAATAGTACAACTGATATATCTTTATAGTGTTTTGACGTCCAATGCGGTACCCTCTTTGTCAATGTTACTTTATGTTTGTCGAGTGCCTGTGTGTCTTTGCACTTGTACGTGTGTTGAAGTTTTTTTTTTTATCTCGCCAGTGTGTGAGTGTGTTAGTGTGGGTGGTGTTTTTGTGTGAGTGTGTGTCACTTATTTTCTATCGGTGTTTTGGTAGTGGAGGTGTCTTGTGTATGACTCTTCCTGCTTGATTTTACTACACCTTCGTTAGTAATAAGATACACATTACGAATAAACATCAGGAATGCGTATTGTAATATGTGATTATTAAGTAATTACCCGGGTAAAATTAGTGAGTGTTATTGTGAGGAGATGTTCCGCTTATCAATGTCCTTGATCAGATTATATTGATACTCAAATGAATCTTAATTTGTAAAGGTAACTGGCTTGTATAAAATGTTTGACATTGATCAATGCTTGCCACAGTTGTGTGCCCTTTATATAGAAACTACATTACTTTACAGTTTGCCTTTCACATTACATATGCAGCCTGAAAATTAAATCAAAATGATTAACAGTCAATAGCAAGTCATTGATCGACATTCAGTAAAACCATGACTCACCAGGGTTAAGAATGTGCAATGCCGATGTCACATGTTAACACAAAAAGAGTGAGTAAGTGAGTTGGGTTTTACGAAAAAACCCCAAAAAAGAACAAAGCCAACAAAATAATCAGACAAAGTGAGCAATGAGCAAATAATACTAGAGGAATACTTATGGTAAGGCACATTCTACATAATGGACTAATATGCTATCAGACAAATCTAGAATACCTGTGTGAACCTATCTATTACAGTCTGGCAGTTACTTAACGTTGGGCCTGCTGATCTAATTAGTTTTACACATTGTTTCACCTACTACATTCTCACAATTTAAGTTGTAATATGTGTGTCTAACAAACTACGATCGAGGTGTCAATACATCAATACACAGGGAACAAACGTATACGTAAAGTAGTGAGCACTGAAACATATAATAATATATTTACGGTGAGGTGTGTTCAAGAATAATGATGACTGTTTAATTTCTTTGTTTTTACTTTCTGTTCGTTAATTATTGCGGTAAGCACGTCCATATTATTAGGAAACACGCTGTTAATTGGAAACACCCATTCCGACGGATACTGTATGCAAACCTTAGTTTTGCTATTACATGCTGCAAAACTGATGTTGAACTTCAGCACATGAACTGAAACAAAACAATTACACATGAGAAACAATCACTGAAATTAATACTTATCTTAGTATCTGCATTATTCCAAGCAATTTAGATCGACCATATACTCTGGGGCCACTGTAGTCTATCGTGCACCCCTAGACTTTTTCCATGGATATCAAATTCTCCAAAAAGCGTCTACTGAATCAAAATCGCGAATGTACTCAAGAATAAAATATTTTGCTACATGTATATGTGTATTTCGTCGTTTCCCCCGGTTTTCGTAATGATGGCCTATACATGCAAAATCGTCCTTATCACAGCCAGTTTTTGTCATAAACGTGTAGAACTGGTACCAAATTGAAAACATTGTGTCATAATACGGCGCGTCATAACGCAGCTCAAACTCACGATAATTTGCGTATAATTGCGTATAATTTGATCCAAGCCAGCCATGTCTGTAGCAAAATGTGAACTCTTAAAATGGTCGTAATGCCGCAATTAGTAACACGTAACCAGTAACTACTGGCGTCATTACCTTAGATAACCCAGAGTTTGTTGACATTTTCACCGTTTACGCACTGTGGCCAAAATTATTCGAATAACTCATAATCGGATATGTGTGTAGCCGGGTAAAAAATTATCTTGAAATAAGTTGATAGGCTTTACTGTGTGAGTTGGTAGCTCAGTTACATGTTACCATGTTACATTTTGCGCCCAACGTAAATAACATACAGGGTGATAAATATAAATATTATATGAAGATAACTTGTAATAATAAGAAACTCGTGGAGTCTTCTTTGAGTAAGAATTCTTGTTTAGAGGGATGTAGCCGGGTAGAGATTATGGTGAAATAAGTTGATAGGCTTTACTGTGTGGCTTGGTAGCTCAGTCGGTAGAGTGTTGGCATGGTAAGCCAGAGGCCCTGGGTTCGAGTCCCAGTCGAGTCGCAACCTTTTCACCATGTTACATGTATACATCGACATGAATGACGTCATGCGATAGTAACAAATATACATGAAACTTGACCTCCTGAAATAAATTTTAAAAGCAGTCACTCACGAATAAGCAATACCTAATTATTTAAAGTATCGGAATTCGTGTCGTCTTCCAACCTGAAATGTTCTGTATTATAAGGCTATATATCATTCAAATGGAAGCAAATGCAAACAAAAATACTGCATAGCAGAAACACGTTTAGTACATTTCTCCTGTCAATATAATAAAGAGAAACATAAAAAAACAAACCGTAGTGCTTTAAAACAAGATATTACGACCCTTTTACGTAGAGTATGTGTATTTTGCAATGCCATGAGTCCCTCAATGGAATAATGACTGTGTTTCAGAAGTACATGTATGAGCCATGCGGGAAATACCACATACAAAACAGACAGCCGCCCGAACATCACCACGATAAAAAAGTAAATGTGGCAAATGTCACTGGGGGTTTAAACCGGTTTTGATGCGGTTTTGCCTAATGATTAGGCTTAATGATAGTCTATATGTAACATGATTCTAAATTGTGTAACAATTACATAACTCTTTTGTTTATATCCTGAAAAGAAATACAATAGAACCTCTCTATAACGGCCACTAAATTACATCCAATATTTTGTGTTAAAGGCAGGTGGCTGATTAAAGCAAGGTGAGAGTAAAGCAAGCGCTCCTATAGGAGCGTTCTGTATTACTTCCATATTGCTTCAAGCAGCCACCTGCCCTACATACCATTTAATTAACATAATTTAGTTGCCGTTATAGAGCGGTTTTACCGTATATCACAGGAAAAGCAGTCGAATAAGTAACGAAGAAGACACAACTTTAATGTGTTGATATGTTACTCAGCAATATATTAGTATTTTTTCGGCTCGCATTTAAGTTTCGTTAACTGTTCGACCAAAGTCAATAATTTGTGTTGTAGAATGAAACATATAAGTCTAGTTTAAAACGGTTTATTTTGTATAACAGGGGCATTTGTCGATATAAGATAAAATTGACAATCTTCATGATAAGTATTGTCCATAACAAATATAAAAAGTTTTATTATATTATTTAAAATAGGTGTTTATTGTAGATACTTCCTTTTTAAATAATATGGAATAATGATAAATAGACTAAGGGCTAAAAAAGAAACTTACATAGTCTGATTAATCGCTAAAAACATTTAAATTTCGCCCCTGGTGGATGAGTTGTTTACTTATGTTTAGTATGATGCCGTTGATGGCCCATGAGTAGGTGACTGATGAGGATAAGGATAATAGTTTACTTGTTTCGCATGATGCCGTTGATGACTCATGAGTGGTTGATCGATGACGGTAAGGATAAAATCTAGTTGTTTAGTGCTATGCCGTTGATGGCCCATGAGTGGGTGACTGATGAGGATAGGGATACTTTCAAATCGTTGATGATCCATGAGTATATGAATGATGACGATAATGACACTATGTAGTTGGTTAGTGCGATACAGTTGATTGAGGATTATAAGGACGATACCATGCCTAACACACAAACACATGACAGTGCATGATTTGAAATCTATCTCCTTATACCCCTATTCCACACAGACCACGAATCCAACGAATCGCCAAGAATTGATAAAGTTTAGGATTCGTGACGATTCGTGGAATTTTGTAAATGTTCTGGTCCAATTAGTGACATTCTACGATTTAGCTACGATACAGGTACGATAGAGTTACGAATATTCGTGGGACTCGGCTGGAATCGCACGAATATTGCAAAGAATTCACTACGATCTACCAGAATCTATTAAGAATACTACACGAACGTTAGGAATCATTTACGAATCAGTTCAGAATACGCCGAATGTATATACGAATGAGGTACGAATAATAATGAATTCTTGACTATTCTTGACAATTCGTTTGATTTTCCCTAAGTATAGGTATAAAAAGGCCCTCAGCCCTGCTTGCAAGGCATCAGTTCTATAATGGATTTTAATCGTAGAGCAGCTGTAGTGTTGGTCCTAGACTTGGATTATCCGCACCAGTAGCTATAATATTATGCTGTTCCATAAACAAGCATTCACTTGATGACAAAATATTGTCAATTGGACTGGAATAGCACCGAAAACACGTTTATCGACAATATGTAATTGTTAAGCATTAACACAGTGTATATTGTTGGGACATCACCAGGCCACTTGTGCCAAATTTACTTTTGACTATAGTAATACCTCTCTACAGTAAAACATCTCTAAACCAGAATTCTAGTAGAGATATATTTAGATATTTTTAGGCAGGTAGCTGCTTCGTGTAGCATGAAAGTCATGCAGAAAGCTGTTATTTCTGTATGACTTTCACCCTGCATTAAGCTGCCACCTGTTTCCAGGACCGATATTTATGCTTAATTCAAGATTCGGTTTGGAGAGGTTTTACTGTATTCTCAAAGCTTACACGCTGCTACAACGTGATCAATATATACGCTATACATTCACATTCAAATTATGTGAGGGGATTCATCAATTCCTTCCTTGTGGCAGTTCAGCATAAGCTCTTCAACCTCTAAACAATCAAAGACAATCCCATGGTCTTTGTATATTTAGTATTCCTTAATTAAAGTTTGACTGATAAACCTATAAAGGGTAATATTCTCTCTATCTCCGTGCGTATACTTTGTGTTTTAATTAAAACGGATATAGCATATTCCAAGGTAATGATGTCGTATTGAAGGAGCTCAATTAATCCGACCAAGGTATTTATGTCGATAACAAGTCAGAATGTAAATGTTTGTGGCCTATCGGCCTCTTGATTTAATTATAAGCATCTCAACGACTACTCGTGTTCGATTGCACGATGCAACACTGGTATAAATTTATTATTTCGATTATAACACTTCAATTTAACTATAATTTGCACCGCCACAACGGCACTACGTTTCTTGTCGTGCGAATTTTCGAAGCCATATTACATCACGTGAAGCCGTTACAGCGCGTGCGGTGTTTTATGGAGTGTTAGAATACTCGTTATAATCAGCGTTCTCGTATTTATATAATATGAGCGCATTAAAACACTGCATAGTAATTAGTACCAAATCCGCTGAAGTCGACACATTTTCGCTCGTTTCTGTTAATTTTGAAGTATTCTAATCGCTATCTAAATGTAATTCATTATCAAATGAATACAAATCATGCGTAGAATAAACAATAAAGCACTAACATGCTCAATAAAGCACTAATATGCTTCCAGTGTGTTTACTACCAAACCTGCAATCCAACATTCAAGTGTTCCCAGTGTGTTCATAATTCAGTTCAGTTCATATTTCAGTTCTACGTGGTATTATAGATAAACGTCGGTTACAGTTCCTGCGGTTAGTGTCACCCTAAATTGGATCGGAAAAAAATACTTTAAAACATTTTAATATTCTGCATTCTGAGCAAGTGTCATATATGCAAGTAATGTCGTCTGCTACAATATATATAATTATACATTTTCTTCCTTTTCTTCTCAAAAGTGTCAAACAGGCTGGATCGTGATGAGACATCGAGTTATTCACTATCATCATCTGGATCCAAACCATTTGCAATGGTTATCACAAGGTCGCCAGTAAATTGTTGATTGTTGACACATTGAGGAGATGTAGGCAGTTAAAACAACCAACGCATAGTGTCTTCAAAAGAAATATCTCGGGATCACTCGGTGCATTGACATAAACCTGTCGCGTGATGTATTGACCATTTATAAAGATTCTGAAAGTTGGAGATCCTTCGAAAGCAAAAGTAGCATTGCAAACAGAGAAAACTGCATAGTCGTTTCAAGACTAATAACATCAAAACTAATTATCCAGAAGGACCAGAAATTTAACAACATTGAGAATGAATCAGTTTTATTCACTGATTAGTAGCGAGTTTGAAGATCTTATGGAAAATATGGTTTACTCAAAATATATTAATCACACATCATAAACTTCCGACGATGTACTGGATACCTAAACTCCATAAAACGCCATATAAATCACGCTTCATAGCAAATTCTGTCTCGTGCACAACAACTGCACTATCCAAACTAATTACATCGTGTCTAACAGCGGTCAAAGAACATGTCAAGCGTTACTGCGATAAAGCTTATGAGAATTCAGGAATTAACCTTTTTTGGTCTATAAAAAACTCCAATGAGGTTGTAACTAAATTAAAAATCAAGCAACACCAAGCTAACACTATAAGCACTTATGATTTTTCTACACTTTATACCACATTACCACACGATCTAATTAAGATCAAACTTACTAATCTTATAAATAAAACATTTGCCAGAGAAAAGGTATCATTTATTGCCTGTAATTCTAGACATGCGTTCTTTACCAATGACGTTACAAATAAATATACCTCATGGACATGTTTAGATCTTTGTGACGCTATTACGTTTCTGTTAGACAATATATTTGTTCGTTTTGGTAATTCTGTTTATCGCCAGGTCATTGGTATTCCCATGGGAACCAATTGTGCTCCTTTAATTGCAGACTTGTTTTTGTTTTGTTATGAACGGGATTTTGTGCTTAACCTTAACAGCGATTCACAGGCGGATGTCATCGATGCCTTTAACAATACTGCACGTTATTTAGACGACATTTCTAATATTGATAACCCATACTTTGATTCTATGATAACCTCAATTTACCCTAGGGAGCTCAAGTTTAATAAAGCAAATAGTTATGACATATCTGCAGCGTTTTTAGATTTAAATTTATCTATAAACAATGGAACAATTTCTTCTGGAATTTGTGACAAAAGGGATGACTTTAATTTTAAAATAATTAACTATCCTCATTTGGATGGGGATGTTCCCCGAGCTACATGTTACGGTGTATACATTTCTCAGCTTATTCGTTTTGCTAGAGCTTGTTCCTCTGTTGATGATTTTAACAATCGTAACCTTATTATCACTGAAAAACTACTAAAACAGGGCTACAGATATGACAAACTTCGTAAAACATTTTCAAATTTTTACCACCGTAATATTCTACTCATCAGCAAATACAATTGTAATTTACGTACTTTTCTAAAGTTAGGTATTTCACATCCGGAGTTTTACGGTGATGTCATTTACAAACTTCGAAAAATTATTGGACACACATATTTTGATACTGTGTTTGTCAAACGTATAAAACAATTCATTAAAAAGGGATATGACCCCTCTATATTGCAGCACACTACATGCTTGGTGGTCGACCCCTTTACAGTTGGTCATTATGCTTTCCTCTTTGCTTGTGCGACGACGGAAAAGGCTTAATACTCTATGAAGATTCCCTCTGAAACCCGTTTACGGAGGGAGGAAATTAGATATTTGTATTTTGCCAGTTCTGTCGTACCCCAAATGACTACTCCACAGCTGCTCTGACCTAATAGTCATCGAGTACATGTCTACGATGTCAAGTTTATTCTTTTTCAAACAAAACAGTTGTGCATGCTTAATATCCACTAGTAATTGTATCTTCTTGCGATTTATCTTTTATTAAATGTCGGTGTAGAAGTGTTTCAAATAGTTTTCCCGTACTTTTAAATTATGACGTCATTTACATGATGACGTCGCTTGTTTACCTCTAACGTTTATTTTCAAATCATTTTCATTTTGGCAGACATCGTTATGCATGTTGTGGTGTTGTCTGGAGGGGGAATTTTATTTACATTTTGACTTTGGTGAAAGTGGGATAAGGACGAGGTTGGGTACCCGTAAACCAGGTTTAAGTCCCCCAGTAGCTCTTTTTTTATTGTTTTTGGCTGCTGGCCGTTCCAAGGCGGCACTCCTGCTTTCAGCCTACGGTCAATTTTGTTGTTTAATATGCTTAATGTTTAATGTGTTTCGTCTTGATATGCGTCCTGTTATGTTTTGTCTTGTGGCTTTACCGTTTCTTGTTAGATGGTGTTTGGTGCGGTGTCATTTCGTGTGTGGCTCTACCTGTTTGACTATTTTTCCATATTTACATCATTACTGTTTTAAAACAAGTTCATCATTATCGCTGCTCATTTAAATGATTGCATTTCACTGTGGTCCCACATTTTGTGACCAAATGACTTAAAGTAATGGATTCTACAATAAACGCATATTTGTAATAACATCGTAAACCTTACATGTAAAAAGGTTTCTCCGCTCTGGATTAGGCATGAGTATTTGCGTTCTTTTACTCTGGGCAAAACAAGGTTTGTACTGTTTGCTCAGAGTAAAAGAACCCAACTACTCATTGTATACCTTGTTATTTAATCATTTGAACTAACATCAAAACATCCCAAAACAAGAATTGTTTTTGGTACAAAAACTGATGTCCCGCAATAAACACACACCGCCCCCACCGGGACACTATTATTAATGTAAACAAATCAAAATATAATAACTCATAAATCATCGAACCAAAACAGGAATAAAATGTGCACTCCTATGAAGTTAAATGAAAATGCAACAAAAGCGTTTGGAGAAACCGCGCGGACAAAATTTCTCCATGTCAAAAATAAACCCATAACTCTGCCGAAAATAGCCGACCCGGAACAGAAATGTGATATGCACATTTAGTTATAGTGATGATCAATCCTATGAGGTTTCATGAAAATCCGACAAAAGCTTTTGGAAAAACCGCGCGGACAATTTAAAAATCGGACAGACGGACGGACGCCACACACAAAAACAAAATGTCTCCCAAGTATCCTGGTATAGACATAATGATACAAAACAAACCATTTTTATTTGTTATGTTGTGCAACAAGCTATTATCAGACTATCGCGAACAGTTACAAAGTTAAATGAAACCCGAATGAATACTAATACATTGACGAATAGCATCGGGTGGCGAATAGAAGAACGTCTGATGAAACCATCTAGATGTAAGGTAAGGCCGTCGTAACGTTTGCTGTATTCGTAAGGCGTTTAACGTTGATGACAAAATCAAGTTTGTTAAGCGTAATGCCTTTGTTAATCAGCACTAACATACAAACAAACAGAAAAAAACATCGTATTACGTCAGGACAGTGCCTCAAGCCACATTGCCAAACATATATTAAATTACCTCAACTCTAGAAAAGTTAAATTTATTAACCCAGGGAAGTGGATGCCAAAGGCGCCTGACGCAGCTCCAATGGACACTGGGATTCTGGATAGTTTAAAACGAAGGCTTTCGAATAGACACATTAACACATTTACCGGTCTTAAAAAGCTCTGAAGCAGGAGTGTCAAATGATCGAGCACTGTCATTAATCAAATATCGAACATTTATTGCAATGAAACACGATTACTACCTGTAGTACATTCATCCTGGTGTTTATTTTGAACACCAATCGTACTATGTCGTATAACACTCATCGAATTCCATTGACCGCATTATCCAACTTGCCATGATGGACATTTTTTCTCCTAAATCGCATAACGCACTTACGTATGAAAATAATGGATTACTCGTTAACTAATTTGCCCTCTGAATACGTAGTGACGCAGTAACATAAAATGCAATACACTCTCCACATACCAATCTGATCTAATATGTATACTTTTAGATTGACGAGAACCAATCACATACTTAACGTTATCAAGAGCATATCGTTTTAAGTGAAATAGTTTCCATCATTTTGAATGTAACAAATTTGTTTTTATAAATGTTTACAAAACGTGGACATTTTAAGTTAAGGTTTTTAGCGTTTACTAAGTGCTTTACTAGCATATCGTAAACCAGTTAGTGGTTGAATACATTGGTTTAATCTTGTCATCATTTCCATAACGATAAAAATCAGGGGGACAGTTTATATTATATCAACTTTAATAGATGAAATAGAGAGGATTATTTACCGGTGCATGGCAGTAAGATGGGGATCGGGAGGGACTGTGCAACAATATGATGTCACAATCCAAACTTACTAGCCCTTTCAGTAGGAATGCCACAATGATAGACAAACACTGTTTATGCACATGAAGGGACGTGTTATGGTGTGATGCATACATGTCCTTCCGCCCGTTATCAATTTCTAAGGATAACCCCTCCTTTACTATTCTGTGTATCTATTTGTAAATCACCTGCTTAATTACACAGCGACGCAAATGCAAATGAGAAACATACGCGCTTGCATTAGTGTGGAATTGTGCATAAAAAGAATTTACAAGTGTTTTACAGTATATAATATACTTGCATACAGTGTACGTCTGCGCCGTTATTGACATTTTAGAGCCGATTAATGCCGAATAAAACTGTAAAGCTCTGATGATCAACGGTATTTCATCAAACGTTCATGGATGGTCGATTCTAATGTGCGGACGTACATAAATGTAACATGACTTGGTTCGCAGTATCTGTTCTAGAGTTACCCCACCCCTTATCTACGTTTCTTAGCAAATGTTTTAGTAAACGTTGAATCACTTGCAATACTGCTGTTTGCAAAATCTCATCCGCTCTGTATTATTGTTCTGTATTGAGTATTTTTCAAATAAAATGTCATACATGTCACTCAATAGTAGACTCTTCTGTGGCGTATATTTGGTGTGAACCTCATACATATAAGTAGGCCTAAAAGTCTACATATATAGTGTAAGGCCTACTTTAGACCCGCATTAAGCTGTCACATTTGTTTCTATATATGTGTAGTGATACATTCAAAAACGGTTCTGTATTGTATATTTTGGATGAACCGACATTTTAGTTTTATCCCGATGTTCGAGTTATCCGAGTTCGAAATATCGAAGTTAAACTGTATGTTTTCGAAAGATAGATTTAACATTATTACTCTCGTGGCTCGATAGATTACAATTTCAACTTGTTAACAGACGTTACATCCATACATCAGTCAATTTACTGTCGATTGATGCAATAATTATATTCAGATGCAGAAAATATCAATTATTCATAAATCTAATCTTCCAAGTTTGGATTATTCTAAAAGGAGTATGTGAGTTCCAGGAAACCATTTGTTCGAACACGTTAGTAGTCAGCTACATACATGATCACCTTTTCAAAGGGTTTGGAACTAGATCAGACGTCGATTAACCCATTTATGCCCACGATCCCATATATGGTATAAAGGCAAACAGTGTAGACTCTGATCAGACGCCGCATTATGCGGTGTCTGATCAGAGTCTATACTGTTTGCTGATAGAAGATTCAATTTAAAACAAAACGGAAATGAAAATTAAGACCAGACATCCCTTCGATAAAAAATGGATTTATCCAATATATAAGCATGGAATTAACTCGAAGATGTCTCATCAGGTTCCAAACTGTTTGATACCCCGATCTGAGCTTCACATTTGAAATGTAACGTATGGACATTTGTGTAAATATAATTTCTGAGCAAGCTAACATTTAAGATACATGTACCCAGGTAAATTACGTACCCTACCGTTATGTTTATACGATTATGTAAACCTCCAAAAAAACTCAAGATTCAAGGTTCATGTTTTAGAGAGGACTGTCGGTGTTTAGTTATAGAGTCCCCTCAGTATGAAAACCATATATTTTCGAGATGATGACAAACAGTGTAGACCTCTGATGTGGGTATACATTGTTTGCAAATGGCGGTGCATGCCTGTACTGTATTCAAAGTATTAAAATTGATCGGGATTAGTAATGGAATATACATTGCACCGTTTGCATAATCTGCAGTAAGGCATTAAAATAAAGCAACATCAGTATCACACTTTCATTTGTAAACATAATAAATTGATAAATTACTGTTTATACTACTTCTCTACATTTATTTGATGTATCAGTGTAGTTTGCATTCTCACTGATTAAAGTTTCATGATCATTTGTCCACTCCGACACATTGTACAAAACTGCACCCAGATTGCCAATTAGAAAGGTAGACAAATGACTCTGTTAATGAAACATGTTCCTTTAATGACTCTTAAAAATAATAGACCAACTAGTATGCAGTATGTTTAGGTGTGGAATCAAATATTGTCAAATGCCGGTCTATTTTGTAATAAAAATCAAGTATATGAACATTTAGGGGTCTATTTCTAACCTATTTTAAAGGTATACGTGCCTAGATGAAATTTCAATAGGATCTTTATGAACATTTTTGCATAAATTCTTCAAACACTTCTTAGCGCCATAGTAAAAAGAAAAACAAAGGTCACCATGCTTTCTTTTTTTCAATGGGCACTTGGAATGTATACTTTAGCCTTCATCAACATGCATTTGTTTTTACCTTCTTACATAATATAGGTGTGGTTAAAATATAAGGATGCAAATCAATGATAACAAACGTTACTTAATATGTTTTTACCCATTCATATGTCTATAATAACACCGAATTGATACAAACAATCCTCATAACAGCTAAAAAGTGATATTTACCAAACATTATTACGCAAAATGTATAATTTGTTATCGGAATAATACGAATGTTTCTTAAGATTTTTGGCTCAAAATCAATGCAAAAACGCTTACAAAATCTAGCAGTAAGAAATTTATCAAACTTCACAGAATATATGTTTTATGTGTGATTAATCAGAAATGGTAAAAACGGCACAATTATGTCGCCATGCATCTTTTAAAACTATAGCCCTTTTATGTATATAATACTAGACTAAATGAGAAGTCGGCTCCTGCAGCTTAATGCACAACATACGGACTATAAATTAGTCTATATACATGTAGTTATCCTTTACATAAGCCATACAAAAGTTAGTTACTTGATACCAAATGTACACTATTATTCACAAATCCAATTGAACCATCATTCTGCTGTGACGACACAAAAATGCAGTTCCCTGTGAAATTTCAAATTATTTGCAACATCTGAACATTTCTATAGAAATAGTACAAATATGAGTCATGCATGGAACACCACATAAAGAAAAACAACCGACCGTACATCAACACAAGAAAACACAGCAAATGAAAATAACTATCAATTCTGAAGGGAGGTGATCCCCTGAGAGCAAAAATTGCAACACAAAAAGAGAAAATTGCAGACTCGGTTTTATTGAGTCTGTTCATGAACAGTAATAGAAAGTGCAACACTGCTCACGCCCCCTAGCACCGGCTTAAGCGGTATTCAATTTTCAGAACAAGAAGTACTGAAATTCATGATCTCAAAGGATCAGAAGGTATAGCAACACTAAGAATGAAGTACGGGGCGACGTTTTACGGCCGCCACACAAGCACTTAACACCTGCTGTTGTGAATATTATAAATTCTGAAGGGAGGTGATCCCCTGAGAGCAAAAATTGCAACACAAAAAGAGAAAATTGCAGACTCGGTTTTATTGAGTCTGTTCATGAACAGTAATAGAAAGTGCAACACTGCTCACGCCCCCTAGCACCGGCTTAAGGTGTTTAACCAAAACATGAAGAGACGCACAAATACAAAACAAAAACATACAATAGGGGGGAAATGGAAGTACCGCCTTAGAACGGTCAGTGACACTGGGGGGGGGGGGTTAAACCCGTTTCGGGGCTCCCAACCTCACACTTATTCCATCCCACCCTAAAAGACAAACGGTGTAAATAAACGTATCCCCTTTCCGACTAATCTACAACCATAATGGCAAATACAGTGATAAAGTGCATGTATAACGAAAACATTTAATTGAAACAAACTATATCCACCTATCGCTAGCGTACTCAATGATTGAGCTGCAAACAGAGTAACTGTAGAAAATTAATTAAGGATACGACACAAACTACATTATTTTCAATAACAATTTTTATCCCTTCAAGTATGATTACTCATGAGACTTATTTCAGGTATTATTCTCATCTCTAGCCCAAAACATTGGGTTTGGAAAGAAATCATAATAAGCTCCCGCCAGGTGGCGCATGAATTGGGAGTGTATACCTTTAAATATAGATTAGCATTTATTCGAAATACTCGCTGGCATATAGTTCAATATATAACACCTTTTTATTGATACACCATGGTGACCAAGGCCAAACGTAGCCATTCCGTTTCGATGGGGTTTGTTTAGCAAATATACACAGACCAATATGAAACATGCGACGTAGATTTACAGCGTATAGATTTAACTCGTAGGAACGGGGTGAACAGCGTTTTGATGTACGGAAACTATGGCAGAAATGGGACATTTTCACGCACTTAGGTTTATCTTTTATTCTACCCCATCCCAGATTTTCATTTGACGAATAATACATAAGTGTCCAGCTACTTTCATTTTACAACTACACACATGCTTATATAAATAAAAGATGACAAAAGGACGCAATGTGGTCATTACCGGTTAGGCATGGACAAACAATAGTTTTCTGATAAATGAGAGTAGCAAAACACTGATGAACAAGTAATAACCCTGTGCGCTACATGTATCGCATGTCTAAAATATTCAGACTAATGCTGCGGTACCATTCACAGTGTTTTGTTACAAGTATACATCAATGTTGATGGATTATGTAAATGGTTAAAATGTATGCATGCATACTCTATTTCAGTTTTGAATGGTTTTGTCACTGACCGTTCCAAGGCGGTACTTCCATCTTCCTCCTATTGTATGTTTGTTTTGTCTTTGTGTGTCTCTTGTCGTCCCAGTGACTTTTGTCACTGACCGTTCCAAAGCGGTACTTCCATCTTCCTCCTATTGTATGTTTGTTTTGTCTTTGTGTGTCTCTTGTTGTTTTTTCTAGTTATGTACATTTGCTGTTTCCTTGTGTTGCTGTTCGGGCGAGTGTTTGTTCTGTATGTGGTGTTTCCTGCATGACTCATTTTTGTACTTTTATATATAACACGTGTGACGAATAAACCCTTATCCTGTACCACAAGAGTAATACTGTACTGCGACTTCTGTTTAGCAAGTGCAGCTGTATTTTGACTATTTTGTGGTTGTTCCTTTTAAAAAGTACACATTACAGTGACTGTTCTGTAACACATTTTAAAAGAGTCCAGCTAACTATTTACTCAACTGTGATTTGATGACTAGGATTGATATACATTTGAAACTGCTGCTGCGGTTTTTTGTTATGTAGTTGATGATAACATAGTAATTGTGATTGAATTGACCACCTCATATGGAACAGAATAGTATGTACACATGTGGTGGTAATCATAGCGGATGCACTGCAGCTACACTGTCTCTGAACTAAGGCTTGTGGTCTACCAAAATGGTTTCCATTGCCCTGATATTCTTCAGAAATACAATAAACAAGGTCCATTTCATTTTAGTTCCCCTCAACATGCTGAGTCAACAGACTCATTGCCAGGTGGTAATGTAGTGCTGTAGACAATGTATTTTTGAAAACGTATCTTAGCTAGATCGCATGAATGTAAAACAGAGATTTTACCCCTTCATTGTGTCAATTGTCATTAACCTGTAGCCTGCTATAATCAGATGCGTGAATACGGCGAGTAATTATAAGAATCCAAAATGTTTGACAACCTGATAGCATTTTGGTAGACAAACTGATTATAACTTAAATTTTAAAAATGTTGTGTTAACAATTATGTATAAATAATTTGCTCAGCAGGCTAAAGGTTAAAACAATGTAATATACATAGACCATGCTCAAAATTAACACTTAATACTTCACTCTATACTTCAGATGACCAGTTACAGATCATTAGTGGAATATGTGACAATTTGGGTCTTTAAAAAATGTGACATCTGAAATCAGGATGACAAAACTGCAGAAACTGTTCTAGGAACTTAATGCAGCTGTTTCATGACGGGTGTAACAGCCATATGTCGGTAACGATTACTTTTCTTTTTCATTGTTCATTGAGTGCCCGTTTTAGATGGAATCTACTGTCATTTGCATGTTATCCTCATACGATATAACCATACAATTCCTGAATATATGTAATTGCCGTTGTACAACTGCATTATAATGGACATAGTTGGACACTGTTTAATTCATGACTTGTCTCTGATGGAGAACTTTGCAATATAAATATTAAATATTATTTGTGTACATTTCACAGCTTAAAAGATTTGCAGCAACTAACCGTTAAGAGAACAACCAATCTGGAGGCTTGAAACATCTCTTCCGGGTAGAAGTCGACTTGGGACTAAAGAAGGGTAAATCGATGAAACGCTGAATTGTGGAAACAAACGTCCGATCTATGGAGAAATATTCGTTTCTAGACAGGATTTTACTTTTACGACCGAATTATATATGTTTTCTACTGAATAGAGTATTATTACTGTAATAGTTTGGGTTTTAATGTTTTTTGGTCCATAAAAAATTCAAATGATGTTTTAACAAAACTTGAACATGAACAGTATAACATTTCTTTACTGAGCTCTTATGATTTCTCTACACTCTATACTACTCTACCTCACCATCTTATAAAGGATAGACTTATTAAATTAATAGAAAAAACCTTTGCCAGAGAAAACAAAATGTTCATTGCTTGTAATGTTCAACGTTCATTCTTTTCGAATTCAGAAGTTGAACATTACACAATGTGGACTTGCCTTGATGTTTGTAGATCTCTTACCTTTCTTTTAGATAATATATTTGTGCGTTATGGAGATACCATATATCGTCAAGTTGTTGGTATACCCATGGGTACAAATTGTGCCCCTCTTGTTGCAGATTTGTTTTTGTATTGCTACGAGAGGGATTTTATGCTTAGCTTAAAACCTGATACACAGACCGATATTGTTAATGCTTTTAATAAAACTTCAAGGTATTTAGACGATATTTTGAATTTAGATAATCCTTATTTTGATACTATGGTTTCTTCAATCTACCCAAAAGAACTGTCTTTAAACAAAGCTAATCAATCTGACATTAATGCTTCATTTTTAGATTTGAATCTTTCAATTACAAATGATAAAGTTTCGTCCAAAGTATACGATAAAAGAGAAGATTTTAATTTTAAAATTGTTAATTATCCTTTTCTAGATGGGGATGTGCCACGTTCTACATCTTATGGTGTTTATATTTCTCAACTTATTAGGTTTGCCCGAGCCTGTTCTTTGCTTGAAGATTTTAACAGACGTAATTTAGTTATAACTGATAAACTTCTTAAGCAAGGTTACAGATATCACAAACTTCGGAAAACCTTTTCTAAATTTTATTATCGAAATTTACCTCTCATTAGTAAATATAATTGCAATCTACGGACGTTACTGCGACAAGGCATTTCTCAACCAGAATTTTATGGGGATGTTATCTACAAACTCAGGAAAATTCGGGGTCATATCCATTTTCATGATTTGTTTATAAAACGCATTAAAACATTTAAAAAGAAAGGTTATGATCCTATTATATTGCAACATACTGCATGTTTGGTTATCGACCCTTTTACAGTCGGTAGCTACGCTTCCCTCTTTGCTTGCGCGATGACAGGCCGAGGGTAGTACTCTATGATGGTATACTCTTAAACTTGGATACAGGAGGAGCTTACCAGACTCATGTATTATTTTTGCCCTGTCGTGCCCTTAACGGCTTACCTGCAGATGCTCTGACTTCAGCAAAGTCATTGAGTACATATTTGACGGATTGTCACAGTTATTATGCTATGTTTTACATGTTGTCCTGTGTTCACCGTCGTCTATGTTGTGGGTAAGTCCAGCGGGGATACCTTTATTTACAATATTTGTAAAGCTAGGGTGACTTTGAGAGAAGTGCGAGGTAAGAACGTCCGTAAACCGGTTTAAACCCCCAGTGGTGTTTTTGCTGCTGACCGTGCCAAGGCGGTACTCTCTTTGTCACCCTTCCTTTTGTTTGCCTTGCGTCTTTGTGCTTGTGGTTTGTTCATGTTGTGGAACGTTTGTCCCTGGTTATTGTGTCTCTTTTGGTGTTTTCTGTGTTCATTTTGTGTGTGTATGTGCGTGCGTTTGGGTGTGTGGTTGTGTGTGTGTGTGTCATGCTGTCTATCGGTGTTTTGGTGGTGGTTGCGTCTTGCATGTGGCTTTGCCTGCTTGACTTTACTACTTTTCCATTTTGATATAAATTATGGTCGTTCAAATTGGGTTGGTATTGGTGGTCAAGTTTACCATTGTATAGTTCTGTATGAGAGAATTTATGTATGTAAGTATATTCATTTTGATCTAATTTCATCGGAATAATTGTAATACGGGATCGAACTGATTATGTCCCTCATATATTAGGTACGGAGTGTCAAGTTAACCAATGTACGGAGTGTCGTAAATATCCAGTTGTTAGTATATGTTTTGTTATTGCTTCTCCTCTCCATCGGATTCTTTAGTAGGACAGTGTTATGGGTTGCTCCTACTGACTCCAACCAGGTTTCATAGGATAAGTACTTATATGTACTAATGTATGTGCGCGAATGTATGCCTTGTAAGGTGAGTGGTGTAGCTAGGATTTTCATTTAAGGGCTACATTGGATGTAATAAAAGGTTAAACCAGGAGCATGGATTTATTATGAATTTCAGTACTTCTTGTTCTGAAAATTGAATACCGCTTAAGCCGGTGCTTGGGGGCGTGAGCAGTGTTGCACTTTCAATTACTGCTCATGAACAGACTCAATATAACCGAGTCTGCAATTTTCTCTTTTTGTGTTGCAATTTTTGCTTTCGGGGGATCACCACCCTTCAGAATTTTTAAACCCCAAGTGACTTTTGTCACGGACACTTCAAAGACAGTCCTTCCACCTTCACACTGTTGTTTGTTTGTTTATTACTATAAATATTTGATTTAAAATTAACTTATAACTCTTTGCAACTGTTTTTGGACGAACTTGAGCTTCGTACTGGGATCAAGATAGATGCAAACAGGTTTGTGTGTGTGAGAGTTGGGTTAAAAGTGGCTTTGCCTGCTTGACTTTACTACTTTTCCATTTAAAAGTCCTATAAATTGTATTGCAGTTATATGGAGACGGGGTGTCTACATCAGACAAGTATAGAGCTGTACTAGCATATTTTGGGTAATATGACATGATATTGCATCCAGTAACTTTATAAACTGACAACAGCCCAACCGGTCAACTTTGTAATGCCGAGCGTCTCACGTCCTGACACCGACGCTTGTCATACTGAACTGACCGGATCTTTAATAATTCTGCTTATCAAACACAATGCAGTTTCCCTCAAACAATGGTTTCACAGATAAATATTAATGTAAGAAATAATGACATTTATGGTTGAATGTATATAATGGCATATGTACACTGAGGATTCTGCTACAGGTAGAGTCAGATCTATTATAGTTTCTAAAGCAAACAGAGTAATCCTTGATTAGACAGCTCATACAGGTATACTGGCTCTACTTCGTTTGCAAGAACCTGACAAGGGTTAAGAGAAAGGGCTAAACATTTCAGAACATGTATGTAGGACGTTGAGTTCCGTAGCAAGCACCCCTCCAAAGGTGTTCGATACAACAGCTCTTTACTTATCATGCTCTTTAGCACTACAATTGTTTCAGGTCATATGCAATTCGATTTGTATTTTTACGCAAAATTAGCGAGAATATAGTAGACTATATATCTTAAAAACCAAGGAACCATATATCACTAGATGTCAAATGTGGGCAATAAACCTACAAGCCAGCGTACAAAGTCATAAAATCATCAATGCCATGGGATGGTGTGCTCTTAAGTTGTGAAACAAGGGAAGAATTGCGGATCGTGATGAAACAAGTACTGCTTTGGTAGCATTTAGTGCAGATTGCGGTTAGGGTTTTTTGTGACACTGACTCGTTTCTAACTAAATAAAGATTATTGTTTTACACACTAAAGACATGAATCATTACACAATAGTTTAGTTTTGCTACAAACATAAGTTTATATTCAGTACGGAATGATCAAAAGCAACAGATGACTAGGAAGATACGGGACGAGAAGAGGAGAGAGTGGGAAACGGGGAAAATAGAAACATGACATAGTATGTGTCAGAGACCGACATACAAACAGCAAACAGTCGCGGTCGAATTATAGCAACTATGTATGCAACCCAATTATATATGTTTTCTCTCTCACTCATTCTCTTGACTTTGCTTATTGCACTATGTCCTACCTTTACAAATGGAGCTCTGTCACCAACAGCATCACTGTCTTATGCACATGGAATTGACGTTTGCTTACATGTGTCAATGTAAACTTGCTGCAGCAGTAAATTTAAACAAGCAAATTTATAGAATTGAAATCCCCTGCCAAAGGTACTACCTAGTAAAACGGCAAACAATGGCGTGGGGGAGGGGGGGGGTGGGGATGGGGAATCTTTAGATAATCCATTTTCAATTTAAAACATGAGGGCTATGATAGCCCTGGAATACTCAACCAGGTTTAACTTGCCTCTGATAGCACTGGATCGCTCAACCAGGGTTTTTATATTTTGACCAACTTTATGAATATTGGGCCAAATTACTGCTTTCTATGGCAATCCGTAATAATAATGTACATGTTTTTAAACTGAATGAGCCACAGCAAGGGGAAATGTGCCTTATTGTATTACAAAAAGTATACACCTAGACTGACTTCCGCGTCTCCACTGTGGCATCTGATCCAGTCTACTACGGTTTGCATTAGTTGTAGTTGGTATAGACTATACAGTTTATTCTGATATGGTAAATCATTAAATATCAGATTGGGTGTTGCATTATTGGCATGGTTGCTGATCTGTTTCTGAAATGTTTGAATCATAATGCCTATTTTATTTATTGACAGTCTGCTTGAATATGAAAGCTGTATAAAGCATATTCAAGTACAAATGTACTTATAGCAAAAGAGTATTCAATGCAATACAGTATCCCCTCTGCTTTCAGCAGGGGATAGGGGCAATAGATATATGATTTTTGTGTACCAAAGGGGTATAACTCCTAAGAACCGCATGCCATCTGACAAAGTAATGCATGGGAACAATGCTATGGCGATAACAAATATTCATGTTGAGTTTCACTGAATTCTGTCAATTCGTTACAGAGATATAGCAATGTGCGGAAAAATGTGATTTTGGAGTATCAAATGGCAATAACTCCTAAATGCCGCAAGCGATCTGGAAAAGCGATGCATGGGATCGATGCCCCAGTTATAAAAAATATTCATGCTGAGTTTCATTGACGTCTGTCAATCCGTTACAGATATATATAGCATTGGACAGGAAAAATAGTCATTTTTGTATATAAAAGGGCTATAACTCCTAAATGCCACAAGCGATCTGAAAAAGTAATACATAGGAACGATGCTCCCGTGATAACAAATATTCATGTCTAGTTTCATTGAATTTTGTCTGTCCGTTACAGAGATGTGACAACGGACGAAAAGAAAAGTTATTTTTGCATATCAAAGTTCAATAACTCCTAAATGCTGCAAGTAATCTTGACAAGTAATACATGGTAACGATGCTCCGTTGATAACAAATATTCATGACTAGTTTCATTGAATTATGTCAGTCTGTTATCGGACGGAAAAATATGTCATTTTTACGTATAAAAGGGCAATAACTCCTAAACGCGATCTGGAAAATATAATACATGGGAATGATGCCCCAGTAATAACAAATATTCATGTTGAGTTACATTGAATTTTGTCAATCCGTTACAGAGATATGACATCGGACGGAAACCGGACGGACGGGAGGAAGGAATAAAAGACGGACGGACGGACGGAAGGACGGACGGACAAACTCAAAACAATATATCCCGCTGCCTTTGGCAGGTGATACTAAGATTTGGTTAAAACATAATTAACTATACTTAAATGGCAACCTACACCGTGACAATGATATATGCGTTTGCAATATAAAATGTTGTCCGCATAGAGATAATATCGAAGTGGAAAAGCCGACCATACATTGCAAAGTATTACAGTCACACAGTATACGAAGTTAGCTTATATATTTAACATATTATAGGTTGCTTTTGATATTGAGTCCAAACGTCCAATTTTGACTAAACACAGAAGACAATAATAGAAACAATCGTGTACAGTGTGTGCGTGCCTGCGTATGTGCGCGCTTTCGTATGCACGTGCGTGAGTGTGTAATTTGATATCAGGATGATTGAACGCAATAATACCTGTCCTTCAGATTTATGTTTAATTTACGTAGTTTGTCATTTAGGCGGTTGTAAATAAAAAAAACAAGGGGTGTCTTCTTCCCTTGTTATTTAACGTCACACATTTAACTTAGCTGTTTTACACTATCATAGTGTTAGTTCAACAGCTTCTATCACCTAATTGTAGGTTCCTGCTTCCGATTAGATGAACGCGACCAAGCTGGACCAACTGATCGGGTACTGGTCTTGCTCAATCGGTGTTAGAGGTCGGGATGGTCTACCTTGCTCCAGCTTCCTACCCTAGAATTCTAAATGTTTCCAAATCATTTGCGCAGGAACCAAGAAGCCAACGCTCGAAAATTGATAGTACTGATCGCGTAGAGGTTATAGTCGTGTGTTTGTTGTGTACTATCGAGCTGTAGTCGGAAATAATTCGTGTAACAACAGCTGGTCTAACCTGTGGAATTTGAGCAATTTGAATGATCGAGTAGATCCGGACTCATGCAACTTGCAACCTCCAACTATTTGGATGGTGGATGGGTGGCAGAAGATATTGCGGAAAATATGATTATAGTTTATATGTAAATCTAGTGACAGGGACCAGAAGATAATTGAATTGAGTATTTTTTTAATTTGGAAACTATATGTCAAAGAGATGTACTCATACCCCAATATTTCAAATGCAATTGAGTTATATGGTCTTGCTTATATGTTTGAAATGTTGTTTTGAATAGTTAAGTTCCAAAATTACTGTAACATTTGTAAATACATGTATTTGTTTTGCAAAGTCGGAAACAATATTAACAAGATACTATACATTCTGGAATTAGGAGATCCTACGAAAACAAAAGCAGCACTCCAACAACAGAAAATTACAGACGTGGTTTTATTGAGTCTATTCATGATGAGTAATTAAAAGTGCAACACTACTCATGTCCCTTAGCACCGGCGTAAGCGGTATTCAATTTTCAAAACGAATAATATCGAAACTAATGACCCCGAATGACCAAATCTTTAGTTTGAATATAAAAAAGTATATGAATAAATACCTATAACATAGATCAAGATAAATTGTTTACAAAACACCATCAATGTAGCTTTTTAAATCGTAAGTTTGTATATTCATGATTCTAGATCATTTATCAAACTATAATGTAAACATGTCAAATTAAACAAATAATACTGCTTGAATATTGCTTAATGTCGTAATGTTATTGTACGTTCAGGATAACGCAAGTATTTATAAATGTATGTTATGAATGAATCCCTGAATATGTACATACTAGGAATATATTTATCATTTAACATTAGATATCATCTCATCTCGTCTATCCTCTTCGTGCCAGTCATTGGCACAAAATGTACTGAAAACTTTCTTCTACGTGTCTTTAACAGTGGTTCTAGCAGCTGTCTAAATATAATTATGATATATCGATGACTATGCATACCTAATGTTAACCTAATTCTTAATAAGTATTAAATATCATAATACCGTTAGATGTGGATAGTAATTTCAATGGACCATGATTGGTACACATATAAATGTATAAGTCGTGCGTGAAATACTACACACAAAATAGACCAATCGCCAGATTGGCACCATGGCCAAAATGAACAGCAAATGTTTATAACTATCAACGACAAAGAGAGACACACAAAGACAAAACGAACAAAAAATAGGAGGGAGATGAAAGTACCGCCTTGGAAGGGTCAGTGACAAGTGTCACCAGGTCTTTAACTTTAATATGTTTGATAAAAACAAACTGGATCCATCTCTCGCATTTGTACACTATGATTGAGCTGCAATCAGAGTAACTGTAAAAGAAATGATAAAAGGTACAACAAAAACGGGTACGCGACGTCCTCCTCTCGGTTCTGGGTTCAAGACTTCCCTGTCGGTTTATATGAAAGGAGAGTAGATTGCCAACAGACAACAATACATGTATAATATGTTGTCGTACTTTATCATCATGTCCCTTTTTAATGACTCTTATAAGGCATTTGACTAATAAATTAAGACAATAGGTATGCCCAATAATTTTACGATTATTGTAAATCACATCATCATTAAGTTCTGGATGTGAACACCTTGTCACAGGAGCGCGATAAGGTTGCGCTTGTACCTCCCAAAACGTGAGAGATTTCGATAATAAACATTAGAGAATGTTTTGCTCAATTTATGAAACCTACATCCTTGCTTAAGCAGAGTTTCAGTTAAACTGAGATTTCGACTGTTAGAAGTGTCAACAGAATATCACTCTCTAGCGAAATTAATAAGTTGAAATATGTACTCGTATACTGCAAAAACTGGAGCACGGGGAACATCTCCGTCAAGATGACGGAAGCACAATGACTTGTCATTATGTCTCCCCCTCAATTAAATCGGGGAGACATATGGTTTTTGTGAGAGTTGTCTGTCTGTCCGTCTGTCCGTCCATCCGTCTGTCCATCACACTTTCTTATACGGACAATAACTCCTATATACATGATGCCAGTTGGTTGAATCTTCATATATGGACAGAGCATAATGAGAGGATGTGCCATGCACAATAATATTAGAGTTATTGCCCCTTGTATAATGTTTTTAAAACTTTCTTGTACGGACGATAACTCCTATATGGCTCAAGCCATTGAATTGAAACTTCATACTGAAAATAGCGTGATAAGAGAAAGTGTCGTGCACAAGGTCTATAACTCTGGCTTCATTAGTGTTGGTGTTATTGTCCCTTATACATTTTTCCACACTTTCTTGTCCGGACGATAAATCCTATATGGATCATGCCATTGGAATGAAAAGAAGATGATGCGAGGAAATATTGTCATGCACAAGGTGATAACTCTTCGAAAATATTGCCCCTTGTACATTTATCACACTTTCTTGTCCCGAGGGTAACTCCTATATCGCTCATGTCATTGGATTGAAACGTCATTCATGGAAAGAGCATGATAAGTGAAAGTGTCATGTACAAGGATCATAACTCTTGCCTCGATACCTTTGGAGTTATAGCCCTTTTTAGGTTGTTGTGGCCCATCAATATCTCCTGTTTTACTGATGCTATTGGAATGACATTTCATAATGTGCTCATATATGTTAGTAAATACATAGTGCCGACAGTATTAGGCATACATTGATTTAAATGTTATGCTGCTTTGGTAGCATGGCTTTGAATGCGTACTGAGTAAATTCGGCAAGCTGTCTATTCATGCTCAAAAAAACAATTATTATATCATACAGTGTTGATATGTCTAAAGATCTTTAAAACGTCGATGGTTTAGCTCATATAACAGACAAAAGTACCACACTTTGCACAAGACGCAGGAATAAGCCAACAATAAAAGGTGTCTCGTCCCTTAATCTGGAATTTTACTCATATACTCGTACGTCCTACAAACATTACATCTGCACCTAACCCAGTATACAGTCTTAATTCTAAACTGTTTCTTTAGTAAATACATGTATATAGTTTCTTCGGCTTTGCATTATTGTCGTTCCGATATAAAAACGAGCGTAATTCTTTCCTCCAAAGGCTATTTTAGACCCAACATATTTGAATGAATCTACCAAAAAGGAGCATTTACTAGAGGATTTTGTTTTAGAATGTTGTAGTCTGAAACCATTGTGATAAATAGAGCATTTGCTCCTATACGAGCAAATGCTCTATTTATCACAATGGTTTCAAGAAGTGGTTATTACAGAGGCGTAGAAAGGCGTATTTATGCAGGAAAGGGTTAACAGGAGTATAAAACATATAATTCAAGGTACGGTATTGTAAAATGACCGGTGACTAATTCTGAAGGGTGTCTACTGTCATTTGGTGCACGCTCTTTTTAATTTCTTTGCACATAATATGTCATGCTAAACGGATGTTGCACGACCTTGTAGGCATTACCAGATTGAATCTAATATGGCTAATACGGCTTACACGAGCTTAAAGCCATAGGTCGTTAATTAGTTTTAAGCATTGTAGCTCGAAATCGTGTCTAACGCCAATGCAGTTCTACTTGCAATTATTGCAAATCTCTACAAAAATGAATATATTGTAAATCATAATATAACTGAATAAATAACTGCAGTGTCTGCAATTTTTACCTAGAACAAATCTACTGGCAACCCGTGGTATCTAGTAGCATGTTAAAGCCACGAGTTTATTTAAATCTTGTATGAATCTGTTGTTGAACTGGAATGTCAATAGTTCAACCTTGTGCAGTCTGTCTCACCATAAGTCCATCGGCCAGTCCACCAGTTTTTCCGTCCGGCATATATTCGTGGGTCCGATATAACTACCAAAGCATACTACAGTGAACTCTCGTTACAATGGAGGTGTTTGTTTCAAGACACCGTGCTGGTATAACGAGATTGCCGTTATAACGAGTTTAGTTTAAACATATTTTATTTCATTAATGTACATAAATCCACATATCACTAGATATATATTAAGGATTGGATCGGAAGCAACATGCTTATTGGGATCCTCTCCTTATAACGAGTTTAAATATGAAAGGAACCATATGGTCAGTTTTAAATTAGTAGCTTAATGCTTTTTGCTCTTCTTGTGTTCTGCATTAAGCGATCACCTGTGGCATTGCACCTATTTATTCAGTGGTTGTTTCAAAGAATTAACTATAATTTTGTGTCAATGTATACTGTCGGTAAAACGAGGGTGCCGTTGTAACGAATGCCGGTATAACGAGGGTTCACTGTACCAGAAATTGTAGTGGTGTGTATAATGATTGATTGATTGTGCTAACCTAATGTTGTTATACCCCATAGTAAAACTATAGGTATATCCACTACCATGGGCCATACTATAATCAAGCATAAGTAGGGGGCCATTGTCGTGGAATCATATATCCAGTTTTGTTTGAAATCCAACACTTATGTAAAACATCATGTTTTTGTCTCTTTCAATTTTCAAAACCTAACTTGAACAGACTCAAAATAACCGAGTCTGCAATTTTCTCTTTTTGCATTTCTACTTTTGCTTTCGAAGGATCACGAAGGATCACACATTTTCAGAATATTTGTATTGATAGCATGGCATTGACAATAAAATCTCTAAATCAATGCTGAACTTTGTACGGCAGGAATTTACCCATGTAACATGATAAAGTGACAACGCATGACAGTAGTTTAATTTTCATTGGCTCGGTTGTTGTGATTGAAATACATCGCATCATTGCATTATATTAAGCAATCAGTGAAAGGATACTCAAACGTTAGAGTAAGCATTGCAGTCTATACACACTGGTGTATTATTCCTAATAGCAGTTGGCCAAATCGCATAGATTAGCAGATGTTTTTTTCCTCTTTAACGCTTTGTTTACAATCAAACCTGTCCACAACAAACATCGATCACTTCTTCATTTTTGTAGAATGCGGCAAATTAAAAATACAATGCAACATATTGTATTGATGCGGGAAAAATGACTACCAAATGTCAATGTTTATGGATCGGTTCCGAATACACTATGTGCTATTAATTTGATAAGTTTTCTAGGCATAGACCACGTGACCACACGATTAGTGATTTTGGAACCTTCGTATGAGTACTAGTGAATTGGTGCATGATCGTCAGCAACCTGTCACACGATGGTCGCAGAAGCATCTCAATTTTTACTGCGAAACATTGTTTTGAATTTAATCGCTGGAAATCGCAGACGATTGTCGGTTTCAGAGGTCGCCAGTGGTCTTTACCAATCGCAAGCGCTAGTGGAACGGGAGCCTTAGAGGAATGCTTTCGATGAAATTGAATGTAAGCTAATAGCATATAAATCGAAACATCGTTATTCCCCTAAGCAATATGGTACCAATTTATTGACGGCATTATTAGTTCTATATGTAATTATACGAGGTTGGGGATCTAACGTTTTCGTCTTTTGGGTAAAAGACTGACCTTTCTGATAACCACGGCATAAGGAACAAAATAAAGAGAAACAGTTTTAAATAACGTATATCCAGAGCCCCCAGGTTCCATGCCTAAAATTTCCGACATCGTGCTTCATATCTATACTGTTTGACTCAGATAAAGGTTGTGTTTCTAACAAATATAATATTATTTCGTACATAATAAATGTGTTTCATATTGTAAATATGTTATATTAAGTAACACGCAATTGTCATCGTTTAGTACGCTCTTATAATATTTAATTTCAAATAATTGTGCATGCTGCGATTGCATCCCGTCAGTGATATACTCATAGGAAATCTCAACATTTACTTTTAAATTTATATAACAGTAAGCTCCTTATCTTCTACACGCTAGGTACAGTAAAATCACGTCATTGAAACGACCACTCAAAATAAGCCTTACTCTAAAACATAGCTAAATGCAGGGTGACATAGCAGAACAATCCTATACGATGTTTCTGTATTAGTTGAACGATGCACCAGTCAACACCGACTTTTACAGCCTCCTGTGTAATAATGTATGTGGACGCATTAGCAGTGAAAATGAATTGCAAAACTGATTAATAGTGTTAGGCTTCGCATATGGTGGGGTATGTAGCATTACTCTTGTCGGTCCGTCCGCACGTCCCCCCGTTCCCGTTCGCACATACGTACGTCCCGCAAATATTGTGTGCCGCACTCCACATACACCAATGAGAGGTGTTACTTCAAACTGTCACAGATGAACCCATTTCTGTGATGATGTACATAACAAATGGGACTTTCGATCAGATAGTTTGTTCCATAGTCGAGCGATTTTCACATTTCTTTCAATATATAAGATAAAGTGAAACGTTGTTTATTGAGAAACAATATCGTCAGGGGCATCCGTGGCCTATGACAACAGTGGTTACTTAATTTTCAGCATATTAAATACTTGAAAGGGTTAATGAATGATGCTTTGCGTTTATCAGTACAATTTAAGTATGAGAGGTGTCTATAGGTCAGAGACTGCACTTTGTTATATAACAAATAGTGTTTTTCGTTACAAGTAAACACTTAATGCTAATCCGTTGTAAAAGTACAAAAATGAGTCATGCAGGAAACACCACATACAGAACAAACAGTCGCCCGAACAGCAACACAAGGAAACTCTTAACTACATATACGCTTTTTGTAACAGAGTAGACCCAAAACAGACTGTCACATAGGGCCCTCTAGGCTGATTGCTTATGGAATAATATTGACCTGAATCTCAGCAATTTCTGTCATGGCCAAACGTCGTTTTATTTATGTCAGTATACAATTAGCCCATAGTGAGCAGAAACGGACGTTAATCAACACAAACAAACAAATGTCAGTATAAAATCATCTAATTAGTATACATGATGTCATTATATCTTACATGAATATTCATAGAGAAAGGGGTCTTCATCCAGATCGATGTCTGCATACGTCTCAGTTGTAATCTAAAATGTTTGAAAATGTTGACATAGGTTTACAGATACTATTTTGGTGGAGGTGAGTTATAGTAACATACATATGATTGACCCACCTCCTGTCTATCTTGTTCAATTATTTCCAGAGAGTGAGCATCATTTGCCAAACCATCAGCCATATTCCACTACAGAAAGTCAGGGAAATATGGTGGTTCAATGTAGTGCGAATTTGTGTTTTTATATGTACCTATAACTCAGATAGATTTAGTGCAAATCATTTCAGCTAAGTGTGCACGCGATTTGCATTATACTAGTCTATTAGCCGATTAGTTTTCAGATGCATTGTCACTTCTGAATAGGCAACTCTTGCCACTTGAGTTTATTGTTCAGATCGAGCGTAAAGCGGCAATAAATAATTCAGATTAAGCTGTATCCCTTTGAACGCTGGGTATGTGTGTAATCATTCGCGAACAATGTAGAACAAGTCTAATGAAGGAGCCCTCTGATCAGGGTATGCATCGTTTGACAAACGTCATCCTTTTATACTGAGCAGAATCTAGAGTTAAACATGTATAGCCTGTTCCGGAAAATATATCGTTGAAAGTGCTAAGCGACAATAAATATGTAACACAATGTAGCATGCATATAATGTATTATACATTTATAGCCGTGGTGTTTATTTATTAACACTCCTCTTTTCCGAGATAACCGTCTGCTTCAGATTTCATAGCGGGGGTTTCTGTTCAAAATGTTTCTTATTAGACTCTTGGTAAAACATGTTGGCTTGGCAATCACGGGTTTTCATACTTATGTAGTAAATATGAATAAACTGCAATCGTGAACAAGTAAATATTCCATGAGTAAATTCAACAAGTAAGGCTACGTTTCATCTGGCAGCGTGCAGTGTCTCGCATGTAGACACTTTGCATAACGTAAAAGTTCTGATAGTGACCGATCGACGGAACGGTTGATGGGGACAATTCAATATTCTCGGTGATCTCCTGTTGTATCACGTTCTTAGACACATGCTATATCAATTTAGCTGTCTATTTGCTTTCCTATGGAATGCTTGGACTTCTCTATCATGTACCCGTCTATGTCAGACAGAATAGTCCAATGTGAACATTTTACTTATAATAGAACGTCAGGCAGGATATACCTAAATCTAGACTTTCACATTTCTCGTTGTACATCTGTAAATGATTTATTAGAAGAGCGAACATCCGCAACACAACGTCTAATTGATATATACATGCTAATAGAACTGAAACGAAATCCAAACTGTTAACTTTTCAGAAATGCTGCAATAGATGCACTAGGGCCGACGTAACTCTTTTCCTTTTCTATATTTATTCCAAATTCCATTATCTACTGAAAAATATGGAAAGTTGAACACTGTAGCCATTTTAAAAAATAGATAAACATATCTATCAAATTCTATTAGCATACAGCGCAGACCCTGGTGTGGGTCTACTTTGTTTGCAGGTGTGTGAAAAGGAGCTTGCATAAAGGAAAGGGTTAACATTTACACTGAAACTACATAGAGTATTAAGGATTTCCTGTCGGCATGAATGAAAAGAGGCCAGCGTGATTGCCACCATAACGAGGTGGAAAAAGTATCCGGATTTTAAGTTTGTGTCGTACCCTTATTACTTTCTGGAGTTACTCTAATTGCAACCCAGTTGTTGGGTATAATTGTGCCAGTTTTATGCCCCCAACGGCGAGTATATAGTAATTGCATTGTCCGACCTTCCGTCTGTCCGTCCGTCTGTTCGTCCATCAGTATGTCCTTCAATCCGTACATCCGTCCGTCCCAAATGTCGTGTCCCTTCTATAACTGTTTTTTTTTATCTGTGAATGGATTTAACCTGGCCCATACGTTCACCACACAAAGACTATGTGTTGCGTTCAATTCCCTGGTCCACGGGTCAAAGGTCAAGGTCATATGGTACAATTTATGGGGACATTCGTCACGTGACTCTAACAGCTCTTGTTTCTCTTAAATATGCTTTTGTTTTACATGCAATGTACCACTGTATTTGCCATCGAGGTTGTTGTAGATTAGTCGAAGAGGGGGGTATGTTCATTTACACTGTTTGTCTTTTAAGTTGGGGTTGGAATAAGTGTGAGGTTGGGTGCCCCTGAACCGGTTTAAACCCCCAGTGACAGTTGTCACTGATTATTCGAAGACTGTACCGTCATTAATGACACGTGCTAGGAGGCGTGAGAAGTGTAGCATTGTTGTTAGTAACTGCTCAGGAAAAAACTCTAGTCTCCAATTATCTGTTTATGCATTTCAGAATTTATGTACCGTTATGTCCGATCGACACTTAAAAATTAAATGTACATATTTTAACCTTCGTTGAAACCTTTATATCAATGTTGTTTTTCATTTACAGAAACTTGACAAAAATAAAAAACACAACATATGAATGAATTCTATTTATAAAAAAATATCATTATGGAAGTACAAATGTGAGTCATGCCGGAAACACCACTTACAAAACGAACAGCCACTCAAACAGCACAACAACAAGAACATTCAGCAAATGTACGAACTATCATAAAGAGGCGAACAAAGGCATAAGAAACAAACAACAGGGGGCGATGGAACGGTCAGTGACAATAGTCTATGGGGGTTTAAACCGGTTTAGCGGTGCCTAACCTCAGATGTATTTCATCTGTTGAAACGGTGTTATTAATAAATTACATGGTATCAATGTGTAAATGGTGTTGTTTATATTAAGTTATCGATTCGGAAATTATTCAGATGTACACGTAGTTTACTGCCTTACTATATCTTATAAATGCAGTGTTTTATTGCGACATGCATATTTCATAGGAACATGTATGATATGTGTTAAATTATCTCCTTAAATGTTCAATTGGAGGTTTATTTTTGACACATCTGTATATACATATATTTTAGTTCATTTCAAATGTAATGTTTCTTGTTAAAACGTAATCGATTAGCTATCATTGCAAGTTTTCCAGCATCAGATTGCAATCGGAGTCCAAAGGCGCCTAAGTTTTATCAAATTATTTGGCAGAACGCCTATTGTAATATTGTCATATAATTGTAGTAGACTGTGATATCCTTAAAATAAAGCTATGCGTGTTATTTATATGTTATAAATCTAAATAGCTGAAAACATTTTTCTGTTGCAGCAAAACATCGATCGCTTATCTCAAACTTTCGTTTTTAATTATTTCTTCTGAGATCGGCACATGATTAATCTGTTCATCGCTATTCGTCTGGATGACATTTACAACCAACATGATTTTACAATTCTGTGTGGAAATGCTATTTAAAGCAGGATTAAGCAGGTTTTAGTGCCGAATGCTTTATAATCAGGTAAATAACCAATTATGTTGGTTTACAGCTGTTTATATGTTCTGCCCACTTACACTAACACATACATCTTCCAACTCTTTAATATAAATCAACACATGCATATTTCATTAGAATGCATTTTGTTTTTGTAATTGAACATGACACATTTGAATGCATTTTAAAAACAAATTAGGATAACAATATAGATTTCATCTACTAGGGTTGACGAAGAGGTAATGGAAAATGAATGAATTGACGTTTATACATAGACACAAGTGCAAATATGAGGCATGCAGGAAACGCCACATACAGAACAAACAATCGCCCGAACAGCAACACATGTCGAAAACAGTCATTTAGGGAGCGTCGCAAACACAAAGCGTACGTCACCAAAACATAATCAAACATGAAACAACACAGGTAGAAGGCAAAACGTTACGAAACGCACAAAAACATGTACCATTTAAAAAGTAGTGAAATCATAAGCGCGGCCCCTTGGCTAAAACCAGATTTGTCGGTAGCCAAATTCAGGCTTATTTTTAACACATTATATTTATCTCTCAAAGCAACCCGTTTATTTCTTTTTGAAACAGTACCACATTAATTACTCTACTACTATTTCAACAAGTACAACAGCAATCATACTTTGTTCAGGCGTATGCATTATATTCAAGTTTGTAATAATCCTAGAAAACATGTTTGTGTTTCATCATTAAGCATGCGCGATGTACGAATATCACGCTTTCTTGGGGTACATCTCCTATGTAATTCGCCAATGGTTTTGATATTGGCTTTATTCTGATACACAACTAGTTTAAATAGCATAACTCACGTGCCGGTGAAAAGTTGAAACTACTATGATTACTTGTTCTGTACGACTAACGTATTTATTCCATTTATGGTGTATGTAAAAGGAATTAACACTTCACTGCTCATGAACTGTAGTAAAATCCATAACATGTTTTGTCTTGCACACGTTTTTTGTTAATTATGACGTCATATAAATGATGACGTCGCTTGTTACCGTTTCAGTTTTTTTCAAAATCATTTAGTCTTAAACATCGTTACTCTTACTGTGTAGTTGTCTGGAGGGGGATTTTGTTTTACATTTTGATTTGGGTAAAGGTGGGATAACTGTGAGTTTGGGAATCAATAAACCAGGTTTAGGCCCCAGTAGCCATTTCGGTTACTGACCGTTCCATGACGGTACTCAGGACTGCTTTCACCCTATGGTCAGCTTTGTTATTTAATATGCTTCATGTTTAATTTTTTCGTCTGGATATGCATCCTGTTGGGTTTTGTCTTGTGGGTGTGCCGCTTCTTGTTTGGTGGTGTTTGGTGTGGTGTCTTTTCGTATGTGGCTCTCCCTGTTTGTCCGTTTTTTTCACATTTACTTTGAATTATTAAATGTGTCGGCAATAAAACAAATAATTTAATATCTCCAATTAAAACGTCAACATTTATGTCAGACCCGATGCTGTTTTTATGATTTAGGATACCGGTATATATACCTGTTTTCCAGCGAATCCCTTTACAAACGAACCGCAAAGTAGTTAATGGTTATGTTGAATGTATATTGATTAGAATAGAGCCTATACGTCTACACTCATGTTCTGAAACCTAACAAAATTTAATTTCATCACTATTCAAATTTGTAATTGATATAAGAGACATGCCAATCAGTAAAATTGAGTTTTCAAGGAAACATATTCAGCTTAACATCAATAAAGCCATAAACGGTAGCGTAGCGAGTTTACCTAAAATACAAAAAGAGGAATGACAAAGATCCCTAACATTGCGAACCAGAACAGTAAAACCCATCTTAACCGGAATTCTAGTAAAGTGGCTTCTTAATGCAGGGTGAAAATATTCTGAAAGTTGGTGATCCTTCGAAAGCAAAAATAGCAAAGCGAAACGAGAAAAATGCAGACTCTGTTTTATTGAGTTTGTTCATGAGTAGTAATTAAAAGAGCAACACTACTCGCACCCCCTAGCACCGGCTTAAGCAGTATCAAATTCTCAAAACTAATAAAAGCATTTCAGCCACCCGAACAGCAACACAAGGAAACGGAAAATGTACAGAACTATAAAAACATCAAGAGACACACAAAGACAAAACAAACATACAATAGAGGGAAGATGGAAGTACCGCCTTGGAACGGTCAGTGACAAAAGTCACTGGGGGGGTTAAACCGGATTTTGGGCGCCGAACCTCACACTTATTCCATCCCCGCCCTAAAAGACAAACAGTATAAATAAACGTATCCCCTCTCCGACTAATCTACAACAACCGCAATGGCAAATACAGTGGTAAAGTGCATGTATAACGAAACCATTTAAGTGAACAAACTGTATCCACATTTCGCTAGTGTACTCAATGGTTGAGCAAACAGAGTAACTGTAGAAAAGTAATAAAGGGTACGACAAAAACGAAATAGTACAGATACCAGACGTTCTCCTTCCGTTTCTGGATTTAAAAGGGTTGACAATCAAACATGCAGTACGTTGTAGTACTATAGGATCATATCCCTTTTTAATTATTTATTTTAACATATATGATGAACAAAGTGAGAAAATGGGTGTGTCCAATAATTTTACGAATTATTTCACCATAAAATTCAGTTTGTGAAATACCAGAAGCGTCAATGACATGTGCTCTCACACGACCTTAATACATCCGTTACTGGCCTGTTCTACACAGCTTCTTTGCAGCTGGCAGGTATATGTATCTGATCCAGTCGAATTCTGATTACCGATAAGCTGGTTCTATAGCAAGTGTTCAGACAAGAACTTATTATTACGTATTAGATATTCTATGTGACAATTAAACAAGTACATAAATATAAACCATGTTGTAAAATGTATCTATGACCTATCAAGTAATGTATATTAAAATGTACTTCGGTGTGTTGTATAAGTATCAACAACGGAAAGGTGAACAACTGCATTTACGTTTTTTAATGTAGGATAATTACTTCGATCATCTAGCAAATATAATTTAAAAGGGATATGATCATGTGATACTACAACATACTACATGTCTGGTTGTCAACCCTTTTACAATTGGCAATCACGCTGCCTCTGTGGATGTACGCCACAAGAGAGGTTTAGTACTCTATGACGGCGACCTCTTCAATCCGGAAAAGGAAGGAGGACGCCAGAGGACTCGTTTTTGTCGTACCCTTTATTAGTTTTCTACAGTTACTCTGTTTGCAGCTCAATCACTGAGTACACTAGCGATAGGTGGATACAGTTTGTTTCACTTAAATATGTTTTCGTTTTACATGCACTTTACCACTGTATTAATCATTGCGGTTGTTTTAGTTTGTCGGAGAGGGGATACGTTTATTTACACTGTTTGTCCTTCAGGGTGGGGATGGAATAAGTGTGAAGTTGGGCGCCCCTAAAACGGTTTACTCCAGTGAACTTCATTCTCAGTGTTGTTATATTTTCTGGTCCTTTGGGATCATAAGTTTTCATGGAAGAGTAGTAAAGTCAAGCAGGCAAAGCCACATGCAAGACGCAACCACCACCAAAACACCGATAGACAGCATGACACACACACACACACACAACCACACACCCAAACGCACACACACACACACACACACGAAATGAACACAGAAAACACCAAAAGACACACAAGAACCAGGGACAAACGTTCCACAACATGAACAAACCACAAGCACAAAGACGCAAGGCAAACAAAAGGAAGGGTGACAAAGAGAGTACCGCCTTGGCACGGTCAGCAGCAAAAACACCACTGGGGGTTTATTATTTTTGAAAATTGAATACTGCTTAAGTCAGTGCTAGGGGGCGTAAGTAGTGTTGCACTTTTAATTAATACTCATGAACAGACTCAATAAAACCGTGTCTGCAATTTTCTCATTTTGCATTTCTACTTTTGCTTTCAAAGGATCACCCATTTTCAGAATATATGTACTTCACAACAGCAGGTGTTAAGTGTTTGTGTGGCGTCCGTAAAAAGTCGTCCCGTACTTCATGCTCAGTGTTGTTATATTTCTGGTCCTTTGGGATCATAAGTTTTCATGTTATTGTTTTTTTAAAAATTGAATACTGCTTAAGCTGGTGCTAGGGGCATGAGTAGTGTTGCACTTTTAATTACTACTCATGAACAGACTCAATAAAACAGAGTCTGCATTTTTCTCATTTTGCATTTCTACTTTTGCTTTCAAAGGATCAACCATTTTCAGAATATTTGTCACTGACCGTTCCAGGGCAATACTTCCATTTCCCCTATTAATTGTTTGTATGTCTTTGTGGGTCTCTTTGTGTCTTTTATATACTTCTACATTTACATTTATGGGAATGCTATATACCGTCAGGTAATTGGTATTCCTATGGGTACGAATTTTGCACCACTTGTCGCAGATTTGTTTTTGTACTGCTATGATAGAGAGTTCATGTTGCGTTTGAATCCACAATCACAAGAAGATGTTATAAAAGCCTTCAATGAAACTTGTCGATATTTGGATGATATTTTTAACTTAGATAACCCTTTCTTTTATGCTCTGATTCCTACAATTTATCCTAAAGAACTCAAATTGAATAAAGCTAACCCGTCCGACAATTATGCAGCGTTTCTTGATCTAGACCATAAAGAGATGATTTTGATTTTAATATTGTAAATTTTCCTCATCTTGACGGGGATGTTCCCCGTGCTCCATCTTACGGGGTTTATATACCTCAACTTATTCGTTTTGCTAGAGCTTGTTCATCTATTGACGATTTTAACAGTCGAAATCTCATTTTAACTGAAAAACTGCTTAAGCAAGGATATAGATACCATAAACTATTTCACATCCTGAATTTTATGGTGATGTGATGTACATACTTCGTAAAATTATTGGACATACCCAATTTCTCACTTTGTTCATCAAATATGTTAGAAAATACATTAAAAAGGGATATGATCCTGTAGTACTACAACATACTGCATGTTTGGTTGTCAACCCCTTTACAGTTGGCAATCAAACTAGCCTCTTTGCATGTACGCCAACAAGAAAGGTTTAGTACTCTATGAAGGCGACCTCTTAAATCCAGAAATCGGAGGAGAACGTCGGATATCTGTACTATTTCGTTTTTGTCGTACCCTTTATTACTTTTCTACAGTTACTCTGTTTGCAGCTCAATCATTGAGCACACTAGCGATAGGTGGATACAGTTTGTTCGCTTAAATGTTTTCGTTATACATGCACTTTACCACTGTATTTTTCATCGCGGTTGTTGTAGATTAGTCGGAGAGGGGATACGTTTATTTACACTGTTTATCTTTTAGGGTGGGGATGGAATAAGTGTGAGGTTGGGCGCCCATAAACCGGTTTAACCCCCAGTGACTTTTGTCACTAACCGTTCCAAAGGCGGTACTTCCATCTTACCCTATTGTATGTTTGTTTTGTCTATGTGCGTCTCTTGTTGTTGTTATAATTATGTACATTTGCTGTTTCCTTGTGTTGCTGTTCGGGGGGGGGGGCTGTTTGTTCTGTATGTGGTGTTTCCTGCATGACTCATGTTTGTACTTTTACTGTTTTTCGTCCTGGTGCTGTTACGGTGGTTGTGTTTTGTATGCGGTGTTTCCTGCATGACTCATTTATGTACTTTTACATAGCAAATATATGAACCGCCTTCATGCTAAAACGCTATTTCATTTAATGGAACCATTTAAGCTTTTGGTTTCTATGTGCATTGTTCGTGCACTGAATGCGTAACCGTTATAGAGATTAATCTGCTGAATTTAATTTTTGTTTAACTCTTCCGCTGTCAGAGCCGCATCTGTGATTAACTATGCAAAAAGTTTGTATCGAGATGAGACGTCGAGGTACAGGACGTCTCATCAGGATCCTAATTGTTTTTGAAACAAAAATGAAGCAAATTTAAAACTGAAAATTGTAGTACACACACGCGCACGCACATACAAAAGACACAAAAACACCAAATATATCAGACACCTCCTGGTTTAAATTATTTAAAATATATACCATTAAAAGAAGCGAATGCATCGGTTGCCATAATCATGGAAAGAAATAGCGGGAGACTAATCGCAACAACTGCATGACATTTGACTTCTGCATACAGAAATAGGTATGCGTAGTTTAAAACGTTTCTCAAATCAAAGTACGTCGTGTAATATCCCTTGGAGTAGCCATCCTCTAAACCGGAATTCTTGTAGAGAAGCATTTATATACTTAAATACAAGTGGCTGCTTGATATAGGATGAAAGTCGTGGAGAAAAGTCATGAAGTAGCTTTCAGTATTACTTTAACCTTACATTATGTACCCACCTGTCCCCAAGACCGATGCTAATACTAAATTTAAAGTCCGATTTAAAGGGGTTTTGCTGTTTATGGCAATAACATTACATTACGGATGCCTTAATATTGAAATGTACATATTGTAATATTGTACATACTGTAATATTGATGTATACATACGCTCATAGTATTGAATTGTGCATACACTCATAGTATTGAAATAAACATACACCGATAGTATTTAAATGTACGCTTGTTATATTGAAATGTACATACACACATAGTATTGAAGTATGCAAACGCTCATAGTATTGAAATGTACATTTACTCATAGTATTGAAGTATGCAAAGGCTCATAGTATTGAAATGCACATACTCTCATAGTATTGAAATATACATACGCTCACTAAAACAGTTCTTTCCAGACGAGCTTTATGCATGACTTTCACTCTGAATCCAGCAGCCACCTGTCTCCAAGACTGATACTTCTACTATTTACTTCCGTTTTAGAAGGGTTTGCTGTATATTGAAATAATAATACGGATGCCGTAATATCGAATTGTATAAATATTCATAGTATTGAAATATACAGTGCTCCCTCTCTACAACGACACCCTTTGGGATACGAAGATTGTATGTGTTGTTTAGAGGGAATTGTTATAGGGAGGGAAAATCAAACATAATTAGCTTGTTTGCAGATCCCCAGATAATGTGTATTTCGAGAACTAAAACCGTTATGTCTCAATCAAACCCTATGTTGTGACCACTCTTTAGAATCGTCACAAAGTGACGATTCTAAAGAGTGGTCACAACATAGGGTTTAAAGGAGGCATAAAGAAAATACGATGGAGAAAGTTGTTTCTGGAGCCTTGTTGTTTCGGAAACAGTGACATGCGTTGTTGTAAGGAGGGAATCGTTATTGAGAGGGCCGTTGTAGGGAGGGAGCACTGTATATACGCTTATTATAACAGTTTGTTTTAGATGGAATATTATATTAAGATGTACCAATATGAGTCATGCGGGATGCTTCTTTGATGCAAACGTCCCCACAACGATGTGTACCTTGTGGGTGGCGAAGGGATTCAAAAACACTAGAATATAATTACATTTATTTCTGATCGGACTATGACAGCTTTCCATTTGACTTTGGCAAATAGTACGCATGTAGAATCGCGTTCCCATAATAATTATGGTATATAAAGATGATACAATACTATGGGACGGTATGGTATATCGCAACACATGTTCGCTAGTATTTGTGGTTCAGAATTTGACATATGTATTGATTGAACAAGTAAAACAGAATTGCTCCCATTTTATTATATTTATGTCATTTCTTAAATAAAATATATGTACGTGACTGCAACATATAGCAGTCAAGCGACATTATGTCGACATATGTGTTTGTCCGACTGGGGGTCAAGCTTTACATAAGAAAGTACTGCATTGGCAGGTAACACTCTTGGTCGTCTCAACTTTTATATGCTATCTTTTTTGCCAAACCTGTAAATGGCTCCGCTAGTGTGCAAATATATTTCTAACTTTTCCAACGAGTTCAAATTTCTTGACGCGGTAGATTATAACAAAACAACTTTTATTCGTGTTAAAACTTGTATGTATATGACAAGGATATTCAACACTTCTAATATGCAACTTATTCTAAAGATTGCCTTTAATCATTCAGTGCCTTGAAGACGTGTATGTGATATCATGCAAATTGTTTGGATCCACATGAGACGCCGAGTATTAGGTCGACTCATCAGGATCCACACTGTTTGACACTCTGTGTATCTTTAGAAGATTAATTGATATTGTAACTATGATATTTGCACAATATTGAAATATATCTATCCATCTATCCAACTACTCTATATATAGAAGCAAACGAAAATGTGTTCAGCCGACCACAGTGCTGGCAGTAGTAGGGTAAAACGCCAGACGTATGCATGCATGTACCACAAGACCTCACGACTAGTGACAAGCACACATGTATTTTATAAACACATTGATGTTTAATGCACAACTATATTTATGTATGTTTTTTTTCTGTATGCAGCCATTGCCTGTTTCAATGACTAAGAATGATCGTACATACATTTAGCTGGCCTCTGTAGAAAAGTACAACAGTATGCATGGAAAAAGTAGTAAAGTCTAGCAGGCAAAGCCACATACAAGACGCAACTACCACCGAAACACCGCTATACAGCATGACACACATGCACACACACACAACCACACACCCAAACGCACACTCACACGAGATGAACACAGAAAACACCAACAGACACACAAGAACCAGAGACAAACACTCCACTCATTAACAAAATCACAAGTACAAAGACGCAAGACAAACAAAAGGAAGGATGACAAAGAGAGTACCTCCTTGACACGGTCTTTAAATCAGCCATTGTGATTTATAGATCGTTAATAAAAACAAACATTTCAAACAAAAGTGTGAATGAATCCAATTACCTAAAAGCTTCATACCAACAGGAAATTGAATAAATGCCAGTTTGCAGTCATTGATAAACTGTTTTATACGATAGCGGTTTGTGATTAATATTGTTTTAACCCTCTCTCTCTCTGCCAAAGTCGCATCTGTAATTACCTATGCATATGGTTTGGATCCAGATAAGACGCCGAGTAATACGGCGTCTCATCAGGATCCAAAGTGTTTGTTACTGTGACTGTTCCTTCAAACAAAGAGACAAGTTGTAGCAGACGACAAAGTTTGCAGACGACAAGATTTGGCATCTAAAGAGTTAATGTGGCGTAGGGCGTAAGATGCAGCAAATATTGCAGTAAGTATTGTAAAACAGTTAGTTTTGCAACATTGGTTTATTGAAAATCAAAACGACTATTAAGTAGCTGTCGGTGCTTTCTATACCTCTTGTCAAAGTCTTGTCCAGTGTGTTTTGTTTCAGTCAGTGGTTATTCTCAAGTAGGCATACTCTACCAATCAGTCAAATATAAGACGCATTTTAAATAATATTTCCGCAGAGAGAATGTGGAAAGATCAAAGATAATCGGTAATACGTGTACTTAGGAAAACTAGATGAACATAACCATATTCAGCGACATTGATTAGTTTTTTATATGTTTATATTTTGTTTAATCCTAAAGGTTAGATATTCATATCCTACGTGAATTTATGAGTGCGGAATTTTGCTTCTGCTTTGGACGATGGATAAAGTTCTCTCCCTTCCAATTCGCTGTTGTTTCTTATTCATTATTGCCGTCTCGTGTGAATTTTTGTCTCAACTAGTTGCTTGTACCATTAAAAGTTTCATCAACGCCAAGAAATTGGCATTGTAAAATTCATATATAAATATGTACCGACAAAAAAAGTATACATTGCCTTGCAATTCTTTTTCTTAACATAGCTGGCTACAAATGCGCGTCGGCCTTGACCGAGCGTAATAATTTCAACTGTCATTCTAAAAAGTGTGAATCGACACTTCGAGAAACGAAATGGTCAAGCAAAAGGATATATCATACACTTCCACCGCTCGTTTCTATTTAATAGCAAACAACCTATATTTATTATATCTGGGTGAAAACCAACAACAAATAAAGTGGAACGGTGACATTTTCGAACATACAACAAAGGCATAATATGACGTCATATACATTGTAAAGTCATGTGACGGCATGTGACACTGAAGATAAACTTCGAACATAATGTGGCATGTAACGTTCGTGTATCTTCCATAGGTGAAGGTGGGAGGAAAAGTAGAACCATAATGTGGGACAATAGGCAAAAGTGTAAACTCAAATAATAAACTCGTTGTTTCGCCCACCAGGCCCTATGTTGTAATCACTCTGTAGAATCGTCGAAGAGACGCACTAAATTGGCAGATGCTACATAATGTTTTTATTATGTGTCCGCTGATTATTTGATTTGGACACTTTATTTCGAACTCTTAAATGCTTACAGCAAATCTCCCTAGGCTAACTTATTGCAAGTTATCTGTGGAAGCTATGCAATATTCACATTAATCATTAATGTAATGTTGGGTTTAATTCCACGAAGTGCGTCATCGATAACATTCTGCCACAGTTTGGAGGTGTGTTATTCGTCCAATAAATTTGAATGACAAACATGCATAGGCAATGTGTCTACAAATGACGCGTTTCACAAGTCTGGACAACTGGAGTGGTGTTTGTTTTAGGAACGGTACTAGGGTGTGGACATCAGTTAAATTGTAAAAGTTTGATTTAAAGGATCGCGGTGTTTAAAAACCCGTTTATACATTGTGTGCGTTTTAGTAACAGTTATCCTATCAGAATATGTGGTCGACATAAAAGTGACTGATAACAAAACTTTGACACAATGTGTATTCGTATTTAAATAAACCTGTTATCACTGAGTCAATCGGGATCAATAGCCGTTATGTTAATCAAGGTACCAATATCTGTACACATACTAAGTTTGATGCTCTGCAAATGAAGATGTGTCTGATGCATACCGATACTCTTAGAAAATGATCTCATTACTTATGCATGGTACAAAAACAAGGTGTATACTAAAATAAATGGTTTATACCCTTCGAACTGTTCGTGGTAGACGTTTATAGTTTGTCACCAAACTTCGAACACAGATTGTGTGTACAAATAACATGTTTAGGGTAATCCTCGTTTCATATGTTTAGTCGCTGTTTGGTAAATATCAATAATAAATGAATACTTATGTAATTTTCTCTATATACGTTTGTGATTGGTGAGAGATCCGTATAGATATAATTTATGTATTTAGGAAGGAGTTAGCGTGACTATGCAACTCTAGTCCGGTTTGCTAGCTATCTAATTACAGAATAGAGGACTATATGGGTAACACGACCCGGGCCTAAAATAGTAAATTTAATACACGCTCATCTTACAGTAGAACTGCTTGTAATCTATTGGTTGACAACAAACTGTTTATAAACACGCGGTGTGTGCTGTTTGTTACTGTTTATTTTCTGTTATTTATTGATTCATCTATTTATGTTTTTTCTATTTATGTTTTTATTTTATTAGGTTTTTATTTATTTATTTTTTTTATTTTTTTGGGGGGGAGGGGGTTGATGGTAGGGGTAAACCCTGCGATTTTTGAAGCCATCCAGACTGCAGTTCGACGGCAGTATTGTGTGTCCCAGTCAGTATCATTTGCCACTTTAGCATAGTGGGTGTATATATTGGTTGTTTGTAATGTTTTGTATTGCAGTGTGTAGTCTATATGCATAAGCTATAAATTTGACAAATTCTGTTACCCCATTGGCCTATATATGTAAGTCAATATTGTTTGTGTAGTGTTATTTGCCATACATACACCTAAGACAGGTGGTTCTGGGTCGTAACTGTATGACGTACTGACATTGTACATATAATGATGCATTTGAGTTTTGTTGATATGGGTGAGCTGACACTATAGTCACAGTATACGTCTGTTGGCATATAAACTTCTCAGTGTTGTTATACCTTCTGATCCTTCGAGATCATGAATGTCAGTACTTCTTGTTCTGAAAATTGAATACCCGCTTAAGCCGGTGCTAGGGGGCGTGTGCAGTGTTGCACTTTCAATAACTGTTCATGAACAGACTCAATAAAACCGAGTCTGCAATTTTCTCTTTTTGTGTTGCAATTTTTGCTCTCGGGGGATCACCTCCCTTCAGAATTGACAGCAAAGGAGGTTTTCGATTTAACTACAATTTTCAATTCCATTATTGGTACTTTTGTCAATAGAATTTGTTTTAAATATTTAATACGCATTGTATATACTCAGTTTTACATGTAGTTCTTGTGGAGCGCTGTTGAACGTTGTAAAACGATCGCAATGAAATTGTGGTATAATAATAATAAAAAGAGAATAATAATGATAATAATAACAATGGTAATACAGTGCTCCTCCCTACAACGGCCCTCTCAATAACGATTCCCTCCTTACAACAACGCATGTCACTGTTTCCGAAACAACAAGGCTCCAGACACAACTTTTTTCCATCGTATTTTCTTTATACCTCCATCAAACCCTATGTTGTGACCACTCTTTAGAATCGTCCACTTTGTGACGATTCTAAAGAGTGGTCACAGCATAGGGTTTGATTGAGGCATAACGATTTTAATTCTCGAATTACACCTTATCTGGGGATCTGCACACAAGCTAATTATGTTTGATTTTCCCTCCCTATAACAACTCCCTCTGAACAACACATACAATCTTCGTTTCCCAAAGGGTGTCGTTGTAGAGAGGGAGCACTGTAATGATAATTGTACTTGTTTTGTCAGATTAACAAGTGGGCGATAATGTAGGCGCCGCAATATCATAAAGTATGCTTACAATTAATCAGTTGGTTTAATATTTGAACGCTGCAGAGTTTCCAAACATTAAATTCAATATCTATGGACTCATTTGTGAGTTTGTCATATCTGAATGGCAGAGATATGCAGCTGATATAGTTACGTTTCTCTTTAGTAAATGTAAATGGTTCTGTTTATAGCATAGGTATGCCTTCAGGGGAATAATTAAGGGACATTTCATATTTGCTTAGTTATGATTGTCTTCAAGTAGCATAATGCGTTAAATAAACATTTATCCGTTCTTAATATTCGTTTGAGGCATGTGCATGCTGGTAGATATAATAAATGTTGTGCAGTAAGTGGTTATGGCAAGGTTTAATTAGTATTTAACAGACACTGTATTGCTAATAATTAAATATTAGTTTGACTTAAATGGGAAACAGGGAAGTAAATACTTTCAAAAAGAGCAATTTCTGTGACACCAAACCCATATGTTTCGAGTCGCTCAGAAACTGGTAACTTATCAATATTGTCACGCTACCCGCGACCTGAAACACAAGTGCAAACAATTTGAATCCAGATAAGACGCCAAGTTACCCGGCGTCTCATCTGAAAATTAGCATCTAACATACGGGCAATAATGTATCAACACATTAGTACGATGTACTCAAAATGGAACAAGATCCATTTTTCATAGGCTCAAAAGGCGTTGTCTTTTTGGACATGTTATTTCTTCAGACTTGTTGATGAACTGAATGCATATTGGCGAGTCACACCCTATCAAGAATTGGCCGATAAACATTTTGTTTTGCGCAGCTGTTATTCAGCACAGGGGAATATGCCACGTTCTGTCGTTAAGTTGTGTTTATCACAGTTGATTATCATTGGACATTGTGATAAGTGGTTTTGCTAAAGAAAACCATATAAAGTAAGTCAAACAAAACAAGTGTATTGCATTGTTTTTATTTATCTATTTCATTATTGGATCGCATTACTTCATACCACGAATACAATCCTGTTTGTCTGCTTCATAGTGATTGAGTACGAAGTGTTTCAACAAAACTTGTTTGTCAATGCATTCTGTTACACGGGACATAACTCATTATTTCATTTGCGCATTTCGTCTTCTAAAAACACAACACTAAAAAGTAACAATTGTGCTATACGACGGTACTTCAACGATACTAGCATTAACGAGATTTATGGACCAGAGTATTCATATAATATGCTCATTAAGTGTGAAGTGATGCATTTATAGAACATTTAAAGTAAATTCGTGCAAGTTTACAGCTTGTTTGATTTAAACAGTGAACTGACTAAAGTGATGATTGCACAGGCCATATGGTTGTCATGGTACAGACAACATCAGAAGTTTTATCTCAGCACTATAATTATGGCGTAAATAAATAACAATATAAATGTTACTTTGCATACACATTTATGTATTCAAATAGTTCCGCCGATGATTGATGAAATATCAATCGTTCTGAAAGAAGGACATCATTCGAAAGCAAAAGCAGCAATACTATTAACGCAGCCCAGCACCGGCTTAAGCGGTATTCAATTTGCAATACTAATATCATCGAAACTAATTAACCCAAATACCAGAATATAACAACACTGATAAGGAAGTACGGGGCGGGTTTCACGGCCACAACACAAGCACTTAACATCTGCTGTTTAGAAGTACATAAATTCAGAAAATTGAGAGGTCTTGATTCCTTACTTCTACGTGTACGTATACGTGTAAGCCTGATTACGTCATTAATATGGGGTATAACGTCATCAATATATGTGTAGATATGATTAGCCTTTGACGTTATCAACGTGTAGGATTGCTTCTAGAAGTTTTAACAAAACGTGTAAGTTTATCATTGGTTAATGCATATTTTTCACAGGTATTTAGCAAAATGTATTGATAGAATGTTAGTACCAACCTTTCGCTTTATGTCACAACAGTTAATTCACTTGATGAATTAAATTAAATGTGTTTAATATCATAGTTCGTGACCCAGTTAAAAAGTTCATCTGAACTGAGTCATGCTGTGTTTTGTATCAGTTTGGCTTTGTACTAAATCTGTGTATGCTTCGTATTTGTGATTTAGGCTGTCTGTCCGTCCGTCCGCCCATTCGTCTGTCTTTCAATCTTTATGTTTGCTTTGCCTGTCTGTTTGACTCTCTGTATGCATGTATGTCTGTCTTTCTTCCTGCCTGTTTGTCTGTCCGTTTGTCTGTATGTCTGTCTAACTACCTATCGATCTGTCTATATATCTGTCTTTCTATTTGTCTATTTGTCTAGATGTCTGTCTGTCTATCTACCCGTATACCAGTCTATCTTTTTTTGTCTGTTGTGATCGGACAATGTAAGGCATTTCCAACAGCCTTGTTGTTGGGTTAACCCTTTAATAGCATCATGGTTAGAGTGTCGAACTTATAGTGCAGAGGTCTGGGTTTCAAATCCTCGTAGAGGTCAGTAACCCCCGCCCCCGGCGACGAGGATAATTCGGTTTGTATGCAGGATGTATGTAAATGCTTAGGGGCATTCTGGTTTGCAGGGCATGGGCATATGCCTGGCTTCTAAAGGTTAAGAGGAGGGGAGTGTAGTGATCGGCCTATGTAAGACATCTCTAACAGCCTTGCTGTTGGGTTAACCCTTTAGCAACATGGTTAGAGTGTCGGACTTGTAGTCCAGCGGTCTGGGGTTCGAATCCTCGTAGAGGCCAGTCACTTCTCCCTTAGAATTACTTTATGTCTGTCTATATAACTGTATACCGATATGTCTGTCTATCTGCCTGTCTATCTATCTGTCTATCTATCTGTATATTTATCTGTCTGTCTATCTATCTGTCTGCCTGCATGCCTGTCAGTCTGTCTGTCCGTCTCTTAATTATCTTTCTATGTTCGTCTTTGTGTCCTAATTCTACTAAAATATGCAATTTCTACTTCTTCCTTATCTTATTTATTTGAAGAAAACGACATGACTCCACAAGAAGTAGAGCGTACACGTTATCTGATGTCGAAACACGTACAAGTAAGAAATAGAAACCTCTCTAGTAAGAGATCATAAGAGCAGCAATGTGAAAGAAGAAATGCAGACTCGGTTTAATTTAGTCTGTTTACGGGCATTATTAATGCTGCAACATTACCCATGATCCCCGTTCCTCTAGTTTACAATTATTTGTTTGGAATGATAATCCATGTTGTCTTATATAATACATTAGCTGATCTTGCTCAACTCCACTCATAAACTATATGCAACTCGTTAAGATAGACACAATAGGGACCGGCAAACATACGGGATCAGAGAGATTATACTACAGATAAAACTAGTAAACATTCACCGTTCAAACACAGACCATCCTCGATTAGCCATAACAACTTCTGTAGAGGAGGCAATTATCATTACAAAACAGTTGGGTAGTATTTCTCATTAATAGAGAGGTGCTAATACAAGATGATATCCCGGTGTAATAACAACTTTATGGCATTACAGTCAGTTTCTATGTTTGCCTCCTTCATTAGTAATTATGTGTGCCGAATATCGTAGACAAGATGAAGCAACTCTATGTTTTGCTTTGAGTACAAATCAAACATTCTTCAAAGGCATAAGTTGCTTTGATATCATAATATATTTCTAGTTTATATATGTCGTCGAGTTCTTTACACCAAAACTGTTGATATGGATCACGTAGGCGCTCAATGACTAAAGATATTATGCAGGTTTATTACTCTGTCTCGAATGTGAACCAGTGCTTCCATTGTGTACTACTTGTGGATGTTGCTGTGTACACTCCGGGTTTGGATAGACACACTAAAGTGGGCTTGATCTTGAGGTAGAAGCTGAAACGTGGACGACATTCTGTACCATGTAAACACTGTGGACATATTGTGTAACAATGTTGTCGGGATAACGCTTACATGTGACCGGGCCGCCCCATCTTGGATTTTTATTCACCAAGTCCCCTATCGACGGTGCCAAATCAGAATTATCACGTTCCATGTCGTTTCCCAATAGAATGTGGCTGTATATATTACCTATGCACACTTGTCGATCTTATATTTTCTCTTATATTGAAAATGTGATTAGTTTTGCTGCCACGAAATTTAACAAAACCGCTTGTCATACGCATGCGCAAAACGCAATCCGCAGAAAAGTGTCTGGTGACAGTTCATACTAATGCTTCTTGATTGAAATGCATAATTCTATATAGTATCTAATATTTGTTTTTTGTCCCGTTATTTCCCTTTTTCAGAAACTTTTAATATATCTATACAAAATTCGTTTGCATTTATTGGTAAAACTCTATAAGCAAACAACGTAACATGACGATTCCGGTAAAGTGTGAAACTACAAAAAGTCATTAAAACGGGAACGGCCAAGGTTTGAAACGACAGCAGTTTATACAGTGAAACCGCTCTAAACCGGACAACAATAGTATCAAAACCGATCTCAACTTTATCCAGAGCGAATGTTATGCAAACAGCTTTCTACAGGTATTTTATCCTACATTAAGCAGTCCAACAGAGCCACCTTCTTCTATGTGCATAGTCCGGTTTAAAGGGGCTTTATTGTAAGGTAAGATATATAGTCTTTTAATGATTTACGCAGTGATATTATGCATTTAAATGTTCATTAAATTGGAGGCAGGGTACTTATAATTATGTATATACGATAATTTGCAAAGTTTTGGAGTAAGCCATTACAGTTTGCCAGCGATGACTTAACATCACGACCCAACTGATACAGAGGTCCAGACAAGATGCGTAAATTAAACAATTTTCAGGAATAACTCGTTTATTTCTCCACCAGACCCTAAGTGGGACCACTCTTTAGAATCGTATCTCTAAGACAGTTGGTTGTAAAATGACGATTTTAGTACATTAGTATGCATCTGTATCAGTTGCTCTGCACATAGCTCAAAATGAGGTTCATTCGATTTCACACACGTACGCACGCACACACGCACGCACACACACACACATACACACACATTTGACATCTCACATATTCTTAACATTCTTGGTGTAGAACATTACCACAAATTGCAATTACAAAACCAGACACCCCTAATTATGTTAGAAAATACCATTAGTTTCGAATTATTGCTTTTAGTTTGACTTGAATCAAATTAGAGTATTGGTTAGCAATGTTTCGAAACATTAGAACATCAGAACACAAACTTCACCGCCTAAAGCTGTGTTAGTAGGATACTTGAACTTGATACTTGAACTTGGATACAGGATGAGCTTACCAGACTCATGTATTACTTTTTCCCTGTCGTGCCCTTAACGGCTTACCTGCAGGTGCTCTGACTTCAGCAAAGTCATTGAGTACATATTTGACGGATTGTCACAGTTATTATGCTTTGTTTTACATGTTGTCCTGTGTTCACCGTCGTCTATGTTGTGGGTAAGTCCAGCGGGGATACCTTTATTTACACTATTTGTAAAGCTAGGGTGACTTTGAGAGAAGTGTGAGGTTAGGACGTCCGTAAACCGATTTAAACCTCCAGTGGTGTTTTTGCTACTGACCGTGCCAAGGCGGTACTCTCTTTGTCACCCTTCCTTTTGTTTGCCTTGCGTCTTTGTGCTTGTGATTTTGTTCATGTGTGGAACGTTTGTCTCTGGTTCTTGTGTGTCTTTTGGTGTTTTCTGTGTTCATTTCGTGTGTGTGTGCGTTTGGGTGTGTGGTTGTGTGTGTATGTGTGTGTCATGCTGTCTATCGGTGTTTTGGTGGTGGTTGCGTCTTGCATGTGGCTTTGCCTGCTTGACTTTACTACTTTTCCATTTATTCGTTTTGCTAGAGCTTGTTCATCTATTGACGATTTTAACAGTCGAAATCTCATTTTAACTGAAAAACTGCTTAAACAAGGATATAGATACCATAAACTAAGAAAAACTTTCTCTAAATTTTACTATCGAAATCTCTCGCTTATTGGCAAGTAAAAATGTAATCTCAAGGTACTTTTGCGACACGGTATTTGACATCCTAAATTTTATGGTGATGTGATTTACAAACTTCGTAAAATTATTGGACATACCCATTTTCTCACTTTGTTCAGTAAATATATAAAACAATTCATTAAAAAGGAATATGATCCTGTATTACTACAACATACTGCATGTTTGGTTGTGAACCCTTTTACAGTTGGCAATCACGCTGGCCTCTTTGCATGTACGCCGACAAGAAAGGTTTAGTACTCTATGAAGGCGACCTCTTAAATCCAGAAATGGAAGGAGAACGTCGGATATCTGTACTATTTCATTTTTGTCGTACCCTTTATTACTTTTCTACAGTTACTCTGTTTGCAGCTCAATCATTGAGTACACTAGCGATAGGTGGATACAGTATGTTCAATTAAATGTTTTTTTGTTATACATGCACTTTACCACTGTATTTGCTGTCGCGGTTGTTGTAGATTAGTCGGAGAGGGGATACGTTTATTTACACTGTTTGTCTTTTAGGATGGGGATGGAATAAGGGTGAGGTTGGGCGCCCATAAACCGGTTTAAACCCCCGGTGACTTTTGTCACTGACCGTTCCAAGGCGGTACTTCCATCTTCCTCCTATTGTATGTTTGTTTTGTCTTTGTGCGTCTCTTGTTGTTTTTTCTACCTATGTACATTTGCTGTTTCCTTGTGTTGCTGTTCGGGCGAGTGTTTGTTCTGTATGTGGTGTTTCCTGCATGACTCATTTTTGTACTTTTACATAATATTATAGTATCTTCTGCTACAATTCTAAACGTATGTTTTTCTTCCATTTCCTTGAAAACAAACAGTGTCAGAGTAACTCTCACCTGTATCAGTCATTCGTTCAAGAGTATCGTTTTTCTTCTCAAATTTATTTGTGTGCACTGGGATATTCTGCTGAAATAATTGATTAGATTATTCAATTGCAAGTATTTTATTTTAATAACTTGCATTCAGTTCGGTATAAACGAGTGTACATGTCATGGTGTTATGAGAAAAGCACAATAAGTACTCCATATTTCGTTTCTATCCGTTTTTCCTTGTGTTGTCAATACAATATTCTTGCAAATGTTTAGATATATATTTAAACCAACAACGCATGATAAGCAACGTTTGATACAATATAAAAGGAAACCATACCCTATACAGAAGTATGATTATAAACCAAATCCAAGCTGAGGACGTTTGGCCTAGAAGCTCTCCACAGTTGCCTAAGCTCTACCTAATCTTAACTTTACCCATTCCAATTAATGACACTATATGTCCAAGTGTTGTGTGTGTCTGATTGTTTTTGTTTTTTAAACCTGTCAATTTCAAGCGTCAGTACGAGGATATTATTGCGTACCATTATCGACTTATTGGATATTATGTATTGCACTTTATATCTTGCATATTGTTAAATACAAGTGCGGAACATTATTGCAAACAAGCGTAGCCGTTACATTACTACGGCTTGCAGTGTATTAATCCAACCGGAATTTGTCAAGCTGGATTCATATATAAAACATTCACACCGCTTACAGTCTACCGCTGCATTGCCACATACGTCGGGAGAACCAATACAACCCTGAAATAGAAACACCATATAACAGCGACAATTCAGGAATACAGTTGCATGTCACGCAATCCATAAAAATAATACACAAACGACCTAACATTTAAATTGAAACCTCTATATGTCAGTTATGCAATTTGTTTAAATGATGTAGAGCTCGTGAGGTTTAATTAGCGGAGCAAAACGAGACATTGACGTGTAACAGATGTAACAAAATAGCAAACTTAAATGTAACTGCAAATTAGAAATATGTTTCGAAACATGTGTTCAGCTACAGAGAAGTATGTAAGTGTATATTAAATAAATATATTATGGAGTATGAGCAGGTGTTCAAATTATAATTGAATACTATATATACGAAATTCCACCGTTCTAGTACAATAAAAAACAAAATTAACTAAGTTATCGCTGTGTCCTTAATAATGTCTGTCTTTCATATGATACCAGTACCCAAGAGGCATGTGTGCATATTCAATATTAAACAATCAGTTAAAATACCCATGGCGTTTTTAGTTTATTGTATGTATATTAAACAATGAAAAGGCTTGATTAATTTCGAAGTATCTACCTTCATACTTTATATCATTTACAACAGCAGGTGTTATGTGCTTGTGTGGCGGTCGTAAAACATCGCTCTATACCTCATTCTCAGTGTTGTTATATTTTCTGGTTCTTCAGAATCATTAGTTTTCATGATATATATTATGGAAAGCGAATACCGGTTAAGCCGATGCAAGGGGACATGAGTAGCGTTGTACTTGTAATAACTACTCACGAACAGACTCAATAAAACAGAATCTGCAGTTGTCCTTTTTATATTGCAGCTTTTGCTTTCGACGGATCTACTTTCAGAACCTCTGTTACTAGTATTGCAAACATTTACATTGTATTGTTTAGCGTAATATGATGTTGACTAAACGTAAGGACAATGTAGACAGGCCACTTAGTGAGGGTTTCCAGAATGCGGGAAAGACGGTACTACCGGGAGCGCATTGCACAATGGGCCCCGCACCAAAATATTATCAAACAGCAGAATTACAAAACAAATCGTGACGAATTGCACAAAAACATATACAACATTTATCAAATAAAACAAAGTTGTAGTACTGCCTTAGAACGGTCAGTAGCCAAATAATTCTACTGGGAACTTTTTGGATTTTTGAATCAGGGGCCGGTTTGACTTTGGGCCGGTGTGAGGATGGGCGCCCCAAGACCGGTTTAAACCCCACAGTGACTTTTGTTACTGACCGTTCCAAGGCGGTACTTCCAGCTTCACCCTATTGTATGTTTATTTTGTCTTTGTGCGTATCTTTATGTTTTGATAATTAAGTACATTTGATGTATTTTCTTGTGTTGCTGTTCGGGTGGTTGTTTGTGCTGTATGTGGTGTTTCCTACATGACTCATATTTGTACTTTATATATTTTAAATAGGAAGCTATTGTCCTTGGTTTTTGACCAAAGGCATACATATTTGACATGTCGATGTACCATCCAATGCCAACGTGTCAGATACCATAGTGAACTTTATGTGACCTTTACCTGTGACCTAGAGGTCAAATATATACATATTAAGTAGGAAACTATTGTCGTTCCAAAACATTTCTTTACTTTGACCAAGGGCTTAGATATTTGACATGTAGATGTATCATCACAAGGCCCAGTGTCTCACACCACGATATACTTCAAGGTCAATTTTGTGGGGAATTAAAATATATTTGACACGAGGATATATCATAATAAAAGTACAAAAATGAGTCATGCAGGAAACGCCACATACAGAACAAACAGCCGCCCGAACAGCAACACAAGGAAACAGCAAATGTACATAACTATAAAACCATCAAGAGACGCACAAAGACATACGATAGGGGGAAGATGGAAGTACCGCCTTGGAACGGTCAGTGACAAAAGTCACTGGGGGTTAAACCGGTTTTTGGGCGCCCAACCTCACACTTATTCCATCCCCACCCTAAAAGACAAACAATGTAAATAAACGTACCCCCTCTCCGACTAAACTACAACAACCGCGATGGCAAATACAGTGGTAAAGTGCATGTATAACGAAAACATTTAAGTAAACAAACTACATCCACCTATCGCTAGTGTACTCAATGATTGAGCTGCAAACAGAGTAACTGTAGAAAAGTAATAAAGGGTACGACAAAAACGAAATAGTACAGATATTCGACGTTTTCCTTCCGTTTTTGGATTTAAGAGGTCGCCTTCATAGAGTACTAAACCATTTTTGTCGGCGTACATGCCAAGAGGCCAGCGTGATTGCCAACTGTAAAAGGGTTGACAAACAAACATGCAGTATGTTGTAGTACTATAGGGTCATATCCCTATTTAATTATTATTATTATTATTATTAATATTATTATTATTATTATACCACATTATATGTACGTTCAAAAGCGCTGCATATGGATGAAATCAATAATCGGAAAGATTTACAATAGATATACAATAACTATAAAATCACTAACCGGTAGGAACCACATTATTATCTAACCCGGCAATTGAAAGATATGCAATAGATAAACAATAAATATAAAACCACTAACCGGTAGGAACCACATGGTTACCTAACTCGGTCAATGAATGATAAGCAATAGATATACAATAATATGATATACAATAAGTATGAAGTCACTAACCGGTATTAACCACATGATTATCTACCCAGTCAATGAGAGTTTGACTCCTACATCATATCCCAACGGCTGCAATGGCAAAGGAATCTTAAGCTATGATAATTGATGACTATTAGCTACTTTTCTTAAACTGTCCTAGTAATATATGTTGAAGAAATGCGTTTTCAGAGATATTTTGAAACATGACAGTGAGCTTGCATCTCTTATGCCTGATGGCAGAGCATTCAAGAGTTTCGGAGCAGCATGCATGACACTTCTCTCACCGTATTTTACCTTACGATGTTTTGGTACAACCAACGACAAGGAACTACTTGCTGACCTTAATTCTCTGCGGGGTCGGTACATGTCAAGCATGTTGACAATGTACTTGGCGGATTCATTGAGCATGGCTTTATACGCAAGTGTCAGAAATTTGAATTCAATGCGATGTTGAACCGGAAGCCAGTGAAGTTCCTTCAAAACCGGCGTGATATGATCATATCGAGGAGTCCTGGTTATGATGCGGGCTGCTGTGTTTTGAACTCTTTGAAGTTTCCGCAGTGTTTTTTTTTTGAAATTCCATGCAGCAATGAGTTACAGTAGACTATTCATGATGTAACCAGAGAGTTCACCAAAGTCTTTGTAGCATCAGGTGAAAGGTACCTTCTTATATGACCTATTCGTCGGAGCTGTACATAACTAGACCTACACACCGAATTGATGTGTGATGCCATATCCATTTGTGAATCGAGCCATGCACCGAGATTCTTTATACACAAAGACGGTTTGGTTTTAGAGGGTCCTACTTGCACATGAATGTCTTCGGGTATTTTTGTATGAAACAGGGTGACCTCAGTTTTGTCAGTATTGAGCTTCAGCATGTTCCGGTGCAACCAAGAGACTATTTCTTTGAGACAGTTCTCAACTCGTGATAAAGCTTCTTGTTGACAGGAAATGTCCTTGGGCTTAAAGGATAGGTATACTTGTGAGTCATCGGCATAAACATGGTGCTTTAACTATCTATCGGTGTTTTGGTGGTGATTGCATCTTGTTGTTATATTTTCTGGTCCTTCGGGATCATCAGTTTTGATGTTATTAGTTTTGAAAATTGAATACTGCTTAAGTCGGTGCTAGGGGACGTGAGTAGTGTAGCACTTTTAATTACTACTCATGAACAGACTCAATAAAACCGAGTCTGCAATTTTCTCTTTTTGCATTTCTACTTTTGCTTTCGAGGGAACACCCATTTTCAGAATATTTGCCTGCTTGACTTTACTACTTTTCCATTTAGCCCATGGTTTCTGCAGATTGAGCCGACAGGTTCTGTATACATGATGTAGTGTTTTGTTACTAAGACCGATCCCTGTGACACGCTATATTTCATGTTAACTGGGGTGGACAACTCCCCATCTACTGACACTATTTGATAGCGGTCATTTAGATAGGAGATCATCCACTCAAGGGGTTTGCCAATGATTCCGAAGTCTTTTTTCTAGGCGCTTTAGCAATGTTTCGTGATCGCTAGTGTCAAATGCAGCCGATAAGGCAAGCATCACCACAATTGTAACTTTATTATTATCTAGGGATTGAAGGATGTCTTTCAGAAGAGCCGTCTCTGTTGAGTGATGCATTCGGTATGTAGATTGTTTGAGTTCAAGAGGGACTCAATGCGTTTGTCGACCACTTTTCTAACACTTTGGAGATAAATGGCAGATTTGATATAGGTCTATAATTCCTAAGTTCATTTGAATCGAGATCCGGTTTCTTTCAAAGAGGTCTGACATGTGACCTTTTGAAACTTTTTCGAACGTAGGCAGTGTCTAAAGAGGAGTTTACCATGTTTGTCAAAATCGGTAGGAGTTCATCAAGGCACGACTTTAACAGCCATGTACGTATTGGGTCCAGTTCGCAAGACTTACAGGGACATGCCTTAATGATATGTTCTACTTCTTCTACTGTAGCTGTAGCAAACTTTTCTAATACGTTTGTTGAATGCTGCATCTCAGTGTTAATCGGCCCACTGGATACAGTGCCTGATGCAATATCTGCACATATTTTGTCCTCTTTGTCAACGAAAACGTCACGGAAGTATTGTGCAAGCTGCTTCGAGGATGAAGTCCTAGGCAACAATGAGATGTTACTAGTTGAACCTAGCAGATGCTTAGTGACTCTGTACAGACGTTTTGAGTCTGCCTGGCATGATTCAACTTTCTCTGAGTAGAAATCAATCTTTTACTTTATTAGTAGCTTGTTGACTTTGGCAAACTGCTCAATATATAGCTGATGGTCTATCGTGAGTCTGGACTTTTTCCAGTTCCGCTCCAACTTGCGCCTAACATGCTTAGCATCATGCAGTTCCTGGGTATACCAAGGACATGATGGTCTGAGCGTTATGGTTTTTGTACACAGTGGTTTATTGACAAGTGCCGCCTGTGTTTGTTGTATATGATTTAACCAGCTCATCAACATCTGTCGTCTGCATACTCGATTCGATGGGTTCCTAGTTGCGATCTCGTTTGAATTATTTGACATTAATTGCCCTAAGTTTCCGAAATGAAACAGCTTTCCTCACTGTTGGAGGTTTTGTGGCCTTTGCTTCGAAAGTAGCGGAAAAATGATTTCGGTAAACTTTACCACTACTGTCGGACAGTCCAGGATCTGTGACTTCAATGTTTGACACACAGTCGTCACCGTCCCGTGTAATAACAACAACAAGGGTATGCCCCGTATACGAGTGGTTTCACTCACATGCTGTCATAGTCCAAATGATTCGAATGTACTAACACAGTTAGCAGTGTTTCTGTCATCTGGAATGTCAAGGTGGATGTTTAAATCTCCTACAATGACGACCGGTCTGTCGGTGGTGGTACATTTAGATAAGACTCATTCTCAAGACAATCCCCAGTTTTTACGTGATGGTGGTGGTTTATTAGCAGCTACTAGACGCAGAGTGAAATCTTGGATACTTAAAGTGCAGTCCATGTACACAAAGTTTGAAAAATCATTATCTCTTGTTGATGTATGGAGGCGAAATCCTATTGAATGGAAAAGTAGTAAAGTCAAACAGCCAAGCCACATACAAGACCCAACCACCAACAAAACACCGACACACACACACACACCCAAATGCGCACTCACACACGAGATTAACACAGAAAACACCAACCCACACACGAGATGAATACAGAAAACACCAACAGACACACACGAACCAGAGACAAACACTCCACGCATGAACAAAATCACAAGCACAAAGACGCAAGGCAAACAAAAGGATGGGTGACAACGAGAGTTCCGCCTTGGCACGGTCAGTAGCAAAAACACCACTGGGAGTTTAAACCGGTTTACGGACGTCCGAACCTCACACTTCTTTCAAAGTCACCCTAGCTTTACAAATAGTGTAAATAAGGTATCTCGGACTTACCCACAACATAGACGACGGTGAACACAGGACAACATAGCGTAGTAACTGTGACAATCCATCAAATATGTACCCAATGACTTTGCTGAAGTCAGAGCACATGCAGGTAAGCCGTTAAGGGCACGACTGGGAAAAAGTAATACATAGGTCTGGTAAGCACATCCCGTATCCGAGTTAAAGAGTATACCATCATAGAGCACTACCCTCGGCCTGTCATCGCGCAAGCAAAGAGGGAAGCGTAGCTACCGATTGTAAAAGGGTCGATAACCAAACATGCAGTGCGTTGCAATATAATGGGATCATAACCTTTCTTCTTAAATGTTTTAATTCGTTTTATAAACAAATCATGAAAATGGATATGACCCCGAATTTTCCTGATTGTAGATAACATTCCCATAAAAGTCTGGTTGAGAAATGCCTTGTTGTAGTAACGTCCGTAGATTGCAATTATATTTACTAATGAGTGGTAAATTTCGATAATAAAATTTAGAAAACGTTTTCCGAAGTTTGTGATATCTGTAACCTTGCTTAAGAAGTGTATCAGTTATAAATAAATTACAACTGTTAAAAGCCTTATGTATGATTGCTATCCCGCCGCCACGGTTGCCATTGCAGCGAGGGACATGTTCAATTTTGTAATGAGAAGGAACAAGTTCGCTTAAGCACGATTTGTCTATGGAAATACTGAGCCAGGTTTCTGTAATTGCTACCACATCAAAGTCATTTGAAACGATATAGTTGCTAAAAGAAAGGGCATTGTTTTTGACTGACCTAGTGTTTATACATCATACTTTTACCAAAGTCTGAATTCTGACTGGCACTGGAGTTTCGCGTTTTAAATGCACAAGAGTTTCCGTTTTATTAGAAAAAGGTGGTGTTGAGAATTTACTTGTGTACCGGTGAGGTTTTGAAACAATAGGGATTACCTGGGGGAACTGTTTCAAGTGACTGGGATTTACGCCATCAGATGAAACCCTACTTTTAAATGAAACCTTACGGTTTTCAGAAAAAAACATGACTTAGGTATTTCCCTTAATTTGTTTAAATGAACACCTTTATTTACATCCCAAATACGCTTTGATTTTGAGTTAGCCCCTCTAGAGCCTCTGAATTTAGCTAAGCCAATTTGCCTAAAATCTAACAGCCCTAACTGTTTCAACCTGGACAATACTAGCTTGTTGGGTTTTAAAATGGGCGATGATTGCCCTATAAAAGAAAGATCACACCTTGAATACTGTATCTGTGTACTAATCCGGTCCTTTCCTTCACCTGTATATCCTAATGCCTGTGGCACACACATTTGAATTTAAATATCCAGTATTGCACAGAATTGATTGATTTATTTAACTTTTTACGTCCAAATCACACAACAAAATCACTTAAAAAGTACACCAACCTATTTACAGTTCCTTCATGCATATTTGTGTCACGTTTTGGAAAGTTTTATGAAGTATTTCCCTCTTAAAACTATGCAAAACATCAGAGCGAAGTCAATGCAGCCTTCACACTTTGGCGCATAATCCCTTTTTAATGATTTTTTTTAACATATTTGATGAACAAAGTGAGAAAATGTCCAATAATTTTACGACGTTTGTAAATCACATCACCATAAAATTCAGGATGTGAAATACCGTGTCGCAGACGCGCCTTGAGATTACATTGGTACTTGCCAATAAGTGAGAGATTTCGATAATAGAATTTAGAGAAAGTGTTTCTTAGCAAAACGAATAAGTTGAGATATATAAACCCCGTAAGATAGGGCACGGGGAACATGTCCTTCAAGATGAGGGAACTTTACAATATTAAAATCAAAAGTCGAAGTGCCAGGTTTCTATTTGGTCCTTCGCGTGACCATCACTTTTACCTAGAAATACGAAATTATTGTTGTGCCAGAACTTCTTCTGGTTTTTTTTATCAAAGGCTTAGATATTTGACAAGTAAATGTATCATCATGAGATGAAGTGTCACGTACCATGCAGCACTTCATATGACATTAATATGTGACCTCAAGGTACCTTTATGACCTTTATGTACTTTATAAACTTTATACTTTATGTACTTTATGAAACTATTGTCAGACCTAAACATTTTTGTTCGTTTAACTAGGACTCAAACATTTGACGTGTGAATGTATCATGAATGTATCATGATGAAGCCAAGTGACTCATACCATAATCGCCTTCACATGACCTTGACCGTTGACTTTATGTGGGAAACTATTGTCAATGCCAGGCCGTTTTTGTCTTTTGACTAAGGGCTTAGATATTTGACACGTGTCCGGTACCATGGGAGTCTTCATGTTGACACGTGGATGCAACATTATAAGATGATGTGTCAGGTACTATGACGTCCTTCAGGCCTCATTGAGACTCGGTCAGACATTTGACATTGGAATGTATCATGATAAGGTTCATTGTATCATATCACGATAACCTTCATGTGACCATGACCTTGATTTCAAGGTCAATATTATATTTTGATAGGAAGCTACTGTCAGGTTCAAATGTGTTTTTATTGTCCTTTGATCTAAGCTATAGATACATGTGCTATTAGAACAATTACTTTAACGAGGCCATTTGTCTTATCTAAATATTTATGGTATAAAGGGTTGAATCCAAAGAGACTGAAACAATTCTTACCAGATGCTTTTGATTTGGTTGTATTTTGTCTGATACTTTTTTGATAAGTTAGGCAATTGTGTTAAGCCATTTAGTAGAGGTAAGCACTTCAAATATTTCAAATGCAGCCCTTTCTGATTTATTTGCATACAGACACAAGTTTGCATTTAGACATTATACTTACGAACATAACGATAAACTATACATTGACTACTAGTAATCTCATTTTATTATTGATTAATGGTATGCGTTAGATTACCTATAAAACTATTAATATGATAAGAAATGTATAATGTATGTACAAAAGAGCATGCTATTTCGTTACTTGCCTTATTGAGAACATAACACTCAGACAGGCAATTTGAAAATGACACATGATAACAATGCACTAATCTATTCTAGACATTTTAATTGTATGCATACAAATTGTCGTCATGTTTAAGAACACGCGCAGTTGACAGGCGTTAACTCATGTAGTAATTATTGTTTTTATCTTACACCAGACGGGATTGTCTGTTGTTTCAAATGCGTTTTGCTCAAAATTAATTTGTACCTTTTACCCCAAGAGTACTATGTTATAGATGAACTCTGCTCATGCGTACGCCAATTTGGCGTAACACAATAACTTCCGAATTGGAATCTGTGTAGCTAAGTGTTAAATACTATGGCAAGGGAAGAGTTGTGTGTATCCTTAAAAGAATGCAAATACGTCCGCTATAAACGGAATCTGTTGTAAAAATGAATTGTGTGTTTGGTGTGGTTTGTATCGGGTTGTAAGTCGTTTTAACAGTATTTAAACTAATTACAGGTGGAGCATGACCCCGGAGGTTCTTTTGTGCACGGAACAAATTGCATTGTTTCGTGCACAGAAAAACAAAACCGGGTAGAACCACTGACCTACCGCAAGCCAGTTAGAAGGCTTCCTCACATGAAATTTCAAATTACCAGGCCGGGATTCGACCCACAGCGGTTAAGGGTATATACACTGAGGACCAGGTAGTGTTACAATGCACTCCCATCTGTCGTGGTACAAAGGTGATTGGTAGGGTCTGCTGAATGGAAATCAAAAATGTTTCCTTGAAAAGAAACTCATTTCTACTATGGGTATTTATATCGTTTACACGGCAACCGTTCGTCTGGACAGCGATGATGGGTAATTGTTACAGTGTATTATATCTATGTTGTTTGGGGGCACTTAGAGTTTGAAACTGGTACCAAAATGATGGTAAGACATTGGTCCAGAATTTAGAATTGTTAATTACCTAATTTGTATAGTCATGAATATTAATGCGAAAACCGAAAAATGAAGGAAAAAAACTATAAAATGGTGAAAACTAGATATGAGATCACATGTGATGCTCCACATACACATTTATATGCTTTCATACATAAACCTACCTCACGGTGATTATTATTTAAAATTAAATCATGTCTCTATTGGGTTATTTTACATTTGTATTGAATTTTAGAGTATCTATAGCAGACGTACGTTTGGACAGTGTCAGTGCATAGAGAAGATATTATTTCTCAGGGTCTTCAATAGTTGGTAGTTAACAGTATCAATTCGTTACCAAACATAATAATTAGACTGGTGTTTGATTTAGAATATGATGTCGTTAATCAGTTCATTAGCATATTCATAAATATTAATGAAAAATCCCAGAAATGAGAGATAAGGACTAGAAAATGATGCAAATTAGTTCTGAAATCATCTGTGGTGCAGATAATTATGTTCTCATACATAAAACCACATCAAGGACAGTAATGTAGCTGATATTATGTAAATATCTTTCTCTATGGGTTATCTGCAGTTTATTGAGTTTGAGAGTTTCCATAGCAAACGTACGTCCAGACAGCGTGAGCGATTAGAGAGGCTTATAACATTATATCACGGGGCCTTTGGCAGCTGGCAGCTAACATTATCAATATGTTACCAAACAGACAAGGAATACACTGATCGTTGATTCAGAATAGCATGTTGTTAATCAATTCATTAGCATAATCCTGAATATTAAAGCGAAAAATCAACCAAAAAGAAGGAAAATTATTTTAAAACTGTAGAAATGAATTTCGTAATAATCCACATTGCTACAAGTACACAGAAAGATGTTGGAGATACATCGAAACATATTGAACAGCTTTCCAACTATGATTTTGCTGTTTTTATATCAAAAGATGTTTTTTGTTACCCGGTATTTGTTTTTGCGTATGCGGGCGCGATTGTGCAACCATCTTTAAAAAGAAAATAACATGTGTAACATATGATTTATTCAAACATCACTTTATCCCATCACCTTAGTTTCCGTTTTTCAAATTAGCCATTCAGATACCAAATAATAGACTGTTTGAATGACCAAGATTGATCTGAAAATTTAAACCACAAATAAATAGAAACTAGAAGGATTAAAATTTATTCAAATCATTTTGCTTACTTGCTTATTCGTAAATAATAAATTGGGTATCACAAACGATATATGAAATGAATCAGCCAGTAGTATAACTTAATCAAAGATCAAAATAATGAACGCAAGAAAATTAAACTGAATGTGTGTAGGCTGGTGTCTCGGCTAATTCGAATATTTGTATATGTTACAGGGAATATGTGTAGTCAGGGATTTCATGAACTCACTGGGACAAGTAGGGATTACACGTAATTCCTTACAAATTAAGGGATTTCATGAAATCACTAATTTGTTAGGGTTTTCATGAAATCACTGGAAACAACTGGCAATTTTACACATATTCCCTGACCAAAGTCATAATGATTTTAAAAGAAAATCACATAATTTATTATGCATTGAATTACATGTCTGTGCGTTCTGTAGTGAAACATGAGGATAAAGCTATATAACCCCAAGTAACGTCATGACTAATTTTGAACTTCCACAGAATAAAATTGATATTAAGCGCTTTTTGTATTAAAATATGAATTTTAAGTCAATGACGTCAAGTGACGCCGACTTGACACCATCATACTACATAATACTGAAAACACACCACGAGTGCATATGAGTTTGGATGTGTTTACCATTTCCTTTCAGTGAAAAGTACTTTAGTCATTTTTACTTCAATTTGCAACTTTATTTCTAAACGGACTGACATCGAAAATCACACAGTGAAACAAACTGCAACCCGTTTTGAAATAATTATTCCGAAGTGCAACGTTATTTCAAAACTGGTTGCTACTTAGCTTATACCTCGATAGGTTTGATGACATTGAAGTGAGCAATTCTTACTGTAATCACTTATTGGACAGAACACATGTATCTATTATATGCTTGAACAATGATATTATTTGCAGTGATTAGTTCTCACTGTATAATGAAGCAGCTTAGTTGGGACCTATGTCTATATAAATGTCGAAAATAAAGCCTTAACAATGATTAGTCCCCTGAGTGAAATCTGTGTCTGAAAGCTATGTTTACCGGGCCAGGGTATTTGTGTAAAACTGAAGAAAAAACTCAATGATTACATGTAATCACTAGTGCATTAGAGGAATTACACGTAATCCCTGGTTGGTTAAGGAATCCTTGATTTATAGAGATTTCATGAAATCCCTGATTACACATGTTTCCTGTAACATATACATATCTCATTGGCGTTATCAGCATCAGTGTTTCACAGCAATGATGGTTAATTTTTTCTGTTTAACTCTTTCGCTGCCAATGTCGCATCGGTAATTACCTATGTAGTCAGTTATGATCCAGATGAGACACAGAGTAATTCGTCGTCTCCAAACTGGATCCAAACTGTTTGTTACTCAGATTATGTTTTAAGAACAAACTTAAAGAAAATTGAAAAACGAAACATGTAACAGGCGAAAAAGTTTGCAGACGACATAATTTGGCCGCAAAAGAGTTAAAGTATCAACTTTAAGTTAGGGTGACTTTAAAGCTAGGGTGACTTTGAGAGAAGTGTGAGGTTATGACGTCCGTAAACCGGTTTAAACCCCCAGTGGTGTTTTTGCTACTGACCGTGCCAAGGCGGTACTCTCTTTGTCATTCTTCCTTTTGTTTGCCTTGCGTCTTTGTGCTTGTGATTTTGTTCATGTGTGGGGCGTTTGTCTCTGGTTCTTGTGTCTTTTGGTGTTTTCTGTGTTCATTTCGTGTGTGTGTGTGTGTGTGTGTGTGCGTTTGTGTGTGTGTGTGTGTGTGTGTGTCATGCTGTCTATCGGTGTTTTGGTGGTGGTTGCGTCTTGTATGTGGCTTTGCCTGCTTGACTTTACTACTTTTCCATTTTGAGCAAATGCCTATGTAATGACGTGTACACTACAATCTACCAGTAGAAACAGCAATGGAATATCGTATGTAAAGCATAATTAGAATATACGGAAACATAGAAATCAAGTCTTGGCGGTGTTTAACTCGTGCATCACGTGCATCTTATGCCTCACAAATGACATTGAGCTAATCTAAGCATGTATTATTCAGAATATTTACAAATCATGATATCAGTGGAGACATATATGTACAAACCATTATGTCACTGCATGCTTTAAAAATGTCTCTATCTGCTTACGGAAATAGACCTTTATGAGTGATACATTAATTCATCACCATATCTGTATTTATGTGTAATGCAAATGGAGTCTGATTAATAGTCATTATCTTCAAATATTCCCCTTGTTAATCTTCTTCATTGGCATCAAGAGTATCCCACATAATATCTACCACGACGTGTGGGGGCAAGTCAGCGTCAATTCATAATGGATTGGTATAACAACCACGTTGTTGACATAGCTCTAGTCAAGTGATGACTTTGTTATTGCTTATTAGCCTTGGGTATTACTGGATAGGCTATATGCGAGCTCTTCCAAATGTGCACTTGGTAGATGATCCATTTAAGCACTTTCTACAATGAGGCAATTGTCCCATGTCAATGTTACGCAAATCATGACTTGGCTTATCCTCGCACTTCTCCTTTAATTGCAGAAGCTTCATTTTAACCATCAACTGTTACAAGCCTAATATCGCATACATTGTGTACGTGAATTATTCATATGCGCCAATTAGGTCAGCTGAGACATTCCAAAGTTCCAAGACTTACTAGTAAATTTGCGAACCTCGGTCTCTTTTATAGAGTCCTTAATTGGTGACACATAATGATTTTCCTTAAATGTGCTGGTAGAGTCACTGTAAAAATGAAGACCCGAAAGGGCTTCCACACATTTGAAATTGTCATTCCCCAAACCTCTAAATTTCTTTTCCTGATACATATCAAATTTCAAGTTTAAAGTTTATTTCAAACTCATGGCCCATACGGGCATAAGAGATACATAAACAAAATTACAGAGAAAATGAAAAAGCAGTAGTAAACATCAGACCCATGTAAACCCTGCAAAATCGAGAGATGTCTCAACATAGATGATGTTCCGAAAAGTGTATGATATCGTCCGGGATCACAGGGGTCATACTGTAACTTAATAGAAACATAAATCAAAATGAAATCACACAATATAAGGAAGACGGCTCATCTAACATTATAGTTTTAACAAACAAAGCTAATTTGGTCAAAATATTCAGATAATAATTATTCATAAGGTTTCTGTACTGAACAGTACATGAATACGTTCAGGCGTCATGCTGAAACGTCATACATATACGTCAAATTGTTTGACAATGCCTGGGAACATCTCTGATTGAATGAAATAAAGCATTCTTAGCTTCTTTAACAAGGCATTTTCTCATCTTGCGCTTAAAATTTGCCGTGTCTACTTCCTGTAGACACGTTTTTTGTTAAACAGCCATCAACAGTACCAATGTTGAACGGTATTGGTGTTAGGGATACTTCATGAGATTCCAAATAAATAACTCCACATACGACCTTTGATTGAACGAGTAATTGCATTGAACTATTTCCGTGTTGCAGGTATTCCAACAACGATCCTTACGTTGCCTTCATTATCAGTCTTTAACGACTCAGAGACCTTTGCGTGGTGCGTTTACATCTCGTTGTATACAAATGAATTTTTTTTAGTAAAGTCAAGCAGGAAATAAAACAAACAAACCGCAACCACCACCCAAATACCAATAGAAAGCAAGTGACACGCATTCACAACAACACCCAAACACACACACTCACACACGAGATACACAAACACACCAAAAAAACGTAAAATCAAGGGTGACAAAGATAGTACCACATTGGAACGTTCAGTAGCAAAACCGCCACTTGTGGGGCGGGGGTGGGGGACCTCACACTTATCTCCGAGTCACCCTAGTTTAACAAGTAGTGTCCCCCGCCAGATATAAAAGTACAAAAATGAGTCATGCAGGAAACACCACATACAGAACAAACACTCGCCCGAACAGCAACACAAGGAAACAGCAAATGTACATAACTAGAAAAAACAACAAGAGACGCACGAAGACAAAACAAACATACAATAGGAGGAAGATGGAAGTACCGCCTTGGAACGGTCAGTGACACAAGCCACTGGGGCTTTAAACCGGTTTATGGGCGCCCAACCTCACACTTATTTCATCCCCACCCTAAAAGACAAACAGTGTAAATAAACGTATCCCCTCTCCGACTTATCTACAACAACCGCGACGGCAAATACAGTGGTAAAGTGCATGTATAACGAAAAAACATTTAAGTGAACATACTGTATCCACCTATCGCTAGTGCACTCAATGATTGAGCTGCAAACAGAGTAACTGTAGAAAAGTAATAAAGGGTACGACAAAAATGAAATAGTACAGATATCCGACGTTCTCCTTCCATTTCTGGAATTAAGAGGTCGCCTTCATAGAGTACTAAATCTTTCTTGTCGGCGTACATGCAAAGAGGCCAGCGTGATTGCCAACTGTAAAAGGGTTCACAACCAAACATACAGTATGTTGTAGTACTACAGGATCATATCCCTTTTTAATGAAATGTTTAACACATTTGATGAACAAAGTGAGAAAATGGGTATGTCCAATAATATTACGAAGTTTGTAAATCACATCACCATAAAATTCAGGATGTGAAATACCGTGTCGCAGAAGTACCTTGAGATTACATTGGTACTTGCCAATAAGCGAGAGATTTCGATAGTAAAATTTAGAGAAAGTTTTTCTTAGTTTATGGTATCTATATCCTTGCTTAAGCAGTTTTTCAGTTAAAATGAGATTTCGACTGTTAAAATCGTCAATAGATGAACAAGCTCTAGCAAAACGAATAAGTTGAGATATATAAACCCCGTAAGATAGAGCACGGGGAACATCCCCGTCAAGATGAGGACAATTTACATTATTAAAATCAAAATTATCTCTTTTGTCATATATTTTAGAAGAAATCATTCCATTATTAATTTTAAGGTCTAGATCAAGAAACGCTGCATAATTGTCGGATGGGTTAGCTTTATTCAATTTGAGTTCTTTAGGATAAATTGTAGGAATCAGAGCATCAAAGAAAGGGTTATCTAAGTTAAATATATCATCCAAATATCGACAAGTTTCATTGAAGGCTTTTATAACATCTTCTTGTGATTGAGGATTCAAACGCAACATGAAATCTCTCTCATAGCAGTACAAAAACAAATCTGCGACAAGTGGTGCACAATTCGTACCCATAGGAATACCAATTACCTGACGGTATATAGCATTCCCATAACGCACAAATATGTTATCCAAAAGAAAGGTTAGTGCTTCGCAAACTTCTGAGCAAGTCCAATTGGTGTAATATTTCATTTGCTCGTCAGCAAAGAAAGCTTTTTCAGCATTACATGCCAAGACTGATGTTTTTTCCCGGGCAAATACTTTCTGGATTAAGTTAGTAAGCTTATCCTTAATTAAAATATGAGGAAGAGTTGTGTACAGAGTAGAAAAATCGTACGTGCTTACAGTGGATGCAAGATACTTTTTGTTCTTAAGTTTGTTTAAGAGTTCTTAATAGACCAGAAGAGATTTATTCCAGAATGTTCATGTCTTATCACAGTAGAATGTTACATGTTCCTTTACCTTCGTTAAACAAGAAGTCAAAGGTATAAACAATTTAGTAGTTGTACATGAACTAGAATTTGCAATGAAACGCGCTTTATATGGTTTAAGTGTGAGGTTGGGCGCCCATAAACCGGTTTAACCCCCCAGTGACTTTTGTCACTGACCGTTCCAAGGCGGTACTTCCATCTTCATCCTATTGTATGTTTGTTTTGTCTTTGTGCGTCTCTTGTTGTTTTTATAGTTATGTACATTTGCTGTTTCCTTGTGTTGCTGTTCGGGCGACTGTTTGTTCTGTATGTGGTGTTTCCTGCATGACTCATTTTTGTACTTTTTTATGTAGTTTTGGTAACCAATACATTGTAGGAAGTTTATGTTGTGTAATTTTAATATCGGTTCCAAATTGTTCACACTTTTTGACATTGTCTGAAATGATGGTCTTTTCGTCAGTAATAACTGAAATGTATGACTTGGTATTAATAATTTCCTGCTTCAAGACGTGTTAGCATGTTTGACTATTACATCTGCCATGAGAATGTCATCTTCATTTTGAACGGATTCCCGAACACCAGAAGATACACGATACAAACAACATTGACCGCAACATTGACATGGATCATTGTCACCTTGTAGGAAATTGGTTGATTTGTTGGTTGCGATGATTAACATCTGCAAACTATGAACTGGCTAAGTGGATGTCCCAGAAAGAGTGGTACGAATTCAGAGAAACCCGGGTGCGATGCCCTACTTTTATTATCAATAGAGTTTCGTTGGTTCTTCTAGATGCCCAGTGTAAAGAACTGATAAAATGGACGTCGGTTCACAAATTAGAAAGCGATTATAACAGCACATTAAATGTATCACCTAGCAGGTGTAAAATTGAAAGAAAAACACTTATCACAGATCCAGGAATACCTCAGCCACCGAGTCACATGGCTGGACCTATGCAAATGGGGTTTATAAACAATTATAGATTGAAGTTGAATTGCCTCCACAATGCATAGTATACATTATAGTAGAATATGAAGAAGGGTCTTTGGAGATTATTATTCGGTCTAGACTTGCATCAGATTAATACAGTTGTGATGATGGTTAATTGTATCACACAGAAATATCTACAGTGCTCCCTCCCTACAACGACCCTCTCAATAACGTTCCCTCCTTACAACAACGCATGTCACTGTTTCCGAAACAACAAGGCTCCAGAAGCAACTTTTTCCAGCGTATTTTCTTTATGCCTCCATCAAACTCTATGTTGTGACCACTCTTTAGAATCGTCACTTTGTGACGATTCTAAAGAGTGGTCACAACATAGGGTTTGATTGAGGCATAACGGTTTTAGTTCTCGAAATACACCTTATCTGGGTATCTGCAAACAAGCTTATTATGTTTGATTTTCCCTCCCTATAACAACTCCCTCTGAACAACACATACCATTTTCGCATCCCAAAGGGTGTCGTTGTAGAGAGGGAGCACTGTAGTATTAAACTGGTATAAACATGCTTCATATCGAGGACTAAACTCGAAATAACGAATAGTTTTGTTCCTTTCTCTGTCTTGATTATCATCAGTATTTGTGGGATTTGACATAATGTTTTATCTCATTCTAGTTTGTAATGTGAAATGTAATTTTACTAAAATACTTAGCTATACATCTACAGCATGCAAAAAACTTGTTTTGCACACGTGCTGAAAACGACAATGATATAATTGTAAATGATAAGTAGTAAAGTCAAGCAGGACAAGACACACGCAACCATCACATAGAGAAGAAAGCTAGTAACACACACACACATACACACGAGCGCGCGCTGGCACACACGCACATACACACACACACACATACACACAAGAGATGAAATTTTTGAACGTGAACAAACGCTCAAGCACAAAGACACAGTCACCAAACAAACAAAAAAGGAAGGGTGACAAATTTAAGATATAGTACCGCCTTGGAAAGATCAATGGAAAAAACACTACTGAAGCTTTAAACCGGTTCACGGATGTCCTAACCTAACACATATCTCAAAAGCAACCTAGTTAAACTAGTAATGAAGGAAACCCTGCTTTATGTATGCTTCAAACGCATTAGCTTCAATAAATATAATACCACTTGTATGCCACGAAAGGCTCCAGTTAAACAGTCTGTTTCATGTCTTCTGTTGTTATTTTCTAATGCTACTTTACAAACCATGCTATATTGCTTTTCGATGCCCTCATCAATATTGGTTGATGATAATGTACACGTCATTACGGTGGCGTCTCTTCAAAACTTTTGAAAAGGTTATTTTAATCATCATTGCTGCGACGTACTGATGCGAATAACAACAACGGAAACATATATACAAATATTCAAATGAGTCGGGACATCAGCCTATACATAATCAATTTAGTTTACTGAATAAGTTTAAGATCCTGATTCATTATTTTGTGTTTTGCGCTGGCTAAATCATTCCACGGTCTTTTGTGATATCAAACTCATTTTATGAATATAAAAGTAAGCAGTAAGTTTCATATCACAGATTGAATAGTCTACCAATATTTTGACCCCTGATGGCATCGCGTGTTTACGGTTTACATCCACCTCATTTGTATTAAGTGAAGGTACCTTAATAATTCTAGGGGGATGGAAAGTTGTAAAGAGCGAATTAAGGTCTTAAATGGGGTCAAAGGTCAACGAGTGCAGTTTTTGGTACATCAACGCTTTGATTCAATTTTAGAGAAAATCTAAGCGGGACAATTAATTATTTAAGTTCTGAACAGTACAAGTTTTACTATTCTAAAATATTATAAATTATACATTTCTAAATACTCAAATACTCACCAGACACACTGGCAGTTGATATTCACATAAATATATGTTCTTTTACAAAAAAGAGACGTCAATATAATATTGTAGTATACTATATTATACTGTATAAGTTGATATTATATTATAGATGTGGACTCACGTCCTCATCTAATGAGTACCAAGTGATATGTGCCTAAGGTGGGCTGATAAAGAGGGCTGGGATAGCAGTAAAGATGTTATGGTCACTTTCACCCAATCAAACACGCATTCTCTAATGAGCAAGCACATTCACTGGACAATCTGACAATACACTGGACAGTAAAGGACAAGGTTAAATACACACATGACATCACATCACATGACCATACTGGACAACTGCATAGTAACACCGGTCTACATACTATAACGGAGAGTACAAAACCATGTTTGATATGTATGAAACAAGGGGATATAAATCACTAAATAAAGCATCTAACACAGCGAGTAAGCCCATGTCTTATTAATATACCATGTTTTTCCATAAACAGGATCGTAGATATTCTACGATATTTATCTACAACCTTATATATATTTACGTCACGATGCAATGTTCTTTAAGTATCTCTACAGTAATGTTTGGAATACATGTTATAATCTATTTGTAGATATTGTATTGACCGTGCAATCTGTAAGGGGTATGTATTTTCGCAGAGCTGGGTGACCATCAACAATATGTCTGATTTTGAGTCTGTAAGGAATGTGGTAGCTTAATGCAGGTAAAAGGAAAGCACAAAACAATTAGTGGGACTTTCTGTATTGCTTTCGCCCTGTAACCCCCTGTTTATTAATATATCTGTGTATAATCAATATAAGACCGCTTAAGACAGGCTCCATTACACATACATTCTCATGGAAATGGACAATTACGATTTATATAAAAACAATATTAGTTGAAACCGCAATACCGTGAGCATCTGAATTAACGAACGGTCGGTAATATGAGTTGAAACATGTTTACCTATATACTTCTAATTCGTGATATGTGAACATACGCAACAAGGGGCATGCACTTTACATAAGACCAATTGCCATTATCATACCGTACTTTTCCAGACTACAGCTTACAGTGCTTCTCTGATAAACCGATACAATTAGCACATATTTACAGGAACATTATTATGCTATGAAACTTTCAGATTAGAAACTGGTTTCAGATAAACTCTGCCATTACGAAGAGACACGAACAGTTACGAGAACATGTTACAGTATTAAATTGTTTATTAGATCTATCGACATATCCCCGATGGCATTCACCGAACAATTTAAAGATTTAGAATTAAACACTACAGTAAAACCTCTCTATAACGGCCACTAAATTACATCAAGTATTTTATGTTAAAGGCAGGTGGCTGCTTAAAGCAAGGTGAAAGTAAATCAGCCACCAACCCTAAATACCAACTAATTGACACAATTTAGTGGTCGTTATAGAGAGATTTTACTGTATCATATTCATATACTTGTAATAGTATTCATAATTTCAGCATTCATCGCAGTCGTCGATAATCCGCTTATCACAAAACCAGTTGTTGTTGCATATGTTGGCACAAGCTAAATTAATTTTGGGAGCGGCCATTGTATCAAACAAGGCAATTGCATGGGAGCGGAAGTACTTTGAAAACATAAGCAAGGTTTTGCTTCACTCAAAGTTTAATCATTCAGTGCTGCGCCGTTTTATAATTATCGCAAAGTGTAAGTTGCATCACAAAGAACAAAACGATAGTTGAATTGTACCGGTGTGATATAATATATTCTAAGAATATGTGGCTTAAAATGGAGATCTATGTTTAATGCGGACAGGGAGAACAGATATAATTAGTCAATAAACTGAAAATAAGAACAAACTATAACTAATTAAAAAAATTGAAATGTTGATAATTACGTGGCATTGCATACTATCTCTTGAAACGCCTGTATCGTGATTGGTTTAAATATATTTTACAATATATTGGTCTAATGTATTATAAGGTCACATTTCACTTTCTGTACTGTGTAACAAAATTTAGCAGATGCATTATAACTTATCAGTATACAAGTTTAAAGAATACATTTCTCCTAATGAAAACCAGTATATGTGTTTATTAATCCTTTACGTGTTGAATACTTCTGTAAGAAACACTGTTATTCTTCATATTTATATGATGATTTTTGATATGGCACATTCACTCGAAAACATTTCGCCAAGGCATAAACTGTGGAATCAAATCAAATCTCTAATATTATATTATGTAAGCAGACCATGAAGAGCTGATCTGGGTCTACTCTGACATACTGATGGAGTAAACGGTTATTATTTACATGCAAACATGCAGCAGAACTAACCGCTAATGTATGCTTTCTCCCTCATCTCAGCAAAGTTGACAGGACACAATATTGCTATACAGCATGTAAGATGCAGATACCAGTTCATATTGGTTCACTTAATGACATGCCATGTACCACTAAGAGGTTCAGAAAGGGTTAGCTCTAAACCAGCAATGTTTAAGTCGATTGTGTCATTTTTAGAGAACGTTTGTCGGCGCCAGTTACGGTTAATCCTATATACATCACATTTAGATGCAAGTTTATATTCTCAGTAAAATAAATCACGCCAACGTCTATACTAGGCGTTGTAAACATTGCCAGACACATTCAAATAAATGTTCCCTGAGTGGTGTGCCACATCTGTCCAGGACATGCACTCTTGGGTTTTAAATTTGTTTATGATAATGATTGTTATTTCTTATTGCTGTTCCTGAATTGCATTTGTAGTGTGAGCCCTTCCTGTACAACATTAGCATGTTTAAACGGTCACAAATAACATTCGTCTGTCAATAGGTCCGTGGAGGATAACGAAAACCATTTGTCATCTATGACGATATTTCGGAGTAAATTTATTCTATCATTGCGTAGAATTTTAATAGTGTTCGAAGGTATTTACATATCAATATTCCAGTTATAATGACAAAGGGCCCAGCTAGCTTTGTGTTAAACATATTAACATTCTAAATGTAATCATCGGAACTCAGTGTAAAATAACTGGCGAAAATGCCTAGTATCTAGATCATACGCGCTGTGAGGAAGACATCTGATGAGCGTTTTCACTATTTTAATCGTATTTTATGCCGGTGTAACGACGTAAAGTGACCTCCATAGAACAGTGACCCTGTTAGTATTTTCTAAACAAATGTGAACCCCCGGTCATAGTATATTGACCCCGAGTCATTATACTACGACACCAGCACATGAAGAAAACTGACCCCTTATGTCAGTCTGATTTGCCCTTTACTGGATGAATATTCATGTAAGAATATATATGCTTTGAATATTAATTATATTCCTTTTTAGAATGACATATGAACACTGGCGTTTTCATCATGACCACAACTGTAGAGTCATATATCTATTATTACATAAGCAAACATAGCAGCCCTGATCGGACGGCTCTATAGGAGCATTCTGTTCTGGGTCGCCACTGTTTGCAAAGGCGTAGAAAATCGTATACAGTAAAACCTCTTTATAACGGCCACTAAATTGTTTTAATTAGTTGGTATTTAGGGCAGGTGGCTGCTTAAAGCAAGGTGAATGTAAAACAGAACGCTCCTATATTGCTTTAACCAGCCACCTGCTTTTAACACAAACTTCTAGATGTAATTTAGTGGCCGTTAAAGTGGGGTTTTATTGTATATACGAGAGTAAAGGGTTAGTAGTTTCCATAGAAGGCGATCAAGTTGGTTATCTTCAATTGCAGCTTCTTCACAATGTTTGAACTATGCTTGACGTACATCGCTATTCATGTAATCACAGGGTATATACTTAATGTATCAGGAACATAAATAGTGATATTATATGCATAAGGAATGAAATGTTTATTAGCATTGTCATACCAATGTCAATATTATTTCAATATGTGAATAATGGCATTCGTGATCTTGCTAATTAGAAAATAATTATATAAAAAGCTGTCGGCTTTGCATTTATCCTACATTAAGCAGCCACCTGTCTACAAGAACTTCTTAAATTTCTTCATTACTTCCGGTTTAGAGGGGTTTGCTGCATTTGGTCGCAAGAAAACTACAGTTAGAGCTTCGAAACATCCGAATATTAATTTCATTTAGCATTGCATTGCTAATGAGAATTATTTTTGCGATTCTTAATATATATCCAAGTTTCCAAAGCGAGGGAGAAAGACAGAGAGAGAAAAAAGGGAAGATAGATAGAAAGAGAGAATGGGAAAAAGAAAAAGAGAATCAGACATATTCACTCCTCTTCTTTACACTGCCAGTAACTTATAGTGTATACACGACACTTGCATCCATGTTTTCTTGTCCCAATCTCCATTGATTGCAATAGCCAGACGCAACATAGTTCGGCTCAAGCACAAACTACACACAGACGCTTTACCCTTACATGTTGGGTACCAAGTTAAATAGCATGTGCAAACAGTGTAGACCCATATAAGAGGGATCCATCAGGATCTGAATCGTATTGAGACAATCCCGTGTCAAATTTGGAAGCGGTTCATTTGAAAGGCGTTGTAAGGGTTATATAATGCTCTATCATATAAACACATATTTTACTTTTTGAATTATAATTAACCCTTTTGGGTACAAACCAAACGTTTTAAAGTGACGGAATATTACGGTAAAGTCTCGCTAACACGATCACTAAAATCCGGTCTAGTGATTGATGTTTTAAATACTGCGATTGTTTTACCTTTAGCCTGATATGGGCGGATGAGTGAATACCTATACAATCAGTTTGGATCCAGATGAGACGCCGAGTAACTCGGCGTCTCTTCAGGATCCAAACTGCTTGACACCCTGATAACATTTTGGTAGACAAATTGATTATAGCATGAAATTTGAAAATGTTGTAGGTGAACTTTTCTGTAAAAAAATACATTTGCTCAGCAGGCTAAAGGTTAATACTGGACAAAACATGATACGCTTCTATTGGAGCTTTCTGCATCACGTATGGCCTGCATTAAGCAACCACCTGCTCTTACTGTCTCACATAGTCATACATCATGTGGTCGCTTTATAGTGTCGTAAAATGCACTTTAGTTTTGTCAAATGGGTACGTCTGTGCATGTGTGCGTGTGAGTGTACATGCACACTTTTGTGTGTGAGAGAGTGTGTTTCGGTTTAGTGTTAAAATGTGCTAATTATACAATGGTGTTCGACAGAAATGTTTTTACTCACTGCCATATTTCCTAAGCATGCAAACAACTAAATTGATGTGACATTAAATTTCCTTATAAAGTAGAAGTAGCGTGTGGGCTAAAAGACATTTATATTTATCATGCAACCTCGCCAAATATAGCCACTTCCTACTAGCATAATATTTTCTACGCCGAAGCTGTATTTTGTGAGGTATAGTGCATGTGTACTGACCCCACTGGAATGCAAATTAAGTCAACTAGTAGGAAGACAACAGTAGGACGAAAAAGGCATAATTTAATATAAACAACAAATTTAAAACATTTTCTCACCTATTCCTAAACTGTTTGCCTATATAAAATGATTAAATCTATATAGTTTGTTTATGTTGTAAAAGTCGACGACGTCACTGCACGCCAATATGACGTAACGTATATTGAACTTCCATGTATTTTTATTCAGGGGACGGAACCGCTCGAGCAAACTTTCTTTTTCTCCATTTCTTTCAGTGTTGCATGATTAATAGAATCAAGCATGGGTTTTGTTAAAGACGGGGGTTTCTATACCCGAGGTTGGTCTGTTTCAGTCGGAAACGAGCTTTAGCGAGTTTCCGATAGGAACAGACCAACCGAGGGTATAGAACCCCCCGGCTTTAACAAATCCCATGCTTGATTATTTTTCTCGCTGAAACACGCCCTAAAACCAAGAAAATTAACGAATTTGTGAAGTACTACTTTACATTGCGTAATACGACTTCCATATCTAATAGCAACAGACCGCAGCATAACTTTAGGCGTGACACCAAATTCTTGCATAAAACGTGCTGTTGTAGTCCCGCTAGACCATGTATTAACAAGGCGATTCTCGTGCTCACGCGCTGTTGTTGACCGGTTTTAATTATACCTATTACGGGCCTTAGGTAAACAATGGACGCGAATGCTACAGCGTTTTGACCTAAGCTAGGTGAACGCCGGGGTGTGAGTATTTCCAGGAGCACCGACAATGCGAGGGACACTGCAGATGTTATTGCCCGAAAAAACGTGTATTAACCCTCTAATGACGTCATTTGTTATGACAACCACAAACATTACGTTTTGGCGTAAATATAAATGACTGAGTGACTACAAAACAACGTCTTCGATTAATTAAATAGGCTTTTAAAGTGTTTATATGATAAATAGAATTTCATATTCGTGCTAATTACTTATATTAATTTCAATTCATAAGGCTGTTGCCTATAGAAATGTTGGTATAATTCTGTAAGAAGCCCTTCCCTTTTATTGATTTTACCCAATCGCGCGTATGAATACACTAGTCACGGGGTGTTCCAGATAAGGATTTCTAGTACGGCTATTTTTAGTAACTCAGCTTATCTAGCACGACTGAGAAGCGAGAAAAAAGATTTCTATGCTAGTAGTTTTGAAATGTTGCTGTTTTTTTGGCTCGTCAGAAAAGTAGTTAAATGTTAGCCAAGACTCGCATTTAACAACTTTTCTAACTCGCCAAAAGACAGCTGGACCTACTAGCTTAGTAATTCTTATATACACGTATTCAACATGTATGATTGTATGTGCTTCATTCAAATATAGTGCTACTAAACTCGGACACATTATAAACACAACGGGCCGAACAATCATAGCTTGTAGCAATATCATTATCATCAACCGCCATCCAACACGGCTTGTATTACATGATTTAGTCAACATCATTCACACTAATGCATAAATAGAAGCTCTTGTAAGATATATCTATTTCAGAGCGAAACTAATATAACCTGTTTTCTTTCCCTGTTGCTGTTCTCCTATCATCAAACATAGTTATCGCCTGCAACAGAACTCAATCTGTGTGTTTAAAGTTGGCAAATGTGCGACAATAATGTATTTATACGATATCATTTGGTATCAGAGCAACACATCTAATCACTGTTAACGAGTTCCTGACTTAAATTAAATTTAATTTTACATTAGATCGCGTTAGCACAGACAATTGGCTATATTGCCACCTTAAGCTATATAAAATAATTTGCCTAAGGAATCGCTTTCGATCTCAGGAATGAGTACCATGTTTCGAACTTTATGCGTACAGATCCGTTAATTAATACTGCCTCACTTATACAAAGTTACACACAGCATGTTCTTCGTCCTCGTATTGATAAAGAATCTGAACATAAAATACATTTTCTGAAACTTCAATTCCTAAATAAAGGTATCAATTGTATTGATATTCAAAGTATATTTCGTGATAAGAATGTAATCGATACTATTCCCAAATATTTCATCAACTCTGAATCACCTATCATCTGTTATAAATATAATAAACCTATTAGGAATGTTATTTTTAACTATAATGAAATTGTCTCTGACTTAAATATTGTCGTCAATACCCCTATTTCTTGAGATTGTAGCATTTCTAGCTTTTGCTATAAACCAGTTGGTCGTGTCATTACTGGTAATTTTGATATCATTAAGGATAAACGTCTCAGGACCATCCTAACTAAAGGACCTAATATAGATTACCTTCCCTAATTGAGTTTGACGCTTGTCGAACTCATATTGCGGAAGCTATTCAAGAATTCTGCATCAAATGGTGTCGACGAGAACATACTGATGTTAATGCCCTTTCGGATTGGAAGAAATGTATTTTTAATATTATTGATACGCGTATTACTTTTTACAAATCAAATTACCATCTTTTACCACCTCGACCTAGAGTTAAATTTCTCTATTTGAAGAAAAACAATTCTAATTTTCATTCAAATTATGTTCTTTTTCCTGCTGACAAGGCATCAAATAATGTAATCATTATTTGAAGATTGTGTTATCTTGATGTTTTAAAGAAAAGGAGATTACTGATTCACAAACTTATATAACAGTTCAAACACCTGACAAAGATATAGTCTCGGAACATGTAATAATTTGCAATAATTTTAAGTCTGGTCCTAACATAAAACAAATTTGAATCGTTCAATAACAAATGATAAAGTTTCGTCCAAAATATATAATCAAAGAGAAGATTTTATTTTTAAAATTGTTAATTATCCTTTTCTCGATGGAGATATGCCCGTTCTACATCTTATGGGGTTTATATTTCTTATTCGGTTTGCCCGAGCCTGTTCTCTGCTTGAAGATTTTAACAGTCGTAAATTAGTTATAACTGATAAACGTCTTATGCTAGGTTACAGATATCACAAACTTCGGAAAACGTTTTCTAAATTTTATTATCGAAATTTACCACTCATTAGTAAATATAATTGCAATCTACGGACGTTACTGCAACAAGGCATTTCTCAACCAGACTATCATGGGGATGTTATCTACAAACTTAGGAAAATTCGGGGTCATATCCATATTCATGATTTGTTTATAAAACATTTAAGAAGAAAGGTTATGAGCAACGCACTGCATGTTTGGTTATCGACCCTTTTACAGTCGGTAGCTACGCTTCCGTCTTTGCTTGCGCGATGACAGGCCGAAGGTAGTACTCTATGATGGTATACTCTTAAACTCAGATACGGGATGAGATTACCAGACTCATGTATTACTTTTTCCCTGTCGTGCCCTTAACGGCTTACCTGCAGGTGCTCTGACTTCAGCAAAGTCATTGAGTACATATTTGACGGATTGTCACAGTTATTATGCTATGTTTTACATGTTGTCCTGTGTTCACCGTCGTGTATGTTGTGGGTAAGTCCGGCGGGGATACCTTTATTTACACTATTTGTAAAACTAGGGTAACTTTGAGATAAGTATGAGGTTAGGACGTCCGGTTTAAACCCCCAGTGGTGTTTTTGCTACTGACCGTGCCAAGGCGGTACTCTCTTTGTCACCCTTCCTTTTGTTTGCCTTGCGTCTTTGTTGTTGTGATTTTGTTCATGTGTGGAGTATTTGTCTCTGGTTCGTGTGTGTCTGTTGGTGTTTTCTGTGTTCATTTCGTGTGTGAGTGTGCGTTTGTGTGTGTATATGTGTCATGCTGTCTATCGGTGTTTTGGTGGTGGTTGCGTCTTGTATGTGGCTTTGTCGGCTTGACGTTAGATGGTGTTTGATGCGGTGTCATTCCGTGTGTGGCTCTCCCTGTTTGACTATTTTTCCATATTGAATTTACTACTTTTCCATTGATAACATTCTACTTGGGATCATAGTGTGCATTTACTTAGTATTTAGTACTGGTTAATCGTGTAAGATGTTAAGTTAATATTTACTGTCATTTAGATATGAACAAAATATGTGTAATTGGTTTTACCGTGTTCTTTGTATGATAGTGACATTGAGTTTACCATTGCAACTTCATGAATAATGATGGCTTTCCTTAAAAGCAGATGTCTCATTAATGCAGGATGAGAGAGTAATGCAGAATGCTCCTAGATTAGCTCTCTGCATAAAGTTCATTCTGCATCAAGCTCTCTTCTGCCATTACGACCCAGAATTGTACGGTGCATCCTTTTGTTGGTCGCATTACAAGGGTTTACTGCATTGCTACACTTGAGATAATGTACAAGTCGAACATTTTTCTTAAACCAAAGTTTACGTATAGCATGGCTACCGTCCTCTACAAATGTATATATTAACGAATTGAATATAAATATAAAATATCCGGAGTTGGATTCAGATATTTTAGAGACATTGTAAAACGTTTTTCCTGGCAGCAACTATTTGACAAAATATGAACGTTTACCCAACAGTGTTGTACGAACAATATAACTATAGTAGCATCGCGATAACTCGAACTCTAAAACACGTATTTTACGGGACTTTAAGACATGTGGTAGCTTTTTTCACTTTATTAAAGGTCGGAGTTAACGAGATTTAACTGTATTTTCATAAAGAAACATTCTTATCCGTAACAACTGCAAACCGGTATATGACACACGCTTGCACATATAATTTGTACACCAGTGGTTGATGCTTAAAATTATGTCATTAAAGTTTGAAACATTTCCCATTCAAATTTGTTTCTACACGTTACTTACAATGTTTTCAACCAAATGTATTATTTATGCAGACGACGAAAAAGAAAGAGCCAAAAGTGTTGTTATTTTGTACATGTTGAATCTCTGTTCTACCCTGTCCAAACGACAAGAAGTTGTTATGAATCACTACAGCACATTAAAATCTAAGCGTGTGCTTTTTTGTCGAAACGGCTGTTTGAGAGTTTGAGATAAGTGTGAGGTTAGGACGTCCGTAAACCGGTTTAAACCCCCAGTGGTGAATTTGCCACTAACCGTTCCAAGGCGGTACTCTCTTTGAATATAAATTAAAAACAATATTGATGTCAATAATTTACTTCCAGAACTTCCCGTTATTCTTAGATATTTTATGATCTTCCTTGATACTCAGACGTATTGTGATAACAGTACAACTGTCTACATATCAATAAAGGTAAACAATAAACATATTTAGATCTACATCACATTAAAATAACCGTCGTAAGTAGCAACAGGCAGTGGAGAATTAGTTAAAACATCTACTTGTTTAGGTCTTACTACTATATTTCTAGTACTGGAAATATTCTGAAACAAATTATACTTTACTTTCTTTAATTGCATTATAATTTTTGACACGGTGTTGGTTTACCTTTGACGCTTAATACGGTTCTGTATTACATATTTTATTTCCAGAATACAAAAAAATACAAAAATGAGTCATGCAGGAAACACCACATACAAAACAAACAGTCGCCCGAACAGCAACCACAAGGAAACAGCAAATGTACATAACTATAAATACATCAAAAGACGCACAAAGACAAAACAAACATACAATAGGGGGAAGATAGAAGTACCGCCTTGGAACGGTCAGTGACAAAAGTCACTGGGGGTTAAACCGGGTTATGGGCGCCCAACCTCACACTTATTCCATCCCCATCTTAAAAGACAAACAGTGTAAATAAACGTATCCCCTCTCCGACTAATCTACAACAACCGCGACAGCAAATACAGTGGTAAAGTGCATGTATAACGAAAACATTTAAGTGAACAAACTGTATCCACCTATCGCTAGTGTACTCAATGATTGAGCTGCAAACAGAGGAACTGTAGAAAAGTAATAAGGGGTACGACAAAAACGAAATAGTACAGATATCCGACGTCCTAAAGTTGATCCGTTCGCATGCTGTCGGTGCAGTTTTATTTTAATTTACAGAATCTTTAAGATGTTAACATTCTGTTGCGTTTGTATTTTGATGACCGAATGTGGCTACATACACATGAAAAAGTAGTAAAGTCAAGCAAGAAAAGCCACACACAAAACGCCACCATCACCAAAAACACCGACAGAAAGCAATTTATATAGCAATTAATACACATACACACATACAGGAGAAAGTCACATACAAGACGCAATCACCACCAACACATCGATCGACTGTATGTCACACACACACGTACACAACTAAGCACACGCAAACACACGAGAAGAACATAGAAAACACAAATAAATACACAGGCACCAGAGACAAACATGAACAAAACACAAGCACAAAGACACAAGACAAACAAAAGTAAGGGTGACAAAGAGAGAACCGCCTTGGCACGATCAGTAGCAAAACCACCACTGGGGATTTAAACCGGTTTACGGACGTCCTAACCTCTCACTTATCTCAAAGTCACCCTAGCTAAACAAACATTGTAAACAAAGGTATCCCCGCCGGACATGCTTTGCATTCATTTATATTCTATTCTTAGACTTAAAGCGAGTGGACTATACCAATCGAACAAATTTGAATTCCCATACTTGACATGCTAGATAACTACATTAACTATTTCTTTGGTTGCATTTCATTTTTGGATTTGCAATTAAACATTATGGACATCTCTGGGAGTTTTAAAACTCTCTTATGCCAACACATGAAAATAGAACTGTTGTTCTCTGTCGCTATCCCAAGAGGGAAAACGAGCGTAACCGGGTCAGTATAGCAACCTTTATCCTTCGGAAACGGCAGAACATATGCATCTGTACTCCCTGGAAACCCAGGTTATTCACACTAGGAACCAACAACGATATCATGCAGATATATCGGGCTACTGTTGGAACTACGGCATCATTGTAAACATAAGATCAGAGGATATTAATGTTGTTTTAATGGATAATAATGAAAACATTAAAAGTCCTAATATAATTGCTTTACTGAAGGCGGATTGCACAAGAACGAAGCAGAAAATGATGTAGTTCGACCAGTACTAGAAATCTAACATGACCTAAACACGTACTTATGTTACTTAATCTCAGTTGTTACCTCTTTAATTGGAACCTGGGGGATCTTTCACGTTCTAAGTGTAATCATGAATCAGAGAACATAGGCAAAACATATTACACTTCAACTGTAAATATGGAAAAACAGTCAAACAGGGACAGCTACATACGAAAGGACACCGCAACAAACACGAAACGGCACAATCACAAAATAAAACCCAACGGGACGCATATCAAGACGTGAAGCATTAAACACTAGCATATTAAATAACAAAGTTAACCATAGGGTAGAAGCAGGAGCATCGCCTTGGAACGGTCAGAGGCCTGATCCAGTTGTAAATGTTGAATCATGGGTGAAACAGTACGCAATAACCGGCGTGTTTTGTGGGTTATGCACGTTGCATAGGCCGATGACTGTCGAACAAACGGTAATGATATAAAACCTAAGCCGCGTTTCTAAGACTTGTAACTCGTGTGAGTTTTGCATTTCTATATACACTGTACAGCTGTCGTTTTGTATAGATATGTGTTTGTATTGAAAAAACAAGTAACTCTAAAAACAACTATAAACCGGACGTTCCAATTAGTATCAATACCCGGATGTAAGACAGGCGGTACATTTGTATCATGATACATGGTAGTTGTTATGCAGAAAGTTTCGAGGACTTTCATTCTGCTGTAACTTGCCTAAAACTACAGTGGAACTTTGATATTCCGAAATCGGTTAACTCGAATTTCGAGATGATTCGAAGTAAAAATATTTACAATACAGAAGTGTTCTACGACATATAACTCTGTACATCTAAAACACATGTGACAGCTTTTTACAAGTCAATGTAACGATGAAACTCCTATAGGAACTTTCAGCATTAGTTAGACCTGTTTTAAGTTGTGAAGTTAAGAAACTGTTCAGATTAGAAAATCGGATGACTCGAACCCATGTTATCTTGAAGTAATCTTTATGATCCCGTTAAGTTCGAGTCATGCAAAGTACTAGTAGGTGATTATGAAAAGGCATAGTAGATATTTCCTTAATATTCAATAAAGGGTAAGTTGTGCAAATAGCACACTAATAGTGTTTTCTAAACGAAATAAAAGAAACTATACCTATAAAATACGGAATATGTGATAATACGCCGCACCAAATGATAGATCATCATTTTATAGTAATTCGGTGATGCGTATGGTAGCGTATGCTATCTTATTGTGGAAAATTGTTTTGTATGTGTTCAGCACAATTACAAACAGTCACGCTCATCATTGAAGTTCTGACTTTGGAGCAGATACACTTCAGTGTGAGCAATGGCCTGATGCAACCAGTTAAATTGTCAAATACATAACATATGCCCACAGCTACCGGCTATAATATCACTCCAATGTTATTTGAAGAGATATTGCAATATTCACATTAATCTTTAGCCTGCTTGGCAAGTTAGTTTTAAACGGTGTTTCACACCCTCTACAGTTTCAAACTTTAAGCTATAGTATGTTTGTGCACTGATATGCAATCAAGTTGCAAACTGATATAGATTCTGATGAGAAGCCAAGTTACTCGAACTTTCATCTTGATCTAGGCTCTTTTCATAGGTAATCAATCAATCTCCCGCAGCAGGCTAAATGTTAACCAATGATATACTGCCGGAGTTTAATTCCACGAAGTGGTTTATCAGTGTCTTTTCATTACATTTGAAAGTTATCTATCCCTTGAATTATACCTCAATGCTTTGGAAGGTACCATAGCTCCAAGTTACGAGGTTATACATTGTGATATGTTGACAACATTGTAGATGCACACGTGGCTGGTAATGAGATTGTTGAATTGTTTATCGTTGCATTCTCTGCCTTGAAACGACGAAACAGTCAGCAATAATTGATACATACGTTCTTAATCGAACGTTGTGCTTGTATGTGTGCTTTAATATTGTGTTGATGTGTTTTAGTGTTTGAATGCAGTGTGTGAATGCAGTGTGTATGTTTAGTTCATGTGTATATGCGTGCGTGCGCGCGTGAGTTTATGTGTGTGCCTTTGTGTGTGTATGTTTGTTTGTTTGTGTGTGTGGGGGGGTGTGCAGGCGTGGGTATGTGTGTTTTGGACGCACATGTTTTGCTTTGGGTTTTCGTGTGGAATTTTCTGTCACACTTCTTTTTCTGTTTGATAATCGACAAAGCAAGTTATATATACAAGATAACAGTATTTATGCAGCTTGGTAGGTAACATCTGCTTCAAAGCCAATGAGATGCATTTTGCATTACGTTGATTCGTTCAGGTGTTTAATAGAATAAACACTATTATTCTCATATGCGTATCCAGGTTTTTAAAAGTTGAATGACATCGCTCGTGCATTAGAGGTCCAGAGAAGATGCATAAAATTAAACAATTTCAACAATAACTCTTTTCTGTCTTCACAAAACCCTATACTGTAATCACTCTTTAGAATTGTCTAGAAGAGTGGTCACGGTATATCAAACCCTTTACTGTGACTACTCTTTAGAATCGTTTCGAAGAGACGATTCTAAAGAGTGGCCACAGTATAGGGTTTAGTGGAGAAATGGCGATTTTAGTACTTTGGTAGGCACCTTTATATGTAGCTCCGATGCATGCTGAGAAAGAGCGTAATTGAATGTTAGGCAGTTGCATATCTTGCAAAGTTTGCAGAATTAATTAGATCTATATCTAGATACGTTACACAAAATGTTTTAACTTTAATTTCTGTTAATTTATCAAAAATGAAATATTTGTTTTGTCATTTTAGAGGGGGCGTACACCGACCCCACCCCTCTAAATCCGCGCATAATTCTACAGAATTCTATTGAAACAGGGTTACATCATAGCTGGATCTATAGTACAATGAACGTAATGTGCTTACGTAATGCATGGTGTCTTTATTAATGTTTAAAGGTCTAGTTGAAATTCAACATCAATGCACGAATCCATACCACCATAAGATAATATAGAATATACTGTCTGTGAAAGGTGCAGTAATGTGCGACTCGTCAAAGTAAAAGAAAACATACGTATATACATTATGTGATTTAATTTCTGAATATAAATAGTATGGGTTGTTGGAGTGTATGAAGCTTTATCGTTGTTGATTGAATTGAAACCCAAGCACTCTGAACGGTGTTTGAGAAAATAAACGCATAATAGTTGGCTGAAAATCCTCCATAACAATCAGATACAACACTGATAAACAACCAACAGCGTTTGCAAATAAACATACTCTAGCCAGACCCTGCATCTATGATATTTTGATATATTTAGATCTGCATTGCTGCCACGATGAAACATGCCACCAATCAAATTATTACATGCTAATTATAACTAGCTTATCCTTTCTGAATATTAATTAAATAAAATATTGTATCAACTTTTTATCAGTGTTGAAACTGATGTTTATGACAAAAATATGCAAGACATGGATCAAAGGGCCCCGTCAAGAACCTTTCCATCTGGTTCTACACGGTTTGTACATGTCATATACACTCGTTTCTAACATATTAATTAACCCATTTGCGCCCAGTGGATTCTTCCATGTTTGTTCCATGTTTATATATTGGATTATTTTTATTAAAGAGAGGCCTGGCCTAAATTTTCAATTTCGTTTTGTTTTATATTGAAATTCCTATCTGCAAACAGTGCAGACTCTGATTAGATGCCACAATATGTGGCATCTGACCAGAGTCTACGCCGTTTGCCCACGTCTCATATATTGGATCGTTAGAGCAAATGGGTTAGGGGCTAAAGTTTATGCTTGTTATCGGGCATGGAGTGTTTTAAACTAATGTTATTCTAATAAAACATGTGGTATTCTTATGAACATAGATATCCCATTCAATGCTGAGACTCGACGAAGTTCGTGTCTATATAACACGTGCCTGGTGGTTAACTTTGAAATAAACCCAATTACTGTCTGTTGATTGGCAAACCGATAATCATAGCTAAGGTTCCTGACACCTAGACAAAAACGTCACCAAACCTACAGATAAAGTCGGACGAATATCCCCAGATAATAGTGTGAATGAATCGTCTGTCCAGCTAGGTAATCAGAAGCAATACACAATATATGTTCTTGCAATTGCATCTCATCAGCATCCAAACTGTTTGACATTCTGCCTGTATTTCGGTAGTCAAACTGATAATACGTTGAATTTGGAAGTGGATGTGGATGCGAAGATGTGTACAATTAAGTTCTCAACAGGCTAATATCGACATATCCTGAATGCCAATAGCATAAATTTGACGTGAAAGTACAAAATATTATATAATCTTAACAGAAGCATTGTTCAATGTTATCAATACAGAATCAAAGGTGCAGCTTGATGCTAATCCTCCATGGTACAGAATTTCAATTTAATTGATTCAGTTCATAAATATCAAAACATTAATTATAATTTAAGCAATAACACTTATATGAGACCAAGCCGTTCGCAATGATATCTGATATCTATTATCTGAATATTTGTGTCTCATTTTCAGAATCAATATCGATTCTTCTTTTATACATAGCATATTGTTTCTTAAAACTCACCAAATTATTATTTTAATTTTCAACAACACTGCCAGATCATCAAACAATCGGGTGTAATCTGTATAAACATGTTTGCATAATTATGTAATCACTCATCTGCTTTTATATGTGATCACCCATCCGGCTACATACACCAAGTTTTTGTACACCGTTAATTATGAACGCTAAACAGGTGTACACGTATTACTAAATAAAGTCATTGATGAGGATTTGACTTGTGAGAGGGGATACGTTTATTTACACTGTTTGTCTTTTAGGGTGGGGATTGAATAAGTGTGAGATTTGGCGCCCATAAACCGGTTTAACCCCCCAGTGACTTTTGTCACTGACCGTTCTAAGGCGGTACTTCCATCTTCCTCCTATTGTATGTTTGTTTTGTCTTTGTGCGTCTCTTGTTGTTTTTATAGTTATGTACATATAGTATAGTTATGCTGTTTCCTTGTGTTGCTGTTCGGGCGACTGTTTGTTCTGTATGTGGTGTTTCCTGCATGACTCATTTTTGTACTTTTTGTATTAGTTTCGACCCAGATAGGACGCAGAGTAAATATATGTCTTATCAGGATCCAACTGTTTTTGTTTTTTTTACTTTGATTATTGTTTTTCTTTTTAAATATATAGATGGATATCAAATAAAAGACAATTGTATCAGGCGACACATTTTACAGACGGCAATATTTGGCAGCGGTAGAGCTCAGTAGTTTAGTTTAAACATATTTTATTCCATATAATGTTTGGAATGGGGTCGGGCCACAAGTTCTAACAACATTAGAAACGGCCCTCCCCCTACAAATCTTTTCCAATTTACATTCAATGGCGGTAGTGTATAAATAATGTCAAATATAAACAAACAATATATACACAGAGAGAGAGAGATGAGAGAGAAAGAATGTGTGAGAGAGAAAGAGAGAGAGATAAAGAAGAGAGATTGCGGATTGTGATCAAAGGCCAGAGAAAGCAAAGTTTGAGGTAACCAATAATCATATATGCTAACATGTAATATCCTGGTAAATCTTAAATGTTGTTAGTAGTCAAATATTATCAACGTTACTAAGAGAAGAAAATCTTCCTGTTTGCTTTATAAAGCAATGGACAGCAGCAAATACAGTTTTATTATCCTCATCAGAAAAATCGCTTTTTCCAAATAAAAGCGTGTCTATATTTAGTGGATGGTAATTATGTGTTTTATAAAATAATGCTATTCTCTGATTGTGGAAAAATCTGCAGTGGAAAAAATAATGAACGGCATCTTCAACATCATCAGTACATTCACAAATTGGAGTTTGACTTATGTGGTTAATAAAAAGATCATTGTTTAAGTTACTGCAATTATTTCTGATTCGAGCATGTATAACTGATAAATACCTATTGCCATAAAAGTAATAAGAAGGAATAATCTGATACCCTGATTCTTTACGTAAAGCACTTTTGAAAGAAGTGAAACTATCTAAATTCCTTAAATCACGGTTACAGTTGTTCCAGAGAAGTACTGAGGACGGAATGCAAGATCTTTTTGAGATGGACGTTCGAAATGGTGGCAACATATAATCAGCTCTGTTTCTCAAAGGATAACGAGTTTCTTCTCCTACAGTCGGTGGTACTAAATCGTTAATATATGATGGAACTATATCATGAAAAACTTTATACATAAAACAGAGTTTTTGAGTTTTGCGGCGACTAGATAAAGATTCCCATCCACATTCGCGATATAAGTTTTCTAATGCGACTGATCTAGTGAGACCTGTTACTATTCGTGCTGCCTCGTTCTGAAGTTTTTCCAAGGTATCAGAGCAATTCTCTGAGCAGCCATCCCAAACAATAGAGGCATACTCAAGTATAGGTCTGACATATGATATATAGATTTGATTTAAAGATTTTCTATTTAATGTGAATTTCAATTTTTTCATAATACCTATAGTTTTGGATGCTGATTGCAAAATATTATCGATATGACTATTCCAATTACCAGTTGCATTCAAAGTAACTCCAAGGTGCTTATGATTTTCTACAAATTTCACAGGAGTGTTCTCAAAAACTATATCTGGTGGTTTATCATAGCTTTTAAGTGTGAACAACATCGCTTCAGTTTTGTTAGGGTTAAAATCAACGAGCCAGGTGTTGGCCCATACAGTTATTAAACTAAGATCATGATTGATAATACCTTCTATATCATTTAATGATGATGCCGAGTAGTACAGAGAGCTATCATCTGCAAATAATCTAGTTAAACTTAACAAAGAATTTGAAATATCATTGACATAGATTAAAAATAATAGAGGTCCCAACACTGAGCCTTGGGGTACTCCTGCAGATATAGACTTGCCTGATGAGACTGACGAACGCAAAATAACATTTTGTTTTCTGTGACTTAAGTAGTTTGTTAACCAATTAATAAGTCTTCCATTTATACCATTTTGTTTTAATTTGAAAATAACCCCCTTATGCCATACACGATCAAATGCTTTTGATATATCACAGAAAATCATACAGGAGAATTGCTTATTGTCAAAGGACTGGCAAATGTGGTGAAATATATCAATAAGTTGAAGCACTGTTGAGTGTTTCGGAAGAAATCCTGATTGGTATTTATAAAGTAAATTATTATCATGAAAAAAATTATACATATGTTTAAAGACCACTCTTTCTAATAATTTACCACAACAACTAAGAAGAGAAACAGGTCGATAATTTGACGGTAGAGATTTGTCTCCCTTTTTAAAAAGTGGCACAACATTAGCCAGTTTCCAAGAGTCTGGGAAAACCCCTTCCTTTAAAGACCTGTTGAAAAGTATAGTTAAAGGTTTCGAAATAGATTTAACAACCCCCTTTAGCATTCTGTGTGATATTAAATCTGGTCCTGATGCCTTGTTCGTTGCTAACGATCTAATGAGATCTTCAACTTCGGATTCAACTATAATGATATCTGATAAACTATTTGAAGTTTTCACAGTGAATTGAGGCAGAACAGCGTTTTCATCTCTTACACTAGAAATTGAAACAAAGTAGTTATTTAAGCAGTTAGCCTTTTCTTGATCTGATGTAAAATATAAAAGTTCCCCTGTACTCGAAGTTTCACAAAGAGGTGGTATATTGACTGTACATGTAGTATTTTTAACAAAATGTCTGATAATTTTCCAAAAACTCTTCTTATCATTTGTTTCAAGATTTTCCAGTGTTGTTTCTAATGAACAAAAAAAAGACTGTTTTGCATGTTTTTTCATGTTGTTGACTTTATTTCTTAAATGTTTGTATTTTTGAAAATCATTTTGTTTACCAGATTTTAATGCTATACGTTTTAATCTATCTCTCACTCTACAAGAATGCCTTAATTTTGAATCGAACCATGGTTTGTCGTCATGCCTCACAATAATTGATTTCGATGGAATACATAAATTTACAAAAGAAATAAAGATTTCCGTGAATAAATTGCATGCATCATTTACAGTTCCTTGTAACAAGCACTCCCAATCAAAGGTTGAGATTTTATCATTTAACTTATCAAAGTCAGCTCTATTGTACAAGTAAACATTTCTTTTAAATGAACTGTTTATATCATATGGAAAAGGAAGCATAATAAATGTAGCACTATGGTCACTTATCTCAGGTGGAACTGAAATTGTACTGGAGTCAGTAAATGTCATGTCAGCAGAAATAATTATTGGATCAAGTAGTGCACCAAGCCTTGTAGGTGTTTGAATTGTATTTACTAATGAATTAGTAATCATAATATTTTTTAAACGTTTATTACTTGGATTTAATAGGTCTTCATTTAGATCCCCTACCAGTATTATATTATTTGAAATTTCAAAAGCTTTTTCAATATTACTATTAAATTTCATAAAAAAATCTGAATCTGACGTCTTTGGACTGTAGAAGGTTCCTATCAAGTAAAGTTCTTTTTTAACTCTAACGCTTATCCAAAGAGACTCTGTGCAAAATTGTTCTAGGTCTACCAGCCTTTTGTGAATGACACCGGAGGAAACATAAACTAGTATTCCACCACCATGATTGGTCCTGTCCTTTCTATAATGAGCATCATATTCATTTGATATAATTAAACAATCATCAGGAACTGCCATATCTAAATGAGTCTCAGTGAAGCACAATATATCGAAATCTGTAAAATGTTCTCTAATAAAATCTATTTTGTTTCTAATGCTTCTTATATTACTGTGCAGAACAGACAAACAGCTAGGTTTAATGAGATCAGGTGTAACTGGGCCGGGATTTGTTTCTACATCTCCCGCTTCCAGTATTAAGAGTAGTAAAATGTAGTAAAAATGTACATTTGTAATGCTGGCTTTGCAAAAGGTTAGTACTTTAAAAACTACTACTAACAATCTAAGCAATATGTTATACAAGACAAAAGTTAATTTCATTTGTACTTTCATATATCTATAACTGATATATACCCTACCATGGTACAGACCGATGGAACATCTCCATGAATTTAAATCATTACCCATTTGGGAGCAAAATTACAAAAGGTGTCGAACTGTCCATCGTGTCTGACCCATGCTTAGGAAATGTCCTCTGATCACCAGGAGAAAGAAGAATGAAAAGGAAAGTGAGAAAGAAAAAGGTACAAAGTTTATCTACAAATAGATCGATTACCAATGTAATAGACATTGCGAGATAAAAAACAACGAAATTTCCCTGGGAAGGAAAAAGGATACAAATTTCACCAACTATCTATAATTAACATGACATACTTAAGTATGCCAAATTGATATGAACAACAATTTCAGGCAGTGTTCATCAATATCAGTCGACCGGAAGAGCACTGAGTGACAAAGGTCAACACGATCTGTCAGATTACGTCTTGTAAAGATAGAAACATTTTACCCCATTTTTGCTTTAAGTACACTTTAAATTCAGTTATGTAATTCATAAGGCAAACACTATCTAAGAAAACACTGATATAGTATCTAAAACAAAAACAACAAATAAAAATGTATATGCATGCATGTTTACCGGATTTGTTTTTAAATATATACACATACAGTACGCAAAAAAGGAAAGTCAAGATTTTAACAGAAATACACTCAGAATCTAGCACCTGTAAAAGCATGTCGGCCTGGTAGTCCCCAAGACAGGCGGCAACGTAACCTTCCGTTTTGAGAAGCACATGACCCACACGAGCTCCCTCGCCATAGATACCCAGCTGTGAATTAATATTTACGTTTTAAAAAGCATTCACATAGAGCCGATTTGTAACTGTTTACTATGCAATGAAACAAATACGCAATTGATCCGTATATCAAACATAACCTGAGTGGATATATTTACAGATCCACAACAGAATCCTTCAACTGCAGTCATTTTCATCTTGTATCCACCACGCATGGGAAGTATACATGTATATTTATATATGACAGCTTTGGAGGGAAAAAACACGTGGCTAGTGAAAAACAAACGTTGCCACGTGCTAAGATAGAGGGCACGACTTAGACACCGTATAAAAAGTTCCGAAATTGCAGTCCGCTTCAATTATCATGTACCTTGATTTTGAACTTCGACAAGTATTCCTAATGTATACAGTTTGTCAAGTGGTTGGATTACACATGAGATACCACTTGTCAGACGGTCGGGACTCATATGAGCTGCCGGCTCCGGGAATCACATTGGATCATATAATATCACTATAATTTCCATGCATGGCTTAATATGATACAAAGTGAATACAAAGTGAATACAAAATATCCGTGCGAATGGGACCCAACCGCCAGCACGATGCACACATATGTATTTTAATCATACATTTCACCCATAAACTATTTACATATATAACAAGCGAACAAGATTGACTATGTTGAAATACCGTTTCGGTAGACCTCTCATCTAGAACCAAACAATTCGCATGCAGGAAACAGTTCAAGCCGTAGCAGCGGTTAATCGGCTACCGCACGAACACGTCTACTGCTTGAAAACTTAAAAACTTGCATTCACCCTTTAGATCTACGGCACCAACCAGACCGACAACTCCAATTCAAAAGCTAGCTTACACGGATTTGACATCTGCTCCAGTTTTTAGGATAGATAGCCTTCTAACGTTCAGACGACCACAGTTAACTTTTTCACCTTGTATAACACATCTGTTTTTTTATGTACATGTAGAGTCTAATCTGAATGAAAGTATTAACATTGCCGGATAATTTGAAGTATTTAAATTTCAAATTTCAAACAGTGTAGATCCCGTTCAAGGGGCTTTTCGCAGGAGTCCTCCGAAGGGGGTATACACCGTTTGCAAAAAAGAAAAACAAATGATTTGAAAGGGCTACTCAGGACGAGCTTCCATTATTAACTAGTATTATCTTCCACTCACGAAGAGCAAATACAATGTGAATCAAACATTCATACATTGAACTCAAAATAAACGATCATGTACATAAAGTCATACACAGATTACCATAGAAATTGTATAGAATTAATGTTCTATCATTTACTTAATTCCGGCGCATGCATATCACCCGCTGTCATCTCTAGCGAAACGAAACCTAGAAGAGGAAATAAGTTGAAATTCATGCAAGACCGTAAATTACGTAGACAATAAAAATCACTGCTTATATATCTCTCGCTATCCTGTCTAGCGAAACCAAACGAAACATAGACGAGGATAACATGAGAAATATATGCCAGCCTATATAATGCGAGTAGAGAAATAAAACATTTAAGCATGAAAACAGGTTAAGGAAGTGGAGAAATAAGATTATATCAATAACCATACTAGAGACTATGACGATGAGTATGATGAAGATGATGATAGCTATCTCCATCCTCCTCATCATCTTCATCATCATAACAATTGCCATCAGTATCTATAAGTATAGTCTAATCTGTATGTAAGACTTAAACTTGCCGAATATTTTGAAATATTTAAACTGCAAACAGTGTAGATCCCGTTCAAGGGGCTACCACATGAGTCCTCCGAAGGGAGTATACACACCGTTTGCAAAAAAAGAGGAAAGAATATGCTTCAATTATACTAGAAAGGCCTATTAATTATCAATACTATGCATACCATCAAAATTTCCCAAAATACGATTCCAAATTTAAATTTGAGTTCGAGTTACCCTGGGCTACTAATTGCTTTCTTCAACCTAACTTAGGTCACCAAACCGTTTAAATTTTGATAAGACACTGGAAATTAACAGACAGTTATTCACATCTCGATCTATACGGTTTGATCCAAACTATTTTTCAAATTCATCAGAATTTCACCCAAAATATACACAAAAAAGGTAGAAATAGCAATACGTGCGCAACCCATCTCATTTACGCCAGTCCTGTTCTATAAATAGCACAGTGTTCGGAAAACCAAGTGGTCACGTGAAAACTGTCAAAGTATAACAAGTTCGTATCTATAAATAGCACAGTGATCGGAAATTCCAGGTGGTCACGTGAAAACTGTCAAACTGTGTACGTTTCATTGTTATAGTTCAGTGACGGTTTGTTAACCCTTTCCTTCTTAGTAGAGCCTTTCCATGCCTTTGCAAATAGTGTAGACCCAGGGTCTGCACTGTCTGCCAAGCCATAATATAGACCTGGTTCTAAATATTTTGTCACAGCAAGGGATTCCTTCGCAAAACATACATAAAATACACGGCTAATAAATATTAATCATATAATCATTTCATACATGAATATTGGAAGTAAAGGGCTAACGGATCCGCTGTACAGCAATAAATAATGTACTATTCGCAGAATCAGCGTTGAGTCTTACAGTTAGAGCAAAGTTTCCGGTTATTCCTGACCGAACACGATTTGGCTTCAAACCAAACAAGAAAAGTACTAACACTAATAGCTATAAAGCTGAACATCAGTATCTTTTAAATGTAACAGCACATTACTTGTTGGTTTGGGGAACACCATCATTTCTCTTGCCATCAGCAGCTGCAGTAGAAAGGAGTTTCGCATCGATATCAGAGTACCCAACGATTTTTACAATATCAGTTTCATCACTCTGTTTTGCAAAAACATTGCCATTGAAGGTCCAAAAACTGAAGATGCGCTTCCCTTTCTTTAAGCTATCAAGGCTTTTAACAAGACCATAATTCGACTTTGTCAGGTCTTCGGTAATGAAATATTTAGCCGGGTTTCCTTTCAAATTTGACTTAGACCCGTAGACCAGTCGTTTGGTATGGTAGCTCTTAAACTTGACAAGGATTTGTCGCCTTCCGGTGGAATTTGACTGGCTTACAGGGTGGCATCTCTCGATCTCAGAGCTATTCACAAGATTACCGTCAGACAATACAGTTTCATTGAAGAATTTCACAATTTGACCAGTAAGCACCGATTCAGAAACATCACCAGGACACTTGAAATTTGAAACCCGGATCGAATTTCGACGACTATACTGCTCCAAATCATTTAAGCGAACAGAAAGTTTGTCCATCTGTGAAGACAAAACAGCAACTTCTGACTCTAAGCCCGAAACTTTACCACACTTTGCTTCAATTTCAGCACTCTGTTTTTCAATCAATGCCGACTGTGTGTCTATCAAGTCATGTTGTTTAACAACAGCATCCTGAAGAGATTTGTTAGCACTGATGAGGTCGTCAATAACATTGGCCTTTAATTCATCAACAGCGCTTTTGACGGCAAATTTAACCGCATTGTCTACAACTGTGGACATCATTGAATTAATGACTGGTCTAATGCCATCTATAAAATTTCTGTCTTTAAATGTCTGCAATATGAGGTCACTAAAAGGGACTGCTTTCTGTTTGCCTTCCAAAATCTCCGGATTCGAATTCACTCTTTTAATAGAGGCAGGCTTTTCTAGGGGCGACCCTTTACGCTTTGACTTAGATTTCGCAGACTTACCGATCTCAAACCCTTCACTGTCTGCATCTGTGTCCATATCGCTTCTCCAACCTTGAGATGCCATATTGTTTATCACTAGTAAAGTACAGCACAACACAACACAACACTATTATATATCACTCGCTGTGTAAATCTTTGGTTCACCTGTCCGATAACTGTTCCCGGGTGGTCAAACCGGTGGTCAAACCGGTTTGCGCGAAAATATGTCCCTATTGTGTCCTATTGAATTGCAAAAAGTCCATAAAATGCTCCAAATCAGTCACTTTTTCACTCCACAAAACATTAGATCCTTACATATGCATACTCAGATACTCTAATTCACAAAATTAAGACACACAAAGTATTATCTATCCAATTTCCCAGGGAAAAAAAGCTAACACCGTTTAACGATGACCATTCATGTCCGCCATTACCGAATTTGTTCGGTAACCACCATATTTTGTAAGATTGAACTGCATTCTAATTGTGTCGAACTGTAATCAAACCTATCATGCGTTTATATTGTTACACATAATCTATGCACTTCTATTTTCTAACTAAAACAGCTGAACAGTAATATTTAACAGGATCTAACCATACATGTATTATTCGACCAAACTACAGTTGCAAAATGAGATGAACTGACTAGCTAAAGACTCGTAAGCGTTAATTTTGATGCTGAGTATACCTTTTTGCGGTGATTAATCCATTCACATGTTTAGATTAATCACATGTAATGTATCAATCATCGCCGAAATGTCGTAGGTACATATGATATTGTATGTACAGTTCTCAGTAACATCAGAACTCGCGCTATATTGAGCGGCATCTTCCTTACATCATGTAATGCATTTACCCCATTCCTATGAAACGTCTGATCAGGGTCTGCTCGGTTTGCTTATGATCTCATAATAACTGCAGTTTATGCCAGAAGCTAGAAACTCGTGTATACATATGCCATTATACAAATCAAATCAGCTATATATATTCACTATGCCATTATGTCTTACAGGTATACTTACCACGGTGAGGATTAAATCACTGTAATTACTATCCTCAATTGCTAAGGGTCATTACCTAAATGCACTATGTTTTCGTATCCGACTAGAGATTTATTTTGAGTGATGCTTCCGCAAAACATAATTACGGACATGACCTTGGGAAACTAATTTGAAGCCGACAGAGAACGACCATCTGTTCTAGGCTAATACTATCGTGCTATGTTCCGTTTATTAGGCATAAATTGTAATTAAGCTACAACTTCGTTTTTCTTTAGTAAAGGTATCCATGAAGTTGACAACACTGGTCTAATTAGTACTAATTACTCGTGAATAAAACGTAGTATATGAATTTATGCTCAGTTATTGGCATTGACGTGAATTTCCTAGGCATAATCACCAAGTGATAAGAAAAACAAACATCTCAATGCACAAACGAAATAATTCAGCTTAAGCGTATCTGTTCAGACATACATCGGTTAGCATTGACGATAAAACACATCTAAGATGTGCATATTATATAATTAATGATAATGATAAAACACATCACATATGTGACCTAACGGCTCAGGCAACATGATTCTCCTCAACAGGGAATAAAATTCAGATACGCCGCCAATGCTCTGTATAACTAATAACATATACTTACAGAAAATGAACTTGATAGGTGTTAAATAATGGTTAATCATGTCCACTTAGTCGACCATTTCGATCAAAATGATGGACTGTGTTTTTATTTGACACTCAGGCTGTAATTGTAGAGAAATGTATTACGGAAGGGAGGGACAAAATAACCCATTTTCTCCTACTGACGCCTTTTTGCGCCTCTGTAAAAGTCATATTTTGAAACCATTGTGATAAATAGAACGTTTGCTCTTTAGAAGCAAATGCTCTATTTATCACAAACGTTTTAAAACAAAACTACACAATTCTAAATCAAGGAAGCAAAAAAAAACTTAACAGAAGTTCGAGTCAACCGATTTCTTATCTGAGCAATTTCTCAAGTTCACAATTGAATGACAATACGTTCGACCTACATTAACTTGTTATATATGTTTCAAGATATATGTAGTAATACAATTTAGAACATTCATGTCTTGCAAATGTTAGATGGATCGAACATTTACTTCAGTTATCACGAAGTTCTTGTTATCAGATTTCGAAATACCGAAGTTCAACTGTATATACGTATGCATCACTCCAACTATGTTAAATATGAATAGTTTTGATATTTGTATTTGAACTATAACTTAACCATTCTCTTGCTGAATTTTAAAATACATTTCTCCTTCTTTACCCATTCCCTGTTGTATAATTACATATATCTTCACCGTGTACAAGTAGTTCGCTGTGCAGTCACTGCTGTGGAGTGCACTGGTTACACAATCAACTTGTAAATAGTGCAGACCCTGATGAGACAGCTTCTGCAGGAGCTGTCTCATCTGGGTCTTCACTATTTACAGGTAGGTATATTGACGTGAATAGCAAGCGAAGGGTTAAGATATGTATTCTCGGGTCATTTATTAGAGACTCTCAGAGCTACAGATAACGGTGCGTACTCAAATACTAAAATCTTCATTTCTCCATTAAACCCTATGCTGTGACCACGCTTCGAGACGATTCTAAAGAGTGGTCACAACATTGGGTTTGGTGGAGGAATAAAGAAGTTATTGTTGAAAATATTGTAATTTACGCATCTTATCTGGAGTTCTGGACTCTTTTACATATAAGCTAACGAAAATATCAGATGGTTCTTATAAAGGCAGACTGTCAAGTGGCAGCAATAAATTGAATCTCTATCAAGTACGTTTAACTCGATCACCGCCAATGTTGCATCTGTAATTACATACAGAAAACAGTTTGAAGTTACTCGGCGTCTCAACAGGGTCTAATATATTTGTAACTGTGATAAATGTTTTTAATGAACAGGGGAGTAAATTAAACAAAGGGAAACTATATTAGCCAACAAAAAATTGCTGACGATACTGTTTGAAAGCTAAATTGTCATATTCCACTTCACTTATTGAAACAGCTGATCACTTGTTCTAATATCTTAGGTTTTCAGAAATACTGTGAAACTGAGATAGTTCGAATACTAAAACAAGTATCATTATATATCGCTAAGACATGAAGATATGTGGCAGCTAAATGCAGGGTAATCATCATGCAGAAAGCTCTCAGATGAGCTTTCTGCATGACTTTCACCCTGCATTAAACCATTCCCTCATATTGACGACCTTTGACGACTCTGTAAGAGTCACTTTGTGAAACCATTGTAATAAATAGAGAGCATTTGCTCCTATAGGAGTTTCAAACTACACAGTTCTAAAAAAAAGAATTCTCTAGTTAATGCTCCTTTTCGGTAGATTTATTCAATGAGGTTGTATCTAAAAGATACTATGATGTAATGGGTTTAGCAGCCACCTGCCTTCAAAGACATACATCTTTCATTTCTAAAATTTCGTAGAATCGAATTTTACTTTATATCCGTTATCATCAAACGTGCATGGCTATACCATGGTATTTCATTTAAAAGAACTCCTCTAAATTGGACGTTAAATTTAGTATAAATATCGATAATATCTACGCCTTTCAAACACAGCAGATCCAGATCAGACGTTTCCTGTAGGCTTATGATAAACAAGATGTTTAATATGAATTAATAAATAAATATAGAAGAAATATGTTTTAGCAAATACTTTAATAATTTCCTCTTAGTTTGCATTTCAACATGTTGCCTAATCCGAATAAACATAGAAACATGTATGTGACTAGTAGTTCCGAAAACATTCAGACAGTTCCGTTAGCAATCTTTTGATGTTTGGCTTCATCGCCACGCACAATTTTCAAGGGACAATTCTACTAACGTATGTGTGATTCGTTCAAATTATCAATATGGCCACTAAGGTATAATAAATTATTTTTAATAATTCATGAATGTTTATTCTACCAAAGTACACGCAAGAAATTGTCCTATCAGCCAGCTTCTTTTCCAGCCAGCATTGTTTTGTGTAATCGCCTCCCAGACCTAGTCGTGGCTCAGCCAACATTGGAGACATTCTGTTTTGCCCTCGACAAATTCGTTTAAACTAGCTAGACATTTTCGTATGTTTTTACCCATTTTTTATCAAGTGTGTAAATAAAGCAGATTTTAGCTTTGAGTCACATTACACATGTGTTTTAAACCAATTTCATAGCTACTATACTCTAGAAGAGTTCAGCGATTACTAAAGAGATGATGATGAAGTATATAACTGTGCGTGTTCCTGACGTACTATTGTTTATGTTGATGAGAATAACATTATGTCTTCAGAATGTTTTGATGGTACCCAGCTGCACAGAAGTTGCACAGAAGTTGACTGTTACTCTCGGTTTTGCCTAAGCATTTTAAGCATCCTAAACCGATTATAATGAATATGCCGGTATTATCTGTCCTTCATTATCCCTTGCAATGATTTCCCAAAAGGTTAAAATCTGATCTTGCCTGAACCAATAACAATTCGCAGATAATGGGTTCTATTAACAATATGAGATGCAATGCGTACAGCAATTAATACATTACAGCGTGTCTGTTGGAGACTGTTGAAAAAGTTTAATCCGCAGTGCAATGCAGCATGTTTGGCAAGTTAAGATAAATGAGTCATTAACCAGTTAAACTTTCAAGGTCATTCCAGCAGGAAGTAATATGTGCAATATGATAAGAACAGTGCACGTTCATTAGTAAGTTTTTAAACCTTTACCTCATGTAAACGCCTTTACACGCATTTGCAAACAGAGTAGACCAAGATCCGGCTGGAGCCGTCTGATTAGGATTTGATATTTCTGTTTCTTTACGTTCTAAATGGCTAAAATGCTCCACCTTCCATATTTCATTAGTACTAATTTGTCCATAACTATTCAGTAGATATTTTTGAATAAATCTAGAACAGGGAAAAGGTTAAATGACATACAATGTACAGTATTGCTTGGATTTAATAATGATAAAGTAGTAAAGTCAAGCAGGCACAGCCACATACAAGACACAACCACCACAAAAACATCGATAGACAGCATGTCACACACACAAAACCACACACCAAAACACACACACGCACACACACACACACGCACGAACGCACGCACACACACACACACACAAGATAAACATATAAAACGCCAACAAACACACAAGCACCAGATATAAGCACAAGTACAAAGACACAAGACAAAGAAAAATAAAGGTGACAAAGCAAAATCACCACTGGCACATTAAACTAGTCTCGAATGGTTTGGTAAAGAATGACGGTTTTTTATATCTGAATACGTACGTTCTTGAATGAAAATGTTGCACTTTATAATCGAAATCATTGTGAAAAAACAGTTTTAATGCCTTGATATTTCATGAAAGTATTCATTTGAATCTACATGAGCATGAGCATGCATGCTAAAATAAGACCATTACCTAAATCAATAATCATGTTTGGACTTTTTTGGACAATGTCTGCTGTCGTCTCGGAAAATCAAGTGGAACGATAGCGGTCGTCCATATAGTCCATGGGCCAGACAATAAACTTGTGCCAACCAAAAAGAATAACGAGGTATGGTAAATATATTTACCTATATGAAATGAGCACATATGTAACATCGCGGAAACGGAATTAGATTTTAATATAACCGTATATATAAGAATATCAATCCTTAATGGGACTGCATATGTTACTGCAGCTGTATGATGTTATACGTCCCATGGCATGCTTTAAAAGCAATGGTGAGGCCAATGCATTGGTATTATGTACTATATAAATACAGAACCGCACCTATATATATATTAATTTTGTTGAGCACGAAACCACATTCATGAATGTTTGAATACACATTGCCTGTGTAAGCGTTGTTGCCTTCTTGTGTCGCGAGTGACCACAATTTGAAAGTCCAGCACGAGGCATTTATAGACGAAAGTTACTGTCTTTGATTTCTTCGTCTCGAATGAATAAATGAGGTATATAATCATGAAATGCTTCATTTTATAATCGTGTGGCCAAAATAGTTTTTAATGCTTTGATATTTTATGAAAATATTCATTAATTGTGATGCCTGAATTTGAATCGTGAATACTCAGATCTAGTAAATTAAACCCCAACGTAATACTATTTCGTTCAAAGTATATTCTAGTATGTCATTCAAGTTTTGATTTGATATGTTATACTACACATGTCTCAAAATAATACAGTCAATGCGAACAAATACTTTAAAAATACACAAAGTAACAGATAGACGTACGTACGCAGATACAAACAAAACGGCATGCTCTAACAAACCATTCGATACTATTTTAAAGAGTGGTCACAACATAGGGTGGGTGGGGTATCTGGAATTTTGAATATAGGAATATGTGAAGGCAGGTCGTGGCTTAATGCAGCATACAGGTCATACAAAACGCTCCTGTTGTATTCTTCTGCAGACCGCTTGTCCTGCATTTATATGCGGTCTGCTTTAAACCAATAAAGACGTACTTTTCATATTATGGTCATATTAGCCATACGTATACTGTAATAATAATAAAACCATACAATAGATTTAGATTAATGCCACTAGCAGACGCAAGTAATCCTTATCACATATTTAACGACAGGCCAATTATACGATAAATCCTTGGTGGATTGGACTGCGATAAATGCCGTCATGGTATTCTCTTCGCTCGTAGAGGATTATACATTAAAGCAGGTTGAGTGAACGGTAGATGATTTAGAGGGGTAACATGGTCAATGCATCAAAACAAGGATCATTCCTATTATAAAATAATATGTTGCTATATACATTGATCAAAATTATATGAACTAAATATATAAATATAAAAGTCGGCCCGTACTTCATTCTCAGTGTTGTTATATTTTCAGGTCCTTCGGGATCATTAGTTTTGATGTTATTAGTCTTGAAAATTGAATAGTGCTTAAGCCGGTGCTAGGAGCGTGAGTAGTTTTGCACTTTTAATTACTATTCATGCTCATACTCAATAAACCAGTCTGAACTTTTCTCTTTTTGCATTTCTACTTTTGCTTTCGAAGGATCACCAGTTTCAGGCTGTTTGATATAAATATTAAGTATGTAAAACAAATAGATATGTTAGTCGATTAACACATTACTCCATAAATAGGCTTTATACGCTTTTGAAAACAGAGTAGACCAAGATCAGACTGCTCCTATAGGAGCCGAACCGTCTGATCAGGGTCTGCTCCGTTAGCTTATGACATAATACTGAGATGGATCTACAGTTTCTGCCATGGCCAAAACATCCTTTGTCCATGTGTTATAGCAAATAAATTTAATTATTATTCATGATGTCATTATTTCTTAAATGAATATTCATGGAGGAAAGGGTTAAAGGACATACCACGCATCGTGTAGTCTACTGTTTATTGTGCGCCTCAATATGCTATTTACCAATGATACATGCATTGAAACATGTTCTTTATAAAAACGAAACGTCACATTATGTTGTAATGCTGTTATCGATGAACAACCAGTCGTAAATAGGAATGACATCGCCGTTATTAACTTATTAGATTAGTTAGCCCTTATCTTGCGTTATGAGAACAGACTCGTATTTGTAAATAGTCTAGATCCAAATAACACGCCAGGTGCATTGATGTCTAATTAATATCTAACTCGTTTGATTCTCCGTCTCAAAAGCTTGATCGAAACGGTTGTTTCTCACAGCGGAGTAAAAATAATTAATGCTAGAAAATATGATACTGTACAGTAACTCAACGTGTTGTTTGTCAATTATAATATCATGAACTATTACTCATATATTAATATAAAGTTTGTCCTTTGATATGACTAACACTCATAACTTAACGTTTTGTATGCATGTAAACTATTACTCATATATTTTGTAGATCACGTGCCGTTTTACATTATGTCATAGAATAACAAGTACAACTATGTTAATTCCTTGTATGCTAGTTTCTAGAATGTAAATTGCAATACAGTTAAACCCATCTTAAACGACATATTTACGAATAAACATGGATTTTTTTTAAAGTAGGTAGTCGCTTAATGCACAGCAAACGTAAGACAGAAAGCTTCTGCAGTAACTTTCTGCATAACGATCACCCTGTATTAAGATACCACCTGTCCTTAATACAGACATAACCTTGATGTGGTGGCACTTTTTGAGGGGGTGTATTGCACCATATATACTGGAAACTGTATGTAACCTGGAGAAAATAAATGCAATGTTTCATTAAATCTGAAGGTGATATAATTCTTTATTAAATGCACTGTGATTTTTTCGGCTAATGCTGTTTCATCTTGTCTGGCAAACTAGGCAATGAGAAATATATATAATTTGGAATATGTATATATTATATAGTGTACGTGTTAGTTATCAATAGATTATTAACTGTCAACATAAACACAAATGTGATGGTTTTACCAGACAACTTGCTAAAGACGTATTTGCCTGAAATTAAATGAACTCCATGAATGTCCATGTAGCAAATAATGCCACGATGTAATTTTTTAATGGCAAATGACAAAGAAAGTTTTTGACCATAGCAAATTTATTCTATTCCATAAGCAAGCAGAGCAGATCCTGAGCAAACGACTTTACAGGTGCTATCTGTTCTAGGTCTAATTTCTGCCACCTGGGTCCCTTAACCCTGGACAGAGTCGTAAGGGCACCGCAGGATTGACTTTCTGATCAGCCTCTTCCAATTTTGTCTGTTGTGTGCCAGATTTTGCGTCTCTGCAAATGTTTTGCCTGTCCATTCCTCGATGTTGTCGAACCACTTCTTCTTTTGTCGTCCTTTACGTCTCCCTCCCTCGATTGTACCTTGGGGATGATCGTTGAGAGTCCATTTGATCTTGTGATATGGCCATACCATTGTAGTTTACGCCTTTTTACTGTTGATAGGAGGTCTTCGTAATCGTATACGTATAGTTTGATTCTGTCTCTTATACTTTCATTTGTGATATGGTCTAGATATGAGATGCCCAATATGGTACGATAGCATCTCAATTCTGTGGTCAGGATATTTCTTTGTAATTCAGCCGTGAGTGTCCATGTTTTACAAGCATACAATAAGATTGAGAGGACAAGGGCGCGCATTAGTCAAGTTTTATTTTTTAATGAGATGTTTCTGTCTCTCCAGATTGGTTTGAGTCTTGCTAGAGCAGCTGATGTTTGTGCCGCTCTGGATGGTATTTCTGCTTTTGAACCTTCATCATTGATGATCGCTCCGAGGTATTTGAACTGTTTAACTGTTGATAATTTTGGCCGTGAACTAGACCTTCTTTTTCTAAGGTGTTGTTGTTAGACATTGGGTTAGTTTTCTTCGCACTGATTCCCATGCCAAACTTAGGTGACGCTTCGTCCAACCTTTCTACAAGAGTTGCAAGTTCATTTTCCTTTCCTGCTAAGCCATCGATCTAGTCAGCAATGCGGAGGTTTGTGTTGGTTCTTCCTCCAATGTTTATATTGCCCATGTGGTTTTTAAGGCATACATCGTAATATCCTCAAGGGAATGTTGAAAAGGGTAGGGGACAACAAAAAGCCTTGGCGTACTCCTACAGATGTGTGAAATCATTCGCCTGCAGATCCGTGCACTAAGACAGTGCTCATTGCGTTGTTATAAGTTTCTTGCTGATATTAAACTTCGTCATTGATGCCAACAAAGCGTCATGCCATACTCTATCGAATGCCTTCCTAAAGTCAATGAAGACATTTGTATAGATCCCTTTGGTGCTGGAGATGTTTTTCACAGATTGACGATTTGCTGTACAGTGCTTCTTCCATGCCGAAAGCTGGCTTGCTCTTCTGCTATTATGTTCTCTGCCTGTGGTCTTATTCTATTAAGGATAATCTTGAGCATTACTGGCATGACTGATAAGACTGATAGTACGATAGTTCTGGCATAGTTGGAGGTTGCCTTTCTTTGGGAGTGTAATTATCAGTGACTGAGTCCATGACGACGGCCAAATGCCGGTGTCCCATATTTACATTTTCCACTGTCTAACAATCGGGGGCTCCCACGCCATCTCCCCGACCAACGTCACACAAAGTGTATATTTGCCGACACAGAGTAAAATCCTCATGACCCTATTATTGATGGCGTTAATACATGAAAATTACCGGCATCTGCAAATAGCTGCACCATAGCCAATTACAGGCCAAACTATTGAGTCATGCAATTTTGTAGAAGCAAAATATGGTACACCCCTGCTAATATTATTCACATTTTACTAGATCTAAGGCACGACCGACTACTTTAGCAGTCACGTTAAAGTCTTAATTGTCCGTCAGTACCAGAACAAGGCAAGTGTATTTATCGACTATTTGAATGAAATCGTTTCCACACTGAAATACAACATCTGTTTTGGCTTTCAAAGGATTTCAGACGTGAACCACATTACTCTTGTTACATTTGATAGCCATCTGAGTTGCTGTACACCAATCATTTACACCATTAAGAAAAGGCTGTAAATCTTGGGCTGAATCAGCCAATAAAACGATGGTGTCTGCATGAAGATGGATTGATACTTCATCTTGTCCTGTATCAATACCAATATCAAGTGACTTAAGATATACGGCTAGAACATTAACATATAAATTTAACAAAATTGGGGATATAATGCAGCCTTGTCTCAGGTAAATTTTATCATCAAACCAGTCCGTTGTCAATGAATTATCACGGACACAAGAAGATACAGTACTATATAATGACTTTTAAGCAACAAGTATTTCCTACTAATTCCAGAATCTCTTAGACGTATCCATACCATATTTACGTGAAGTGATGTTTTTTTCTCTTTTTTTTCGTTCTTTTTTTTTTTAAAAATATGATAATTGTGGATTTGAATAAAGAATATTATAGAATATTATTCTGTTTTCATTCCGTATTTAAAACTCTTATAGTCATTAATAATTGGTCGAGATATGCGTAAGGCAGGTTCTACTTTAGTTTGCCTCGTAGTACTCTATATTAGCTAGTAACAATGCCCAGAAGTACAAACCTTCATCGCTATTATATTTACTCTTTCGCTGCCAAATTATGTCGTCTACAACATTTGTCATATGCTACAGCTTTCCGTTTTTTCTTCAGTTTTGTTAAACCAACTATCACAGTCACAAACAGTTTGGATCCTGATGAGAGGCCGAGTTATTTCGCGTATTATCTGGATCCAAACCGTTTGGCATAGGTTATCACAGATGCGACACTAGCAGCGAAATAGTTAAATATTGCATAGCAGTGTCGATAACACAAGTCGCCGACTCATGTATGCACCGCTCAGATTGTTTTAAGCGATCCGTTGTATTTTGCAACTGATTAATAAATTGAGAATGACGTGTTCTTGTTGCCATCCTTGTGATACAGTAATTATGGTAGTCTGTGAAATATCAGATGTTGCAAGGAACGAGTGTTTGTTTCTCGTGTGATATTTGTTTAACCTGTAATTCCATGAATTCCATGAATTTCTATGATTCCATCAGCAAATAGTTTAGACCCTGCCTCAGGTGCCGTCTGATCTGGGTTTACTCCGTTTGCAAGGCCATCAAAGGCTGCATATATGGAGTAAAGAGCTAAGCAATGTTCACGGTAAACTTGTTTAGGCTGAGAAAGTTTGGGATAGTGTATGGTCCATATGCCCGGCGCGTTTGCGCCAGGGCATGACCATACAATATCACTGCTGGCATCAAAGTTGACCCCTGTGATAGCAAGTCCTTGCGGCTCTACACTCAGTGTGATAATATTCCCTGAAAAATAAGATAACTATATTATTTGTTAAGTGTTGCTGACAAATTAAGATAAGAAGACCCACAAGTGAGAGACATAGAAGGGGAAATTAATGCGTCATTTTCATATGATAATCTCATTTTTACTAGCAGACACCATGTAGCTTTCATATATTATACTCTTGGTTTTTATTTGAAAACACCATGTAGCTTTGAAATATTATATGCTGTCAAAGTTTGCAGCTTTCAGATATCATACTCTTACTTTTCCAGCAAGCATTATGTTAAAATGTTTCCCGTTCCGCATTGTCAGGGCCAGGAACATTTATGATCATGTGTAGCTAGTATATCAAAGACATACTTCAGATACCATTTGCCGCATTTTGGCGACAATTGCAGATATTGCCGCCAATAAACAACAACTGATATAACTTTTGGGTCTAAATTCCTGTACAACAAAGTCTTGTGCCAGACCTATCAGTTACATATAATTATACTAATAGAATTGGTATAATAGTTATGGTATGAACTCGGTGTTGTTATACCTTCTGATCCTTCGAGATCATGAATTTCAGTACTTCTTGTTCTGAAAATTAAATACCGCTTACGCTGGTGCTAGGGGGCGTGAGCAGTGTTGCATTTTCAATTACTGTTCATGAACAGACTCAATAAAACCGAGTCTGCAATTTTCTCTTTTTGTGTTGCAATTTATGCTCTCGGGGAATCACATCCCTTCAGAATTTATTATCTTGATTAATACGCACTGAAAACAGAATCAGTGAGCTGGTTTATAACAGTTTACTGTGATGAGAGAGAGATTTTTCTTAAAATGGTCATTTGTTTTTTTGCAGTTGAGTCTCTTATCTGTATTTGTCAGCAGCAATTAAAACCTCCGCCATTTTATCTTTTTCTAGAAAATATTTTCTAAATAGTGTAGAGTTGTAAGGATTTACCTTTTAGTAAGGTTAATTGGCGACAAGTGTAATATTGTACGGGCTTTCGCGACGGATATATAAGACCGTACAATATCCCACACTTATAACTGCATGTATTTGATAATACACTCCTTAAGATTTCTATAGTCAATGTATAAACATTTAACACTTAATTGTATCGTTCTCAATCCCTGTTCTGTCACTAATAAAACATAACCTGTAAACACCGTTTAAAGACTGGTGTCGGATTACAGCACTCATATGCATTGCATTTGACTACCTACCGCAAAACTACAATCTTACATCATGGGAATAACTGTACTTATGTGAATACTGTTTGCCTAACGTTTTAAAAGGCATGAACTTCAAAATGTAAAATTTCGATTAAATAATACTCAGCGTCTTGTTTCCTTCAATCAGTCTCACGGTTGAGTAGTTAATAGCCAGCTAACATTTAGAAGTATTGGCTCTGACAAATCAACGTGTATTGCTTTCGTTGAACTATTCTATGTGAGCATTTCATCCATTGTAATAGTGGAACAATTAAAATTGTACAATAGAACCTGTCTGAAACGACCATCAAAGTGAGGTAGTATTATTGGTGTGTAAGGCAGGTGTCATGGCAGCTTAAAAAGGGTACAAAGTAATGTAAAAGCTCCAAGTATTAAGCAACCGCATGTTTTTCCAGATTCTTGTGTCCAATTAATATCAAGTCGCTTAACCCCTTCCGTGCCACAATGACGGGTTTGTGATATCACATGCAAACAGTTTGGATCCAGATGAGACGCCGAGTAACTGGACGTCTCATCAGGATCCGAACTGTTTGACACTATGTTTACTATTTTATAAAGAAAATGGAATAAGTGCATACACTTATACTAAAAATAAACAAACTTTGCCCAGCAGACGACAATGCTGGAACCGAAAGGGTTAAGACAGATTTTACTGTATATCAAAAATATCTTCAAACACCTCAGGAAACACGTTTGAGCGCAGATGGTAACGGTTATACATTTTACTTTCAGACTATAGACGACTTCACTTATTAGGTTCAGGTGGGCTGGTATACTAATCAAGACCAACAGTGTCTAGACACACGTACACGGCAAATATTTGATTGAAACGGTTTCATATAGTTATTGACTAAGCAAACTAATCCCATGTGTTATATTTATTTCTAGCAAGATCAAAATGTACAGAAAATTTGAAAACGTATTTGGCCATGCAGATAACTTGGCAATGCAGCTTGATGTAATTGTATCCATTCATATGTTTAGAACATTCATAATAGTCTTCTTTTAGGGGATCGCTTAGCAATGTTTTGTTATGTTTCTATGCCCCCCCCCCCCCCCCGATCAGATCTGGGGGCATATTGTTTGTCTGTTTGTCTGTTTGTTTGTCAGCAACTTTAACATTGGTCATAACTTTTGAGCAAGTACAGATAGAGACTAGATATTTGGCATGCACGTGTATCTCATAAAGCCCCACATTCCGAGGGGTGACATCTTAAGGTCAATGTCATCCTTCAAGGTCAGATGTCAAATATATAGGGTCAAGTCACCGACTTTAACATTGGCCATAACTTTTGAACCAGTAGAGATAGAGAATTGATATATGACATGTATGTGTATGAAAAAGTAGTAAAGTCAAGCAGGAAAAGCCACACACAAAACGCCACACCTACACAAAACATAGCAATTTATACTCATACACACACATGCAGTAGAAAGTCACATACAAGACGCAATCACCACAAACACATCAATAGACAGCATGTCACACACACACAACCAAACACACGCAAACACACGAGAAGAACACAGAAAACACCAACACATACACGAGCACCAGAGACAATCATGAACAAAACACAAGCACAAAGACACAAAACAAACAAAGGTAAGGGTGACAAAGAGAGAACCGTCTTGGCACGGTCAGTAGAAAAATCACCACTGGGGGTTTAAACCGATTTACGGACGTCCTAACCTCACACTTCTCTCAAAGTCACCCTAGCTTTACAAATACATGCAGTGTAAATAAAGGTATCCCCGCCGGACTTACCCACAAACAGGACAACGTGTTACTCAGTGACTTTGCTGAAATCAGAGCACCTGCAGGTAAGCCGTTAAGGGTACGACAGGGATAAAGTAATACATGAGTCTGGTAAGCTCACCCCGAATCCGAGTTTAAGAGTATACCATCATAGAGTATACCATCATAGAGTACTACCCTCATGAAGATGCATATGTTGAGGGGTAACATGTCAATGTCAAAGTCATCCTTCAGGGTTAAATGTCAGACGTTTGTTAGTTTGTCAGCAACTTTAACATTGGGCATAACTTTTAAATCCGTTGAGAAAGAGACTTGATATTTGGCATGCATATGCATCTCATAAAGTCACACAATTTGATGGATGACATAGCAAGGTAATCGTTTAAGGTCAGTGGTCAAATATATAGATCAAATCAACAACTTTAGCATGGGCATTAACTTTTGAACCAGTACACATTGAGACTTAATATTTGGCATGCATGTGTATCTCATGAAGCTGCACATTTTCAAGGTCAATGTCATTCTTCAGGGTCAAAGGTCACCGACTTTAACATTGGCCATAACATTTGAACCGGTAGAGATACCAGCTTGATATTTGGTATGCATGTGTATCTCACGAAGCTGCACAGGGTGACATGTCAATGTTAAGGTCATCCTTCAGGGTCAAATGTCACATCTGGGGGGCATAGTGTTTCACAAACACATCTTGTTCAAAATAGTATCACAGGGGATACATTTGATAACAAATAAAACAATGTTCAGCAGTACAAAATGAAATCTAAACTGGGAATAAGTTTCGTGCTGCTGGTTTACAAGGCATACGACCGGCAGTGCGCCCTCCGTTAACCCCAGACCACCGAAAAGTCGACTAGTGTTTTCAAGTCAACATGCCGTATGGGGACGTCGACGTTTACATAACATTCTTTTCATGGATGAGTCTAATTTTATATGATCGTTTCTGAGGTTACATTTGCTATGACGGTGTCACGGACTTGCACGTAATTCAGAACGGATAGCTACCCGGTGTCAGATACAGAGACGATAATGAGACCATTTGCAAGTGCTGTTGGGGACATCTTTTTTAATGGGCGACAAGGTAACATGTGCCAGGAATTGGTGAAAGCACGAGGAGGACAAACACGATATGAAGTTGACAGATCAAATACGGTACACCAAATTATAGTTTTTATTTGTGTTACCACACCCACCCTATGTGGTAAGTAACATTTTAATTGGTTGCAATATTCTACCATTATATTTTACTTTCCTAATAAAACGGAACAGACCTTGATCAACCGGCTCATACAGAAAATGACTGGTCTAGGTCTACTCTCTTTGCCCAGGTTATACGAAGTTTAGGGTTAAACGGACGCACTTCATAATTTGATAATTCGCTATGCATGTAAACCTATTTATGAGACTAGCGATGTAACAATGTATTACGGCGCTCTACCAGTATAACTGTTCGGTCCTGAGTCGCTAAGCTGATAGAGTTTTCATCAGGTTGAATGCGTGTTGAATATATCGTCTGCTAAAATTCACCAAACTTACACGATAGGTAATCCCTAGGTAACTGACGCGTATGGGGGACAATTCTTCATCAACGCTGTTTGACCGTCGACATCATTTTAGCGTGTAACATAACAGTTCCCAGGGTAGTCTTTAGACGAGAAGGGATAACGTGGTACTTCTCTCCTGAGTAGATGTACCGTTATCGTTGTTCCTTTATAAGGTGAGTTTACGGCAAGTACTTTTCCACGTCGACGTTCTAACCTTCGACGCGGCATCGTTGGTAAACATAGTAGGTGATTCATTGCGTCTTTCTACTATAAGTCCGGGAGGTTTCCAGCTAGAACTTTTGTCACGAGTCGACGTTCCAACGCTTCGAGGGAGTCATTTAAAAAATTACGATGTAAAAAATACGTTATGACCTGATCACCTTTCGCTGCTACTGTCATAACTTCAAAGTGGTCGATGTGTAGTATTCAATGCACATTCACGTTTCGCAACGAGTAACAGTGTTTTATGTGAAGGAAGCCATATATGACCAATTCAGGTATGACCATTTGGTGACACAAAACTATCAAAATATACGCTAGAAAAGCTCGTTTATAAACTCAATATTCTGAATATCAATTATATCGATGTGCCTTTTTGAAACACCTTACACTGAGATTAGGATTTGCCTACAATGCGAAACACATGTTAGTTCATAAGCCTGTGTTGTATTTGAACATTTATTTGTATCTGCACAATAGCACAATTTGCCATAGACCCTCAATCGTGAACTGCATCTTTTAGGATTTTTTTCATTTGCTTTAACAGAGTATTTGCGTTTCGATATTGTCTTTTGTTTTTTAAAAAGGCCATCTCGACATTGAAGGATGATGTTAGAATTGCAGTTGCCACAGAAATGTGAAGAGACAACACCTTTCATTTGGAGCGCTTTGGTTCTTTTTTCAAACCAAACTGCTATTCAAATCCATATGGACGTCGTTATCAGAAACATTCAGGTTTGCGTTCGTTTAAGCACAAACCCTGATAACAGTTCTGTTCTTTGGATGTCTATGGTCATGACACAAAATCAAACTGCAGTATTTCACTAATTGGAAGGCCAACTGTTTCTCATTATAGTCACCTATATGCTATGCTACAGATGATACCGTAATAGGAATTCTGTTTAAAGCAATTGTAAATGTGAGAAAACGGAAAAAACGATCAGACAGTGGGAATCAGTAAATGTATATTTGATTAAGACACATTTAGTGTATCCCCACTACAGACATAAGCGTCTGTTGTTTTGTAGTTTTATGGCAATGCCACGTATCTAGGTGTGAACATTTGCCCTTGTTATACTCGGTGCAATACTTTTTTATATCTTCATCAACGGTCGCTATATAGTGTTTTATCCATTTATGACTTGACTAATGAAAAGTGATGCACACGCAGTCAGCACCTCAAATAATGTTGATCTGTTATAAGGGTCATCGCGAAAAACAGATTGTTCTGATTTAGAAATGAATGAACAAATAGTAGGACCAGCAGGACAAGTTTATAAGCTCATATTACAAAAAGCTCATATTACAAAAAAAGAAAATGTTTCAAAATATAAGAAAAATGATAGATAGCTGGAACTATTGTACAACTATGATTGAGATGCCAACTATTTCCAGGTGTAACTAGTTTGTATATGCCATTTTCAATAACAGGAGGATACCTGGTAGGAAAATGTAGAATGCACCTTTTAAGAGTTTGTTTGAAATTGTTTTGTATTTTTTGCTTTACAATAACATAAGTGTTCAGATAGTGTATCATGACATTATGTGGTACCTATAATGCATATAACGTAGAATCTGTCGTTTCAATAACTATTTATTGGTTTCTAAACTATAGTTTGATTTGCCGGGGAAGTCATCTAATCTCATGTAGCTGAGAGATTGACGATCGACCATTAGACCTAACAATCGTGTTTTATTATCCCATAATGACAGTGAGACGAAACTTATATCGATACTAATAGAAAATAAACCCAGAACGTAAAAGGCCAGACTCCGTTGGGAGTAAGGGCCATTATGGTTCAAAATATACGACGCGTCTCCTACGTATTTGGTATTTACTAGTTCAATAATCAATGTTATATATTAGTTTTGTACACAAAATTGCGCGATTGCACTACGATGTGTTACAATATCTTTTCAAACGTTTAATATGGCAATCTACCTCTCATAAGTAGACCTTACTGCAACAAGGTAATTCTCACCCAGTATTTGTTTTATATCTGAAAACTTTCACGGACGCCCTAACCTCACACTTATCTCACTCAAAGTCACACTAGCTAAACAAACAGTGTAAATTAAGGTATCCCCGCCAGACTGCAACATAGAATACGGAAAACACAGGACAATAATTATGTAAAACATAGTATCACAACAACTGTTAAAGTCCGTCAAATATGGACTCAATGCCTTTGCTGAAGTCAGAGCAACTGCCGGGAAGCCGTTAGGGGCACGACAAGGAACAGGCAATACATGAGTATTCATTTTTTTGATATACAACCCAAAATATACACTTATTTCTTTGACGGTTCACTCGATTTATAATGTTCCCTGGTCATTTCATCAGCCAGTTTAAAGTGGGATGACGTGTGGATTGATTTCGTATAATATGTCTGGGTGTTAATATTTGAATGAAAAAGTAGTAAAGTCAAGTAGGAAAAACCACACACAAAACGCCACCATCACCAAAAGACCTACAGAAAGCATAGCAATTTATACTCATACACACACATAAGTAGAAAGTCACATACAAGACGCAATCACCACCAACACATCAATAGACAAAATGTCACACACACACACAACCAAACACACGCAAACACACGAGAAGAACACAGAAAACACCAACAAATACACGAGCACCAGAGACAAACATGAACAAAGCACAAGCACAAAGACACAAGACAAACAAAAGTAAGGGTGACAAAGAGAGAACCGCATTGGCACGGTCAGTAGCAAAATCACCACTTGGGGTTTAAACCGGTTTACGGACGTCCTAACCTCACACTTATCTCAGTCACCCTAGCTACATTGTAAATAAAGGTATCCCCGCCGGACTTCCCCACGACATAGAAGACAGTAATCACAGTACAAAATGTAAAACATAGCATAACAAATGTGAAGGTCCGTCAAATATGTACTCAATGACTTTGCTGAAGACAGAGCAACTGCAGGGAAGCCGTTAAGGGCACGACAGAGAAAAGGTAATACATGAGTCTGGTAAGCTCATCCCATTTCTGGGTTTAAGAGTATACCATCATAGAGTACTACCGGCCTGTCATCGTGCAAGCAAAGAGGAAATCGTAACGACCGACTGTAAAGGGGTCGATAACCTAACATGTGTTGCAATATAATAGGGTCATAACCTTTCTTCCTAAAAGTTTTAATGCGTTTAATAAACAAATCGTGAACATGGATATGACCATGCATTTTCTTAAGTTTGTAGATAACATCACCATAGAAATCTGGATGAGAAATCTAAATGACATATATTTAACACTGTAAGTATATGCATATAACATGCATCTGACCCATCTAGCTTTCAGTTAATTTTGAGTCTCAGTTACATTGTATACCTACCAGTCACAAACATCGTGTAAGGACAGCGATATAAATTAGGTCACTGTTAGCGAACTATGGATTGTATTAAGTACCTTTTACAACGGCATACAGTTAATACATCTACTACAACGATGTGTTTAAGTGCCTTGTACTCCTAGCTTCTGCAAAAATGCTTTATTACAAATGAAAAAGTAGTAAAGTCAAGCAGGAAAAGACACATTCAAAAGGCAACCACCATCAAAACACCGATTGAAAGCAAGCAACGCACATATACAACCACACACACACGCACGCATACAAACATACATTTGAAACATGAACAAACGCACAAGTACAAAGACAAAAAAACCCAAAACAAACATGAACAAATGCATAACATACAAATATAGACACCAAACAAACATAAAAGCAAGGGTGACAAAAAAGTACCGCCTTGGAAACGGTCTATGATACACGATGGATGGCGTATACTGAAGCCGGTAAAGAACTGCTGGCGGGCTCGATAATATTTGTTGGTAAATGGTTAATCGGGAATACAACAACATATGTTATGCATGAATACCATCTCTAACGACGGTTTATGTCGTTGCCGGGGTTCTAACAGGCCATCACCCAATCCCAAAGCCTATAAACAATATGATGTGTGCACTATCAATATACATTGTAAGTAAAGTGGTATTACCTAACCCTAACCCTGCTTAAGCCGGTGCTAGGTGGCATGAGTAGTGTTGCAATTTTAATTACTACTCATGAACAGACTCGATAAAACCGAGTCTGCAATTTTCTCTTTTTGCATTTCTACTTTTGCTTTCGAAGGATCACCCATTGTCGGAATGTATGATACACACACGTATGTAAAGATAATGCATCGATCATACTTATTTACTTGTTACATGTAGTTACATTGTGTTCTTATATTGCAGTATAGTTAGATTATTCGCTTCCGAAGACCGAACCGAATAAACATTTAAGTAGCATACAAGATGAACCCAAATTCTGTGCTGAAAAAGTGTCCATTATAAGATGTATAATAACACCTTTAAATGCATGTCCCAAGTAATTATTATCACAACATATTTCCAAGAGGAAACGCCATAGCTGATTTAACCCTTTCAATGCTGATTTATTATATGAACTATTTCTAATGTCAAACTGGTCAAGGTTACCGTTACCGTTACCAGAGGTCGATAGGAGTCGTAAACAGGTCTTAAAGGGTCGTGAGGCCTAGTGGGACTGGGCCCTAAGCGACATTTCTACAAATACCTACGACTGCCGTGCGATCATCAGCGACTGCCTAAAGATTATCCGCAACTAGTCATAGATCACGTGACCACACAACAGGTCGGAAGTGATTGTGGAATCTTGACCAATGACTTGACGCACGATCGTCAACAACCTGTGTTGTTGTGGTCGCAGATGCATCGCCAATGTGACACTTGTGACTGACCGTTCCAAGGCGGTAATTCCGTCTTCCCTTAATTTGTGATGTTATGTCTTTGTGTGTCTTTTGTGCTGTTCGGGAGACTTTGTGTGTTTCCTGCATGCTTCATACATTTACTTTCAATATAGCACAAATTGCATATTAAATCAAGCGGTTTTGTTGAATTAAATTCAACATCAGCTAAGGAGTTTGTATTTCAAAATTATAATGGTCGAATCGGACATATTACTTCATTCTAGCACTTTTGTCCGTCATATGCGACTGTGTGATATATCATGTCAAACATTGGCTGCGTGTTATTCGCACTATCTGTACGATGTAGATACTGAGTATGTGTAACTAAAACTAAAATGTGTTGATGGGACGATAAACCAAACCAAGACATGCTTATACATACCAATACTGATACTATTATTATTATTATTATTATTATAACAGTTATATAACACTCGTTTTACACAGGATATATGCATTCAAAGGCGTTTCGCATGGATGAAATCACTAACCGGAACGAACCGCATTATTATCTATCCAGGCAATGAAGGATATATAATAGATATACACTATATATGAAATAACTAGCCGAAAGGATCCGCATGATTGTCTATCCGGTCAATGAAAGATATGCAAAAGATATACAAGAGATATGAACTCACTAACCGAAAGGAACCGCATGAGTGTCTATCCGGTCAATGAGAGATATACACTAGATATGCAATGGATATGAAATCACTAACCGAACGGTACTGCATGATTGTCTATCAGGTCAATGAAAGATATATAACAGATATACAGTAAATATGAAATCACTGATCGGAAGGAAAGATAGGCAACATATCTTTTCCTAAACTGTCCTAGTAATACATGTTGAATAAATGCGTTTTCAGACACCTTTTGAGACATGCCAGTGACCTTGCGTCTCTAATGTCTGACGGTAGAGCATTCCAAAGTTTAAGAGCTGCATGCATGAAACTTCTCTCCCAGTATTTACCATACGACTTTTTGGCACAACCAACGACAAGGATCTACTTGCTGCCGTTATACACGTCAAGTATGTCGATAATGTACTAGGGAGATTGTGTAGGTTGTCCTGATTCATATATTGTCTGCTGTGTCGATATATTCGATGCTGTACATGAATATCTCAAACAGTTATATGATACCCATTCACCAGTGATGTCTCTAACAAGTACCATATTATACTAAAACGTTATAACACGTGAAGCGCTTTTATAATGCGTTTCTTATAATTTACAAATTTACAATATATCTGTACGTAAAAAGTGCATTATTTTATTCTACATGTAGTACTTAATTATATACTAAACCATTTCCTGTTAAATATTTATGTTAGAAGCAATCATCAAAATTATTTTTATTAGCTGAATCGTAATAATGGTATAATTATGTGCACAGGATTTTGTGATATTGGTAGAAACTATAGTATTAGATATATAAAATTCCATACGCGAACAAAGCAGACTGTCCTCTAATGGCTCCTACAAGTAGGAGCCGTTTCATCTGGGTATATCCTATTTGAAAAGGCGTAAACACGCGTTATACATGACAAAAATGTTAAACATTAAGTGCGATCAATATTTTGGAACAAGCAAAGGAGTATCGACACTACATGTACGAATACAAAGTGTGTATGTGATTTCATTGAAACAAACATTTTTGTTTGCTTTGATAAAATGCTTGAATGTATTTGCAAATGCACCAGTACTCTAGACTCTTAAGATACCGCTTTTATAAATGATATAAATCGCATGTGTGAACTGTATATGTTTATTAATATTACAATATGATAAAAATATGGTTAAGTACAATATACAATTTTCACGAAGGAGACTACGTATCTTTCACAGAGCATATACACAATTGAAAAGCAATACTATAAACATATTGGTGACATCCCTAAATTTCCAGATGATCATAATTAACAGTATTATTGTTATTACTTATTAGAGCATGTGTTTTACTTGTTTTACTTGTTGTTAATGTTATTGGTTATTAGAGCACGTGTTTTACTTGTTCTGTGCTGGAACTGTTAGAAATATTACCATTGAGTAAAAGCAACTTGGATATTTTATGTGCTGCTAGATTTGGTAGGATAAAGTGCGAAGGTAGTAGTTAATATACGGGTTTGTTTTTATCGTTGCCGTCATTCAATACATATGCAAAATTGGTAGATTTGGAACACCAATCCATCTTGCAATACAATATAATACATTTCGACATCGTTGCTATTATTCAGCGTCTAAACTGTATATTATTACAACTGATGGGGAAGCATTTCTATGTGTTCTTTATTAGATATAAAAGCGTTTATATTATTATTTAACGCGATGTTACTGTCGAATTTAATCAAAGAGTGTGTCGTCTGTGTTGCACTTCTAATACCAACTAACACAGACAACATTTCTGTTCATGTTAAATTTATAGGTATATTCTATAGCTCGGTATTCTGTCATCTAACTAAGAGCATTCTAATAAATCATAATGTATCAGCCTTATTCATGACATGACTCCTCGTTAATCTCTAGTTAAGACAAGTTTCATTTCAATGTAAAGTCTGTTTTGTGACCATCATTGAAATAGACCAGAAACACCGAAGCTAGAGTGACAAGCTCGTAATTATTTTCACCTGATTAGATGCTAAGGGTTCTGCACTCTAGACAGTAATTTGCGTTATATCGACGATAATGTCTGTCCTATATCTCTATGGTGACAGTTTTGATTAAGCAAGTATCCGATTATATAACAAATCCAATTATATGGCTATCTTTCTGTCATTCTTATCTGCACCCAGCGTGCAGCATCTTGGCATGACTGCAATTTTCATTGCCAACACTTGATACAAAGTATATATTTTGTTATTACCATTGCATAAACGTATATAGTAATACATACTATGACAAAGGAATATTTGGAAGCAAAGTGTATAAATCGGATTTTAGCGGAATATGTTCTGTGGTGAAGAACCAACTCCTGTACTACATTTGATTGTGTGCGTGTGTTTGCGTGCGTGCGTGCGTGTGTGTGTACATGTGCGTGTGTACGTGTGAGGGCGTGCGTGTGTGTGATCATATGTCCGTTAACGTTGATATCATACACTAAGTAGTCCTAAAATGAATTATCCGTCTAGCCTCAGATGAACCTAAATTGGTTGATTGGGCTGGTTGGTCGATTGCTGTTTATGCGTATGGTATTCATCTGTTGTTAGCTCGGACTAAATGATCATTCAGATACAAAATAACTCTTTGTATCACGTCTAGTGGTTGTACAATGCGCAGTGTAAATCTCTGTTTCACGGTGGACGTTTAATCCACGCCTGTCACACCATCCGAACACAGTGTGCAATTTTCAGTGATTTTATATTAATTTCCATAGGCCTTACACAACATCACTTCATTTGACAAGAATGTGTTTGTAATATATTATCATTGCAATATAAAATATTTAGTAGTGTACCTTTTTTCAAACGTCCTGTTTATTGAATAGTGGACGATTCCTAAACGATAAGGTCAAGTAGCAAGAAAATGTTTTTTACAACAGATTTGCTATCTGTTGCGAAAGCTGGATATTTCAGCAAAAACAGGGTTAGGGTTAGGGTGACTTTGAGAGAAGTGTGAGGTTAGGACGTCCGTAAACCGGTTTAAACCCCCAGTGGTGTTTTTGCTGCTGACCGTGCCAAGGCGGTACTCTCTTTGTCACCCTTCCTTTTGTTTGCATTGCGTCTTTGTGCTTGTGGTTTGTTCATGTTGTGGAACGTTTGTCCCTGGTTCTTGTGTGTCTTTTGGTGTTTTCTGTGTTCATTTCGTGTGTGTGCGTGTGCGTTTGGGTGTGTGATTGTGTGTGTGTGTGTGTCATGCTGTCTATCGGTGTTTTGGTGGTGGTTGCGTCTTGCATGTGGCTTTGCCTGCTTGACTTTACTACTTTTCCATTAATTCAGACCAAAGAATTATGACAAGCGAATGATTATTCCTGGAATACTATGCATGTCCATGCCAAGAAATTAAACTTGACTCATTTTTGTACTTTGATTTCTTATACGTTGTATAGCGAACATAATGAAGTTGTGTACGATTCGCGGCCAAGCTAATAATTATAAGAACAGACTATATGTTTACACTACATTAACATACGATCTAATAAAGGTCAAACTTATAAATGGAAAAGTAGTAAAGTCAAGCAGGCAAAACCACATGCAAGACGCAACCACCACCAAAACACCGATAGACAGCATGACACACACACACACAACCACACACCCAAACGCACACACACACACACACGAAATGAACACAGAAAACACCAAAAGACACACAAGAACCAGGGACAAACGTTCCACAACATGAACAAACCACAAGCACAAAGACGCAAGGCAAACAAAAGGAAGGGTGACAAAGAGAGTACCGCCTTGGTACGGTCAGCAGCAAAAACACCACTGGGGGTTTAAACCGGTTTACGGACGTCCTAACCTCACACTTCTCTCAAAGTCACCCTAGCTTTACAAATATTGTAAATAAAGGTATCCCCGCTGGACTTACCCAAAACATAGACGACGGTGAACACAGGACAACATGTAAAACATAGCATAATAACTGTGACAATCCGTCAAATATGTACTCAATGACTTTGCTGAAGTCAGAGCACCTGCAGGTAAGCCGTTAAGGGCACGACAGGGAAAAAGTAATACATGAGTCTGGTAAGCTCCTCCTGTATCCAAGTTTAAGACTATACCATCATAGAGTACTACCCTCGGCCTGTCATCGCGCAAGCAAAGAGGGAAGCGTAGCTACCGACTGTAAAAGGGTCGATAACCAAACATGCAGTGTGTTGCAATATAATAGGATCATAACCTTTCTTTTTAAATGTTTTAATGCGTTTTATAAACAAATCATGAAAATGGATATGACCCCGAATTTTCCTAAGTTTGTAGATAACATCCCCATAAAATTCTGGTTGAGAAATGCCTTGTCGCAGTAACGTCCGAAGATTGCAATTATATTTACTAATGAGAGGTAAATTTCGATAATAAAATTTAGAAAAGGTTTTCCGAAGTTTGTGATATCTGTAACCTTGTAAGTAAAATATTTCATGTAGAAAGAAAGTGTAATTCAGTCTAGACATGCGTTATTTACTAATAACATCCATGGATCTGTTAAGATCTTTGTAACGCTATCACCTTTCTGTAAGACATTATATTTTGTTCGCTTTGGTAATTCTATATATCGCCAGGTCATTGGTATTCCAATTGGACCCAACTGTTCACCTTTCATTGCAGACTTGTTTTTGAATTGCTCTGAGCGGGATTTAATACTTAACCTCAAAACCGATTCACAGGAAGACGTGATCAGTACTTTCAGTAATACACCACGTTTTTTAGACGACACGTTTAATATTGATAACTCATTCTTTGATTCTATGGCAACCTCAATCTACCATATAGAGCTCATTTTGAAGAAAGCATATAGTTTGATATATCTGCAGCTTTTTAGATTTAAATTTATCTCGTATAAACAATAGAACGTTTAGTTAACTATCCCCATTTGGATGGAGATATGCCCCGCGCTACATCGTATGGGTTTACATATCTCAACGTATTTATTTTACTAGGGCTTGTTATACTGTTGATGATTATAAGAATCGCAACTTCATTATCACTGGATAATTACTACTAAAACAGAGCTACAGATATGCCACACTTCAAAATACCTTTTTTCTAAATTTTACGACCCTAGCTTAACACATAGTGTATATACAGGTATCCCCGCCGTACTTTCCCACAAAAATAGAAGAGTTAAAATCGGCTTCAAAAATTTGGCATTTTTCGTGTTAAGATTGTGTTAGAATATGATTGATTCTACTGTAATTTGAAATTTGCAACGGTATATGAGGTTTTTAACGGTTGCATTTTTTAATTGCCCCGGCGTCGCTATTAAAATAATTTGCGACCGTTAAATATAGGGTTGATCCTACTGTATTTTGAAATGTCCGACGTTATATGAGGTGATTAAAATAATTAGCGACCGTTAAACCTGAAATACCGTCGCAAATTTCAAATAACAGTATGATTAACCCTCTAGTGACATTTTTGACTACTTACCATTCCAAGGCGGTACTCTTACTTACACCCAATGGTCCGTTTTGCTATTTTGTATGGTTAATGTTGTGTGTCTTTGTGTGCGTTCCGCCACGTTTTGTCTTGTAATTGTACCGTTTCTTGTTTTATGATGTTTGGTGCCGTGTCCTTTACTGCTTGGCTCTCCCTGTTTACTGTTTCTTTTCCCACTTTTAATGGCATTATGGTGATATTTCAATAGCATCCAATATGGATTAAGGAGATGTTCATAACGTAATTATCACGAACCGTTTATTTCAAAACATCAATAGATCGCTATATGTTATGTAAAACGCACTTAAATAGTTGTTGGAATCCATTTGGGTTAATGGAATTACACGCAAGACATAATATGCTGTTTTATCAAACGAGATCAGGATACGTCTGATTCCTGTGCAACTTTATTAGCGAATACTGTTAGAAAAATGTCTAATTGAAAAGGAATGAAGTCACCTATAAACATTGTGGGGTTTATATCAAGAATAGGACGAGTAAAGGTCTTTTCCGACACTTGAATTACGATGTCAGCAAGTTATTTAGATAAATGCGCTTTAATTAAAACAAATAGTGCGTTGCACATTAATACATACACGTACGGTTTCACATTTTAAAGTATCGTCTTATCGGTATAAGGTCAGCTTACTTTACACAAATCATATTAGCGTAGCTTATATCAAATTAAATCACAGTTCAATATTTATTCGATTCCAGGGAACTGTGTAGTTACCTAGCCTGTAGTTAAGATTACCACACAACAATTTACATTAATATTTATATACAAAAGGTGAGATCATCAATATTAATTAGATAATTTTTTAAATGCCATATGAACACATGCAAGCGTTGCAAAAGTAGAAACTAAAGAATGATATCTATATTAATCCGGAAGAAAACAGAGCAGACCCTGAACAGACGGTTCCTATTGAAATTGTCTGATCTATATCTACCTTTTTTGCAAAGGCGCACAAATATGGAAAAATAGTCAAACAAGGCGAGCCACACACGAAATGACACCGCACCAAACACCATCTAACAAGAAACGGTAAAACCACAAGACAAAACATAACAGGACGCATATCAAGACGAAACACATTAAACATTAAGCATATTAAACAACAAAATTGACCGTAGGCTGAAAGCAGGAGTGCCGCCTTGGAACGGCCAGCAGCCAAAAACAATAAAAAAGGGCTACTGGGGGACTTAAACCTGGTTTACGGGTACCCAACCTCGTCCTTATCCCACTTTCACCAAAGTCAAAATGTAAATAAAATTCCCCCTCCAGACAACACCACAACATGCATAACGATGTCTGCCAAAATGAAAATGATTTGAAAATAAACGTTAGAGGTAAACAAGCGACGTCATCATGTAAATGACATCATAATTTAAAAGTACGGGAAAACTATTTGAAACACTTGTACACCGACATTTAATAAAAGATAAATCGCAAGAAGATACAATTACTAGTGGATATTAAGCATGCACAACTGTTTTGTTTGAAAAAGAATAAACTTGACATCGTAGACATGTACTCGATGACTATTCAGGTCAGAGCAGCTGTGGAGTAGTCATTTGGGGTACGACAGAACTGGCAAAATACAAATATCTAATTTCCTCCCTCCGTAAACGGGTTTCAGAGACGTATCTATGGAGTAAAGGGTTAAGTGCGAGAAACGGGTCACTTAATTTTATCATTTGCAAACAGTTTAGACTGCACATTTTTGTCTTGTTACACCCTCTTGTTTACAAAACAACAACAACAACATTTATATAATATGTAAGGTAAGTGTGACCTGTTTGAACTGTTATATAGTCCATTTGGAATGTTTGCGTTGGAAGATTTAGATAATTTTAATGCTTGAAGTGTCTTTGTTATTTAAATTGGGGGATGCATTGAGTACACCAATGATAGAACAACAACAATGCCTGTGGATAGTGATATATACCAATGTAATTAAGCCTTCGAGGAATGAGACCATTTAATCTTACTCTAAAATTGGTATTGTCCATTTCCAAGTGTTTTACTGAAATATATGCCAAATATTACATTAAGGTCATTTAGGTGAAATTACACCATTACAATGGCTTACTATAGCATGTAAAACGACACTTGTATATATGATACATGCAGTTCTATTTTCCAGTACTTCATCCAAGTACATAAAATCGGACAGACTGCTAATTAAAACCTTCAAGTCTACATCTGGTCTCTCGTTAACCTGACCATCGCTGTTTTAACACGTTAATTTATAAATGCATTTTAAACGTCATCGCAGACAATGTAGATCGAGTGCACACGGGTCTTACATGAACTAATATAGTTATGATTCTATAGTTTCTGTCATTGCCAAATATTTCCGTGTCCATATGTCATGAACAAAATTATAATTAATATGCATGATATCATAATTTCTTGCATGAATATTCACAAGGTAACTGGTTGAGTACTAAAACGTCGTTATTACTACAATGGCATAGGTCTATGATGATACATGACTGAATACTTATGATATATCAGTCCATTTACAGTCCTGTTATACGACCGTTCAATTTCTGGATGTCATACTATATCAAACATTATATATACGTTATTAGAAGTGTAAACATCTTGCATATTAACCCTTATCCTGCTCTAACAATGATATGATGTATTGTCTACTTACCTCCGATTCCTTAACCCTTACAATGCTGAGTTTTCAAATGGAATATCCCAAAATACAAATAGGTCAAGCTTATGGTGAATATTGAGGTTTTTTTTCAAGAAATGTGTAAAAGAACAAACAGTGCATACCCTGATGAGAGGGCTCCTCTAGGAACCCTCTCATCTGGGTCTACACTGTTTGCAAAGGACAGTAGTGACTCGTGTCCCGCATTGTAAGGGCTAATGCATGTAGGAAGTGATTGTCTGAGTGATAAACAGCTGCTTGGATTCTACTGAGAGGCGAGCTATTGGAAACTTATCTCCAAATGTGACCAACTCGTGTTTGGCAGGATAGGGCATAATAGATGAGCGGGCGGTACACCTTCAGTTTCATGTATTTTTTTTTCACTTTTCCAAGGAAAACAGCCTTTTCTCTGGATTAAAACAAACATATCATTTGCCGATACGATAGCAATGCCATTTATTTATACGTTTAAACAATTTTCCTTAACATATTCACGCCTTTGTTAACAATGAAGACCCATATCCTATAGGAGTCGTCTGGTCAGGATCTGCTCTACTTACGGTTATCAATATAAATAACCGGCCTTTATTGGAGTTTCGATATATGCGCTCTATTTTCGGTGCCTTACGAGTAAATGATTTAGTATCATTGATTGATCCATTGGATTAACTAGGATTTTTAATGAATTTCAACTGCGTTAGTGGTGTGGGTGTGTTTGATTAAATGTGCATATAGGTCGCCGTCTCGGTCAATTTTGTTTTCGGCAATGAGACGAATAAATATATATTTTTTAGATCTATATTATATTATATTTGTTTGGTCTAACTCGTTTGTCTTGACTTGTATATGTCCTGTTGTTAAATAAATGACGTGTAGAATGTTTGTGCATGCATTATTGATGTAAACTATGACGTCATGTGCTAGTCACATTGTGTTCCATTTATCCATAATAAATTTGCTTTTTTGCCTTCTTTGTTTGCCTTTTTATAGATATCCAACTAAGTAAAACGTCCCGTAAACGGAGAACCTTTCGCAGTCACGAGATAAATGGAGACGGTTACATTAAAGACCAATAAGCGTAAGTAGACAACCGACGCTGAAGTGTTCCCCATTAGCCCCATTAGCCCGCCGCCGTTATTTTGTTCATAGCTTGACTTTCCCTGCAAGGGTTTAAATATAGTACGGCAATGTTATATGCAGTGTGGATTTCAATGTAAAATCCAAAATGTTTGTGACGTTTCGAAACATGTCATTCAGAAGTCTCTTGAAGGTCTAAAAAGGACAAATGCCAAACGCGTGGCACGGCTGCAAATAACACTGGACTTGTTAAACTCTGTGTTAACAACGTGACACACACTACCACACACGGACGGACAGACAGACGGACAGACGGGTGCAAAACATAATGCCCAATAATTCCCACGTCCATCGAACAATCTGTTTTAATGTGACAACAGGCCTGCTACTTGTGGCGGTGGTGGCTTACCGATCGGTGTGTCGCCATTTGGCAGACAGCGATGCACAAACAGGCTTAATTGCAATATTTTATTGATTTGGGCATTTCAGTCTATATATGTCAGCAATTATGAAAAAGCGCGGGGATTCGTCATTGAAGATGGCTGGATTACTGAATCCACAGGATCAGCTAGTTTAATGTGGCTAAATATCCATTTGCAGTTCGGTATTTACGTTGTAGTCTTTGGGAAGTATTTTGACTAATTCAAAGCCTTTTGTGGTATATTAGATTGAAACCGTTTGTGGCATTTTTTATTAAGGATTTTGTGACATTTGAATAAAGCATTTTATGACATATTTGATTGAAGCCTTTTGTGGCACATTTTATTGAAGTAGTTTATTAGTTTCCTCCATGTCTGGAGATCCATAACATATATACAGGTATCAATACATATAAACATGCATGTAACAAGGACACATGTGAATAATATACAGGGTAGGTGGCTGTCCAGAGCCACGCGACAGTAAAACAAAAAGTTCTCTTATAGGTTTTTCGCCTTACACTCACCCAGTTCCAAGCCACCACTTGTCTCCCACACATCCATTAACCTTCTTCATTGAACCAAAACACACCCATGAATACTCTCCAACGAAAAGAACTTTAGAAAAGTAATTTAGGTGCAATGACAAGACGGATGGCAATTGAACACGCACTAATAACTAATATAAGCAAGCCGTTTTGATCCATATCAGGCGCTACGTGGCATGGCGTCTGAAAAGAGTCAAAACTGCCTTACGCTCGTCCTAATCAGGCGACCACCAGCCCTAAACACAATTCAACCAATATAATAAAGTGGTCGTAATAGAAGGTCTAACTATATATTATTACAGTTGAACTTGTGTTCAGCGGTAACCAATGAATACCCTGAAACAAACCCTGTCTAACGCTAACTACCCTTTTCATACTTTTGGATATTCAACTTTCTATCGATCGCCCAAACCAAATTTTCCTGTATACATGTATCTGCTTTCTAAATCTGTCAACAGAAAGTTTAATCCCGGAAGGTGCTCCGAAAGATCGCAATATTTGACTGTTTATTCTACTACATACCAGCGACACACACGTATTCAAAATACTTAAGCACTGTTCCCGGATAAGCTTGTGCATTAATCTTAAGAACTCATCTTTACCCCTATACTCAACAACAATGTCCCATAAGGCGCACACATACCCTGATAAAAATAATCGTATAAAATTGATTTGATTTTTTAAATTCTTACAAACTTGCACGTGTTCATAGACTATTATAACCAATAATCTAATACATATTCATTATATTATTATTTCTTGCATGAGTATTCAACAGGGAAATTATTGTCTTGTGGTTGGGCTTCGTCCTGTTTGATGATGTTTGGTACCAAGTCATTTTGTGTGTGGCGCTCCCTGTATGCCTGTATTTCTACTTTGTATATGTTTGTTTGTTTGTTTTTTGTTTGTTTTTGCTGTGGTGCTAATTATAGCGTGCTTGTATCAATTCTGAGCGTTTTGGCTCAAATTCAGGTTCAGTCTATTAAAATTGTCGGCGTGTATGCCGTACCTTAATTGTTTATTTACTAAGTTCAACAAGTTAAGTTTTGGTATTTATGACATAGTTTTGAGATTATCCTTTATGTACAACCAAATACAGATACCTCAAACCGCTTACATGGAGATATTTACTGCAGCTGTTCTTGTGACAGTTTGGCATAACTCCACAAAACTGTTTCTTCTGTTATAATGAACATAATTAGATTAATCTGAATTAATTAGATTTTAAATGCACGTGTTTATCTTCTATTCAATGTTTACACTTGGATAATTAATGTATTAGTTGTGTTTTCAGAAAAAGGGAAACCCTCCAATAAAATAATTAATAAGTTTATAACTCCCACATGTAATGTTTAAAAGCTAAGCAAGATTAATGATTCAGCTAACAGATAAATACTCTGACATTCATTTAGAAGATACTAATTTATTTAATTCAATTTTGTTCCACACCGTTATATGAAATTAACAAAGCAGACAATGTACGAGAATATAAATTTACACGATTACAATGTATAAAACATATTTTACAAATGGATTTCGCAGTTTGACAAATGTTTATTTCCTTCATCTTGATGGAGATGTTCCCCGTGTCCTAGCTTACGGGGTTTATATAACTCAACTTATTCGTTTTTCTAGAGCTTGATTTTCTTTTGACAATTTTAGCAGTTGAAATCTCATTTTAACTGAGAAGCTGCTTACGCAAGGATATAGTTATCATAAACTAAGAAAACCTTTCTCTAATTTTTATTATCGAAATCTCTCACTTATTGACAAGTACAAATGTAATCTTAAGGCGCTCCTGCGACACGGTATTTCTAATCCTGAATTTTGTGGTGATGTGATTTACACACTTCATAATATTATTGGACATACCCTTTTTCTCACTTTGTTCAATGATTAGGTTAAACCAATCATTAAAAGTGATATGATCATAATTATAGAACTACAACATACTGCATGTCTAGTTGTCAACCATTTTACAGTTGGCAATCGCGCTGCCCTCTTTGCATGTATGCCGACAAGAAAGGTTTAGTACTCTATGAAGGCGATCTCTTAAATCCTGAAACGGAAGCAGGACGTCGGATATTTGTACTCTCGTTTTTGTCATACCCTTTATTACCTTTCTACAGTTACTCTGTTTGCAGCTCATTCATTGAGTACACTAGCGATAGGTGGATACAGTCTGTTCAACTTAAATATGTTTCCGTTTTACATTCACTTTACCACTGTATTTGCCATCGCGGTTGCTGTAGATTAGTCGGAGAGGGGATACGCTTATTTACACAGTTTGTCTTTTAGGTTGGAGATGGAATAAGTGTGAGGCTGGGCGCCTCATAACCGGTTAAACCCCCAGTGACATTTGTCACTGACCGTTCCAAGGTGGTACTTCCATATTCCCCGTATTGTTTGTTTCTTATGTCTTTGTGTGTCTCTTTGTGTCTTTTATATGCATGTACATTTACTGTTTATCGTCGTGGTGCGGTTCGGGCGGTTGTGTGTTTTGTATGCGGTGTTTTCCGCCTGACTAATACATGTACTTGGATCGGGTTTTCGTAGTTGTTTAATTACATATACTGTATAGAATGATATTATCCTCATAATGTACATGTACGTACGACTACAACATTGCAAACGGTAACCAATCTCAACACAAATTCAACTAGTACTAGTTTTTGCAAGTGTTGGTCATTATAATTATTTTTCAAGAGTGTTCATTCTCTACAGTCTCCTGAAATTATTTCCAAAAACGATACTTGCAAAAGATTTATCTTTTTCATCTGGTTAAGTATCTTCCCAGACTGTCATACAAAATTATTTTTATTATGATAAGCAGGTTAAGTATAAATGTTTTCCCCGATAAGAACCACAAATTGCACTTTTATTTCATAATTCAATACTAGAAACGTTAAAGAGTAATAAAAATGCTTCGGACAATTAGATCTGGAGTAAATTCTTTTTACCATCTTTCAGCGAGTTTGTCGTACATGAAAATGTTAGGAATGACAGTTTATGGTAACAGTACATGTGGATAGTGTGCTAACATAATACAATGAAATGGCAACTCTGGATTTGAGTTTATCAACGACACTCACATTAACCCTTTTCATTTTTCTTTCAGTTTTTTCCTTCAATAAATAGTTTTATCTAAATTAGACGTTGAATGTAGTGGGTGATTTACCTGTTAAGTGCACATTGTTTTTGCCACTGACCGTTCCAAGGCGGTACTCTCTTTGTCACTCTTACTTTTGTTTGTCTTGTGCTTTTGTTCATGTTTGGAATGTTTGTTTCTAGTATTTGTGTGTTTGTTAAGGTTTTCTGTGTTCTCGTGTATGTGCGTGTGTTTGGGTGTGTTGTTGTATGTGTGACATGCTATCTATCGATGTGTTGGTGGCGGTTGCGTATTGTATGTGGCTTTACCTGCTTGAACTTGCTACCTTATTCATTTATGCCAAATATATGCGTATTTGCGTACATATACGCCAATAAATCACAGTGTTTATTGAGACCTGATTTGATTGTAATTCATCCGCCAATTAACACTTTGTTTCGAAAGATATTGGCGTTTTTTTGTCATTTTTTAAAATTAATTTCATATCGATCACGTACAACTGATTCATAGAGACAAGTCGTCTGGCATGTTTTGTATAGACCGGTAATCTATATAGGATACAAATCGATGGTAAAGCATCCCAGGGCACCAATTTATTGAGACCTTTCCAGAATCGTTCTTAACATTCTGTCTACTTTACCTTGACATTGACATGAACTGAATCAGTGTATAACCTGACAAGAGTTTTTCTTTGTTTTCCAAAGACCACACGTCAAAAAATGTAATTATAGCAGAAACACATATCGAATAACAAACAAGAGATGTTTGTAAAACATGTAAACCCCCTGACCTTAGACCTAAAAAACTATAGGGATCATCTAATGGTCATGACTAGTCACCACTGCACGTTTGAAGATCCTAAGCCAAACCATTGAGCAGTTATTGATCGGAAAACATTTCACAAGTTCATGGTGACCCTGACCTTTGACGCAGTGAGCTCAAAAACAAGACGGATAATCTAGTGGTCAATACCAACCACCACAGCAAGTTTGAAGATCCTAAGCAGTTATTGATCAGAAACCATTTTACTAGATAATGTCATGGTGACCGTGAAATTTGACCTAGTGACTTCAAAAACAATAATGGTCATCTAGTGGTCATGTACAACCACCACAGCAAGTTTGGAGATTCTATGCCGAGCTGTTCATCAGTTATTGATCGAAAACTGTTCGATCTACCGACCAACCGACCGACAGACCGACCGACATGTGCAAAGCAATATACCCCCATTTTTTTCAGAAGAGGGTATAAAAAAGAATGTTTATAATACGTGTTTGGCTCCCCGGGATCTAAACTGTTTGACACTGATGCATTTTTTGTAAATACAGTGAATCCTCGTTACAACGGAGGTGATTGTTTCCAGACATTTGCTGGTATAACGAGGTATATGAAAGGAACCATATGGCCGGTGTTAAACTAGTACCAACAGATAAACGCTTAATGCAGAGTACAATAAGTGCAAAAATCTCCCTTTGGGAGTTTTTTGCACTTCTTGTGTTCTGCATTAAAGACGATTTCTACCGTTTGTTTCCTTCCAATATTTTTTTTATTTTTTTTATTTATTGTTGTTTAAAGTATGCTGATTTCAAAGAAAAAAGAAAAGAGGGGGTTACAGACTTTATTTTTGAATAATTACCATGAAATAAACATAAGCGTGATTCCTGACTTTTACATATAGGACAGTACAAAAATCATGACATAGGTGATATTTTTGTAAATATCTAAGAAACTTATCCAATAATTTTTTTCAAACTTTCACATTTTGTGCTTCATAGTACCCTTAACATGAAAACAAAAAGAAATGTGTTGGTTGCAGGCTTCGTTTTTAAGTAATTACTCAATTTATCACCTAAATGTGATGCTCTCCCATGAAAATTACGCCAAAATGGGCGACGTCAATGACGTCACATTGTTATGACGTCGTACCAATTTGTTTATCATACTCCAGTACCGGATTTTCCTGTTTGATTTTAAGTTTTTATACGTTCAGCTAATCATCTTTTAGTAATTTTCTCGTGTAATCGAAATAGTTGACACATTAAAGGTTTGTAAATGTTGGTCGAAATAAGTCATCCAGAATACCGGTACTGGTTGTTTCCCTTGTAGAGAGTATTCGGCACAAAAAGCTGCGCAGAACTTACTACCGAAATCGTCCTTAAGATATCACCTGTCTTATTGGCATTGTACCTATCTATTCAGTGGTTGTTTAAAAGACTTAACTGTAATTTTGTTTCAATGCATACTGCCCGTATAACAAGGGTGTCATTGTAACGAATGCCGGTATAATGAGGTTTCATTGTACAATGAAGAAATGCTACTATAGGATAATCTTAGCAGATACATGTGTTTGACACCAAAAGAGTTAACTCAGTTGGTAGAGAGTTCGCCACCCCAGTGGACCCGACCTGATCAAAACAAAACCTTACAATTTCGTACTAGAACACTACTCACTTATGCTCGGGAAGTTTTACCACTGGATCACACGGTGTTATCTAGAATAATGTGATGTGGTATTGGATGACTTGTACCGTGCGGGATGTTCCCGCCTTTTAATCCGCGTGTGTTACATGCTAAAATTCTTGCTTAGCTTGTATCGGACTGCATTTCTTATACGCAACAATAACCACATTTATTTGGAAAACCAATTTAACGACTATGTGTACGGGTCTCAATCTGGATGCGGTAAAATGTACCGTCGATATACCGTATGCAAAGAGTATGGGGAAGAAAGTGTTTAGGGTATTGGTGTAGAAAACATTGGAAAATCTGTGGAAAATCTCTCAGACAAATTCGTCTGAAACACGAAGATTGTTCTTTATTTATATTTATCGTTTTCTCAAATTTGAAGTAAATAAAGATAGTACATGTTACAGATTTATACGCGATTTGATTGGCGTATCTGTCGTGTGAGGCTTTGCTTGATAATCCTTGCATATATCTACAAATAGCGACAATTAGTGCATATTTCTAACTGCATGGCATTCGTGCAAAATGCGTAACTCTGATCGAATTATATCCACCAGTGTGTTATACGCCTAATTGCACTAACCTCCTTGGTTGTTCCAGCTGTTGTATATTTGTTTCGCTACACAACTAACATGGCTAGCATAATATATCCCACTTTACCGCTTTAGAGGCGTCGACCCTAAACAACAAATGTGTTGTAAAACGCAGTCAGAACACTCTAGATTCAAGCTGAGTCCTTACCAAACGCATTTACATTAACACTATGACAAAACAAATCATATACTAAGCAATAAAACTACTCCCACTCATCAGCTAATTAACGAAAGAGAGACATTCGAATGGTAATCCGTAAAATATGTTTTCCTGGTGAAAAGCCTATTAACGTTTAGCCTGTTGTATATAGTTTCGCCTGCACATATATTTGGCGTTTTTTCACTTGAACAAGTGCGTTATTTGTTTTTAATTCCTACCATTATACAAGTACGAAACAAATGTCAATCGGTCTTGAACTTAATAAATCGGTGAATTATCAGGCGTTTCAATCAGATTGCCTATTGAATTACTATGAAGACACATAATTTAAAAATCTAAATACAGTTATTCATGTTATATTTTCTTATCCTTCGGGATGAACAGTTTTGATGGTATATGTTTTGAAAACTGAATACCGCTGAAGCCGGCGCTAGGAGGCGTGAGAAGTGTTGCACTTCAAATTACTACTCATGAACAGACTCAATAAAACCGAGTCTGCAATTTTCTTTTTATGCATCGCTAATTTTGCTTTTGGAGGCTCATCCACTTCTAGAATATATTGAACAAGCTTTAAGTACATCGTCTCGGTGAGATGAATAAATTCTGAAAGTTTCGTGAATATCATCCATTAGGTGACAAAAACTAAAAGCACCCGCCATTAAGTTGGCACTGTGACAACAACCAACAACACTGCTTTATATGTGCAGCATAGATACGTGTTGTAACAGAGTGACGTAAATACAGCAAAGGAGTTTGACGTATATCGACTGGATACAAAACACGGACGGATCGAAGTATGGATAGAGGCATGATAGAGGCATGCATACAGACGGATGCTAGCATCACTGACACATGGTTTATTTTGTCTTTACAAGATGAATATTTTGTCACTTTCTTGAGGAGTCATCCAAGGTGTTCCGATCTCGAACTCTTTAACTTGGACTTGTCTCCTTGACCTTTAACTTACACAACCCCAACCAAAAGGTTTGCACTTTTTGTCTATTTGTCCTCCCGGAAATTTCAGAGACGCTTTTCCGTGTATCCCACCCGCACATCCTCTCCACCCAGGGGTTAAAATGGGTACATGTGATGGTCACTCGCCGGTACTGCGGCTGCATGATTGCGCCATATGTTAGCAGTGCTCAATATTGTAGGCCAATGACTCAATGACCAGGGGAGTAAATGTACAGTCGGCTGAGCGGTCATTCGGACTGAAAGTAGACTATAACTAGGTACTTTTTTTTTTATTGATCACTTTGTTAAAGATTTATGAAAATAGGAAAACAGCCAAGAGTTTTTAGATGTATGGACTAGATACGAAATATAGACATATGGAAGTACGAACTGACGTGCAGATAGACAGACGGGGGTATTGTGGCGGATGATATTATTCACAATATATATCGGGTCTCGAAGAAAATGTAGTCTTTGAAAATACAATCACATATAACATGTTATTATGCATTATGTCGTCTATATCTATTTGTGATGCAAAGTATATGGACAATATGTGGAACTTATCTGATAAGTATTCAATTCCATTAAGATGTACCACCTGTCAATTTCGGTCTGGTATACGTACTCAAGAACACTTACAACCATTCAAACGAACACTTCCTTTGCTGTTGGATAAAAATCAAAGCACTGACATTGTTGAAAGACTGGCGGAAAAGTTGCCCGTCCTTAGTAGTCATGTTGTTTTAGATATCAACATCATGTGAGAAAGTTTGGCAGCGGTTTATCAGAACACTGGTTCTGTCAGGTATCATTTAAAGCTGCTGTCTGGGTTTGGATTTTTCTTATTTATTTTGTCATTGCAACTAGACTTCTTCATCGATCCGGATTTTTCTAGCAGTTCTAATAGAGTTTGGTTACATTATACGATGCGGTTTTAGAGGAGCTGTCGATCAAAGCAATTGGCGTCGAACGAGTGGAAATACTGATGGATGAATGGACTGACCCTTATGGAAATATGGGTGATAATTGAGATGATAATAAGAAAATAGAAATATATTTTTCTATTCAACTGTAAATAACAACATCATCATGACACATGACACACATTTCATGCCACAATTGGATATATCGGTTTTGTCGTACCCTTTAATACATTTCTACTGTTACTGTGTTTGCAGCTCAATCATTGAATACACAAAACAAATTTACAGAGGCTACGTAAATTGCAGACTATGGTAACGGCGCCGAATGATTAAATATCATCATAAACGTAACAGACGCATATGTTGATCCGCCTCAGTATGTGGAATCAAAATCCCCGACCTGTGTTTCATTCGGTTATTGCCCGATGATAAATCTCGAATTGAAATTGCATTCATCAATTCAGGCAATGTAGGGATGGCGATAGGTCAGGGGCTAATCCCACTAAGTAATGTCCATCGGCAAGAGGAATTTCACTGACTTGATTAGGTAGACAACATGTAAATGTAGATATGAATATAGTAAAATAATTTAATACCGCATCAGTTGCCTTCAATAACCGTGTTGTATTCTATAGCTACATGATTAGAATGAGTACGTACACATAATTACAAATATTCCAAATAAAATAATCCATGTTGTTAGACAAGTATAATAGTTAAGCCCAATGAAGAGTCCCAAACTTCTGCCCAAGATTGTGTTCTTATTTATACAACGTAAACCTAACCTAATATTTGTCGTATCAGATATTTAGTCTTCCACAGGATAAGGACAAAGTAGTTTAACATTAACACTAACTGTATATGTCAATAACGCATCCACACACGTCATATTGTTCAACCGAATGCCATCATTCTTTCTAAACAGATAATAATGGATACGAACAAGGTATATCGAATTGCAAGTCCCATCAGTCACAGAATATAATTTCACTTACATCTCAGACAAAAAACGGATGAACCATTTTTCGAATGACATAATTTATGTGATAGATGTATGGCTGTCTGTTTGAGTCACTTTTCATAGTCACTTTCAGGGAAATAAAGACAGGAGAATTGCCTTTGAAAATTTAATAATAAACTTTTCAATCGAATAAATATAGTTAGTGGTTATTTCATTTTTCAAATTGTCTAGCACAGTTACAAATACAGTGTGTTAATGCTAGAGCTGAAAAGTGTTCTAATATAGACGGGGTATTGCGATCTATAAATGAAACTGCATCGAAAACGCATTCGGTAGATATGAAAAAGTAGTAAAGTAAAATTATGGGTGAGAAATACCTTGTTGCAATAACGTTCGTCGATTGCAGTTATATTTACTAATATATATACAGTTTGTTATACAAGGATTATTTTGAGATTGGTGTGAGATTAGAACGTCCGTTTACGGGTTTAAACCTCCAGTGGTGGTGTTTGCTACTGTTCCAAGGCGTTACTCTCTTTGTTATCCCTTACTTTTATGCTTGTCTTGCGTTTTTGTTTCTTTGTACTTGTATGTTTGTAGATATTTGAGGTTTTCATCTCTTTTGTGTCTAAGTGTGTGACATTACAAATAAATATACCTCGTGGACATGCTTAGATCTTTGTGACGCAATTACGTTTCTGTTAGACAATATATTTGTTCGTTTTGGTAATTCTGTATATCGCCAGGTCATTGGTATTCCCATGGGAACCAACTGTGGTCCTTTAATTGCAGACTTGTTTTTGTATTGTTTTGAACGGGATTTTATGCTTAACCTTAAAACCGATTCATAGGCGGATGTCATCAATGCTTTTAACAATACAGCGCGTTATTTAGACGACATATTTAATATTGATAATGGAAAAGTAGTAAAGTCAAGCAGGCAAAGCCACATGCAATACGCAACCACCACCAAAACACCGATAGACAGCATGACACACACAACCACACACGCAAACGCACACACACACACACACACGAAATGAACACAGAAAACACCAAAATACACACAAGAAACAGGGACAAACGTTCCACAACATGAACAAACAACAAGCACAAAGACGCAAGGCAAACAAGGAAGGGTGACAAAGAGAGTACCGCCTTGGCACGGTTAGCAGCAAAAACACCACTGGGGGTTTAAACCGGTTTACGGACGTCCTAACCTCACACTTCTCTCAAAGTCACCCTAGCTTTACAAATATTGTAAATAAAGGTATCAAAAACCCATACGTTGATTATATGATAACCTCAATTTACCCTAGAGAGCTCAAGCTTAATAAAGCAAATAGTTCTGACATATCTGCAGCCTTTTTAGATTTAAATTTATCTATAAACAATGGAACACTTTATTCTGGAATTTATGACAAAAGGGATGACTTTAATTTTAAAATAGTTAACTATCCTCATTTGGACGGGAATGTTCCCCGTGCTACATGTTACGGTGTATACATTTATCAGTTTATTCGTTTTGCTAGAGCTTGTTCTTCAGTTGATGACTTTAACAATCCTAACATTATTATCACTGAAAAACTACTAAAGCAGGGCTACAGATATGACAAACTTCGTAAAACATTTTCAAAATTTTACCACCGTAATGTTCTACCCATCAGCAAATACATTTGTAATTTACGTACTTTTCTAAAGTTAGGTATTTCACATCCGGAATTTTACGGTGATGTCATTTACAAACTTCGAAAAATTATTGGACACACATATTTTGATACTTTGTCAAACGTATAAAACAATTCATTAAAAAGGGATATGACCCCTCTATATTGCAGCACACTACATGCTTGGTGGTCGACCCCTTTACAGTTGGTCATTATGCTTTCCTCTTTGCTTGTGCGACGACGGAAAAGACTTAATACTCTATGAAGATTCCCTCTTAAACCCGTTTACGGAGGGGGGAAATTAGATACTTGTATTTTGCCAGTTCTGTCGTACCCCAAATGACTTCTCCACAGCTGCTCTGACCTCTGAATAGTCATCGAGTACATGTCTACGATGTCAAGTTTATTCTTTTTTCAAACAAAACAGTTGTACATACTTAATATCCACTAGTATTTGTATCTTCTTGCGATTTATTTTTTATAAAATGTCGGTGTAGAAGTGTTTCATATAGTTTTCCCGTACTTTTAAATTATGACGTAATTTAAATGATGACGTCGCTTGTTTACCTCTAACGTTTATTTTAAAGTAATTTCATTTGGCAGACATCGTTATTCATGCATGACATGCCAACAGTGAATTAACCCTTTTCCCCACAAATACGTCTTTCTACGCCTTTGCAAACAGAGTAGAACCAGACCATAGGAACCGTCAGATCAATGTACAAAAATGAGTCATGCAGGAAACACCACATACAGAACAAACAGCCGCCCGAACAGCAACACAAGGAAACAGCAAATATACACAACTATAAAAACATCAAGAGACGTACAAAGACAAAACAAACAATAGGGGGAATATGGAAGTACCGCCTTGGAACGGTCAATGACAAAAGTCAATGGGGGTTAAACCGGTTTATGGGCGCCGAACATCACACTCAAAGTATGACCTGTTTGCGTATGGTATGATAGCTCTGATTCTACAGTTTTTGCCATGGCCATTCATTTATGTACTCATGTGCTATAATAACAATTAATCTAGTTAATAGTAACAATGTCATTATTTATTACATAAATATTCACCGAGAATAGGATTAACGAACTTCCGATCATACATTCAAATATGTGTTCTACATTTGATTAGGAATATGTCATAATCGTCTGAAATGTATACTGGTAAAAAAAACGATTGTTGATTTTTGGAAGGCTCCATGATCCAAAACAGAATTAAAGCCGTGTGTTTAATGTTATAAATTACCATACGTTTACCGCGGTAAAAGCATATACGGCTACACTAAGTTATCGATGATTTACATTTATAACTGCTTGGACTGATCATAGAAATCTCCGCGTATCCTCAAAAGCCTACTGACGCATCAACAGTTTGTGCTAGGAATCAACACCGGGTACTTGTGTGATGGTGCAGGCGAACTATCACATATAACGTATACTAATATTCTTACCACTATGTTATAAGTTGATACAGGGACTACACATCCACAGCAATTATACCAGTTGAGGAAAATCAAGCCCCCCGTAATTGTCAGTAAAATTTAGACCAAATTTCGTCACTGGAAATCTGATTAAAACAAAACGAATCAATGTGCATGTTGAAAAGCTAAACTAAGATTAATATAGACAAAATTGAACATTGTTAAAATAATTAAACAATGTCCAGGGCAATATTTTATTAAGCAAACATAACATGGAAATACACACAACCGGAGTCAGAAAAATGGTCCTGTAGCACATGTCTTGTGCGCGTGTGAATAGTTATTTCTACTAAAAGGACATGTATGAGTCATGCAGGGAACACCGCATACAAAACACACAACCACCCAAACAGCATCACAACGACAAACAGCAAATGTACATGTATATAAAAGACACAAAGACACGCACGGACAAACAAACAAACAATAGGGGGACGATGGAACGGTCAGTGACAATTGTCACTTGGGGTTAAACCGGTTTAACAATAAATACAAGTAACTGGGGAAAAATTTGCAGACACCTGATATCTAACTAAATATCGCAACATTAATTTGGAATGCATTGAGTTCAAATATTCTGAAAGTTGAGATCCTTCGAAAGCAAAAGTAGCAATGCAAAAACAGAAAATTGCAGACTCGGTTTTATTGAGTCTGTTCACGAGTAGTAATTAAAAGTGCAACACTACTCCAACCCCCTAGCACCGGATTAAGCAGTAGTCAATTTTCAAAACTAATATCATCAAAACTAATTATCCCCGAGGACCAGAAAAGGACTAGAAACTATAACAACACTGAGAATGAAGTGCGGGGTGACTTCTTACGGCCGACACACAAACACTTAACATCTGCTGCTACGAAGTACATTCATTCTGAAAGTGGGAGATCCTTCGAAAGCAAACGTAGTAATGCGAAAAGAGAACATTGCAAACTCGGTTGATAGTATTTTCATGAGTATTAATTTAAAGTACAACACTACTCATGTCTCTTAGCACCGGCTAAAGAAGTATTTGATTATCAAGCCAATACTTAATGATAAAACAATGTGCATGTTTCAAATTATAATTGTGTTTTCCTATGAACACATATAATACATATTCGACATGCATGTTGTTTTCAGATATATACATAAAACAGTAACCACTTTCTATAGCGTTCATGATGATGATACTTAAAGTAAGACTATATCACAAGGCTGGACGAAGGGTATCCAGATAGTTACGTTCATTAGTTTCGACCTGCATTGAAAAAGACACCTTCTACAACTAGTATATCTTAATAGGTTGATATGGCCACTGTTGAGCGCATCTGAATTTTACTGTTTGATAGATGCGTAAACTAACATTAGTGCAGAACATTTCTGGATGCATAGTCGAGCGTTTAACACCTGAAACTGTTTTGCCACTATGAAATTGGCGATATTTGTATATAAACATAAGCTGCATCATATTTTGTATTATTTATTATGGACGATACGGGCAACTGGCAAATTAGATCTTGATAGATCAACATTTACCCTTTTACTAATCGAAAAATAATAACATTATGTCCATCTTTAAATCATTTATCAATTTTTTTTTTAAATTAATAGTTGTCTGGTCATAGCATATAGCGCACTTAAACTTCTTTATATCAATTTAAATATTTATTTCCTACATTCAATATCCAAATGTATGAAATAGAATTTTGATATGTGATTTAAGAAAATTTTCAAACTGAATTGACACGCACTCTTTATGGTGCTGATGTTCCCCTGTAATACTTGTCTCAAATAACGAGTACAATTAGACCCCTCTAAACAGGCATTCTAAAAGAGACTAATTTAGAAGCTTTCGACATGAATTTCATACTGCATTAAGCTGCAATCTGACCCATAAAATTATATTTATACCATATTTAAAGTCTAGTTTAGAAGAGGATTGCTGTATACCTTTCGAAACCTACATTGTATTTAGTATCTATGTAAAATAGTGTTTTGAATTATTCAGACTATCGCGGAACGCAGCAGTACAGGTAAACATAAACCTAATATTGAGAATGCAGCGTCGGCCATGAATGGTGCAATGTAAGTCATAACGTAATGCATAATCTAAGAGAGGATATAGTTGAGGCAATGTATCATCTACTGTGCGTTGTATGGCATAGCGTATCTATGATGCATCGATATAATGTTTTGGTTAAAATTCCGTTCCAATTGATTATTTATTTGCTTTGTTTCTTCATTTAACGAGATTGACTATTTCTGCTGTTACTGTTTATACGAGGGGTGATCAGAAAGTTTGCGAAAAGTATTACCATTTCTTTATTTCATATGCGATGCTAGTGAAATTGCAAGTAAACATAGCTCAATTCAATTAAAGTATAATGCCAAATTTATATCCAAATCGCGTAAATGAACATATCAGAGTCTCTATGGCAACGTCACTTCACGGAACGTTTTGACGTCGACGTCATTTCACTGTAATATGGAGATGTAAACCAGGAACTGTGCTTTATCTTTTTCAAAATATTCCCCATTGACCATGGTACACTTTCAGCATCGCTGTATCCACGAGTTGACAAAACATTCCCTGAATGTTTAAACGCTGATGTTAGCGATGGCTGGCTGTACTGCGATGGAGAGCTCGTCTGTATGGTCAAAATGTATCCCGCAGAGATAGCTTTTCACGACGGGAAACAGAACAAAATCACATGGCGACAGGTCAGGACTGTACGGGGGATAGTCTAAATGGAAAAGTAGTAAAGTCAGGCAGGCAAAGCCACATACAAGACACAATCACCACCTAAACACCGATATATAACATGACACACACACAACTACACACCCAAACGCACACGCACACGAGATGAACACAGAAAACACCAACAAACACACAAGAACTAGAGACGAAAATTCCACACATGAACAAAATCACAAGCACAAAGACACAAGACAAACAAAAGCAAGGGTGACAAAGAGAGTACCGCCTTGGAATAGTCAGTAGCAAAAGCACCACTGGGGGTTTAAACCGGTTTACGGACGTCTTAACCTCACATTTCTCTAAAAGTCACACTGGCTTTACAAATAGTGTAAATAAAGGTATCCCCGCCCGACTAACCACAACATAGAAGACGGTAAACATATGCCAATAGGTAGAACATAGCATAATAACTATGTTAAATATCCGTCAAATATGTACTCAATGACTTTGCTGAAGTCAGAGCGCCTGCAGGGAAGCCGTTAAGGGTACGACAGGGAAAAAGTAATACATGAGTCTGGTAAGCTCACCCCGTATCTGAGTTTAAGAGTATACCATTAAACCCAGCTGATCGAGTGCCTTCTGTGTTGTCGCTGCCTGATGTGAAGGGGTGTTGTCCTGGTGGAATATTATTCGCGGCAGGTGCTCGGTGGTCCTCTTCTTCCTCATGACCCTCAGGATATGTCTTCTAAGAACCTAAAATGGTGGATAAAGCGATATGAATAATTTGAATAGGTATTCGTATAACATAATTTATTTGTATTTTAACAATAAAACTGATATTAAAATTACACAAAATAATACAGTGTATTGGTTACCAACACTGCATAAAAACCATACAGAGTGCGTTTCATTGCAATTTCTAGCTCTTGTACAACTACCGAATTATCTGTACTTTTGACTTCTTGTTTAACGAATATAAAAGAACATGTAAAATTATATTGTGTTAAGACTTATGTAAATGCTGGAATAAATCTCTTCTGGTCTATTAAGAACTCTTAAGAAGTCTTAAACAAACTTAAGAACAAAAGGTTTCTTGCATCCAGCGTCAGCACATATGATTTACTTTGTACACAACCCTTCCCCACTAACTTAATCCAGAAAGTATTTGCCCGAGAAAAAACATTATTTCTGGCATGTAATGCTGATAAAGCTTTCTTTACTGGCGAGCAAATGAAATAATACACCGATTGGACTTGCTCAGAAGTTTGCGAATCACTTAACATTTTTTTCTGGATAACATATTTGTAAGTTATGGGAATGCTACGTACCGTCAGGTGATTGGTATTCCTACGGGTACGAATTGTGCACCACTGGTCGCCGATTTGTTTTTGTACTTCTATGAGAGAGAGTGCATGTTACGTTTGAATCCATTATAAAAGCCTTCAATAAAACCTCGATATTTGGATGATATGTTTACCTTTATTTACAATTTAGGGTGACGTTGAGATAAGTGTGACGTTAGGACATCCGTAAGCTGGTTTGAACCCCCAGTGATGATTTTGCTACTGACCGTGCCAATGCGGTTCTCTCTTTGTCACCCTTTTGTTTGTCTTGTGTCTTTGTGCTTGTGTTTTGTTCATGTTTGTCTCTGGTTCTTGTGTATTTGTTGGTGTTTTCTGTGTTCTTCTCGTGTGTTTGCGTGTGTTTGTGTGTGTGCGTGTGTGTGCGAGTGATATGCTGTCTGTCGATGTGTTGGTGGTGATTGCGTCTTGTATGCGACTTTCTCCTGTTGTGTGTGTGTATGTGTATACATTGCTGTATAAATAGCTTTCTATCGGTGTTTTGGTGATGGTAGCATTTTGTGTATGGCTTTTTCTACTTGACTTTACTACTTTTTCAATAAGATAATCCTTTCTTTGATGCTTTGATTCCTACCATTTACCAAAAAGAACTCAAATTGAATAAAGCCAATCCTACCGACACTTATGCAGCTTTTCTTGATCTAGACCTCAAAATTGACAATGGAATGATTTCTTCTAAACTATATTGTATTATCTCGTTTTTGTCGTTCCAAGGCGGTGCTTCCATTTCCCCTATTGTATGTTTGTTTTGGTTTTGTGTGTCTCTCGCGGTTGTTATAGATTAGTAGGAGAGGGGATACGTTTATTTACACTGTTTGTCTTTTAGGGTGGGGATGGAATAAGTGTGAGGTTGGGAGCCCATAAACCGGTTTAACCCCCCAGTGACTTTTGTTACTGGCCGTTCCAAGGCGGTACTTCCGTCTTCCCCCTATTGTGTGTTTGTTTTGTCTTTGTGCGTCTCTTGTTGTTGTTATAGTTATGTACATTTGCTGTTTCCTTGTGTTGCTTTTCGGGCGGCTGTTTGTTCTGTATGTGGTGTTTCCTGCATGACTCATTTATGTACTTTTAAGAATACAAACAGTTCGTTTAACCTACCTGTGTATAGTTATCTCATTGTAATCCGTCTATCCTTGTCGAGCAGCTCCTTGATGACACCGACGTCCGACGACGTTAACGTTAATGGGCGACCGCTGCGCTCGTCGTCAGTCAAGGTTTCCCGTCCTTCTTCAAAGCGTTTAAACCACCTGTAGATTGCAGTCTTTTTCGGAGCAGCATCCCCATAGGAATTTGTCATATATTCTATAAAGTTAATCCTGGAAAATCTGACAGCATCCCTTTGTTCAGCGTTCATCATTGCACCTGTTTACCAGAAACATGGCTCAAATACGGAAATGACGTCATACAACGGAAATAACGTCACTAACGCCGTGCTTGATATTCACGGCATTTCTACTGTTTACGTTATTGTCGTATTTTGTAAACCGCATGAACTAGATTTCAAGAAGTATGAACCTCATGGTAATATAAATTGGATTTTTTTTGGCCGCATACGTCATGCTGAGGTGGCTATGGAGACCATAACAATTTATCCAGAATATATATAAATTTGAAGATTTATACTTTGATAGCGAAGAAAGAGTTCTAAATCATGTAAAAGTTTCATTGCCGTTAAATTCAAAAGTTATAAGAATTTTCCACGAACATTCTGATCAACCCTCATATAAGACTACGTTTGAGTGAAACAATTCATGTAAAACTGTAATATGATGTACGCGTTTCGCAAAACCTAACACTTCCGATATGGTTTATTATTTTCATTATGTTTCTGTCAATAAAATGCATCGGGACAAATCGCAATTATAATATGATTTGCAGCCATTAGAACGCCTAGTATCTATACTGTGTAATTTCGGTAGTTCTACCTGGATTTTCTTCTTTGCATGAAACAGTACACTTTGTTACAATGTTTTATGTATACTTGGAAGATCTCTACGGTCTTCCTCCACATGTAGGTAGCACTTGTCAAGTTAGACGTAAGTCAATGGCAAAAGAGGCTGAGAATCATTTTCAGATTTTTATTCTAAATAATATAAAAAATGGAAAATGTATTATGTTTTGTCCCTCCATGCTTCCACAGTAACTGCCGTATAGCTGTCTATCTTGTCCCACCATGCTTCCACAATATCTGCCTTATACCGGTCTAGCCTCTTGTCTCTGGTCCCGATGGCATCCTGCAAAATAACACTGGTGTTTGAAAGCGTCGCCCTAGCCACTTGATGAGTCGGCGACGCAGTGAGGGTGACAGATGGCGTCCTCGTGGGCGAGCCGTATGCTGCCCCTTCAATCCGTCCACATCCAGCTGAATACTGCGTAATTCGTTTAAAATAGTCTTCTGAATATTATCCTCACGTTCAGTAATGTTTAAGTCCGAAGTCATTCCAGAAAATTATATCAAAGCGACTGATATTGTTTTAATTAAAATTTTGAATGTCTGATCAAACAAAACTTTGATCCCATGGCGATGGAAGCACCGATGAAAGACGCATGCCCAGAGATATGTGACGTGACATAGCCTTGGCCATGCATATTCGACAGCCTCTATTGTCATGACTAACAACCTCGCGATATGATTGTAAAGCAGCGTAATTCCAAAAACCACACAAACAACATCATTAAATTATTACGCTGCATGTGTCGCATCTGATTACCTATGTATACAGTTTATGTCTAGAGTAGTCGCCGAATAGATCGGCAATTCATCAGGACTCAAACTGTTTGATACTATGTTACTCATTTGAAAGGCCGGATAAAATGAACAATTAAAACGTTTGCAGACTGCAGTAGGTTAACATGCTGGTTTGTGTTTAATTTTGCCAATACATACTAACCCCTTTTACCGCCAATGCCGCGTAAATGCACCACTACAAATAGTGCAGTCTTAGATCAGACGCCGCATTTTTGTCTCAAACTCTGTTTCTATATCCTGTGCTTTATTCCTCTGAAATATGCATTTATTTATATTGTGTCCTTATTTTACCGAATGACTTTAAACAATTGGATTGCATGCAGACGACAATTAGAAATTTGGCACCGAAATGGGTAAACAAAGCAAGTGTCTAACTGCAATGGTTAGAGGTATGTGTATTACAACTTTCTCTAAATTTTATCATCGAACTCTCTCTCTTATTGGCAAGTACAAATGTATTATCAAAGCGCTCCTGTGACACGGTATTTCACATCTTGAATGTTATGGTGATGTGATTTACAAACTTCGTAAAATTATTGGACATACCCATTTTTCTCACATTGCTCATCAAATATGTTAAAACTTTCATTAACAAGGGATATGATCCTATAGTACTACAACATACTGCATGCCTGGATGTCAACCCTTTTACATTTGACAATCACGCTGGCTTCTTTGCATATACGCCGACAAGAAAGGTTTAGTACTCTGTGAAAGCGACCTCTTAAATCTGGAAACGGAAGGATGACGTCGGATATCTGTACTTTCTCGTTTTTGTCGTGCCCTGTATTATTTTGCTACAGTTACTATGTTTGCATCTCAATTATTGAGTACACTAGCGATAAGCGGTTATAGTTTGTTTCACTTCAATGCTTTCGTTTTACATGCACTTTACCACTGTATTTGCCATCGCAGTTGTTGTAGATTAGTCGGAGAGGGGATATGTTTATTTTCATTGTTGGTTTTTTAGGATGGGGATTCAGTAAGTGTGAGGTTGGGCGCCCCTATACCGGTTTAAACCCCCAGTGAGTTTTGACATTGACCGTTCCAAGGCGGTACATCCCTCTTCCCCCTATTGTTTGTTTGTTTTGACTTTGGGTGTATTTTTATGTTTTTGGTAGTTCGGTACATTTGCTGCGTTTTCTTGTGTTGCTGTCCGGGCGGCTGTTTGTTCTGTATGTAATGTTTTACTGCATGACTCATATTTGTACTTCGATTAGAAACACAGATCATGAGGATGTTAAGTTTAGATTCTAAGACGCCTGTAATGTTACACTCAGTGTCATAAGTTTTAAATTATATTATATTGGAACTGTTCAATACACCTTGGTTTGCAAATTTATACAGAATCTTCAAGATATACTCTATTTTCTGAATAGAACTCAGAGCAACAGATAAATGAGGTACTAAGATACTAAAATTGTCATTTCTCCGACAAACCCAGAGTCGATTCTAAACAATTTCCCAAGCATTAGGTTTGGTGGGGGAAATAAAGAAGATATTCTTAAAAATGTCACTGTTCGGGCGGCCTTTGTTCTGTATGTGGTGTTTCCTGCATGACTTATTTTTGTACTTTAATTGACGCATCGTATCTAGTCCTCTGGTACTACATTGACCATACTTGTTAAATAACAGCAAAATATGCTATTTTGTTGATATCTTGGTTTTAAAAGTACAAACATCAGTCATTTTGAACAGACTATTAACAGTTATTGTGTATAAATTATGTATATGTGAGCTCACACTTCATTTGTTTTATGCGGTTTCTGTGGACGATGGTATGGCATCGCTTACTTATATTGTTTTATATTCCAGTTGTCTCCGAAGTACAGCATTTCCGAGCATTCCAAGCGGCAGTGATTACAGGTCGTGTAAAGGAAGATTGATTATGTTTCTTTTTACATGAATGTATCCTTAATGGATATGTATAATTAAAATAATGCAGTTTCCTGCATATTTTGTTTCGTTTTAGTAGTTTGGAATATCACTTTCTTTTAATAGCAGTTCGGATAAGATGTGTAAATCAAGACATATTCAATAAAAGTTCCGTTTGTTCCAGTAGACCCTATGTTCAAACCACTACTTAGAATCGATCACCAGCGATGCTTGAGCTACATGTAATAGTTTTCATTTAAATCATCGAAACAAAAATATGTGTAGTTATTTGGTATTTAATTTCAAACGTCAGTGTCTCGGACGATTGATTGATCAGTCATTAAACGTCGAGTTTAAGATTCAGAATGAACAGTTTTTACAAAACAGAAAAAAAATATTAAAGCATTTGCAGCTTCGGTTAAAAAAGTTCGTTGTTATCGCCATGGAAATTTCTTTTTTTTAAAAAAAAAAAAAAAACAAGATTGAAAAAACGTTCCATAATTTGACCTGAAATTATTGGTTTGCTACACTAGAAATTCTACAGAAACAGTTTGCGCATTTAAATCGCTAACAGAGTGTAGTATTCAGACATAGTACTAAATATAATTTGGTTCGTTGGATGTCCATGTTTCCTGATTGTGAACGACTTCGTCCAATCACAATATATTATTTTGATCCATAACAAAATATTTATTTCTTCCCGCTCGATCGAACCTTTGAAAAACAATTTACCGTATGTAACATCGTGGATGCAGGAGAGACACTGAGTTATTCTGCGATGTGTGTGTTTTCATGATTAATAAAAACAGACACCTCGGGCGTTGAATTTAGAATCAAGATCAATTCGACATAATAGCACCGTATACCCTGATGAAACGTTTACAAACAGTGTATATCCGGATATATAGATTTTTACAATGTAAACCCAGACCAATAGACTTTTACAAATAGCGTACTCCCAGATATATAGAATTTTACAGACAAAAGTACACCCAGATATTTAAACTTTTACAAACGCTGTATATATACACACATATATTATTAAAAGTATATATATATATGATATATATATACTTTTACAAACGGTGTACACCCAGATATATAGATTTGTACAAACATTGTACGCCCAGATAATTTTTTATTTAGAAAGGAGGAACCAGTTTGAATTATTCAGTACATTAACGGCTAAGAATAAATACACGCGTATCAACCATGGTGATGTAAGGAGTCAAAATAGTATTGACAACGTTCAGGATCAAAACAAGATATCGAGTAACTTGGTGTTTCATCAGGATCCAAACTATTTGACAGTATGCCTTTTCTGTTGAAAAGAAATGAAAGATAAAACGTTCCTTATAATGGTACAGAAATATATTTTAGCCGAATAATTTAAATGGATTGTGTCAAAGAACATTGCTACATTAAATTTACCATTGACGACAACCAGAGGTGCGAAAATGTTTGCAAAAAACGCAATATTTTGTTGTTCTTTTCAATCAACATTACACAAATGTAATAATAGAATCCAGTAATACACAAAGTGATGGACATTTTATTACGGTGCCCGGCATGTAAATATTCCTCACACATAATGTAATGTTCCCTTTTTTTGCCAAAAGAAGTGTGGTGTGCGGTGGTCTAGTGGTAACGCCCTTGACTATCAAATCGGAGGTCCAGGGTTTAAATCCCGGTCCCTCCCTGAAATTTCAGAGACGTTTTTCAGTGTCTTCCACCCGCACCTCCTCTCCACCCAGGGGTTAAAATGGGTACATGTGAGGGCCACTCGCCGGTACTGCGGCTGCATGATTGCGCCATATGTTAGCAGTGATCCATATTGTAGGCGAATGACTCAATGACCAGGGGAGCAAATGTACAGTCGGCTGAGCGGTCATTCGGACAGAAAGTAGACTAGTAGTTTACTTTTTTTACTTACCCATAAAGAAATGCGAACACTCAAACATATCTTTAAACATAAGCGCTTTAACCCTTTTCTCCATGAAAATTTTGAGTAAGATATAATGGCATCATAGATATTAGTTAGATTAATTCTTATAATAAATAAACACAGACAATTTTGGTCATGGCAGAAACTGCAAAATAATATTCATATTACAGCATAAGCAAACAGAGAAGATCCTGATAAGACACCTTCCTACAGGAGCCATCTTTTCTGGGGCTTCTCTATTTGCAGAGGCACAGAAAGGAGTATTTATGGAGTAACGGGTTAAATAAATTACCTATTTCATACAAACGTTCCTAATGCATAATGTTTGATCAATATTACTCTGTTGAACATTCTGAATTGCTTTAAATATATTGTATACAGTTTCAATTACAGTATAGAATAAATATACATGGTATGTACAGTTATATTAAAAACATGTCATAATTATATACAAATTAGGAAAGTATGAAATACTTCGAAAGCAAACGCAGCCATGTGAACAGAGCAATTGCAGACTCGGTTTTTAGTCTGTTTATGAGCAGTAATTAAAAGTGCAGCACTACTCACGCCACCTAGCACCGGCTTAAACGGTATTCATAACATCGAAACTAATGATCCCGAATGACTAGTAAATATAACAACACTGAAGAATGAAGTACGGAACGACTTGTTACATACATGCACTTAACACCTGTTGTGGTGAAGTACATAAGTTCTGAAAGTAGGAGATCCTTCGAAAGCAAAAGCAGCACTGTTAAAAGTGAAATTTGCAGATTCGGTTTTATTGTGTCTGTTCATGAGCAGTTATTGAAACTTCAGCACTACTGACGTTCCCTAGTTTATAAGTTTGATTAAGCGCGGATAAATACACCACACGATGTGGCCAGCAGCTGCTTTATTGTGACGCAATGCATACAGTACAACGTTTATTTTCATAGAAACGATACACGGAAGCCCGCTCCTTCAACACCCTCTGTTATTAGGCCACAGTGTTAGCTTGTGTTTTAATTGGGCACTACTTGTTTAACTCTTTACTCCATAAAATAGGCATTTCGATGGCTTTGCAAACAGAGTAGACCCAGGACAGACGACCCCTTATAGGAGCCGTCTGATCAGGTCTGCTCTGTACGCTTTTGATATGATATACATATAAATCTACAGTTCCCGTCATGATAAACATGCATGTGTCCATGCGCTATTATAACAAATAAGCTAACTAATATACATGAGATCATCATTTATTGCCTAAATAGTCATGGAGTGAAGGGTTAAATACACAAACAGTATGTTCTGTCTAATGACGGTCAGCACCCGATGACCCTTGAACGTAAGTGTCGACCTGGTACATATGTACGAAAGACCGGCGGTGACATTTCCATTTCAAGATTTCACACAAAGCAATTCATGATTTCACGATTTCACAATTTCACGATTTCACGATTTCACTTCAAAATTTCACGATTTCACAATTTCACAATTTCACGATTTCACGATTTCACTTCAAAATTTCATGATTTCACGATTTCATGATTTCACAATTTCACGATTTCACTTCAAAATTTCACGATTTCACAATTTCATGATTTCACAATTTCACGATTTCACTTCAAAATTTCACAATTTCACGATTTCACAATTTCACGATTTCACAATTTCACAATTTCACGATTTCACAATTTCACGATTTCACGATCTCTCTTCAAAATTTCACAATTTCACGATTTCACAATTTCACAATTTCACAATTTCACGATTTCACGATTTCTCTTCAAAATTTCACAATTTCACGATTTCACAATTTCACGATTTCACAATTTCACAATTTCACGATTTCACTTCAAAATTTCACGATTTCACAATTTCACGATTTCACGATTTCACAATTTCATGATTTCACAATTTCACGATTTCATGATTTCATTTAGTCCATTTGAATTGTTATGACGTCATCAAAACGCACATGTTGAAGTGAAAGCCACGATGAAAGAAACGGCGGAAAACTATGACAATCTTCCCTTCCAGAACTGTAGGGCCGAGGGCCTTCATATTTTGCATGTAGCTTGTCCTCAGGTCCACCATCAATATTGTTTAACCCTTTCCTGCATGAATATTCATGCATGAGAATTGCCAATCATGTGTTTATTGTGTTAAATCAGTGTCTTATGTTTGTATGACACTGTACTGGAGGAGAATTTAATTAATAATAAACTGTAAGAAATAATGGCATCATGGATTTTAAATAAGATTAAATCCTATAGGAGTCGTCTGAGCTGGGTCTAGCCTGTTTGCAAAGGCGTAGAAAGGTGTATTTATGGATTTCAAATTGCCATCCTGATTTCAACGGCGAGAGCCACTCTGTTGCCGTAATTACGTCAGCGTTCCACGTGGCTAAAAGATTCTACATGAGGTTGAAATTGCGAAATCGAGAAATTGTGAAGTCGTGAAATCTTGAAATTGTGAAATCGTGAAATCGTGAAATTGTGAAATTTTGAAGTGAAATCGTGAAATCGTGAAATCGTGAAATCATGAAATCATGAAATCATGAAATTGTGAAATCGTGAAATCATGAATTCTATTGTGTGAAATCTTGAAGTGGAAATGTCACCGCCGGTCTTTCGTACATATGTACGTAAACTTCATTAACTCTACATTGATTGCTGTTAAATGACAGTATTATTAACATCAACGTTCATTTCATTTGCTAGTTAATGACATAGAAGATGGTTCTGTAGTTGGAGGGTTTACGTAGCACTGTCGCTGTTACTCTAGTGTAACGAAACACGTTTAAAATATTCACATTTCGATGTTTTACAAAACAGTTTAATGTTGTTACTGCGCAACTCTCGTGTTTTGCTCAGATCGACATTCATTAACTATTCTAATTATAATACCGTCATTATATCTATTAGAACACATTTAATTACAAAGTAATGCTTGTATGTTCGTTGTGTCAGCATACATGTTAACCCTTTACTCCATGAATATTCAGTGAAGAAATAAAGACGCCATTATTATTAATCCAAATTAGTTTTATATGACAGCATATGGACACCGGTAATTATGACCATGGCAGAAACTAGAGACATGTCTATATCATGTCATAAGCAAACGGTCCATACTCGAACCTCTGATCTGGGTATACCCAGTTTACAAAGGCGTAGAAAGGGGTGTTTATGCAGTAAAGGGTTAATCGTGGTATTTATGGGTACTGTAATATAATAGACATTTAAATTAAAGAAAAGCTTTAATATTAAATAGAATGTAATCTAAATCAATATGATACATACATAAAATAAAGTATTGCCATATGATTTGGGATTCTACAATATGGAAATGCCTGGTAGAAACTATTCAAGACGGATTATGATTGGACTGAACGAGACAGGACTGGTAAGGTAAATTGTATGGACTTAATCAGGCTGGATGGGGTTATACAATATGGAATGTGATGAATTGGACAAAATAGGTCGGGCGGGACGATGTTTGATTAATTGTTGAAATAGAATGGTTCAGATAAGATGGAATTGAATGAAAAATGATGTCTAATACGATTGATGTTATATACTAATATTAAACGGTACGCTATAAACATTGGGTATTGCCATAGATATACCGGAAAAACATAGTAAGGTCATGTAGGCAAAGCAACATACAAGACGCAACCACCACCAAAACATCGATAGATAACATGTCACACACACAACTAAACACCCAAACACACGCACATACACGAGATGAAAACAGAAAACCTTAACAGTACTTGAGACAAACATTCCAAACATGAACAAAAACACAAGTACAATGACAAAAGACAAACAAAACTGAAAGGTGTCATAGTAAATGTCGCAGATTAACCCTTCGCTTGCTGAATTTTAAAATACATTTCTCCTTCTTTACCCATGCCCTGTTGTATAATTACATATATATTCACAGGGTACAAGTATTTCGCTGAGCAATCACTGCTGTGGAGTGCACTAGTTACACAATCAACTTGTAAATAGTGCAGACCCTGATGAGACAGCTCCTGCAGGAGCTGTCTCATCTGGGTCTTCACTATTTACATGTACGTATATTGACGTGAATAGCAAGCGAAGGGTTAAGTATTTTAACAACTCTGTTTGATCTGTGCCACAACTAGCATAGTTGGGAGTCGAACAAACCGACTAAGAACAGAATTTCTGCAAATATATACAGTTGAACTTCGCTATCTTGGACTTTCTGATGATCGTTTTCTCTCAAATTCCTAACCCACCTATAGAATATTCGATAAGATCACGTGACCCCATAACAACAAATACGAACGAAGAACGAAGAACAACGACTATACACGAATAGTATTTATTGGGTAAAATGTATGTCAGGTATGGATGATATTAGAGTGATTATCATTCACTGTCAAATAAACCTTTTAAGAAAGCGATATGTAGAAATGATTTTCATTACGGATTAATTTAGCGACGTGTATCTGATTGATAGTTCACCTCGTATTTAACATGCTATCAGCCAATTAACGCATCACACCACTTAGTATGAAACGTTCCATGTAAATAAGAGGATTTGCAGTTATATATGTGGTATGAAACTTGCAACAGATGGTCATTTCAAACAAATTGTGAATCATAATGTGCACAAAAAAACATCAATAGGGGATCCACCAATCGATTTGCAAACTCGCTAAACATAATTAGCGAACAATAATTCATGGTACAATAAAACGCCGATACTGTGATACTCAAATGTATACAATTATTGATATTTAACACAGGTGACAGTTTAATACAGGATGAAGTGATTCTGAAAGCTCCCCTAGGAGCTTTTCTGCATGAGTTTCACCCTGCATGAAGCAGCCACCTGCCTACAAATATATAAATTCTTTATTATTAAAATGTCATAGTATCGAGTTTTACTGTAGTTTCAAAGTTTAAGTTTGGACATTTTTATAACGCTTTTAAAAATAGTGTACATACTTATGAACTGCTACTAATTTAGTAAACGCTTGAAAGGTGGGATGAATAATAGGACCAAACTAGAATAATTGTTTCTCGTAGAGTAGGTAGAGGACAATATACTTGAGTAGAGCATGTTAGTATGTACTTGTCATTCTTTCGATCCCGAGAGGTTGGAATGTTCGAGTTTAAAATGTGTTATCTTGCAAAGAGAATATTTATGCATTAATGTACATTAACTTTGTCCAGTTGTATTTTAGTATAGACATAAAACCGTATGGTATATTATGAAATGCATCGTATGTTTTAGTATATCTGCTCTAATGGACTGAGCTGTTGATATACATCGCAAATAAAAAAGCAAAATTTAATAATGTTTTCATGTAGCCGATCTGGTTTCTGTCCGGTTTGATTTACTTAAGACATATGCCTTGTTATGGAAACATAGTAGAAGCAGATCGGACAGGTATGTGTGATATGGTGTCTGTTTACATTGTACTCTCATTGCTTTGGTATACGTTAATCATTATTATTTTATGTTCATCAATTATTCTAATCAAATCATTAAGTAAAGGTCCTAGTGAAGTTCATAAATGTTAAACAACGCTTTTTAAGAGTTAAATAAAACTTTATTTTTTACCCTAGTATATACAAACATTTACCAGAACATAATGTAAAAAAGGTGTCATATAACTGACTGTTTCAGATTTGTTTTTCATAAGTATATTTCCAAATATCTTCTTTAGTTCATTTGGTGTATTAATAAGTCCTTATTATATGATAAATGTTCCAATTTCACTTTAATAGTTAAATAAAACTTTAATTCTTACTTGAAATATGCAAAAAGATGTGTCATATAACTCACTTTTACAGTTTTGTATTAAAATTTGTTTTCAAAAGGATCCTTCTAAAACTATTATTTACTCCTGTTGGTGTATTAATAAGTCCTTATTATAAGATAAATGTTCCAATTTGACTTTTCCCCAACACCGCTATATTTCAATCACAACAAATTGTCCAATAAAAAGCACATTGCCAGTATGTAATAGGTCATATTGTTTATCTGCAGTTCAATTCAAATGTAACAATCGTTTGTACCAGTGTGTACTCGGAATTCTCAATGAGTATTATAATGTTGATATGATTGTCACAGCCTTTCATCACACTGATTTTGATACTTGATATTGGACATCCTGCTTAAACATTTCCGACATGACATGGAATTAATGCAGTTAACCATAACTTTTATGCTCATAGGAGTTTCATTGTTGTTTTATATATTGACACTTGTATGATCATATTTAAAACTAGTTTATATCCACAGCCATATAGAAATTGCTTGAGTCTGTGTGAAATCTGCTGTCCATTGATTCTTGTTCGCAACTTGATAAATCTTCGCCCGAAAAACTTTTGTGTCATTTTGCTAGCGAAAGATAGCTTCATGAATTTTCAGAGCGCTGTACGGTCCTTGAACTTTAGCAATATTCCATATTCAATGGTCAAATGTCTTTTCATCAACGCAGACAATCCATTCCATGTTCGTTTTCAGTTATTTTTCAGAGAATAATGTTGAGGGTTGTCTAAGGACTAATCACCAGTCTATTTCAATAAGCCGTAAGTATATGTGATTTTGACATGTTTGTATGAATAATGGAATATTCCACGAAGGCATAATACATGCACTAGGTTTACCTTAAAAAACAGTATTACTGGCAAAGGTCATATTGTGGCAGATAGTAGTGTGTATTTGAAATGATTTTTCCCTACACAATCAAACACACGTACATACACGAGATGAACACATAAAACATTAACACACACAAGCACCTGAGTCAAATATGAACAAAAGCACAAGTACAAAGACACACAAACGTAAGGGTGACAAAGAGAGTACCGCTTTGGCAAGGTCAGTCGCAAAATCACCACTGGGAGTTTAAACCAGTTTACGGTCGTCCTAACCTCATGCTTATCCCAAAGTCACCCTAGTGTAAATAAATGTATCCCCATCGGACTTACCTACATCATAGAAGATGGTAAACACATGACAATATGTAAAACATAGCATAACAACTGTGCAAATCCGTCAAATATGTACCCAATGACTTTGTTGAAGTCAGAGCACCTGCAGGGAAGACGTTAAGGGCACGACAGGGAAAGGGTAATACATGAGTCTGGTAATCTCATCTCGTTTTTGAGTTGAGGAGTACACCATGATAGAGTACTACCCTCGGCCAATCACCGAGCAAGCAAAGAGGGAAGCGTAGCTACCGACTGTAAAAGGGTCAATAACCAAGCATGTAGTGTGTTACAATATAGCCAATGACTATTTTTACGGTACCGTAATAATACCCTCAACCGCTATTCTTACGGAAGTTCCGTAATAATAGATAAAGTACCGCCGTACACTATTCTTACGGTAGTCAATGACACACTATATATTTTTAATCCAATATGTTATGTATATTTCTTTTTATTCAGCAAGAAAACATCAGCTGTGGATAATGGTGGAATTTCCGCAATTTCGTTATCAGCTTATTAAATGTGTTGGACTTCATTTATATCTCATAACTTAACAGGTTCATAATGAATTATTTTAAAGAGAAAGTTCAGTTAAAACTTTAATACTGCTTGCAAAATTCAATAATTGCTTCCCTCTTTTTTTTTTTACTTCATTTACATCGCATGAACTAAACAAATTCGAGATAGGTAGCGCTGTAGATCAATGACACCATAATTTGCAATTCAGTAATTAATTTTTTAGTTTTAATCCTTTAAAACAAATAATAACAAATAATTAAAGATGACATTGTAGATCAAGGGCATCATTTGCAATCAGACTTAATTAGTCGATACAGATTAAATTAAACGTACATTTGCGGAGTACTACTTATCAAACAAATACTTAATATCTTGAATAAGCACAAACATTTTCAAATAATATAATATATTATATATATATATATATATATATATATATATATATATATATATATATATATATATATATTATCATACTGTAACCTATCATACTTAAAATTAATGAATCATCCACAGGTGACAATTTCTCGAATGACTCACGTAAGAATAAAGTATGGCCGTGCTTATTTCTATTATTACGGAACTTCCGTAAGAAATGCGGCTATTATTACGGTACCCTAAGAATAGCCACTGCCTACAATATAATGGGGTCATAACCTTTCTTCTTAAAGGTGTTACTGCGTTTCATAAACAAATCATGAAAATGGATATGACCACGAATTTTCCTAGTTGAAAAAAGTAGTAAAGTCAAGCAGGAAAACCCACACACAAAACGCCACCATCACCAACACATTGATAGAAAGCAATTTATACACACATACACACACATACAAACACATACATACCGAAACACACACACACACACACACACACACACACACACACAGAAAATGGAAATATCATACACGAACAAACGCACTAGTACAAGAACACCTGACCACAAATGCACGGGCGAATACGTAAGACAAAAACTACAAACACGAACAAAGACACTAGTACAAAGACACCAAACAAACAAAAGTAAGGGTGACAATGCGAGTGCTGCCTTGGAACGGTCAGTGGCAAAACCACCACTAGGGGTTTAAAACGGTATACGGATGTCCTAACCTCACACTTATCTAAATGTCACCCTAGCTAAACAAACATTGTAAATAAAGGTATGCCCGCTAGAATTCCCCACAACATAGAAGACAGTAATCACAGAACAAAATGTAAAGCATAGCATTTCAACTGTGAAAGCCCGTCAAATATGTACTCGATGACTTTGCTGAAGACAGAGCAACTGCAGGTAAGCCGTTAAGGACTAGACAGAGAAAAGGCAATACATGCGTCTAGTAAGCTCATCCCATTTCTGGGTTTAAGTGTATACCATCATAGAGTACTACTCCCGGACTGTCATCGTGCAAGCAAAGAAGGAAGCGTAGCGACCGACTGTAAAGGGATCGATAACCAAACACGCAGTGTGTTGCTATAAAATAGGGTCATAACCTTTTTTTCCTAAAAGTTTTAATGCATTTAATGAACAAATCGTGAAAATGGATATGACCCCGAATTTTCATAAGTTTGTTAATAACATCACCATAGAAATCTGGGTGAGAAATACCTTGTTGCAGTAACGTCCGTAAATTGCAGTTGTATTTACTAATGAGGGGTAAATTTCGAAAATAAAATTTTGTAAAAGCTTTCCGAATTTTATGATATATGTAACCTTGCTTAGGAAGTTTATGAGTTATAACTAAATTACGACTATTAAAATATTCTAGCAACGAACAGGCGTGTGCAAAGCGAATAAGTTGACAAATGTAAACCCCATCAGATGTAGACCGGGGAACATCTCCATCTAGTGAAGGATAATTAACAATTTTGAAATCGAAATCTTCCCTTTTATCGTATTTTAGACGAAACTTTATGGAAAGATTCAAATCTATAAAAGAAGCCTAAATGTCGGATCGATGTTTGTAGATAACATCACCATACAATTCTGGGTGAGAAATGCTTTGTTGCAACAACCTCCGTATATTGCAATTATATTTACTAATGAGTGGTAAATTTCGATAATAAAATTTAGAAACTCGTCCAAAATATAATTTTAAACTTGTTAATCATCCTTTTCTAGATGGAGATATGCCCCGTTCTACATCTTATAGGGTTTTATATTCCTCAACCTATTCTGTTTGCCAGAGCCTGTTCTTTGCTAGAAGATTTTAACAGTCGTAATTTAGTTACTGACCGTGCCAAGGCGGTACTCTCTTTGTCACTCTTCCTTTTGTTTGCCTTGCGTCTTTGTGCTTGTGGTTTTGTTCATGTGTGGAGTGTTTGTCACTGGTTCTTGTGTGTCGGTTGGTGTTTTCTGTGTTCATCTCGTGTGTGGTTTTGCGTTTGGGTGTGTGGTTGTGTGTGTATGTGTGTCATGCTGTCTGTCAGTGTTTTGGTGGTGGTTGCGTCTTGTGTGTGACCTTGCCTGCTTGACTTTACTACTTTTCAATTTATAACTGATAAAATTCTTTGAACAAGATTACATATATCACAAACTTCGGAAAACGTTTTCTAAATTTTATTATCGAAATTTACCATGCATTAGGAAATATAATTGCAATCTACGGACGTTACTGCGACAAGGCATTTCTCAACCAGAATTTTATGGGGATGTTATCTACAAACTTGGGAAAACTCGGGGTTATATCCATGTTCATGGTTTGTTTATAAAACGCATTCAAACCTTTAAGAAGAAAGGTTATGATCCCGTTATATTGCAACGCACTGCATGTTTGGTTATTGACCCTTTTACAGTCGGTAGCTACGCTTCCCTTTTTGCTTGCGCGATGACATGCCGAGGGTAGTACTCTATGATGGTATACTCTTAAACTCAGATATCGGATGAGCTTACAGGACTCATGTATTGCTTTTTCCCTGTCGTGTCCTTAACGGCTTCCCTGTCGGTGCTCTTCCTATAGCAAAGTCGCTGAGTACATTATTTGACGGATTTTCACAGTTAATATGCTATGTTTTACATATTGTCATGTGTTTACTGTCTTCTATGTTGTGGGTAAGTCCAGCGGGGATACCTTTATTTACACTATTTGTAAAGCTATGGTGACTTTGAGAGAAGTGTGGGGTTAGGACGTCCGTAAACCGGTTTAAACCTCCAGTGATTATTTGGCTAATGACCATGCCAAGGCGGTACTCTCTTTGTGACCCTTACTTTTGTTTGTCTTGTGTCTTTGTACTTGTGTGTGTGTGTGGCATGCTATCTATCGCTGTTTTGTTGGTGGTTGTGTCTTGTATGTGGCGTTGCCTGCTTGACTTTACTACTTTTTCATTTATCATTTGTGATGGAAAGATTCAAATCGAAAAAAAGCCATAATGTCAGATTGATTTGCTTTGTTTAAAGATATTTCTTTTGGGTAAATTAAAGAAATCATAGTTTCAAAATAAGGATCATCCAAATTCCAAATATCGTCTAAATACCTTGATGTTTTATTAAAAGTATTAACAATATCGACCTGTGTATCAGGTGTAAAGCTAAGCATAAAAGTCATCCCATAGCAATACAAAATCAAATCTACAACAGGAGGGGCACAATTTGTACCCATTGGTATACCAGCAACTTGACGATATATGGTATCTCCATAACGCACAAACATATTATCTAATTATCTAAAAGAACGGTAGGGAGATCTACAACCATTAAGGCAAGTTCATTTTAAGTAATGTTCAACTTTTGAATTCGAAAAGAATGAACGTTGAACATTACAAGCAAGGCACGTTTTATTTTCTCTGGCAAAAGAGTTTTTCAATTGATTTAATCAATTTATCCTTCATGAGATGGTGAGGTAGAGTGGAGATAATAGCTAAACGAAAAAATGTTGAACTGTTCATTTTCAAGTTAGAAAGCTTTAGATATGCAATCTGTGTCGTCTGTACAAGTACCCAGAAATATTTCTAATTTCTCTTCCCTTCAACCTTATGTTCGTTTAAAACAAATTAATCTTCAGTCGGCATCATCTTTTCACATACCATCTCTTTCTATTATTTTTTTTTCAATGGACCAAGAATTGTACTTTCACCTTTAATATCTGTTATCCAAAATGTTTCTTCTATTCGTAAACGGTCCTTATACAAGCGGCACAGAGTGTATCCAATTATCCAAAAGTGCTTTGCTAAGAGGTGCATATGTTGTAGTAACATTTCTTGTAATTCCTCTATAAAATCTACTGTTAATGGTAGAACATTTAATGTCAAGATAAACTCAGACGTTGATTGTACTACTACTAACGTTATGTTTTAACTTGAAACGCGCCTGGTTGCGGTATACAGTATGTAGGACAAACAGGACGTGCTTTGAATACTCGATTTCGTGAGCATGCATATCAGTGTCGAAATCGTAAACTGAAACTGTTTTTATACCAACACTTTCGGAAATCTGGCCATTCTTTTAAAGAAGTTTTAGTACAAATTGTTGAGCATATAACATATGATAAGGATGCTACTAGTAGCTTTAAATCGAAAGCTAGATTTATATCTGAATTAAATTGGATCAAAAAATTGCAAACACCTTTTCCTTTAGGATTAAATGATAATATTTACCAGACTGGAAATATTTCAAAATAACCTGATGTAGATATTTTTTCATTTTTTTCTATAAGAAAACGCAAATCTCGATCACATTGCATTCGCAAAAATGGTAATATTAAACGAAAATGTCGTTTGAAAATGACTATTCTTGATCTACATACTTTACGTCAAACTTCTGGTAAACATGCCATGCATTCTAGACTTTCCTCCTTATCTATATATTCATTAAAAGAACTTGACGAGCAAGCCGATAAAATTATTTTTAGATAAGATCCTCTCATAGGAACGGCTAGTTTGATATAAAGCTTTACTCTACATGTTCTCAGACCGCACATTGACAAATTATCTGAACACCAAATATTCTTCTTGAAAATTCCTTTTATTAATAAAGGTATTGATTTTATTGACCTCCAAAGTATTTTTAGAAACAAAAATGTAATTGATACTATTCCTAAATACTTTAAAAACACAGAACCACCTATCATCTGCTACAAATATAACAAACCCATCAGAAATACAATTTTCAACTATAATAAAATTGTGGCCGACCTTAATATTAATGATAATATTCCTGATAATTGAGATTGCGCCACCTCAAAATGTTGCTATTCTCCGGCTGGTTATGTGATTACTGGTAATTTTGAGATAATTTAAGATAAACGTCTACGATCTCTTTTGAATAAAAGTCCCAAATATAAAATACCATCCTTGATAGATTTTAATATGGAAAAATAGTCAAACAGGGAGATCCACACACGAAATGACACCGCACCAAACACCATCAAACAAGAAACGGTAAAGCCACAAGACAAAATATAACAGGACGCATATCAAGACGAAAAACATTAAACATTAAGCATATTAAACAACAAAATTGACCATAGGCTGAAAGCAGGAGTGCCGCCTTGGAACGGCCAGTAACCAAAATAAGCTACTGGGGGACTTAAACCTGGTTTACGGGTACCCAACCTCGTCCTTATCCCACTTTCACCAAAGTCAAAATGTAAATAAAATTCCCCCTCAAGACAACTCCACAACATCAATAACGATGTCTAAAATGAAATGATTTGAAAATAAACGTTAGAGGTAAACAAGCGACGTCATCATTTAAATGACGTCATAATTTAAAAGTACGGGAAAACTATATGAAACACTTCTACACCGACATTTTATAAAAAATAAATCTTAAGAAGATACAAATACTAGTGGATATTAAACATGCATAACTGATTTGTTTGAAAAAGAATAAACCTGACATCGTAGACATGTACTCGATGACTATTCAGAGATCAGAGCAGCTTGTCGAGTTCAGATTGCCGAGGCTTTACAAAAATTTAGTATTAAGTGGTGTCGAAGAGAACATGTTGAGTCTAATGCTCTTTCTAGTTGGAAAAAACTAATTTTTGATATAATTGACAAACGCATTTCCTTTTAGAGCTCTAATAAACACCTTCTTCCACCTAAACCTAGAATTTCTGTTAGACATCTTAAAAAGGGTTTACAGGATTTCCATTCAAAATACGTTTTTGTTCCTGCTGATAAGGCATCGAATAATGTGATTATTATTTGACGATTGCATTATATCGGTGTCTTGAGGCAGGAAATTATTAATACCAAAAGTACAAAAATGAGTCATGCAGGAAACAACACAAGGAAACAGCAAATGTACATAACTATAAGATCAACAAGAGACGCACAAAGACAAAACGAACACACAATAGGGGGGAGATGGAAGCACCGCCTTGGAACGGTCAGTGACAAAAGTCACTGGGGGGTTAAACCGGTTTATGGGCGCCCAACCTCACACTTATTCCATCCTCACCCTAAACCAAGTCATACATTTCAGTTACTACTGACGAAAAGACCATCGTTTCAGACCATGGCAAAAAGTGTGAACAACTTGGAACCGATATTAAAATTACACAACATAAACTTCCTACAAGGTATTGGTTACCAAAACTACATAAAAAACATATAAAGCGCGTTTCATTGCAAATTCTAGTTGATGTACAACTACTAAATTGTCTATACTTTTGACTTCTTGTTTAACGAAGGTAAAGGAACATGTAAAATTCTACTGTGATAAGACTTATGAAAATTATGGAATAAAACTCTTCTGGTCTGTTAAGAACTCTTCTGAAGTCTTAAACAAACTTAGGTACTCTATGAAGGCGACCTCTTAAATCCAGAAATGGAAGGAGAACGTCGGATATATGTACTATTTCATTTTTGTCGTACCCTTTATTACTTTTCTACAGTTACTCTGTTTGCAGCTCAATCATTGAGTACAATAGCGATAGGTGGATACAGTATTTTCAATAAAATGTTTTTTGTTATACATGCACTTTACCACTGTATTTGCTGTCGCGGTTGTTGTAGATTAGTCGGAGAGGGGATACGTTTATTTACACTGTTTGTCTTTTAGGATGGGGATGGAATAAGGGTGAGGTTGGGCGCCCATAAACCGGTTTAAACCCCCGGTGACTTTTGTCACTGACCGTTCCAAGGCGGTACTTCCATCTTCCTCCTATTGTATGTTTGTTTTGTCTTTGTGCGTCTCTTGTTGTTTTTTCTACCTATGTACATTTGCTGTTTCCTTGTGTTGCTGTTCGGGCGAGTGTTTGTTCTGTATGTGGTGTTTCCTGCATGACTCATTTTTGTACTTTTAGGAACAAAAGGTATCTTGCATCCACTGTAAGCACGTACGATTTTTCTACTCTGTACACAACTCTTCTTCATATTTAATTAAGGATAAGTTTACTAACTTATTCCAGAAAGTATTTGCCCCGGAAAAAACATCATTCCTGGCATGTAATGCTGAAAAAGCTTTCTTTACTGACGAGCAAATGAAATATTACACTAATTGGACGTGCTTAGAAGTTTGCGAATCACTAACCTTTCTTTTGGATAACATATTTGTACGTTATGGGAATGCTATATACCGTCAGGTATTTGGTATTCCTATGGGTACGAATTGTGCATCACTTGTCGCAGATTTGTTTTTGTACTGCTATGAGAGAGATTTCATGTTGCGTTTGAATCCTCAATCACAGGAAGATGTTATAAAAGCCTTCAATGAAATTATTGTCGATATTTGGATGATATTTTTAACTTAGATAACCCTTTATTTGATGCTCTGATTCCTACAATTTATCCTAAAGAACTCAAATTGAATAAAGCTGACCCGCCCGACAACTATGCAGCGTTTCTTGATCTAGACCTTAAAATTGACAATGGAATGATTTTTTCTAAAATATATGACAAAAGAGATGATTTTGATTTTAACCCTTTCCCTCATATTGACGACTTTTGACAACTCTGTAAAAGTCACTTTGAGAAACCATTGTGATAAATAGAGCATTTGCTCTTATAGGAGCAAATGCTCTATTTATCACAATGGTTTCAAACTACACAATTCTAAAATTTTCCTTTTCTCTAGATAATGCATTTTTGGTAGATCTATTCAAAGAGGTTGTATCTAAAAATAGCATATGAGGGAATGAGTTAATATTGTAAATGTTCCTCATCTTGACGGGGATGTTCCCCGTGCTCCATCTTACGGGGTTTATATATCTCAACTTATTCGTTTTGCTAGAGCTTGTTCATCTATTGACGATTTTAACTGTCGTAATCTCATTTTAACTGAAAAACTGCTTAAGCAAGGATATAGATACCATAAACTAAGAAACACTTTCTCTAAATTTTACTATCGAAATCTCTCGCTTATTGGCAAGTACCAATGTAATCTCAATGCGCTTCTGCGACACGGTATTTCACATCCTGAATTTTATGGTGATGTGATTTACAAACTTCGTAAAATTATTGGACATTTTCTCACTTTGTTCATCAAATATGTTAAACAATTCATTAACAAGGGATATGATCCTGTAGTACTACAACACCCATACTGCATGTTTGGTTGTCAACCCTTTTACAGTTGGCAATCACGCTGGCCTCTTTGCATATACGCCGACAAGAAAGGTTTAGTACTCTATGAAGGCGACCTCTTAAATCCAGAAACGGAAGGAGAATGACGGATTTCTGTACTATTTCGTTTTTGTCGTACCCTTAATTACTTTTCTACAGTTACTCTGTTTGCAGCTCAATCATTGAGTACACTAGCGATAGGTGGGTACAGTTTGTTCACTTAAATGTTTTCGTTATACATGCACTTTACCACTGTATTTGCCATCGCGGTTGTTGTAGTTTAGTCGGAGAGGGGATACGTTTATTTACACTGTTTGTCTTTTAGGGTGGGGATGGAATAAGTGTGAGGTTGGGCGCCCATAAACCGGTTTAACCCCCCCCCCCCGTGACTTTTGTCACTTACCGTTCCTAGGCGGTACTTCCATCTTCCCCCTATTGTATGTTTGTTTTGTCTTTGTGCGTCTCTTGAATTTTTTTATAGATATGTACATTTGCTGTTTCCTTGTGTTTCTGTTCGGGCGACTGTTTGTTCTGTATGTGGTGTTTCCTGGATGACTCATTTTTGTACTGTAGTTAAGATATCATTAGAATTTTGTATGAACCAAATAACATTAATATCAGAATTTTCATCACAGTAACATTTTACATGTTATTTGATAGTTGTAAGACATGGCGTCAAAAGTTTAGATAATTTGGTGGTAGTAGTACAACAACTAGAGTTAGCAATAAAATGCGCCTTATAAGGGGTTTTATGTAGCTTCGGAATCCAGTACATAGTAGAAAGTTTATGTTGTTTTATGTTGTGGCCAGATTTAAAAGTTTTGCGCATGTTGCCATGTTCCGAGACTCTATTTTTGTCAGGGGTTTGAACGGTAATACACGATTGTGAACCATTTGAGTCCTTCTTAAAAACATTCACATAATAAAATCTTCAAATAATGATAGCATTATTTGATGCCTTGTCAGCAGGAACACGAACATAATTTGAATGAAAATTCGAAATGTTTTTCTTCGAATATCGAAATGTAACCCTAGGTCGAGGCGGTAATAGCTGCTAATATGATTTGTAAAAAGCAATACGTGTATCAATCATGTTAAAAATACGTTTCTTCCAATCCGAAAGCGCATTAACATCAGCATTATCTCGTCGACACCATTTGATGCAGTCTTCTTGAACAGCTACCGCAATACGAGTACGACAAGCGTCAAAATCAAAAGGGAATGTATTCTATATTTAGGTCCTTTAAGCCAATACGTCGCCATGTTGTCTCGGCCATGTTTTCACTATTGTGACAAGCCTCTAAGTGTATAAGTGTATGTCAGTGTCTAGCGACAGAAGTTCCCTGAAGTTCATTTGCGGCTTAATGCCGGACAATATAATTCAACAGCAAATCCCAGGTGCATTTGTAAATGTCCAGGAGAAGAAATGTCCTAGACAGTTTATTTTTCAAATATTTTCCGTAGCAATATAAAAAGGATTAAGCAATAAAATTGGCCCCTTGGATTAGGCAACACTAGTTAGCAATGTAATATACAGTGAAACTAAATATAAGAAACTAGATTGTTCTGAAAGACATTCAAGTTACATATAGTGAAGTAAATTTAGAACAGGATCAAGCACGCTCTAAATTGGCTGGAGGTGGGGAGGTGGACGGACAAAAGAAACAAATAAACTTACCTGTTAACTATAAACACTGATGGAAGAGAAATGGGGAACGCGTCCAAGTCAGGGGCGAGTCCAGTTCTGATTGGTCAAGACTAGAGAATCAGGCGTCATACGTTTGTATTGTGCGGAACAACCCAGCATCTATTGGTCAGTAAAAATAGAGCTTGAGATAGTTGCTTGTTACCACTCCGAAATGAAGGCAATCATATAATCAAGACATGAGAGGTCTGGTAGACAGTGTTTCATAATGATCATTATATAATATCCTGCTGCTGAGAGAGCAGCGCGGTTGATCCTTATCCAGTTTGCAGCCTATAAATAATTATAATATAATGTCTCGCTGCAGAAAGCAACGAGCTTGACCTTTATCCAGTCTCTTGCGGTTACAAATTATCTTTTCTCGCCAACCAGAAAAATGTTTATTTTATCTTCGTCTTCTCTATATCTATTGATGATGATTTCCCGTACATCCAATATGTAAGGTAAACTTTGACCCACAATTCATGGAAATTTACAGCATTAATTTATAGCGGAGACATAAATTGCATATGATAGAGTTTTGCGAAGATTTTCGACCAATTATCAAACTGGAGATTTGAAAAAATTATGCCCGAATTAATTTTTTAAGAGTTCGAGATTTGGTTAGACTTTCGTTCTTAATTGACTTCGAGTTCCAGATTTCATTATTTAGTGTTTACGAGGCACTACGCATGCGAGGAGTTTGATTTAAGACCCACCCAGTCTCGTGTTAGCTTTATATGGCAATTTTAACAACAATTGTGCGTGGAATGCGACGAGACCCGTTTTCGTTTGTATAATGAAAAAGAAACAAGACGAATAATTCATAGACAAAATTCTTGAACACATTTAACCATAGCATGCGTATATAATACAAAAAACGAAACACAACTTGTTGAAATGTGTTACATTATTATTATTATTATTATTATACCACATTTATATAGCGTTCAAAAGCGCTTAAATGATAACCCATTATATTTTCTTCATTGTTTCTAGCGTTGTTGACGTTATCTTACATCGTATTTTAGAAGCGTTCATTACTGACCTTTAGAATTAAATGGCGTTTCCTCAGAATCTATCAGTGACTGAGGACATACGTACTGATATTAAATAACTGACGACGGAGTCTCCTTTTAAAACATATACAAATGTATCTTCAAAATAGATTTACTCGAAAACCCAACGTGACTTACGGTTTTACTACATAACAACTAAATGAAGGGGAGGAGACACGGCCTATATTTGGAAGTCATACTACACGTGTTTGTGCGGGCTTTCAAATTCGGCAATGTGATGTAATAATAGGGCGTTCCAAACTCTAAGTTAGTGTTTATTAAGAGAGAACTTAACGATTAAGAAGCCGTCAATAGCTACGCTCGTTCTGGCTTGTTAATCGTTAAATTCTCTCTTAATAAACACTAACTATTACTTAGTACACATTGCGACTCGGCTGATTATCGAGTGATGAATAATTATGTTTTTGACTGTTTTACTTGTACTTTCAGTTTAACCCATTCACCCTATACCATTGTAGAAACAACCTCTTTGAATAAGTATACTGAGCTGGAGCATTTTATTAGAAAACAAATTGGTTAGATTTGTACACTTTTGAATCAGTGTGATACAGAAAGCATTAGCTATTGCAGGGGTGTCAAAATTATTCAGTAGGAGGGAATGGGTTAACAGTGAAGCTTAACAAAACGTAAATAACGTATTTGGCGCTTTGAAAAGTGCGTACGCTTTGTCAGTTTGTTTGAATAACGTGTCTGACTACAATTGAAACCTTCATTGCATTGTTATATCGGATAATGCACTGCATGTCATCGTCCGACAATTGTAACTACATGACTAGGTCTCATTGTGTGAAGTACGCACCGTTTCCACTCTCAAATATGGTCAAATGCACAATAGGCTCTTGTCTCAAAATGACTACTTTTAAATATAAAACATAAGTACAAAGCTATTGTTGCATTGTTATGATCTAGACTTACTGAATAATCTAGCATGCGTCATACAAGATTATTGTCATATCGCTATTGGACTCCAGACAACGCCGCTCAAGGTCGTTGTGACAGCTTAATGGAATGTTTCTCTGAACTGTACTTAAATTTGAAGCATGGTTATTGTCTACTCGGAGCATTGGTTTGCCAAGTAATAATCACATTATACTGTTCAAATTTATTTCAAATCACAAACTTTCTATTCAAAACAAAATAATCAAATAAATACAGATATGGTGTGCCTACCATAACAATACATAATGACATTGTTGATAATGTCTAATACCACATTGTGTTATAAGATCTGTAAAAGCTAAAGCCTATGGTACTTCTAATCGCAATTACTTGTTGCAATGGCGTTGAAACTTATCTAGCACTAAAAACGTTAATACAGTCATCCTTTCTACAGTGGTCACTCAACATTTTTTCTAAACTGTAGCTTAATGCAGGCCGAAAGTTGTGCAAATAGGTTCAAACGGAGCCGTTAAATAACATTCTTTGTAAAAAATGTATACCCATCACCGTGTTTATTCATTGTTGGTATTGACCTTCCTCAGCAACGTCACCGTAGTTTAACCAAAAGGGTGCGCTAATGTACGACTGCGTTGGACAGTCATGATGTGATCATAGTTTACCGTACAAATGCACACGTCAGTTTTATCGCCCTATACTACTAATATACAGTAAAACCTCTCTAAACCGGACGTTAGATTTATTATCAGTTTTGTGGACAGGTGACAGCTTAATACAGGCTGAAAGACATGCAGAAAACTCCTAGAGAAGCTTTCTGCATGACTCCCATCCTGCATTAATCAACCACCTGCCTAAAGGTATATAAAGTATTTTCTACTAGAATTTCGGTTTAGAGGGGTTTTACTGTACAGTAAAGTCTCACTAATGCGACCACTTAAAATTCACATAACACTGGATTTTCAAAATAGGCGGAAGTTTCATGCATGACTCAGGCTATGCAAAAAGTTCCTGCATGATCTTCCTGTATTATTATTGCCTTACATTAAGTTACAACATGATTTTACGGACTCATATCTTAATACATTATATGTATTAGGGAGCACAAACCACGCTTGGATACCATGTTCAAACGATAAATATATCTGAACTGAGGCGAGTGCCATTTTTCTCGATAACGTGTTCTTGTTGTTGACTTAGCTACATCAGAAACGAGAGTACATGTTTTGTCATTCCCATTTAGATATAATTACACCTTTTACATCCATGTCTACGTTCAATATCGAATAATGAATACGTTCTAGCAGTTTTGCTTGTCAGTTACTCGATAGAAACCTATTATTACAGCTATAAGCCTGGCAGAATGAACGCTCATAATAAATTAATATTTAGCCTGTTGGGACAAGTTGCGACTGTTAGATCTGAAACTGCGTTGTACTAGAATCTATATAGAGTTGTGTTATTTTGCTGCAAACTTATTTCTAGTATTTCTAGTTTCAGATAGTTTTGATCCTGATGAGAATATGAAGTATAAATCACATACAGCGTCCAGACTGGTGATATTAAGAAAGTACATGTACACTATTTACATACAAGCACTGCGCCTTTAAATCACGCAGACCTGAATGTCATATACATATTGTCACCCAAATTAAATCAAGAAAATAGTCTAAGACTTGCTAATACGACCATTTAAATGAAGTATACATCTGGATTTGTAGTTGATGCAGACCAAGTTTTATGCGGATAGTATCCTATAATAGCTTTCAACATTACTTTTACCCTGCATTAAGCAACCATCTGCTTTTACAGTCTCCCTTGTTAATAAATTACGTGGTCGCTATAGAAATATTTTACTGTAGAGTCAAAGCAGAATTCGGTTGAATTTCTGGTCCTTCCGGATCATTAGTTTTCATGTTATTAGTTCTGAAATTTGAATACTGCTTAAGCCGGTGCTACGGGCCTTGAGTAGTGTTGCACTTTTAATTACTACTCATGAACAGACTAAATTAAACCGAGTCTGCAATTTTCTCTTTTTGCATTTCTACTTTTGCTTTTGAAGGATCACCCATTTTCAGAATATATTAATCTTTTTGGCATCGAATACGTTTTTCGTCTGCAAACATTGTCGTCTGCTTTAGGTTTCTGAGAGCAAGTTGCACTGGGTCCAATGATATAAAACTTCTGAGTCTGAGTCTGAGCTCATGCTCAAGCATCTGATTGGTCAGATTCTGAACATATTTAAAATATGCTTGGGAATGAATTCAGACTCAGGCAGAGCAGTTTTATAATATCGGGGCTTTGTTTTTTTCTGAAACGCAAAACGTAAATGGCGTGTCTAATAGTTTGGTCCCAGGTGATACGCCGAGTTACTCGGCATAGTTTGGTCCCTAGTGAGACGCCGAGTAACTCGGCATTTCATCTGCATCAATAAAGTTGACAAAGGTAACCGCAAGTTGCCCATTGCAGAAAGACAGCGGAGTCTCGGCGATGTCAGCAATGAAAGAGTCAAATCAAGATGGCAGAATGTACATGTACTATAATAAGAATATTAGTAGCTAAGCTAAAAGGAACCGTTCTAATCGATTTACATTAAATCAACAAGGAACTAACTAAAGATGCTGAACATATACTGTGTTTAGCAAGGATGACATATATCTACTCTCGTTACGCCATTCTTAAGACATCTCATCATATATAAGCGATACTGGTGTATGTATTTCATGTATACTCTTTTGCGATATAATCTTAATATCTTTAACATTTCGAAAGGTTTTGAAGGATATGTCAGCGATCGGTAATGTATAGAATCAGATATATAGGTCATTTTCAAAACCAATTAATCATTCTAGACACTTTTAGGCCGCCAAGTCATTCAACTCCATCACACAAGATGTGTGCCATTTGTTTTTTTAGGAAGCGTTGTGCCTACTTTTCGTTCACACGTAATTTTGCAGTTTGTAGTGTTATGTAGTGTTATATTTATTAATCCTTACATAGCTATTCAAGACCTGACACGCGTTTGCAACCATTTTGGATCCAGACTCATCAAGATCGAAGTTGTGGACCCAGTCTCATCAGGATCGAATCTGTTTGGTGCTTTGTTAATACTTTCTTAAAAGCTTGGTATGCAATAAAACACCTCTAATAGCCTCTAGTAGAGAGGAATTCAGATACTTTAAGGCAGGTGATTGCTTAATGCAGAGTGAACGTCATGCAGAAAGCTCCTAGAGGAGCTTTCTGCACGACATTCGCTCTGCATAAAGCTACCACCTGTCTCCAAAACCGATATGTATACTTTATTTAATGTCCGGTTTGGAGTGGTTTTACTATAATCAAACGCAGTCAAACCTACACCAGATCGTCGTTTTAGCGGACATTATCTTTTCACAGCAAGGTAAGGGTTGCCACAAACAGTAGAGTATGGCTAAAGCAACCATTTCATTAATGTATGACTGTTAAAGTAAGTGGAAGCTTAGTGCAGGGCTAAAGTGACAAACAGCTCATGTATGAATTATCTGTTTCATTGCAGTCCTGCATTAAGCTACCACCTATTTAAAATATCCTGGACTAGACTTGATGTTAGACAATAGCTCTTTGACAAATTCTGTTAATTTAGGGTCACCATAGTTCAAGTAATAAATCACGGCATATTAATTTGATTTAGAAATACTATAAGCTATAGTTTTGTCATTGCTATAATTCTTCTGAACCAGCACTCGGAACACCTCGGGACCGTTTGCGTAAATTAGCTCGGAAACAATATAGAATGTTTTACGGGCTTCTTTCATTAGTCATTGTGTCAGCTTCGTCAACTGAGATTTAGTTTTGTCTGACTGGATAACATATTATTTTATCTTATTTCCACAACATATAGGGCGAACTTCTGCCATAACAAATCAGTAAAATGACTGTTTTACAGCACTTAAATGTATAACAGCATTTTTGAAAGAGATGCTTCGTTACGCTTAGCACCCGAATCGCCATCAGACGCCAATGCTCGTCGATGTCGGATAATCTACACCTGCTTAGTTTGTATGTAGGCAACATGTTTGCGTCACGCCGCTACAGATTTACATGTAAACGTATTATTCGTCCAATACACTCCTTATTTGCTGTTGGAACCTTTTATTCGGTGAGCAAAATATGTTAAAGGCAGAATACTACAAAAATGGGTTGCAAAATCGCTGTTTTGCAAATATCTGTGTAAGTTTCTATAACGAATCCGTGTTATTTACCACCATATCTTCAAAAGTTCGTACACTCGTATAATCATTCGTTGAATGTGTTGATAACTTAAACTCTCTTCCATAATGTGTTTCTATTTCACATATGCGGTGTAGTTCCGAGGAGGTCATGTGATGTGATTACGATAATTTCAGATGTAATCAACATTGACACAACATAGGGCAACATCGCATATCCTTCTACCAGATACATCCGAAATATGATTGACTTGATGGAATTAGACTAGGAGTTTCCATAGTATTGCAAAGGGGACTTTTGTCGATTATCTCCCCAAAGTCAATGTAAAAGTTGCTCTCGCACCGAGTAGGTCCCACACCGAATATCTTCTGATTTTATCGATTGACATTGTATGTCTTGAAGTTATTCATGATTATTAATCAGCAAAATGACTTAAATCATGTAGATGAAATGCAAACATCTTCAATGTAGAACATAATACGATTCATTGGACCATTTCGCACGTGGGGGTGTTGGGACTGCACTTTCAGGACCTGCCTTTCCATAGTATTGCATGGGGACTTTTATCAATTATCTCCCTAAATTCAATGTATAAGTTGCTCTTGCACCGAGTAGGTCCCACACAGAATATCTTCCGATTCTATCGATTGACATTGTATGTATTGAAGTTATTCATGATGATTTATCAACAAAATGACTTAAATCATGTAGATGAAATGAAAACATCTTCAATGTAGAACATGAATACAATTTGTTGAACCATTTCGCACTGGGGGTGTTGGGATTGCACTTTCAGGACCTGGCTTTACACTTCCCCTGTCATAACGTAAAATCAGACTTGACCCCTGACTCAATAAAACCGGGTCTGCAATTTTCTCTTTTTTCATTTCTACTTTTGCTTTCGAAGGATCACCCGTTTTCAGAATATATGTACTTCACAACAGCAGGTGTTAAGTGCTTGTTTGGCGGCCGTAAAAAGTCGTCCGTACTTCATTCTCAGTGTTGTTATATTTTCTGGTCCTTCCGGGTCATTAGTTTTCATGTTATTAGTTTTGAAAATTGAATACTGCTTAAGCCGGTACTAGGGGGAGTGAGCAGTGTTGCACGTTTAATTACTACTCATGAACATATTCAATATAACCGAGTCTGCAATTTTCTCTTTTTGCATTTCTACTTTTGCTTTCGAAGGATTACCCATTTTCTCGATGCAACAGCTTAATGCAGATTGCAAGCAATGCTGACCGCTCCTGCAGGTCTTCATCAAGCTCTCGCATGTCTATAGATATATACAGTGGTGAGTTTGTCTCAGTTTTGTTTTACACATTTTAAAATATGTGGATTTTTTTAATTGGGATATAGTCCGAGTTATCCGAATTCGATATACCGAGGCCCCACTGTATATGTTACAGAAGTTGTCAATTTCGAAAGTACATGCAATGCAAATCACTACAAAATATCCTATTTCCTCTTCATTTGAATGGAAATTAACACGAAGCAACAGAGCGTTTCAGGAAGATAGTATTAATATGGTTTCTGATTCTATTTTCCGATCCTCCTGCAATATGCTGAATTCAATGTACATGGTATTGGACATCTTATCGAAAAAAGCATGCATCGTACGATGTTGAAGGCATGTTTAGTCATTTAGTAGTATGTCTTAAGAACTTTCTTGCATGCTTTATATCCTTCAAATGCACGTCCTTTTCCCTTAATTTAGCGTTATAATAGCTGTAAAACTATCTTTTGTGTACACATTGAAGGAAGCCACCTTATTTCACGAGGTTGTTAACGAATGTGCATTGCTATTGCTTCCCAGCAAAGCATTGTATTAGTGTTTTAGCCACCTAATTATGCATTGGTAGTCTGATGTTCATGCACGATTGTAATAAATATCGAAACTTCAGAATAAAATCACATTCATTCCAAAGCATGGTAACTTAATATGGTCGAATTGGGATTTTCTGTTTCATTTTCAGAGGTTTCAGATTTTGCTGTCATTCGTTTTGAGGACAACTGCAACACTATCAAATATTTGTCAGTACTAAACATTCTGAAGGGAGAGCAAAAATTGCAACACAAAAAGAGAAAATTGCAGACTCGGTTTTATTGAGTCTGTTCATGAACAGTAATTGAAAGTGCAACACTGCTCACGCCCCCTAGCACCGGCTTAAGCGATATTCAATTTTCAGAACAAGAGGTACTGACATTCATGATCTCGAAGGATCAGAAGGTATAACAACACTGAGAATGAAGTACGGGGCGACGTTTTACGGCCGCCACACAAGCACTTAACATCTGCTGTTGTGAATATTATAAATTCTGAAGGGATGTGATCCCCGAGAGCAAACATTGCAACACAAAAAGAGAAAATTGCAGACTCGGTTTTATTGAGTCTGTTCATGAACAGTAATTGAAGGTGCAACACTGCTCACGCCCCCTAGCCCCGGCTTAAGCGGTGTTATTAAATATCTAAACTAAAAGTACAAAAATGAGTCATGCAGGAAACACCACATACAGAACAGCAACACAAGGAAACAGCAAATGTACATAACTATAAAAACAACAAGAGACGCACAAAGACAAAACAAACATACAATAGGGGGAAGATGGAAGTACCGCATTGGAACGGTCAGTGACAAAAGTCACTGGGGGTTAAACCGGTTTATGGGCGCCCAACCTCACACTTATCCCATCCCCACCCTAAAAGACAAACAGTGTAAATAAACGTATCCCCTCTCCGACTAATCTACAACAACCGCGATGGAAAATACAGTGGTAAAGTGCATGTATAACGAAAACATTTAAGTGAACAGACTGTATCCACCTATAGATAAGCAAGCGTTATGTTTTTATCACTGGAATGCACATATATGTAGTAACGGTAATCTTTTTTTAACCCTTTACACCATGAATATTCATCTACTATATAATGCATGAATATGAACTAGCTTAATACTTATGATGACATTCGAACAATAAAGGTTATGGCCATAGTACCAACTGTAGAATCAGAATCAAAAATACAAAAAGGCGGATCTATGAACGAAATGGTTAATGCGATAGCAAATTTGTAAAGTCCTTACATATAAAAAGTAAAGTACCTAGTTATAGTCTACTTTCAGTCCGAATGACCGCTCAACCGACTGTACATTTACTCCCCTGGTCATTGAGTCATTCGCACAATATGGAGCAGTGCTAACAAATGGCGCAATCATGCAGCCGCAGTACCGGCTAGTGACCCTCGCAGGTACCCATTTTAACCCCTAGGTGGAGAAGAGTTGCGAATGGGAGACACTGAAAAGCGTCTCTGAAACTTCCTGAAGGGACTCTACATATGTCTCTTACTTGTATACAGGATGATGAAATTGCAAGATACCTTTACATGTTCAGTTCACCATTCCATACTAATCAATATTCATAGCCTGCTGTTAAGTGCGTCTAAGTAAAAACGCTTTACTATTCTCCATCGATCACACACAATGTATACGGCAAAGGCATCACTCTTTGCAACGGAACGGACACGTTATCGACTCCATCCTTTCTAGATTTATCATCTATTAGTCGTTTGCGGAGGCTATGCTTCATTTGCATTTTTATTTCCAAAACCAAAAACAATATGAATAATAAAAGTATATCGACAGGTATACGATCTGTTTTTGTATGGCTAATACAGGTTGTTCTTTATTCGATTTGACATTTACTAGACGACAATAAAACAAGAACATGCAAACGAACTATTTCTGACGTACCGATTTCTAACTAAGCAGAATATTACGTCATAAAATGACTGTGCTACAGGGCAAACGATAACTAGTGTCCATCTGTCAACGTGTCTCCTTTGCTTTATTGCTGAAATATATAACTGGTAAACACCGATCAAAATCCTGTCGCAAATTTGGCACTGTAGTCGAGACAAAATGGAAGGGACATGCGATACACTTTATTAATACACCGACACATGTGATTTCAAACTATAGTTGCTGTTGATACTTTAGCACTAACGTACATACAATAATATACATCTTTGATGTAGACTATCGGTTATGTTTTGCTCGAAATGTTAATACCTTTGCAATTCTAATTCTTCGTAACAAATATAGCCCTGTGCATAATGGCTAAATACAGTTATGTGTCACCTGATATGATAATTAAGATTAATGATTAACGCAAAACATTATTATGTATAAAACTTAAAACATTTTATGCCCGATTGTGATTAAACAATAACACCATAGATCGCCATTTCATCCTTTTCGGAAGCCCTGGTGTTTATAGTTATTTGTCTATAAACAGCAGAAGTAATTATACCATTTCTGAGAAAACGACTGTCATTGTACAACTGCCAAGGTACAACTGTTAATATGCATTTGGTCATGCGGGATAAGCGTTGCATTCGTAAAATATTGATCCCCGAATGTCTTCTCAACATAGGCATTGCTCACTATCTACAGTGCTCCCTCCCTACAACGGCCCTCTCAATAACGATTCCCTCCTTACAGCAACGCATGTCACTGTTTCCGAAACAACAAGGCTCCAGACACAACCTTTTTCATCGTATTTTCTTTATGCCTCCATCAAACCCTATGTTGTGACCACTCTTTAGAATCGTCACTTTGTGACGATTCTAAAGAGTGGTCACAACATAGGGTTTGATTGAGGCATAACGGTTTTAGTTCTCGAAAAACACCATATCTGGGGATTGGCAAACAAGCTAACTCCCTCCCTATAACAACTCCCTCTGAACAACACATACAATATTCGTATCCCAAAGGGTGTCGTTGTAGAGAGGGAGCACTGTATAACAAAAACGGATTATAGTTTCCCAAATTAAACAAGGCGTTCATCAAATATATAAAGATTGATATCGATGTTTTCATATTCGTTTTATCTGAGTACTGTCTTGTTGTTTATCCTTGTCAACATGTGAGTGTTTTCTTTATCGATCGTGATCAGTAAGGTAATAAGTAAGGTAATAATTATATTCAGCGTTACTGACAATATATTGCATGAAATGTCATTGCATTGCTGGATGTCACCTTCAGTATTTTCCCATGTATGTGGCAGTTACCAGGATAAATATATCATAGTTGAAGTAAGTGTGTGTGTTCCTATACTACATGCAATTATATAATATAACATATGCAAAATGATATATTCGTAGTTCAGTACTTTGCTGGACATTACATATGTATATCACTTTAACTCTTTGCACGAAAGCGGAACAACTCTGATTACCTTAGCAAACTGTTTGGATGCAGATGAGACGCCACATTATCAGGAATGAAATAGTTTAAGAGTTTGACCATATTAGCTTAGGATGAAAAGAGTTAATCGATGCTACAACTCTTAAACCTCAATGAACGACGTAACCTACCTCAACAGACTAATTGTTTCCATATAAATAAATTACTTTGCATAGACATGATTTGTAGGTTATTTCGTCAATATGTGTTAAGTCAATGGAAACTACTTTGTGAAGGAATGTGTTTAACGTATAAACGTTATTGGCTAATTTTATCTACAATAGTAGGCTAATACATTTACTTGCAATCATTGTGTTTACATAAATGAACAACGATGGAATTTCCGAATGCACAATGTCTCTTACGAAAGACGAATATGTATAAAAGATATATTTATTTCAATATTGAGCAACAAGACAATAGTTAACAACACATATATATTTCAAAAGTATAATAATAAAAAGCTAATAATAATAGTGTTATAATAGTATGCGTGTTATGAACCACGCCGCATCAATATCAAGGATGACACAAAAAAGAGAAAATACATCTCTTATTTCCAGTGTGGTCATTATGTATACCAGTCGGCTTTTCAGTTTTCAGTTTTCAAGTACAGTTAAACCACAGACTTCAAGTGAAAGCACACTTGCTCTGACAACATGGCATGTATTATCAATATTATAACAGTTTGCTAAATAAGAACCTGACCAAATCGATAAATCGCAACAGGTATTTATTTCGATATTTCTATCACCTTGGAAAAAGTCAAATGTGGGTCTGCTCTATAAAATTATTATAGATATGATAGTTTCTTTTTACTTAAACGAAATAATCCTATATACATTTATTTTATGATAAGCTAATACGTGTCCATGGTGTCATTATTCCTTACATGAATATTCAGCATTAAAAAGGTTAAGTCAACACATTAGAGTCGGGTATTGTCACCTCTAATAGACATTGGCACCTCATTGAGTTTATGTAATTATTCACGTTGCTCTCATGGCAGATTATTCTACTTAGCAAGTTCAGGATTGGTTATACCCCGTTGACGTCCGTCTTGATGAAACGTAACATGTATTTCACTTGCGTGCCGAACATGTCCGATCGGGTTGATATCTGAACTACAAATCAACTGTGACTCTTCGTTAGGGGGCGAGTGCTGTATTGCATAAACGTCATGCCCTATTATGCCATACTTGCCGTAAACGCTAGCTTAGTACCTTGTCACATTCATTGTTCATTTTGTTCATTATGTATGCAATGATGTTGACCCGGAGACAATTACAGACCATTTACTATGTTGATATGTCTAAGTCACATAACCAACAAAAACACACCAGTAAACCCACTGCAAGTTAAAATATCATACTCTACCAGTCACCTTAGATCGAACTTTATTGCTGACATTGTTCATCTGTAGTTGTTGGTGTCTAGACGTAAGTACTTAATCGACCTAAGGCTATCTAACGCGTACACAAGCAGAATTTGAATATTTATTACTGTATGGGTAGATATTTCATGGCAGTGATTATCTATCGTCGAACCAGACGGTTGATCATATTAAATGTACCTGTTTGCCAAATTGTGGTGAAAACGCTGCCGGTAATGTGTGCTAATATAGAATGCTAATTTTCATATTCCTCTTGTATACAACCAGAAAAATGGTTAAAATAATTTCATTATGCGGAACAGAGGTACCACTGTTACTACACGATGGGCTCTCTATGCTCAATCATGGCATGTGAGTGCAAGGTTAGGATGTCCTTAAAGCGGTTTCAACCCCAAGGTTTTGGTGTTGCCCCTGACCATGTATCTCTGTGTGTGTGTGGGTGTGGGGTGCTGTTGTGTGTGAGTGCAGGTGTTTATGTCTCCCTTGTTTTCTGTCGATGTTTTAGTAGTGGTTGCGCCTTGTGTGTAGCTTGTTCTACTTGACTTTACTACTTTTAAATTCATACAAAATATTTTCTATTTTTCTAACTATTTCACTGCCCAATAATACCGTCTCTAAATGTGTTGTCTGCTACAAGTGTCGTTAATTGTAATTTCGTTAAACGTACTTGCCATGTAAAATCCGTTTGGATCCTGATAACATACCAAATTACTCGGCGTTTCACCCTGAATCCAAAGTTCTCGCACAGATGCCACAATAATAGCAATATAGTTAAACACTATAAAGGATAAGAGACTTAGGTTGTTTAACGAACACGGTTTACAAATAATTGGCTCATAAAGCAAGCGCGTGTTTGTCGTACCACTTCGACCCATGCTTTCGGTTTTCGAACGCATCACTAGGAGATTTGAATCAACATATATAACAACGTTAATTGTACCTGAACCATTTACGCCATGAATATTCATGTAAGAAATAATAACATCGTGAATGTAATAATTATCTATTCTAATCAATATGTAAATAATTATCATGTCACAAGTGAAGTGTATGGGAGTATAACTATGAAAATGAATAACACGTGATATACAGACATTAGATTTATGAGTGTATGTCAATGAAAAGATGTACAGTGTCACTTTGAAGTACATGCACGTTATGCATGATTGTAGTTACGTATATTGTACTCATGCTAATATGGTTTACCACTTTCTTAATTAAACATTTTACGAATGCTTATGAAATCGCTTATCACTCCGTTGGGATATTTATGAATATTGTAGCAGCATATTCATTTCAGTTGGCCGACTGACAGCAATCGATTTTGGAACATTGCAAAGGCGTTCTGAAATAAGATCAAAGCGAGCATTAACATTTGCGTCGTGCATCGCAAAAATCACAGTGACCTCATGATGTTACACTTTATAGATAGACATCAGTCATTGGGTTCCCGATGGAGCTTAGATAGTGTAAACACTGATTGAAGTTCACCCCATATACATGAACTTTTCATTTGAAGACAGAACAAAGTGGAGAAAGAGTGCAATGAAGTCAACTAAGATGAATAATATTTTATCATTAATGAATAATTGTTCATGAAATATAAATAAAGTTCGTTGAACGTTTCGTTAGTTTTTGTTTTATTCTCCTCAATTCAGTCCACGTGCCTTATTTCGTTTCCAAATTAGTCTTATTTATATGTAAAGTGATATGCTTCCAAAGAAAAGTGTAAGTCAGTGTCTCGTACTACCATATATCGTTAAGTTGTTGACATACCCTTGGTACAAAATGTGCCCATCTTGATTTGTTTTTGTATTGCTATGACGGTGATTTTATACTAATGGAAATGTGGTAAAGCCAAGCAGGTAAATTCACACACTAGACGCAACCATCACCAAACTATCGGTAGAAAGCAAGTAATACACACACACACACATTCACACACACAGACACCAGACAAACATAAAAGTAAGGGTGACAAACGGAGTATCGCTTTGGAACGGTCAGTGGCAAAAGCACCACTGGGGGTTTAAACCGGTTTATGGACGTCCAGGCATCACACTTATCCCAAGATCACCTTAGCTAAACAAACAGTATACATAAAGGTATCACCGCCGGACTTCTTCACTACATAGAAGACGATAAACACATGACAAAATATAAAACATGGTATAACAACAACTGTGACAGTCCGTCAAATATGTACTAAATGACTTTGCTGAAGTCAGAGAAAATGCAGTGAAGCTGTTAAGGGCACGACAGAGAAAGGCAATACATGAGTCTTGTAACTTAGTAGTAAGCTCATCCCATTTTGGGTTTAAGGGTACAATCATAGAGTACTACCCTTGGTCTGTCATCGCGTGAGTAAAAAAGAAAGCGTAGATATAGACATTAAAGGGGTCAATAACCATTCATGCAGTTTATTGCAATATAATTGGGTCATAACCTTTCTTCCTAAAATTTTAAAATTATGAAAACGGACATGACTCCAAATCTTCCTAAGATTGTAGATAATATCACCATAGAAGTCTGAATTGAAAATACCCTGTTGCAGTTGAAAAAGTAGTAAAGTCAAGCAGAACAAGACACACACAAAACGCAACCACCACCAATACACTGACGGAAAGCAAGTAACACACACACGACCACACATACAAACGCGCGCATGCACACACACACAAATACACGAGACGAAAATTACAAACATGAACAAACGCACAAGCATAAGGCCACAGACAAACACGAAAGCAAGGGTGACTAAGAGAGTACCGCCCTGGAACGGTCAGCGGCAAAAACACCACTGTGGGTTCAAAACCGGTTTACGGATGTCCTATGCTCACACTTATCTCAAAGTCACCCTAGCTTAACAAATAGTGTACATAAAGGTATCACCGCCAGACTTTCCAACAACATAGACGACGATTAACGCAGGACAAAATGTATAACATAGCATGACGACAGTTGCAAAAATACATCAAATATGTACTCAATAACTTGCTGAAGAGCAACTGCAGGTAATATTCTGAAAATGGGTGATCAAAAAGTAGAAATGCAAAGAGAAATTACAGACTCGGTTTTCGACTAAACTGTTAAATATGAGATTATATAAACGAGATACATGTATTTTCAAAAAGGTAGAAATGCAAAAGGAGAAAATTGCAGACTCGGTTTTATTGAGTCTGTTCATGAGCAGTAATTGAAAGTGCAACACTACCCACGCACCCTAGCACCTGCTTAAGCAGTATTCGATTTTCAAAACTAATAACATGAAAACTAATGATCCCTAACCCTAAGCCGTTAAAGGCTCGGCAAGGTAATACATGAGTCTGGTAAGCTAATCCCGTTTCTGGGTTTCAGAGTATACCATCATAGAGTACTACCTTCGGCCTGTCATCGTGCAAGTAAAGAGGGAAGCGTAGCTAACGACTATAAAGTGGTCAATAGCTAAACGTGCAGTGAGTTGCAATACAGTCGAGAAATCGCCTGTTAGACGCGAGATAAAGCGACTTTGCTTATTCCCTGATAGAAGCGGATATCCGCGGGTCTATCCATTATTGTGTATAAGCAGGTTTGAGCGAGTCCAATATTTACCTGCTAATATCTGAATTTTCTAGTTAAATTTCTGTATCTGGATATCTACACATTTAAAGTGTGCTAATATATCTTCTGAAATCCCAAATCAAATAATAGTGTTACTACAGAAAAATATTGCAAAAAACGAAGCTGAAGTCGAGTGGTATATTCTTTTTATATGGTCGATGATCATCGTAAGACATGGGTATAATACTATTCGTCATTATTCGGAAAGTACGAACTTTGCCGATAAATGATCACACGAAAATTTTCCACTGTCGCCAAGGTCAAATTCTAAATATAAATATGTTAAATAAAATTGAACAATGACTATTCGGAACTCCATAAATCACGTGCGACTTGCCTTGGGGCTAAAATAACACATGGGAAACCCGTTGTTAACCTCAAAACACACCGGCGGATATTGGGCGATTGAACTTTCGTAAGTATAATCCAATTAGAGGGTAGACAGCAATATCAATCAAATAACTTAGCTAATCAACCAATTTAACCATTCAAGCGAATCATGTCAGGGAATTCATTCATAAATGTCAAACAGTTAGAATCTCGTGTGGACGCCGATATTTTTTTATCGAGACCCAAACTGTCTGAATTGATATAAAACGAATATTTCGATCATACGCGCCATTCAGTTTAGATCTGGATGAAATGACAAGCTACGTGGCGTCTCATCTACATCAAAATTGATTTAATACATATACCATAATACAAAAAAACTGAATTTGTGTAGATATGAAAAAAATAGTCAAACAGGGAGAGCCACATACGAAATGACACCGCACCATACACCATCAAACAAGAAACGGTATAGCCACAAGACAAAACATAACAGGACGCATATCAAGACGAAAAAATTTAAACATTAAGGATATTAAACAACAAAGTTGACCATAGGCTGAAATCAGTAGTACCACCTTGGAACGGTAAGTAACTAAAATCAGCTACTGGGGGACTTAAACCTGGTTTACAGGTACCCAACCTCGTCCTTATCCCACTTTCACCAAAGTCAAAATGTAAGTAAAATTCCCCCTCCAGACAACTTCATAACATGAATAACGATGTCTGCCAAAATGAAATGACTTTAAAATAAACGTTAGAGGTAAACAAGCGACGTCATCATTTAAATGACGTCATAATTTAAAAGTACGGGAAAACTATATGAAACACTTCTACCCCGACATTTTATAAAAAATAAATCGCAAGAAGATTCTGTATGTGGTGTTTCCTGCATGACTCATTTTTGTACTTTTAAGTATGTACAACTGTTTTGTTTGAAAAAGAATAAACTTGACATCGTAGATATGTACTCGATGACTATTCAGAAGTCAGAGCAGCTGTGGAGAAGTCATTTGGGGTACGACAGAACTGGCAAAATACAAATATCTAATTTCCTCCCTCCGTAAACGGGTTTAAGAGGGAATCTTCATAGAGTATTAAGTCTTTTCCGTCGTCGCACAAGCAAAGAGGAAAGCATAATGACCAACTGTAAAGGGGTTGACCACCAAGCATGTAGTGTTCTGCAATATAGAGGGGTCATATCCCTTTTTAATGAATTGTTTTATACGTTTGACATAGTATCAAAATATGTGTGTCCAATAATTTTGTAGTTTGTAAATGACATCATCGTAAAACTCCGGATGTGAAATACCTAACTTTAGAAAAGTACGTAAATTACAATTGTATTTGCTGATGGGTAGAACATTACGGTAGTAACATTTTAAAAATGTTTTACGAAGTTTGTCATATTTGTAGCCCTGTTTTAGTATTTTTTCAGTGATAATAAGGTTACGATTGTTAAAATCATCATAGAACAAGCTCTAGCAAAACGAATAAACCGAGAAATGTATACACCGTAACATGTAGCACGGGGAACATCCTCATCCAAATGAGGATAGTTAACTATTTTAAAACTAAAGTCATCCCTTTTGTCATAAATTCCAAAAGAAATTGTTCCATTGTTTATAGATAAATTTAAATCTAAAAAGGCTGCAGATATGTCAGAACTATTTGCTTTATTAAGCTTGAGGAACTATTCTAAATCTAGATTAATGCATAATAAATGCAAATGAGACAGATATCAGGAAAAGTGGGTTGGGAGATTGTAAGCAGTGTAGCAGCCGCTTTTCCTACGCGGCGTATGATCAGGATCTGCACTGTTTGCTGGGCCACAGGAATAAATAAAATTCTGAAGGGAGATGATCCTCCGAGAGCAAAAATTGCCACAAAAAAAGAGAATATTGCAGACCCGGTTTTATTGAGTCTGTTCATGAACAGTAATTGAAAGTGCAACACTGCTCACGCCCCCTAGCACCGGCTTAAGCGGTATTCAATTTTCAGAACAAGACGTACTGACATTCATGATCTCGAATGATCAGAAGGTATAACAACACTGAGAATGAAGCACGGGGCGACGTTTTACGGCCGCCATACAATCACTTAACACCTGCTGTTGTGAAGATTATAAATTCTGAAGGGAGGTGATCCTCCGAGAGCAAAAATTGCAAAACAAAAAGAGAACATTTCAGACTCGGTTTTATTGAGTCTGTTCATGAACAGTAATTGAAAGTGCAACACTGCTCACGCCCCCTAGCACCGGCTTAAGCGGTGTTCAATTTTCAGAACAAGAAGTTCTGACATTCATGATCTCGAATGATCAGAAGGTATAACAACACCGAGAAAGAAGCACGGGGCGACGTTTTACGGCCGCCACACAAGCACTTAACACCTGCTGTTGTGAAGATGATAAATTCTGAAGGGAGGTGATCCTCCGAGAGCAAAAATTGCAACACAAAAAGAGAATAGTTTGAAATTGAAAGTGCAACACTGCTCACGCCCCTAGCACCGGCTTAAGCGGTATTCAATTTTCAGAACAAGAAGTACTGACAATCATGATCTCGAGTGATCAGAAGGTATAACAACACTGATTCTGCCGATTCTGGTGATTTTCAGTGTGAAGCAGATGCTGCGTGTGAGATGCAGCTGATCTGAGTCTACACTGTTTGAAATCCTCGTGCCCGACTCAAATGCATTATAAAACTGAAAATATTTAAAAGAACAATAGCATAATGTATATGTATCGGAATGTCATGATAGAGAAACAGTTTTATTCATTAAGTTCTGTGAACATGCAGATAAAAAATGTGTCCCGATTATTTTTTTCAGGTGGCGGTATTCGTTTTGGAGCCAGGCCCAAACCTGCTGGACGGGTTTTATACCTTAGATCCAGATCAGACACCGGAAAACTCAACATCTAATCTGGATCTATAATTGGATTCAGATCAGACACCCAGTTACCCAGAATCTAATTTAGATCAATTTTTGGACCCAGGTCCGATGCCGAGTTACTCAGTATCTGATCGGGATCAATGTTTGGATCTAGATCCAGATCAGACAGATATACTCAACTTCTGATCTGGTTCTAACCTTAATGACTGAAATGAGTCACTCAGCGTCTGATATCGATCCAAGCGTGGATCCAGAACCGGCGCTGAGTTACTCACTGTATGATATGGGTCCGCGTTGAATGAATGAATGAATTATTTTCTCAGCATCTGATGTGGATCAAGCATGTTTGGAAATGATATTTTATTTTGAATAGCAGGCGATAGGTTACTGTTTGAAAAAAAATAGCTGAGATTTGAAGGTCAATTATAATAAAGTTCTGAAAATATATTGACTTGCCTCGTTTTAACCCCGTATATTGTGCTTATACATACATTTGTACTCAAAAATGCATGAAAATACACCATCAAAAAGAGAATTTAATTCCCTAAAAACTTTTTTATTTACACTATAATGATAATGGTAAACATAAATGCATTGGTATGGGATTGAAAAGGACAGGTGTCAGATTCAAACTAATTTTCCAATATTTCCAATAAACTGTATTGGTGAGAGTGTGTTACGCTTACCTATATCGGTGTAAGATAAGGGTTTGAAAGTTTGGCTATTGGGTAAAGGGTTAATAAACAAATCAGAAAAATGGATATCACCCCGAAGATTAAAAACCTGACACATAAGCTGATATTGTTAATGCTTTAAATAAACCTTCCATAATCGATCCGACACTATGGCTTCTTTCTTAGATTTGAATATTTCCATCACAAATGATAAGGTTTCTTAAAAAATATACGATAAAAGGGATAATTTCAATATTATTCTTTTCGAGATGAAGACGTACCCCGTTCTGCATCTTAATATGATGTTTATATTTTTCAATTTATTCGCTTGCAAGCATTAAATTATAACTGACAAACTTCTGAAACAAGGTTAACCCTTTCGCTGCCAATGCCGGATCTGTGATTACCTATGCAAACTGTTTGGATCCAGATGAGGCGTCTCATCAGGATCCAAACTGTTTGTTACTGTTAATTTGTTTTTGAAACAAAAATGAAGAAAATCAAAATAATGAAAATTTGTAGCAGACGACAAAGTTAGCAGACGACATAGTTTGGCAGCGAAAGGGTTAAAGATATATAAAACTCGGATTTTTTTTTTCTTCAGAAATCTGTTATCGAAATTCCCTTTTCATTAGTAGTAGTCACGCTTCCCTCAATACTTGGGCGACGAAAGGCCGAGGGTAGTAATCTTTAACGGTACATTCTTAACCCTTTCACCGTCGCAAAAATGCACCACGACAAATAGTGCAGTGCACGGTCATGGACGTCACTTTTTGTCTGAATTTTTTTCTATATCTGTGCTTTATTCCGTTGAAATTGGCTTTTTTCCCTTATTTTACAGAATTATTTCACAAAATTGGATTGCAGACGACAATTAGAAATTTCGTACAGAAACAATGTGAGGTTAGGACGTCCGTAAACCGGTTTATCACCATCGCTTTTATGTTTGTTTGGTGTATTTGTACTTGTGCGTTTGTTCAGGTTTTTAATTTCTATCACGTACATGTATGTGTGTGTGCGTGCATGCGTGCGTGTCTGTATGTGTGTGCTTGTATATGCCTGTTACTTGCTTTCTATCGATGTTTTTGTGTGTATTTTTCTGCTTGACCTTACTACGTTTTCATCTAAATCCCAATTGGTGTTTTTTTTTCACTGGGCGGTACACTCGTTGTCACACTTACTTTAATGTCTGTCTTGTACCTTTGTGTCGCTGTACTTGTTTCTTGTATGTGTACACGTATGTGTGTGATTGTGTATGTGTGTGGGTGTGGGTGGGTGTCAATCATAAAAGTACAAAAATGAGTCATGCAGGAAACACCACATACAGAACAAACAATCGCCGGAACAGCAACACAAGGAAACACATAACTATAAAAACATCAAGAGACGCACAAAGGCAAAACAAACATACAATAGGGGGAAGATGGAAGTACCGCATTGGAACGGTCAGTGACAAAAGTCACTGGGGGTTAAACCGGTTTATGGGCGCCCAACCTCACACTTATTCCATCCCCACCCTAAAAAACAAACAGTGTAAATAAACGTATCCCCACTCCGACTAAGCTACAACAACTGCGATGGCAAATACAGTGGTAAAGTACATGTATAACGAAAACATTTAAGTGAACAACTGTATCCACCTATCGCTAGTGTACTCAATGATTGAGCTGCAAACATAGTTACTGTAGAAAAGTAATAAAGGGTACGACAAAAACGAAATAGTACAGATAACTGACGTCCTCCTTCCGTTTCTGGATTTAAGAGTTCGCCTTCATAGAGTACTAAACCTTTCTTACTATTAAAAAAAATTATATTATAAAGTTACCATTAAAGCAAATACTAAATTGAGCATTATTAAATGAGTTGAATTAACACCTTGTAATACAATCAGTGCTTTGATTTAGGTTTGTATCGTATACATTTAAAATGTGAGTTACTCAAGAAATAACTTCGATCATGCCGTTACTCCTAATCACATAATTATGATATCAAAGAATGTGGAAGTTATTTCCTTGTGGCTTGGTGGAATTCGAAACGCATGAAACGTATAGCATTACAGAAGCGTTCTAGAAATATCAAAGTAATTACACACGTTTAGTCGAGCAGTATCAGCTACATATTTTACCTCCTCGAAATAAAGTGTTGCAGCGTATCCATATTATCACGATTTCTCAACTATTGTCCACCTTGACCAATCGGTTGTGTAGATCCTTGTTCAAGACGTCGACTTTGACAATGTTTTGAAATTAATATCTAACAAGCACACAGTAGAAACCTATAGATTACTGAAAGAAATATTGGCTGGATGTCTATGCAGTAGGAAGGGGTTGTACAACTGCATTCAAATTCCTACGAATGTGTCTGCATATTCCCCCATTGATATATGTCTGGCATCAATAACCTGTGCTATATCACCAAGCGACGATTGAACGACGGGTTTAATAATACCGATGTAGTTATAACAAGATTCCATATTATGTATGTCTTGTTTTGTCTAACGATCCTGGTAAAATAACATATTCATGTATAGTTACCAGTTAGCCCATAAAGTTTTTCTCTGTTTTAATATTTGAATAAGCATTTCTATTAGTCAACAGTGCTGGTCATTATGTAGAAATAGTACATTAAACATAAATTATAGTTAACATTCCCTTCAGAATTTATAATCTTCACAACAGCAGGTGTTAAGTGATTGTGCGGCGGCCGTAAAAGGTCGCCCCGTACTTCATTCTCTTTTTTTTTTTTTTTTTTTTTGGTGAAGTTTTTCAACTTCTTTTATTATAAATTTTCAACATAGTATATACATTTTAAAACATATATGGTCAGTATAAAAGGGTGTACCATTTCATACTCTGAGTAGACCTAAATACTTATTGAATCTAATCAAGAATATAGAAAGTCTATTTTTCAACATCAAATAGGAATACATGAATTTAAATTCGTTAACAAATAGTGCGTCTGTATTATATGTATTCTTTCTCTTATCGCTTATGTAATAGCCCTTATAGATACAAAAGCCTATTAGGTTGAGAACCATGTTCACATCATTAAAACGAGTGTCATTTATTTTATATCCTAATATGGATGTTTTTAAAGAATATATGTTATTTTCGAATCCGCATGATTTAAAAACATTGAGTAGCTTTTCCCATAAATGAGAGACTGCATTACATTTTAGAAAAAAATGTTCATAATCTTCTTCAACATTACACATATTGCAGTATGGATCTTTTTCAATTTTCCATTTAAACAAGTTTGATTTTGTGGCTAATATATTGTGTATTAATTTGAATTTAAACTGTTTCACGCGATTGTCGATACAAGATTGTTCTAATGATAAATAGAAGCTTTTCCAGTTTATATCTTCTTCTTTTAAAATTCTATTCCACATATTGTGGATGTATGGTTTTATAAAAGAATTGTTTCGCATTATATTATAGCATTCTTTGTTAGACATTTTTGATATACTATATCCATCGAAAACAAGTTTCAGTGCTGTCTTAACCATTGTTGACCGAGACTCTTTTAATTTAAGGGTTCTTTTCCATATTTTTGGAAAAGCTGATTTTATAACGCTGATCTGGCTGATCCAATTAGATTTATTTTTAAGTTTCCCTAGTATCCTATTTTCATCGATACTACCTGTTTGACCGATAATATCATTTACAAATAAGATGTCTGAGGCAATCCAGGTTTTAAAAATGAGAGTTTTTCCTTTAAAGAGGATGTGTCTGTTGCCCCATATTAATTGCTGCCTGATATCATAAAACTTGAGCGGGAATTTATCATAGTCTGACTGCATTGATTTGAACTCAAAAAAAGTTTTTAAAATATCTGTGTAGAATGGTGTCAGTTTTATATTAGTTTCTGGCAATGCATCTAGAGATGTAATGTTCATGTAGAATATAAGAAAGTTTTTTCCAAACTGTTCTAATAATTTCCTGGGAATAATTTTCCAGTTTGAATTATCTTTGTGTAGTAAGGCTTTTATCCATTTTAATTTGATTGACCTAATAAAACTTTCAACATCGATCATGTTAAGACCTCCATATATGTTTGCACCTATCAGTGTTTTCCTTTTGATTTTTTCTTTTTTTCCATTCCATAGAAACCCGAATATTAATTTATTTATCTCTTTTATTATTTCTTTTGACACTGGTAATGAGTGGAATAAGTAAACTAGTTTTGGTATCAATATTGTTTTAATTATAGTGATTCTGCCGTACATTGTGAGACTGCGTCGCTCCCATGTTTGAATAGTTTTTTTGCAATCGCCTAGTAATTTCTCCCAGTTACAAACATTACATGAATCTTTATCATAACCAAACGTAATTCCAAGAGCTTTTACTTTATTAGAACATTTTATGTTACCAATATTTTCAACTGAGTGTTTTGATCTGCCTATCCAGAGACATTCTGTTTTTTTCTTATTTAGCGAGAGACCTGAATATAAACCGAACGTTTCGACAATGTTTAGAGCAATATTGGCATCGTGTGAGTTTTTAACAAATAATGAGGTATCATCAGCGAGTTGAGTAAGCTTTAAGCAGTTAATTTTTCCATTATTGGTTTCTATTTTTATACCTTTAAACTCTTCTGATTCCTTTAACTTAATCGATACAATTTCTGCCACAAGTATATAGACTAGCGCGCTTAACGAGCATCCTTGTTTTAAGCCCCTTGTCTGATGTATGAGATCTGACCTCCAGCCATTATTATAGATACATGTGGTGATGTCGCCATAAAGCGTTTCCAACCAGTTAATAAAGGAATGTCCGAACCCAAATTTCCTAATAACTTTAAACATAAATGAGTGTTCGACTGTATCGAAAGCCTTCTTAAAATCCAGAAATAATATGGCACCACTTATATCAAGTAAATCTGCATAGTCTATGACATCCTGAATCTGACGTATGTTATAACCAATGTATCTACCCTTTATATATCCCTGTTGGTCAAGACTTATAATATCCGGTAGAACTTTCTGTAATCTCTTAGCAAGACATTTTGTACATATTTTATAGTCTATGTTTAGAAGCGAAATAGGACGCCAGTTTTCGAGGTTTTCCGGATCGTCTTTTTTGTAAATTAAAGATAAAACACTGTGCTTTTGGGAAATAGAGGTGCTTTTTTTGTCATACCCACAATTTAGAGACCTAACGAGTATGCTTCCTAACTTTGACCAAAATTTCAGATAAAATTCTACCGTTAATCCATCGCTACCCGGTGATTTATTAAGCTTCATTTCTATAAGTGAAGAGTAACACTCATTAACAGACAGGTAACCCTCACATAGACGTGAGGACTGCTCATTCAAAACAGAGATTTCAATGTTTTCAAGATATTCATCAACGTCATTTACTGTAGCATTCCCAGATGTGTATAACTGTCTATAGAAATCGGCCTCAGCTTTTAGAATTTCATATTTATCTGTTAAGAGTTTACCATTTATTTTTAACGAATGTATAGATTTCCTAGACTGTCTTGATTTCTCCAATCCAAAGAAATACTTAGTGCATTTTTCTCCCTCGTCAATTAATTGAACCCTAGATCTTATCATCGCCCCTCTAGCTTTAAGCGAATATATATTTTCTATTTCCTTTTCTAAAAAAGATATTCTTTCACTTATTTCTATTTTCGTATCTTTATGGTCGTCCTTTTGTAAAGCATTTAACTCCTTTTCTAATTTGCCTAAATAACTCTTTCTAGCCTTGGCATTCTGTTTTGAGTAAGTAATTACAAATTCCTTTATCTCGAGTTTAAACATCTCCCACATTGTCTGAGGGTCTGTATATATCGACTGCAGATTTATTTTACATGTGTCTATAAAAGTGTTCATTTTCTTAATAAATAGATCATCGTCTAGCAAGGAGTTGTTAAATTTCCACGTCCCTGGACCTCTATTTGTTTTAAAACATATCTTGAGCGATATACCCATATGGTCTGTATATTCTATCAATGCAGGTCTGATATCGCAGGAATGTATTAATGGTATGATATCTTCGTTTATAAGCCAGTAATCAATTCTACTACGTTCGACACTATTCTTTCGTTTCCAAGTAAACTGTGTAGTAGCTGTGTTTTTTATTCGCCAAATGTCCTTGAGATTAAGTTCTGATATAATTTTTAACAATGATTTGGATGATTTACATCTCTTTGGCAGAGGAAACCTATCAACTATGTTTAAAGCTTCATTGAAATCTCCACCAATTATAGTGATACCCAGTGTCTTTTCTTTAATTAAAGGGAGCAAACTCTGAAAAAAAGTATCGCGGATTTTTCCATCATTATTAGCATATACGCTTATCATAGTAATATCGTTTGCGTCTATGCTTACATTAAGTAATAGGTATCTACCTTTATCATCTTGTGTTATATTACTAACTATTGCATTTAAACTATTATGTATAAGTATAGAAACCCCTCTACTTTTAGTCGTTCCGAAACTATGGAAACATTGCCAGTCTGAAAACTCTGTATTGATTTTAACTATCAGTTCTTCATTAAAGTGCGTTTCTTGCAGGTAAACAACCTTTGTTTTTTGCTGTGATAACCATTGCCCTAGCCTATACCGTTTATTTGTATCTCTAAGCCCTTGGGCGTTTAGAGATGTAAAATGTACAATGAAATCCTCACACATCAGTCATTAACAAGACCTTAACAATAACCAGATATGCATATGCATAGATTTATCAAGTACAGACTGTTTTACACGTGTATATTAAGTATGGCCTCCATATAGAAGGATAATAATACAAAGCGCACAATAGAAAGCACGGGTTTACTGTGCATTGCTGTGTGTAACAACGGCAAACACAATATGTCCGTGGTACCAATATTTATCAATACTACAGTCTACATCAGTAATTCCACTCCAATCTGTTCAGAGTGAAGACTGTATGGAATCGATACACATTCTTACACTTCATTCAGAATACAATAACATAATGTAACTAATCATCAGAATGTCTGAAACTTTACGATCCATCATTTTACAGGAGTGACAAACAGTATGGATCCTGATCAGACGTCAAACTCCAGGCGTTTGATCTGAACCCAAGCCTTTTGCTAATGACAGTACTGTTCAGCGCCAACAACATCCTTTCCTGTCTATCGTAACACAGTGACAGTTTGGATCCAAACTGCTTATTACTGACAGCATTACGTTATATACGATGCACATACAAAACATATATACTATTACATACAATTAATCGACCACGACAACAATCAATTGGCATACTCAATCCCGATGACAAACAGTATGGAGTCTGTTTAGATACCAAGTGGTTAGGTGTCTGATCTGACCCCAGACTGTCTAATAACGACGCATTATCCGACCGATAAGGCCCAGAGTACTGTATCCTAGCAATGAACATATGCAGCGAGTGTCAGCTTTAAAACAGTTTGGATCCTGATTAAACGCCAAGTTCTTAGGCTCCCGATCTGGATCCAAACTGCCTACTATCCCCACCACTATTCCAGCACCAACACATTTCCGTGTATATGCATGCAACGTACATTTGCCTACTAAGCACCGCCGCCATTGTCCTACCCCAAACACATCCACAATATACACAAAAAACGCATACATGATCTAATCGCAGACTTAATGAAATAGAAACTAGCAACGACTATACACGAATAGAATATAAAAAGACCCCACGACAGTCTGAAGTCGCAGTGATTGACACCATGACAAACAGTCCGGATCCCGATCTGGCCTCAACGTACTAGGCGTCCGATCTGGCTTCAGACTGTCTATTATTGACGCCATTGTTTCAGCACAATCGTATCTCATGTATTTACAGGCACATACATGTTTTAAACCAGCTGTACATGTATTTCAACAGAATCAGACATTCACAGTAATTTAATACTGCTCACAAACTACCCTTAATCTCAGTAACAAACAGTTTGGACCCAGACCAGATGCCAGCTTGCTAGGCGTCTGGCCTGACTCCAAATTGCTTATTATTGACCCCATTGTCTTATCACAGACACAATCTGTGTTCATACAAGCCGCGTACATATATTTAACCTGAGTAATTAACACACTGGATCTTGATTTGATGCCGACTACCAGCATCCAATGTGGATTCAATGTCTCACTATCAAACCGTTTTAAGCACCAAAGCATTGCCGAGCCCGAAACGTCCAGAAACCAGAATGACAGTATTCCGAAACAGTTGGCAGTTTATACCAAATTGGGTGACAGTGTGTATCCCGATAAGACACTCATTCAACAGGCGTCTGATCTGGCTCCAAACTGTGTACCGTCCAACTTACACATATACACTATGCAAAAAAACAACAACATTACTTTTCAGGGTAGTATATGTCTATGAAATAAACTTTGAATCCTTAATATACGAGAGTTATTACAGTCTACTATTGATATCATTCATTCAACACAACCACGTTTCTTAGTAATAAACAGTTTGGATCTTATATCCATTTGTATTTGAGTACATAGTTCATATGTCTTGTTCATATGTGTGCATGTCACGATTTATCGCCTGTTTTAGGTATAAATCTGAGGCACTAGTTTGCATATACTGCTTAGTACACGTTCATATACGTGTACTAAACAATATATGCTCATAAGCGTTATAGTATTATCATAAACCAATTTGCAAGTGTCCGTATGCCGTTCCAAGATCATCATTTATTTAAGACGAGATAAACACTTAGAATTCTAGTTTTCGCTGTCCGAATCCGATTCAGTACTCTCCGCGGCATGTTTCCCTTTCTTTGACCGGTCATTGAGTATCTCCGCCGGTGTCGGCGGGGAGCGATTCGAGCGTTTAGACTTCTTTCCTTTGGCCGGTGTTTCTGTTACGGAACCGGTTGTTTGAACGTAAGTGTCTATCACAGTTTGTTTTTTAGATTTGCACGTTTTCTTTGCTGATCCTTTGGTCTCGTTGGTCTCCTGTGTGACAACAATGGCGCTGGACTTCTCAGGGGCACTCGACGGGTTGTCGTTGACTTGACACTCACCCTTACGATGACCAGAGGCTTTGCAAGACAGACATTTCCATTCGTTCTCGCATTCCGCTTTCTTATGTCCTGATTCTAGACATTTTCCACACACATCATTCTGTCTTGTTTTCTTCACTTGTCCGTAGTGGATTACCCTTCCTGTGAATTGGGCAAACGAAAGAACATGTGGCAAAGGTTCTTTAAGGGAGAGCGATTTCACAATGGCTATTCGATCACCTGTCTGGCAATTTGTCAAACGACCCTTAACACGCAGCATTTCTCGTGATATGTTAATTACATCCAGTTCCCTTTTAATAAACGTGTGCGTGATTACAGTATCATCTACAGAGAGAGGTATATTTTTTATGCGTATACGTATTGTACCTTCTCCGTCTAGTCGCTGAGGATTGGTATGCATTAAGTCAATGGACTTTCCCCTAATTGTCACCCCGTGTGTTAGCAAGGCAACTTTGTCTTTAAGAGTCTCAATATAAATCCTCCACATACCTCTGACTCTTTGTAGTCCTGTAATATGACTTGGTTCTATAACCGATCCAATGCTTTCATAGAGTTCTTCGTGTTTCAACCACTCAGACTGCGTCGGAATACGATCTCCAAATATCTTTTTCTCTGTCATGAAAACTAAAGGGACTCCGCCATTTTTCTTTGTCCGAGAGTCATCCGAACCTGTACCCGATATATGCATCCCGTTTTCTTCGTCTGTATGCATTCTGCAGGCTTATTTGAACTACTCACAGGTTTTACTATTCCTAGTAAAAACACTTATTCAGTTCCTTTTCAGCCTTATCTGTTAATTATATTTATTTTTCACAATTTAGTATCACTGCATTGACACCCACCTTAGCAGGTACATACCACGTGACCGACCGTACTTCATTCTCAGTGTTGTTATACCTTCTGATCCTTTGAGATCATGAATTTCAGTACTTCTTGTTCTGAAAATTGAATAACGCTTAAGCCGGTGCTAGGGGGCGTGAGCAGTGTTGCACTTTCAATTACTGTTCATGAACAGACTTAATAAAACCGAGTCTGCAATTTTCTCTTTTTGTGTTGCAATTTTTGCTCTCAGGGCATCACCTCCCTTCAGAATTTATATTCTGTAGCACACATGCTTATTAGTCAGTCTGCCAAACTACCTGCTTCCTACACGTTAAACAGATCATACTAAAACTAATGTGTATTAGAATAGGAATAACAATGCCCAACTAGAATGTTTGAGGCAATCTAACGATGAACTAAAATCGTGCAAATTGATCACAGATATGAAGTCTCCAAATTTGACCGGACCATCCCCAGTGTTTATTATATTATATTAACTGATAATACACGTTACCTGATATAGTTATTTGAGTAAATTGTTCTCCAGTCTTATTTTGGTTCCATGTGTGTTTTCTCCAGAGAATTCCAATGACAAAAACCGAAAACAATCCCAGTATATCGGTTAAACTACATAGGATGAGTACCAGGTTGGATTCCAAATTACTTCATAAGGTGATTATGCACTTATCGTTTGTATGATAGATCAACCAGTGACAACGTGATCTGACTGTCACAGAGTGAATATATGTTAGATAATCATGGTTCACACTGTCTGTATACATATGTAACAGTCATGTGGAGATTTGTTCCGGAACTGAATAATCTTCTGTCGACGAGGATAGAAGCCCAGCTTATCCCTGTTGAGCGTACAATAAATGGGTAAACGTCAATCCGAATTTTGAACACCAAACTAAACAAACACTCCTTTAAAACAATTAACAGGGCATTTTAAATGATAACTCCTTGTACAAGGCATCACAGATGACAGGGCTATGGACTGATCAGTGGTATAAAACAACTCGTATATAAATATTTTGCTGATAGTAGGTGGTGTAAATAAAACATTACTCCAGAAATAAACTTGTTGTGATTATCAACTATTTCTGATTGTGTCAATACAAGTGTTGCAATTATCACATATTTCTGATTGTTTCAATACGGAATTTCTAATTAACTCCTATTTTTGATGGTTTCGTACATAAACTTTGTCCACGGTATAATTTTCATGGAAGGAGTGTAAGGTAAGTTTAAATTCCTCTTAGTAACGTGTGTCAAATACCATTACTCTGACGCATGCACATATAAAGACAGAAAAGGTAGTAAAGTATTATTGGCAATCTTATTTATTTAACCCCCCACCCACGAAAAAAGAAAAAAAGCTTAAGGTCGGAGGGTTAGTGTACGTCTTTCACATCAATCAACAATAATCAATTGAACCATGCATTATGAAACAATTAGCACGATGCCCAAACCCATTTGTCCGTTCAATTGTTATCAGCATTATACAGGGTGTCCCAGAAAAAAATGCAACCCAATTTCAATTCCATATTACTTTAAATCTATACAGTCGATAGAATTGTTTTTATATACCAGTGTTTGGGTACAACAGTTGTTCACATCTGTGTAAAGTTACAACTTGAATACCTTTATAGATATTGCGTAAATACTGAAGGCACCCTGTTTTTTTCACTTTTCCCAGAAATTGGATTTTCGTCACATTTACCCTGTTGATAATAATTTTATATTGTATAACGGATAACCAATATAACTCTTTTTGTGCCCAGAATAATACTTACACGTGTGTTAGTGGCATTTGTCATATCCCGGTATTAAATCTTCCACTTTTACTGTACTTTTAGTTGTTAACGAATAATTCAGACCCGTACAATTTGTGCATAGATAGACAGGTAAGTATTTTATTTTGTTGCATATATTCAGAGATAACAAACAATTCTCAAAATGTTAAGCAGTCAATGAAAATATGGAGTCGTTTTAATGTACAGGGCTCTCGAAACAGATTATCTTTTGAACAGTATTACGGTATTTGTTGAAATTATAATTACTTAATTGGAAAAGTAGTAAAGTCAAGCAGGCAGAGTCACATACAAGACGCAACCACCACCAAAACACCGATAGACAGCATGACACACACACACAACATCATACCCAAACGCACACTCACACACGAAATGAACACAGAAAACACCAAAAGACACACAAGAACCAGAGACAAAACCATAATTGAATAATTTTTATTTAACAGTTGCTAACTTGTTACTACATGTAATACTTTACGTATTTCTGTAATACAAATTTATTTGGACTTTAGTTAATTAAATGAGATCACATTTGATTTCAATTATTTATGTAATATTTTACAAGTGTATTACAGAACATTGCATTTGTTACAAGTTAATTTATTTTGATAAACATTGGTGACACATTTTGTGATGAATAAATGGGATAAAATGCCAAGTTCTTTTCAAATGTACTTATTATATCCATAATCCTATTTCTGGGAAAATTGAAAACAGGGTGCCTTCAGTATTTACGCAATATCTCAAAATCTATAAGCGCATGTAAGCTGTAATTTTACACAGATGTGAACCACTGGTGTATAAAAAAAATTATCGGCTGAAGAGTTAGAGTAATAAGGAATTGGAATTGGGTTGCATTTTTTCTGGGACACCCTGTATGTATACCTATTATAAAGTTTTTGTTAAACCATTAAATAGCATACATGGTCTGTATTGTTTGATCTGCAAGAACTTTATATTGTATTGACATTATTTAATAGGCATATCGCGATGAAGATCCATGGATATGGAAAAATAATCAAACAAGGAGCGCCACATACGAAATGACACCGCACTAAACACCATCAAACAAGAAATGGTATAGCCACAGGACAAAATATAACAGGACGCATATTGAGACGAAAAACATTAAACATTAAGCATATTAAACAACAGTTGACCATAGGCTGAAACCAGGAGTACCGCCTTGGAACGGCCAGTAGCCAAAAACGGCTATTGGGGGCTTAAACTTGGTTTACAGGTACCCAATATCGCTCTTATCCCACTTTTACCATGTTTTATCCGTCATTCCGATTTTTACCTGCGTTGGATTGTCCGGGCTGTACTGTATTGTACAGTGATACATTAGAAGTTATTTCTTATATTCACTATTGTCCCTTCAGTAGCTTAATCACTTTTAATTACCGATTGTCTTCTCTATTTATTTGCATTGCTATAACTACTCTATTCTGGTTTCACAGAAACAATGTATGGTGGACTGGCATTTACGACGATAGAAACCAATATGTGCGCATCATATCCGGATACAATATCACATACGGCCTTCTTACTACATCCCTCGTAAGTGTGTCAACAAATTGTGTACCATTCCTAGTAAATTTATTGTATTCAATATTTATTGTATTTGTACTTTATGGGAATGCTATATACCGTCAGGTAATTGGTATTCCTATGGGTACGAATTGTGCACCACTTGTCGCAGATTTGTTTTTGTACTGCTGTGAGAGAGATTTCATGTTACGTTTAAATCCACAATCACAAATACCATTCCTAGTAAATTTATTGTATTCAATATTTATTGTATTTGTAATTTATGGGAATGCTATATACCGTCAGGTAATTGGAATTCCTATGGGTACGAATTGTGCACCACTTGTCGCAGATTTGTTTTTGTACTGCTATGAGAGAGATTTAATGTTACGTTTGAATCCATAATCACAAGATGTTATAAAAGGCTCCAATGAAACTTCTCGATATTTGGATGATATTCTTAACTTAGATAACCCTTTCTTTGATGCTCTGATTCCTACAATTTATCTTAAAGAACTCAAATTGAATAAAGCTAACCCATCAGACAATTATGCAGCGTTTCTTGATCTAGACCTTAAAATTGATAATGGAATGATTTCTTCTAAAATATATGACAAAAGGGATGATTTTGATTTTAATATTGTAAATTTCCCTCATCTTGACGGAGATGTTCCCCGTGCCCTATCTTACGGGGTTTATATATCTAAAGTATTCGTTTTGCTAGAGCTTGTTCATCTATTGACGATTTTAAGTCGAAATTTCATTTTAACTGAAAAGCTGCTTAATTAAGGATATAGATACCATAAACTAAGAAAAACTTTCTCTAAATTTTACTATCGAAATCTCTCACTTATTGGCAAGTCTCAATGTAATCTCAAGGCGCTTCTTCGACACAGTATTTCTGAATTTTATGGTGATGTGTGATTTACAAACTTCGTAAAATTATTGGACATACTCATTTTCTCACTTTGTTCATCAAATATGTTAATAAATTCATTAAAAAGGGATATGATCCTATAGTACTACAACAAACTACATGTTTGGTTGTCAACCCTTTTACAGTTGGCAATCACGCTGGCCTCTTTGCATGTACGCCGACAAGAAAGGTTTAGTACTCTATGAAGGCGATCTCTTAAATCCAGAAATGGAAGGAGAATGTCAGATATCTGTACTATTTCGTTTTTGTCATACCCTTTATTACTTTTCTACAGTTACTCTGTTTGCAGCTCAGTCATTGAGTACACTAGCGATAGGTGGATACAGTTTGTTCACTTAAATGTTTTCTTTATACATGCACTTTACCACTGTATTTGCCATCGCGGTTGTTGTAGCTTAGTCGGAGTGGGGATACGTTTGCTTACACTGTTTGTCTTTTAGGGTGGGGATGTAATAAGTGTAAGGTTGGGCGCCCAAACACCGGTTTAACCCCCAGAGACTTTTGTCACTAACCGTTCCAAGGCGGTACTTCCATCTTCTCCCTATTGTATGTTTGTTAGCTCACCTGAGCCGAAGGCTCAGGATGAGCTATTTTGACCGCGATCCGTCCGGCGTCCGGCGTCCGTCGCCCGGTGTCCGGTGTCCGGCGTCCGGCGTCCGTCGTCCGGCGTCTGTCCACATTTTCAAACGACATCTTCTCTGAAACTGCTGACCCGATTTTAACCAAATTCTGTCAGAAGATCAGTGGCTAGTGGGAACGAAATGTTGTTCACATTATGACCCCGGACCAAAAATGGCCCCGCCCAAGGGCTTATCAGTTTTTCATAGGAAAATCTTTAAAAATCTTCTTCTCTGAAACTGATAGGCCTAGATCTTTGATATTTGGTATGTAGCATTATCTTATGGTCCTCTACAAAGATTGTTCAAATTATGATCCTCGGACCAAAGATGGCACCACCCAAGGGCTTATCAGTTTTTCATAGGAACATCTTTAAAAATCTTCTTCTTCTCTCAAACTGTAAGGCCTAGACCTTTGATATTTGGTATGTAGCATGATCTAATGGTCCTCTACCAAGAATGGCCCTGCGCAAGGGCTTATCAGTTTTTCATAGGAAAATCTTTAAAAATCTTCTGAAACTGTAAGGCCTAGACCTTTGATGTTTAGTATGTAACATAAATGGAAAAGTAGTAAAGTCAAGCAGGCAAAGCCACATGCAAGACGCAACCACCACCAAAACACCGATAGACAGCATGATACACACACACACACAACCACACACCCAAACGCACACACACACACACACACGCGCGAAATGAACACAGAAAACACCAAAAGACACAAGAACCAGGGACAAACGTTCCACACATGAACAAATCACAAGCACAAAGACGCAAGGCAAACAAAAGGAAGGTTGACAAAGAGAGTACCGCATTGGCACGGTCAGTAGCAAAAACACCACTGGGGGTTTAAACCGGTTTACGGACGTCCTAACCTCACACTTCTCTCAAAAACTTGATCTAATGGTCCTCTACAAAATGTAGCTTTGGCTTGTGGTCCTCTGCCAAGAATGTTCAACTTACGACCTGACCTCTTGGCGAAAATTGGCCCTGCCTTGGGGCTTATCAGTTTTTCATTAGACAAGTATGAACTATTATTTTTCCCTGAAACCATAAGGCTGAAACCTTAAATTAATGTCATACTGCTTTGCCTTGTGGTTCTCGACCAAGGTTGTACAAGGTTATCTCAGGTGAGCGCTTCAGGGCCTCATGGCCCTCTTGTTTTGTCTTTGTGCGTCTCTTAATGTTTTTTATAGTTATGTACATTTGCTGTTTCCGTGTGTTGCTGTTCGGGCGACTGTTTGTTCTGTACCTGGTGTTTCCTGCATGACTCATTATTGTACTTTTAACGATACGTGTCACACATGTATAATACATATATCTGTACTCTGTTTCGTCAAACTAGATTCATTACCTGAAACGAATTATTCAATCTGTAAGTGTATTCTTTGTCGTATACCGACACGTACAGCAAGGTACTCGGTTGTATGCTTTGTTTTTTAATTTTCTTAAAGTTTGAATTTAGACAGCAAAATGTCAATATGTGTAATAATTTTGTAATTATTCCTGACATGGTGTCCTATTTTGTCATAAAATGTTCGAACAAACAGAACATGAGTTAGATTATATATGGTCCGAAGTGTGAGAACTTTCCTCACAGATCGATGCAAAATATATCACATAGCCCAGACGGGTGGTCTATGAAACGTATATATAAGTTCCTGTACCTTCTGTCGTTCCATTTCAATAATCGCGAGGTTGACATGTATGATTTGCCATTTATGTTTAAGACGTTAGTGTAACGACGTGCATTGGTGAATGGTATTGAATTTGTTAACATTTTAACCTTTACTCCATAAATACGCCTTTCTACACCTTTGCAAACAGCGTGCATCGAGATCAGACGGTTCATGTAGGAGCCGTCTGATCATTATGCTTATGACATCATATAGATAAAATATGATTTCACAGTTTATGTTATGACCAAGCATATCTGTACCTATGTGTCATTAGAACATTTATTTTCTTATGCATATCCATGATGTCATTAGTCATTACATAAATATTTATTTTGTACCATTTTAATTGTGCCGTTTCACATTACACCGTTGTTGGATCGTCTTTATACATAAATGTGTTTACGCGTCCAGGGTAACATTAAAATCAGTATTCTCCATTTAAACGGTTTGGATCGTCATTCTGCGAGAATACAAAATGTACACACGCAACCCTTGTTAAGTATTCCAGGGGGTCACATTGCTAAAGCAGTTCCTCTGCTTCATTCGATCGATCTCATGATACTGTAAATGTCTTTGGTTAGACGCAATCTCTCGCCCATACGTTACCCATGACTAATTTGTTAGGTTAATTTCCAAGTGTGCATAATTGGAGAATACTTTTTCTGCTGTATGCTTTTTCTTGTTATCTAAAAAGCGTGTATCATTATTTTCTTGTTATCTAAAACTTTATCCTTTCAGTATTTTCTCATCTGCTTTTGTAATTTGTTTTTCTTATTTTTTGTTATTCCAAACCGAGAGTCTTGTGCAAAATCCCTATACACAGGAAGGGTAATAAAACAAATTGCTCAGTTCCGAAAACAAATTTGTGAACAGTGTTTCGTATCGTGAAAGAATACGAATGATTCATTTGCCTCTGTTGTTCTTTCCTTTCCCCAGTTGTGTCTGTAAGTCGTCTTATTATTTATAATGTTGAATTAGTGATGTTAAGGTGTTTTACAAACCCTTATCTAAAAAACTAGCAGTTCATCGAAATAAAATGCGTTTTATAAACTATGACCCGTTTCTGGCTTCATAAACTAATGGTGTATGTATTTCTACCAATATTGTTTGGCGATGACAGGCCGGGGGTAGTACTCTATGATGGTATACTCTTAAACTCGGATACGGGATGAGCTTACCAGACTCATGTATTACATTTTCCCTGTCGTTCCCTTAACGGCTTCCCTGCAGGTGCTCTGACTTCAGCAAAGTCATTGTGTACATATTTGACGGATTTTCACAGTTATTATGCTATGTTTTACATATTGTCCTGTGTTCACCGTTGTCTATGTTGTGGGTAAATCCGGCGGGGATACCTTTATTTACACTATTTGTAAAGCTAGGGTGACTTTGAGAGAAGTGTGAGGTTAGGACGTCCGTAAACCGGTTTAAACCCCCAATGGTGTTTTGCTACTGACCGTGCCAAGGCGGTACTCTCTTTGTCACCCTTCCTTTTGTTTGCCTTGCGTCTTTGTGCTTTTGATTTTGTTCAGGTGTGGATTGTTTGTCTCTGGTTCTTGTGTGTCTGTTGGTGTTTTCTGTGTTCATCTCGTGTGTGGGTGTGCGTTTGTGTGTGTGTGTGTGTGTGTGTGTATGTGTGTCATGCTGTCTACCGGTGTTTTGGTTGTGGTTGCGTCTTGTATGTGACTTTGCCTGCTTGACTTTACTACTTTTTTCAATCACAACAGCAATGCGTCATCTATTATTGTCAAACCGTGCAATGCTATATAAAGCTCCATATTATAAGCAGTATTCTGATATGACAATTAGCTTCTAACCGTTTGAAGCTTCATGAATATTTTTCCGGTTACTCCGTCGGTGACTGTCCTGAATTAATACAATACTCGACAGCTGAATATACATGGCTATTTGTTCTAATAGGTGAGAGGCGACTGTGACTCTGGATATACGTAGATGTCATTCTAATAGCTCAACACCAACTGATTTAGCACCGGCGTCCCACCTGAATATTCATAGATGCTGTTCTAATTGACGATTGGAAACTGATATAATACTCGGCATCCGATCTGGATATACATTGCTATTAGCTGGGTGGCAACTGATACAGAGCATTGCAGCCCGGCTGGGTGTACATATTTGCAAGGCAAATGATATAGTACTCGGTAGTTCAAATGGATATACTTTTTTTGTCTTATAGATGAGTGATACCTTATATTGTACTTGGTATCTTAATCTGGACTTGTATGCATGTGTTCCTGTTCTAATAGGTAAGTGGCAAATGCTATGGTATTCGGTGTCCCTTCTGGATTTACATTGTTTGCAAATAAAGACCAGGCTGTTGTTACAAAGTAACGGGTGAGATCAGATGGGTGTATTCCGTTGATAACTTTATCCTGCAATTCTTATTTTGGAGACATATCATGCATGGAAAAGTAGTAAAGTCAAGCAGGCTAAGCCACATACAAGACACACCCATCACCAAAGTACCGATAGATAGCATGACACACATACACACATAACTACACACCCAAACGCACACTCACACACGTGATGAACACAGAAAACACCAACATACACACAAGAACTTGAGACAAACACTCAACACATGAACAAAATCACAAGCACAAAGACGTAAGGCAAACAAAAGGAAGGGTGACAAAGAGAGTACCGCCTTGGAACGGTCAGTAGCAAAAACACCACTGGGGGTTTAAACCGCTTTACGGACGCCCTAACCTCACACTTCTCTCAAAGTCACCATAGCTTTATAAATACCATATGAGAGATAATCAAATGGATATAACACTTAGTGTCGTATGGTAATGCTAGATTGAATGACGTAATGTTTTGTAATTTAATCGTATTATGAAGATTTAATTGATTGACAAACAACTTTGGACAAAATAAGGATTGTTTTAGTACAACATCTTATATCAAGTTTACATTCTGTTGTTGGACTGACTGTTTGTCTGACCTCCCTTCAGAATTTCTATCCAGCACTTTACATTGCACGTAATCTAAATCGTATTCATACTTGCCATCTAACCTAAACTAAAAGTATAACACTACAACATTTGGCGTATTATCTTCATGGTCACGGCTATAATACCAGCTGGTGTTATATATAATGTTCCACATTAGCTTGGTGTACAGTGTAACGAAAACACATATTTGTAGTTATTGTTTACCTTTTCCATGTTGGTTGTCTATTTTCAACTGCTTTCCTGCATTGTATTCTCTCATTTTAAAGTAATTATTTATCTTTTGAGTATACATTATATAAAACCAAGACTGCTTTGCACCCAGAACAAAATGGGGTGTAAAGACTAGTCCCAGAGTACGGATAACTGTACCGGCTAGATGATTTTCCCATGCATATATTCCAGACGATTTCAAGTACCAGAAGCTGTCTGCGATTCCATCTGTATAACAAGACAGACAGTAATAACATACAATGTTATGCAGTCTATTTGGTAGGGTTAATTAAGCATACAATGTTTCAGTAATGTAATCTTATCTCGATAAAAAATTCAGATTTAAACAACGTTGCTGTTTTATCATATAACTACCTTGATATTCCTTTGCATTCTGAAGTACAGACAACATAGATGGTGTAGAGACGGTTTAAAGTATGTTTGTGTACTGTATATAAAGTGGTAAACGGAGCGGTTCGTTGATGCTGCCAAAGCAGAGAAATAGCAAGGCATGTCGTGACAAAAGTGCATGTATGAGTCATGAATGAAACACCAAACAGAAATCATACAACCGCCCAAACAGCAACGCGACAAGAAAGTACAGCAATGTAAATATCAATCAAAACACAAAAGGAGATGCACAAAGACAAACCTGTTTTATTTGAAGTTATTGTATAATGCTGCAACGTCAAATTGCGATACGCGTGTAATAAAAACTGCAGTTGAGGCATTCCTATTTGAACATTTTAATAACCAAGAAAGACAATGCTAAAGCGCAATAATAATATAGCGATAATGCCAGACAAAATTGAGCGTGCACTTAGAATGCACATTGCATATTGGATGAAATATTGCCATGGATGCATTAAATTATTTGCTAAATATGCATGTGCATTATCATAAAACGGGTCATACATCTTCAAACTCTCGGGAGCACATTAATATCTAATAGAAGCATCCATGAGGATTTAATCTTTAGCCTGCTAAGGACGGATGAGTGAATACCTTTGCAAACAGTTTGGACCCAGCTGAGACGCCGAGTAACTTGGCGTCTCATTGGTATCGAAACTTTTTGACATCCTGATTGGATTTTAGTAGACAAATTGATTAGAACTTGAAGTTTTGAAGATGTAGTAGATTAACAATCTGCAAAAATAGTTTGCTCAGCAAGCTAAAGATTAACGAGGTATTCACTTATTTCACACCCAGGGAGGCTGTAATCGTATAATATATTTTGTGCCCAAAACATGGTCGTGTTGGTGAATTAATGCCACTACCATCTTTATCTACGTCAAACAAATGACCAAGTTTTGAATTATGTATACCACTATTTGTTTCAACAAAGCAAAGCATTTAGTAACGTGTTTGTGTTAACCTTTAGTTGACAAACATGACCGAAGATGTCATATGGCGTTTGGAAATTACACACCCTTGAAAAATACACGCCCCATGAAAATACAACATGATAAAATAAACTTCCTCAGTCGTTTATTAACCTAATGCTGTTTTAAAGAGCGCATGGGTAAGTATATGTCTATTTTAAACTTTGTAAGTCGATCGATATCTCCACTATACGCTAATATACTAATAAATTCTGAAGGGAGGTGATCCCCCGAGAGCAAAAATTGCAACACAAAAAGAGAAAAGAGCAGACCCAGTTTTATTGAGTCTAGTTTAATCTACACTACGCTTGTCCTTAAATAGACCACCCTAGTAATTGCTCTCAATATACATAAAATACCAGCATACGTTTTGAACTAGGAAAACAGTTTTTATCCATAATGAATTAAATAATCGGAAATATTAACTTTCTATGTGTATATATCCCTATTTATATGTCATTGTTTGCATATCGCTGAATCCCTTTTGACTCTCATTCTTAATTTCGCTTGCTTTTTAGTTGTGGTTAACCGGTTCAAATTTCTGTTTAAACAGAAAAAAAGCTTTACAGCGAATGAACTTGCCAGACGGTATACGTTCACATTACTTTAACAAAGCCCAGAAAAGTAAGTCATTCCAAATAAGTATTCAATTACATAGAACCAAAACTGCCGAATGTCAGGATAAGTGTGTCTCTATTAACATTTAATTGATTTCAAACAAATGATTATGTTGTTATTTAAACGGTATACATTATCAACACGCTCGTATCACAATCTCATATCACAACGATTCTTATACGTCTTACAAGGCCGCGTACACTTTCAAAATATCCACAACATTGGATAGATAAGCATTTTACAAAATGTAGTTGATAGGGCGGGTGGGATGGGTTTAGTACCAACGTCCATGTGTATATAATTTTATATACATTCCCCTATCATATTGATACAGCTACATGTAAAATATGACGTGGAATTATGTTAATCTCCAAAACACACTAAACAGATAATAAAACATGTGCCGTATGGAAATAAAAACATTTTTTTTAAATAACCCGAAATACTTTAACCCTTCTCACGCTTACACAATCATGACTGTCCAATAAATTATTTACTGAACCTTTTTCGATTGTCACTGACCAATTCAAGGCGGTCTACCCCCTATTAATTGTTTGTTTTGTCATTGTGCGTCTCTTTATGTTTTTGCTAGTTATGTACATTAGCTGTGTTTTCTTGTGTTGCTGCTCGGGCGGCTGTTTGTTCTGTATATGGTGTTCCCTGCATGAGTCAGTTGTTATTTCGATGAACTATTGGCCGATTACGAAACAGTTTAGATCCTGATTAGACACCTAGTAACTCGGTGTCTCACCTGCATCGAAGATGTTTGCAAATGTCTGTCAATACCAATTTAGTATGATTTATGACTTCATATTCGTCGCTATAACAAAATGAAACCAATAAACCAATATACTAGAAAAGTACTAGTCCGTGATTTGTTTGTATATCAGACCATATGGCTTAAAAACGTTGCTGTTTTGTATCCGTATTTTGCCACCAAGGCCCAATGCGTAGCTACAGAAAAAATAACGTTTTAAACCAATGCTGCATGGATGGATACTCCTGACACCAGACAAACCAGTCCTAGCACTTTTGTCATACATGCATACTGAGTGTAAAACGGTGATGTCACTAATACCAGATTAGAAACCGCTTTGCTGTATTAGCGAACTGACAGCTTCCTGATACGGCGACGCTCTACTGACGGCTCTAAGTGACCGCTCATGTTTAAACGTTAAGTCATATCCATACGACGCCACATTTTGATATCGAACAGTTAACATCTACAATCACGCAAACGTTTCC